>OV049924.1:196463912-197663912 GCA_920104205.1 Eupeodes latifasciatus | reverse complement strand
TCATTTGCCTTAAAAGCTAAATTCATTTTTCATTCATAAAAAATGTTGTCTTGTGACCGAAAAACTCGTAAACTGATGGGTCAAATGTTTAAATTTTTTTCAAATTGTTTGGCATCTTTGGGAAGCTTGCCAGCTTGCCACATTAACCAAAAAAATAAAGTGGTATTCGTCAGGCCGTACCGAACTGTTTTTTTTTTTGGATTACAATAATACATCGTGTTTTTTTTTTTTCAAAAAAATACCTTAAAAAGCAAGTTAAATTTTACATTTCTAGTTGCTTAAATAAGTTTGAAATTGAAATACATATTCAGATTTTCAACCGTTTTTTATTATTCAAAAAATGTGTACCTAATAGAAAAGCCTTTTTAATGCTTTTTAAGATATTTAGTAAAACCATCGATAGTATCGATAGTGTTTTCCAAAACTATCGATACTATCAAAAGTGGAAATTATCGATGTTTAACCAACACTAATGTGTTGAAAATAAATTTTCTCTGAGCAAACATCCCTGGGTCAAGTTGACAATTCGTCGCTACCTGCGAATAGAAATAAAAGCTCATGTGAAAGAAAAGTCAAAATATGCGAACATCCACAGTTCGCAGTTCGCAGTTCGTTGCTCATGTGCAAGGCACTTAAGAATGTAGAAAGTACGTATACGCCTTAGTATTATATAACACACTAGCGGCCCGTCCCGGTTTCGCACGGGTAGACATAAATAGGTACAGATATTTAAGTTATAGGCATGCTAATTAAAACGACCATGAATCACACTTTTCGCAGCGTATGCGATGAAAGACATTTAATGGCTAATTTTTGTACACCTTCGGTTAGTTTTAATAGGAATTTCTAAAGATTTCTATAGTAATCTAGTACTATATATAGCCTATGTTAATCAGTGATAATGTAGCTTTCTTATGAAAAAGAATTATTAAAATCGGTCCAGTACTTTTTGAGTTTATTCGTTACATACAAAAATACAAATCTTTCCTCTTTATAATATAAATATTAGTAGATATAAGTGTAGACTAAGTAACTATATAACACACTGACTATTTTCCATATATGAAGTGGCCATAATAATCATCCATTAGAATCTTATGTAGATAGATACTTAACACAACATTGATATGGTTTCTTGGTTTAATCAACACTGACGTGAATTCGTTTTAATATACAAAAGAACTATTTATTTATATTCAATAAAACTACATATTTACCTGAAACTCTACAAAGTTTAACTATATTCGGAAAATCGATATTATCAACATTTGACGTGTTTTGAAATCGCTGTAACTTCTAAATTCTTGCTTGTAAAAAAAATTTCTTGGTTTATTATGATAACTTCCCACAGGAAGTTATGTAATCGGTCCCATTTTTTGTCGAATTGAAAATTTTGACATTTCTCGACGTTTCAATCTAAATAAAAGATTTTTAGAGAGATATCTGTGCGTGTGTACGTACGTTCGTACGTCCTTACGTTCGCGAAGTTTTTTTTCGTCGTCCCTAGCTCAAGAACCAGTAGAGATATCGAATTCAAATCAATTTTGTTATACAGATAATAATGCAGAAAGATGCAGAAAAGACTCTCAAAAAAATTGAGTGGGTGGTAACCAAAAAAAAACGTTACTAAAAGTTTGTAAAAATTGATTTTAGACTCAAATATCTTTGCAAAAATTAAAAATATTGGCTTCAAACTAATTTTATCTCACATAAAATATTGTTTTCAACATTCAGTAAAATTTGTATAAAAATCCAACAGTTAGTTTTTTCATAAATAGTTAAAATCATAAATAATTAAAATTTGGTTCTCGATGTCTCGTGAATAATAGAAGATATTGACTTCAAATTAATTTCATTCATCCAATTTGTATTTGTTTCTATAAAAATAACAACTTTTAAGCAAATGCTACTAAAATCTGTAAAAATTGGTTCTAAATTAGATTTTCAAATCAAACTATTTCATAATATGCAAACATTTTTAAATTTTTTAGAATAATTCAACTGACAAATCGAAGGACGGGATGGGAAGTTATCAATGTGGGTCACCTCTTTTTTTTAATTCATCGCATCACTAACTTGGCCCAACAATGCAAAATTTTCCATTTGTTTCGCTATTACCAGCATTTTTAAGAATGAAACCTCATATTGAAAAACACTATGATTTTGAAAATTCGTGTATTTTTCTTCTTTTTTTTTAAGCCATGTTGTAGTGGCAACCTCTTACCATCTGCCTTATTATTCTTGCGTAATACTCGTTATTGGAGGATTCATAGGCACCCATAGAAGGCATCCGAATGGGAAAGATCCTCTGGATCAGGAAATAACTATAAAGTGAAATTGCACTTCACCTTTAATATATATTAACATTCAACATTTTAGTGAGAAATGTTTTGAAAAGACTTATTAGCGAACAGCGAGAAGGACCTTTTTATGACCAAAGGTATGTACAAAACAAACATATGTCCATAAAGAATGAATAACTGAAATCTATCAGACAACTCCAGAAACAGGACGAATGAAGTTTATTTTATATGAATAAGAAACCATAAGCTTCCATTAGTACATCTTAAGAAAGAAAATCACAATTTTCATCCTTCCTGTCCTCCTATAAAATCTCATAAAAAGATGAACAATCATAATCATGATGTTTAGTAGATATCAGACACACCTCTATAATAAATACCTTTAATTTCTTTTTCAACAGCATCACCGCTCTCCTCAAAAACAACAAAATAAACTGAACACAATAAGAATAGAATAGATAACAAAATATATACGAGTATAAATATGTATATATAAAAATACAATCTCCCAACACGCGCCGAAGTCGACCTTCGCATATTTTTTTGTAAGAGAAAGAAGAAAAATGAAGAATGAATATTAAAAAAAAAAACATCGATAAGAAAATTGTTTTCATTCTTTAAAAAATTGATATTTTGGGAGTGAGTATATGAGGTTTTTAAAGGGCCGAGCCATCTGCTTACTGGATTCATATTGAGAAGGTTATAAAATAAACATTCTGTTTTATATTTTCACAACGATTGTTGCTTTATTGAAAACAGTAAAGCTTCCGTAAAGTGATTAATATTATTTCATTTTCGAATGAAGGCCTTCCCTCGTGGGCTTACTTGGTAGCCATTCTGTCAACTTCATTTTTCAAAAAAAAAAAACTTAAATTTTCATCTCAGCTGTAGTACTAAAGGGTGTTTTTTTTTTAAATTTATATAACTTTAAAAAAGAAATACTTTGTTTGACAGATAATCTTCTGAAATTATAATTTAGTTATGATTTCTGGCATATGATCGACATGGCTAGCTCGGACGTTCACTTCGTGTCGCATGAATAGGATCGAGCTTTTTTCGTGTTTTGTTTGACAATATTTTGAAACCCTAAGGTCTTTTAGAAAACATAAATGGGGAAGGAATGAGGGATGTATTTTTTTTATGAGTTTATAAATACAAGTTTTATGGCGGTTTTTCCGAAAAAGGTCATAATTTACCTGTAAAACCCTTTAAAGTAAAGAAAATAACAAAAATCTTATGTTTTAAGTAAATACTGATTTTATTGAATGGATAAAATAAGTTTAAGTAATGTGTGATGTATGCATTTATAGAGTGCTGTCAGACAATTGAGCGAAATTTGGGCCCAGGCTTCAATAATCACTTTGGTTTTTTGGTATTGCCGACCTCCTTTCTAGACTTTTCCATCCCCATACGTTAACGATGATGTTTAGGTCAGGAGAATATTGGGGGCCATGGTAATAAGTTAACATTTTGCGTCTGAATCCAGGTTTTTTGGTATTGCCGACCTCCTTTCTAGACTTTTCCATCCCCATACGTTAACCATGATGTTCAGGTCAGGAGAATATTGGGGGGCATGGTAATAAGTTAAGATTTTGCCTCTGAATCCAGGCTTCTGTTGTCCATGCGGAATGTATTGGTGCATAATATTGTTGGGAAGTCCATCGTTGTCCACCAAATAATTCAGAAAACTGCGGAAAAGCTTGTTCCAGTATCGATTTTTAAGTGATTAACGTCATGTTAGAGCTTTGAAAATCCAGCTCCACTGTCCAGTAATAGGTGATTGCTCCCCATACCGTTACACCATCTCCTTTGCTGTGCCGTTTTTCAAGATAGATTTCTTCCTTTCTTAAATCATAAAAATAGCAACTATATCCATCAGGACCTCTCAAATTAATTTGTTTTAATCGGAAAAGACGACGGTATGCCAGCTCGATTCCACCTGATGTGATTTGTTGCAAAATTAAGACTATGGCTCTTGTGTGCAGCATTCAATGGTTTTTTTATTTATTTTTTGTTGTCGTATATAGTCTGCCATCAGTTTTCTCCTTGGTTAGACCCTTACCTCTACCCATTCTTCTTGATTCTATCAAATTAATACTCGTACTAAGCTCGCAAACAATCAGAGTATCCTTTTATCTGATTTAAAACACGCTCCTAGGTAAATTTAGATCATGTCCCTATTCACCGGTACTTTGTATGACCTTCTTTGGGAAAATCTCCATAAAACTTGTATTTATCAACTTACTCCAAAATTTTTGTTTGAAATATAAACTTAATACATACTTTATTCCTTCCTTATTGGTGTTTTTCCAAAAAAAACTTAAGGGTTTGAAAAATATCGTCAAGTAAAAAACGAAGAAAGCTTGTCCCTATTCATGTGACACGAAGTGTAGTCTATTTTGGAGTTCCTGTTTTCGATGACTTTTTCCTTCAAGTAGTCACTTGTTTTAAGCTTATCGGGCTATATAGACTATAGTGACTTATTCAAACAGAAAACAGTTAAGCAACGTCAAAGCGCACGATCTTAGATCAAACTTTTTCCTCAATAAAGCTGTGTGACAATTTGCGCCTAAAAAAATAGCCTCTGGAGGTTAGGTTAAAGTGGTTGTCCGTGATGGAGCAAAACACACTTAGGCCAGTTTAATGCCCCATCTTGAGGCTTTCTTCATAGCTCAATGAAATCAGTTTGAGTCCCTTACGAAACGTGAGAGGCTGATTATGCTAATATGATTTAGATTGTTATAGAAGAATTCTCCTAGGTAATTCTTGAGTTTTTGAGCTAGGGCAGGGAATGTACAGAGAAGGTGAGAAACTGTTTCCTCCTCTTCCTCATCCATACAGATTCTGCAAAAGTCATTTGAGAATACGTCTAGCCGCGTGGCGTGCTTTCCTATTAGACAGTGCCCAGTTATGCCACCGATCATCGAGCTCATATGCGATCTGGTTAGAGATAGCAAGCACCTTGATCGCTTGAAATCTCGTGTAGGCCAGATGTTTTTTGTGACCTGACAAGTGGTGATGTTATTCCACCAGGTGTTTGCCTTCTTCATAGCTTTCTGTATTAGCAAAAGTTTACATGTAGCGATTGGTATGCCAGCTTTAGCCAAACGTGGTAGAATGGGTTGTACTGTACCATTCCTGGCTAATTCATCTGCCTTACGGTTACCTGGAATGTCTCTATGGCCCGGCACCCAACAAAGGTGAATATTAAACTGTTGTGCCATCTCCATTAGAGATGAACGACAGTTATGGACTGTTATAGAGTTTGTAGAGACAGAGTCCAAAGATTTGATAGCGGCTTGACTTTCTGAGAAAATACGGATGTCAGATATTGATATCACGTTTTCTTTAAGCCAGGACAAGACTTCTTTTATCGCCAAAAGTTCCGCCTGGAACACGCTACAATGATTGGGAAGGCGAAATGAGAGCCCTAATTTCAGTCGTTCAGAGTACACACGTCCACCAACCCCTTCTTTTGTTTTTGATCCATCTGTATAAAAGTGGATTGACTCATCTTCCAGGAATGCCCTCCCAGAAAGATCTGGAAGTTACTGTCGAATTGCAGTTGAGTGATGCTGTAGTCTGTGTGCTTTGGAATTGGTTCTAAATACCCAAGAACTTCGAAGTGGCCAATGTTGTTAATCCACTTTCCAGTGCCGCAGATATAGGGTCGTGCGAAGCGATCGACTTATGCATAGGCCAGCTGAACGTTGGACTTTATTTAAATTGTCGCGGTTTATAGCTTTCTCTAAAGCAGTCCACCATACTACCACACCGTACATTAAAATCGGTCTGATGACCGATGTGTATAGCCAATGCATGATTCTGAGTTGTAAACCACATTTATTAGCAATAGCTTTTTTACAAGAAAAGAGAGCTACAGTAGCTTTTTTGACTATTTCTTGTACATTGCGTTTCCAATGTAGTTTTTTGTCTAAAATAAGACCCAGGTACTTAGCCTCGTCTGAGAACTTTAATTGGATTCCTGAGGGTTAACAAATGGAATTTTGTTTTTCTTTGAAAATATGACTAATTTGGTTTTGTGTGGGTTAACACCCAGGCCACACCGATCAGCCCAAAGTATTGTCTGCCTAAGGCATTTTGTAGGAGTTCTATTAAGGTGTTAAAAAGGTTTCCCGCAACCACTATAGCAACGTCATCCGCAAAGGCAATCACTCTGAAACCATCCGCATTCAGACTAGTTAGGATTTCATTTATCATCGGGTTCCAGAGGAGAGGGGATAGAACACCCCCTTGCGATGTTCCTCTACTAACGAATCTTCTGGCAGAAAAGTTTCCCAGTTTTGAGTTAATATATTGCTAGTCAGCATTAAATGAATTAACTCCCCAAGCGAACTCTCTACTTTTAGAGATGTTAGTGCAGATGTGATTGCAGATGTAACCACGTAGTTAAAGGCACCTGCAATGTCAAGGAAAGCAACCATAGTGAACACTATGATGGAGGGAGTATTCGATGGTGCGTACTATAAGGTGTGTAACGCCTATTCCACCGATTTACCTTTACAGTAGGCATGTTGAGACGAAAACAGAAGTCTTGTATCAATACTTGCCCTTTAATGAATATCAATCAATCTGTCCAGGGTCCTAAGAAGGAATGATAATAGACTTATAGGTCGTAGATCTTTAGGGTTGACCTACTTTGAGTATAAAAACAACTTTAACTTCTTTCCATGTTGAGGGACTATGAACCAGATATAGACAGCTGGTAAAAATTGCCTCAAGTATTGGTGCAATAATGTCTGAAGCTTTTTTGTAGTTCGGCTGGTATTATGACATCTAGTTCTCCCAGATTTAAATGGTTCGAAGCTGTTGAGAGCCCATTGTAGCTTGTCCCTTGTGATCAGACCTTGTGTATATGTTATATTGAAACTTGAACGAATATGATTGTTGCAAGTTGCGGTTTAGAGAACTACCAGGAAAGTGAGTATCCAGAAGTAAGTTCAGCGATTCTTCAGCCTGGAGGCTTCAGAAGTTTCTTTTATCGTGCCACAGAAGGATCGCCAGGAAGATCGCTTAGATTTCTTTAGTGCCTTCTTATAAATTCTTAGGGATTCTTTGTAAGAATCCCAGTGGGAGGCTAGTCTTGTGGCTTTGGCCCAGTTAAAGAGTTTCCTACATTCTCTTCTGACAGAGTCGAGCTCTGAGGCCCACCATTGTTGTTTCTTCTTTCCTCTTATGAGTATAAGTGGTTAAGCAAGAGGTTGGGTAGGAGATTCTCCTTTTCATATGTCAAGTGGTTTGTCACTGGAGACTTATCCTCCCGTTGTTGAGATCAAGAGGCCAAGCCAATGCCGTTAGGTTGGGTCCCTCTGAGTTGTTTGTATCCTTCGCTACTCGCTTACCAATTCTGCACAGCCCGGGATCCAAACGTAAACCCTTTTTACCACGCCACGGTGAAAACATATCGAGAAGCCTATGTTTTAGTTCAGAACATTCTAATTCCTTAGAGTTAGTAATTTTTGTATAAATACAGGGGTCAGTATTTTGAAAATCTGTATTTTGTTGGAATTGTGTCAAACATTTTTTTCAATAATTTAGTAAAAATGCACGAGTTTAAAAATATAAAATTATTTAAACACCTTAAGTTGGTAAAATCATCGATTTAAATTTTTTTTTTTTAAATATTTTCAATTTTACATAATATATATTATATATTTTGTTTTTTAAAATATTATTTACAATAAATTAATCGCAATTAAAATATAAAAAAAAACCTGTTAATAAGTTTCAAACAAATGTTGAATATGGGTGAAAATTAATTTACCAATAGAGCCCATTTTATCAATGGTATATTTAAACCTAGGGCTTCCTTGCTAATTTAGTTCTAAAATCAACAAACTGTTATTCAACTCACAACTGCCAAAAAACCCTAATATAAAATATATAAAGAAGTTAAGTAGGTGCCTACATTCCCATGTCTATTGAAATCAAGATTACAATTGGTTTGAGGAAGTTAAAAAAGAGAAACATAAGAGAAAATAAAATAGGTATACGGTATACGGTATACCTACATATTTTATTGAAAAATCTCTTGCCACGATTGTACAACAACAAGGAATGAAATAAATGAAATAAAACAGAAAAAAAAAGATTGTATCTAAAATAAAAATCTTCTTGAAGCTTAATTTCATTGCCAACATTCAATGAATATTATTTAACTTTGGTTCTTCTCTGGGGAACATCCCACATCCCCAGTTTATATTTGTTTTCTGTATACTTCGTAGACAGTCATCTTAAAGAAAGTGACAACAAAATTACAGGACCACAATATATATAATTTCAATCTAACTACTTTAGTTGAAGCAGAATCAAAAAAATAGGGAGGGACAATAATTTACGCTAAATTTTCCTTATTGTTGGTGCGGACGCGCCAACAAGAAAGGTGTTTGGAGTCTAAAGCACCTTATGCAAGTAAAAAGGGTATTTATCTCAACGGCTGTTACATCGAATTCTAGGGAAGATCTAACTTTTTTTAAAACCAAAAATTAATTCTTGCTTTTACAGAAAGATTTTCAAATCCTGGTATTCTCAGAAGATTTTAAGGTCCCATTTGATCATCTTTTATTAAATTTAGATTATTGATTATTATTCAAGCCTTATTCACTCTTAAAAGCCTAAAGCTTGTCTCCATTAATTTGGACAAAAATGATACACTTCTTTTCTTGTCTAGTGGAGTCCACTCTGTTGTTAATTTGGTCCATTGATCATATTGATCATCTGACCTCAGAAAAATATGTGTCCAGCCTTATCCCATTTGGGTTTTCTTATTTTGTGGAGAACATCTTCAAATTTTGTCTGGGTTTCTTAAATGTTCGTGGTTAATCTGTTGAGATAACGTAACATTGAGAACCGATCTTTATATTGCTCTTTGACTGAATTTATCTTTATTTTCGAGGACTCTCTTGGATTGCCATGTTTGGAAGCCTTATGTTTAGACTCGTAGAATCAAGGAGCCAAAAACGAAATTTATCGGTGAATAATATAATTTGACCCAAATAGTTATAGTCTTCCGCGTAAACTAAAGTGATACTATCTATTTTTATTTTAGAGTGACTGCCATTAGGCAGTATTTTGGTTTTCTGTCGATTAGTGCACAGGCCGCCTTTTTTACATTTCGGATTTCTTCCACTGTTCTGGGATTTCCTCGGTGATCAAAACCTGGTTGAAAACATCTTTCCGAATAGCATTCTCGACTTTACTTTTAATAAAATTTGGAAACTGTTGCTCTTTTTTACAATCAGTGCTTTCTTCTAAGCTCAATAAAACCAGGGGGGTTATTATGAAAAACGATAATCGTTTTTAATACGGAGTATTTGTGAAATTGCGATTACGAAAAACGATTGCAGAAGCGCGTATTTGTAAAATTGCGATTACGAGAACCGAGAATCGTAAAAAAACGATACTCGTATTTTTATTTACGAATGCCTTCAAGCACTCGTTCAGCTTTTGTTTTGGCGGGTTACTGCCAAGTGTCAAACATTATTGTGTTTTATTTTGTTTTTTTTTTTTTTTTTTGGTTTGGTTTTCATTTTGATGAGGGAGAAAAAATGTAAGTTAAATAATAAATATAATGGTGAAAAACATAAAAATAAGCTATTTCTAATATTTAGGCCTACAACGAATGCTAAACAAATAGACTTGATGGTAGTTTTCATGGAAAGTAATCCAAAAAAATACCATTTTTCATTTTTCTTGATTCCATTTTCGTTTCTCATAATCGCTCTACGCCATGAGTTTCGATTTTCTAGGTTTTATTTTTTCTGCCGTTCGTTTCGTATTTCATAATAAGGGCCCAGTTCTATGCCCTTACGAAACGTGAAAGACTGATTATGTTAATATGATTGAGATCGTTTAGATCGTTTTAGAAGTATTCTTCTAGGTAGGCCTTGCGTTTTTGAGCTAAAACAAGGCATATACAGAGAAGAGAGGAGAGGCTTCTACAAAAGTCATTTGAGAATACGCCTAGCTGCGTGGCGTACTTTCCCATTAGACAGTGCCCAGTTATGACATAAGCTTGTATTTGATGTGCTTTGAAATAGGTACCAGGCAGATTCTAGAGATTTGATAGCGGCCTGTTTATCTGAGAAAATACGGATATCAGATGTTGATATAACGTTTTCTTTAAGCTAGGACAAGACTTATTTTATCGCCAAAAGATCCGCCTGGAACTCGCTACAATTATTAGGAAGGCGGAATGAGAGACTTAATTTCAGTTGTTCAGAGAACACACCTCCACAAACCCCATCATTTGGTTTTGATCCATCTGTGTAAAGTGGATTGACTTATCTTCCAGAAATGCCAAGAAAGATCTTGAAGGTATAGAAATCTGTAAGTTTCTGTCGAATTGCAGTTGAGGGATGGTGTAGTCTGTGTGCTTTGGAATTGATTCTAAATACCTAAGAATTACGGAGTGGCCAATGTTTTTGTTAATCCACTGCGACGAAGCTTTGAGGCGAATAGCAGAGCTTGCAGCTATTTGTTTGCTAAATATATCAAGAGGTGTTAGGCAGCGTTGCCGTTTGTCCCCTAAAGGGGCCATTTGGCCCCTTTTTTGCGTTCGATCCCCGTGGCCACGACTTTTTTAGAAATTGCCCAATTGGCCCCTTTTTCGATTTTACTAGTAATAAAATAATTTTCAAGGATAAATTAAGATATTTTTTATCTTATCCACTCTTTAAGTAAATTAATTAAAAATCGGTAACGAAGTTTCATACTGAACTTGAACTGAACTCTGTCGGTTTATACTCCGAAAAAATTCGTACTGGACGCTGTCTTTTTATACTTCGAAAAAATTACTATCCACTGAATGTTGTCATTTTTAATCGAAATTCGAAAAAAGAATATATTAAAAACAATGACATAAAAGATTTTGACTATAAAAATTCTGGGGTTGGGTATAGCCTGTCACAGGCCAACTTATAACAACCCAACTTATAACAACCGAACTGAACATCTTCATAACTTATCACAGTTACAAGTCATCACGGGTACAACTGATCATAGGAATGTTGGTAACGGGATCTGATCATGGTTGCATCGAACCTTCTGAAATAGTGTGAGTAGGAGGGATTAAATATCCTAATGGATTATATTTGAAGCCGTAGTGTGAGGGTAGGTCAAGATATGGAAAAAGGGAAGAAAAATAAAATGGTTTCCGAATCTGTACATTTAATATGGTGTTTAGCAATGGAACCGTAGCGTTATGGTATGTCACGATATATGATACGATGCGGAAGGAGAACAAAATGGTTTTAAATTTTGGTGTTGCTCAGTGAAGTTTTTGATTGGTAGATATTGAAATATGTGAGCTAGTGGAATCCATTGTGTTTTATGGATTCTATTATAAAACAAAACAATTTTTTTTAGTGGGGAGGCACCTTGGTAGGTATTTTTGTCGTCAGGGGTATGCAAACTAACGTTTTGTCTACGTTTCATGAGGACGCATTTAAGACAAATTTGCATTTTAGACAGTTTGACGAGTGAACGAACTTATATTGATACATGGATTGGATAAACATTATGCACATACCGAGCAGGGTTTATTTTAAAATTTTAAATTTGTACCTACATACCTAGATATTAAACATCTGCAACGAATGGCTTGAATCCACTTCCAAGCCGTTCTATATTTTTTCAAATACACTATTCACTGCATTCACATTTTTCAAAACAAATCAAATGAATCATCAACTCAAACCATCAAAAGCGAATTCATTATAGGTAACCATCTAGATAGGTATGTATAGGTACCTACCTACCTAGGCATCTACTTTTTTTCAAATCAAAATCGTTAAATTCCTAAAACGGTTTTCCCGTATTAAAGGTAGAAAGAAAATTTTTATTTTCGAATATACCTACCTATTTATTCGCGAAAAGTGAAACTGAAAGTAAATTCAATCCGGGGTGGGTGCTGCCAGAAACAATCCGGATTTTTTTGGTCAGTTTCATTAATTGTTATGCTGCACATAATGAGCAATCAATTTTTTTTTGTCCATAGATATAGGTAGGTAGGTATTTTGTAATAAACTATAAAATCATTCAAATTTAACAGAACTAAAAATTATCCAATAACAAAATTTCACAAATCAAACTTGAATTAAATTCATAAATTTCGCTGTTCAAAACTGTTCAAATAAAAAAAAAAAGATTGCTGCGTACAGGTAGGAATCGAACTCGAGACCCCTGAGGCTAGATTACAAGCATCCTTATTGAATAAAAAAAAAAAGATTGCTGCGTACAGCTAGGAATCGAACTCGAGACCCCTGAGGCTAGATTACAAGCATCCTTATTAAGAGGTAGAGAGTTCGAAACCTGGCTATGTTAAGCATTACAAAAAAATTTTATAGTTTTTTTTTTTTTTTTATCTACCAATTAAGATTTAATAATGTATTTTTGAGTTCACATTCACATTAAAAGAACTCAAAAGTATAAGTTTTATAAAAAAAACTATAAAAAAATCAGAGGCCTCACAACAATTTTCACATCAGATATTTAGCCCCCCCCTTAATTTGGAGGTACCAAAAAAATGTGGGGGGTTAACTTAGGTTAGTTCTCACTATCAACAAAATTTTAGCTCTCCGGAACTTAGGGGCCGTGTCATACGAAACCAACAAAAAATGCGCCCCTAATCTTTCACTTACAGATATTTAGCCCCCCTTAGTTTGGTGGTACCAAAAAAATGTGGGGGGTTTCTGTGCACTTACTGAATTTATAACCCAAATTTCAATTTTCTAGGACTAAAGGATAATGAGAAATATGAGCCAACAATTTTTGGCCCCAAAATATACCGGCAATATTTTAATTAATTTTATTTAATTTGTATTAATTCTTCACTCTCTTGATTGCCTTTAACGTAACAAGACCGTTTTTCTTTATTTCAATCCAAACAATATTTTTAAAATGTCAAATTTTGTGTCATCACAACGGGGTGCTCCCAAATTACATTATAATGGATTCATTTATGTTAGATATAGATGTGATACCATTAAAACATTTTGGCGATGTGAGAAGTATCGATTGGATAAATGCCATGGGAGGGTTGTTTCACAAGAAACTAGCGTGGTTATGTTAGCAGAACATAACCACGGCCCTTCCCCGGTGTTATCCGAGATGGCAACAATCGCGCAAAGAGTAAAGAGCCTGGCAACTACTTCTTCTGAAGCTCCTAGAAATATAGTTTCAAGAGCTTTAGAAGGAGTTTCCGCACCGGCTGCAGTCTGTGGGCCAAGCGTCATGTCGATGCAGAAGGCGGTTTCGCGAGAGCGAAAACGTCGGCATCAATCAATGCCCATCCCACATACTCGATCCGAAATCAATTTTCCCGCTGAGCTGTTGAGAACAAAAACTTCACACCCTGAAGATTTTTTGTTGGGTGATACAGGCAGCGGTGATGTAGACCGAATTATTATATTCGGTTCTTATTCGGATCGAGTAAGGCTGGCCCGGTGCGAAACGTGGTTGCTGGATGGCACCTTTAAAGTATGCCCTGAAATGTTTTTTCAGCTTTGGGTAGTCCACGGACTTTTTGACAATAAGGTACTTCCCTGCCTATATTGTTTGCTCCCTAACAAACTGGAAAATACCTACGTACGTGCTCTAATGCTTATTCAGAGTGCAAGTGGGATGGAAAATATGCAGCCAAGGAACTTCCTCATAGATTTTGAGAAGGCTGAAGAGAATGCTCTTCGTCTTCTTTTCTCTGAGGCGAGTATCCATGGCTGCTTTTTCCATTTCGCTCAAGCCGTGCGTAGGAAAATCCAAGCATTAGGGATGCAAACAAGGGATGACAATGACGTGGACTACCATATGTGCCTCCGGAAATTTGTGGCGTTGTGTTTCTGCGAAACCACTGACATTCGGGATCGTTACGACTTGTTGGCGAATGCGCTCGTTCAAAATTTTGGTGATACCGAGGTACATCAAAATTTTCTCGAGTATTTCAAAAATACTTGGGTAGGGCGCACTCGCCGAAGTCCTCGATTCCGTTTGGAGATGTGGAATTGCAAAGACACAACAACACAAAATCTTCCGAGGACCAACAACAGTGTTGAGTCTTGGCACAGAGCATTTCAGGGATCCATTGGGTGCCATCATCCGAATGTATACAGGCTCTTAGATGCGTTGCTTCTTGAGCATGTGCGTGTGAGTGCAGTCTTTGAAAGGCTGAATGCTGGTGATTCTTTGCCTTTGTATTCGCGAGCCGAATAAGCTCAGGCAAATGAAAGGCTGTTGAGGATCATCAGCCAATACAGCGAAAAGGCTGCAGAGGAGTATCTCACCACATGTGCCAACTATGTAGGCCAATAGGCAGACCGGAGCACCCCTATAGTGAGAGGCATGGGGAACTCACTTTAAAAAAGCACCCCTATAGTGAGAGGCATGGGGAACTCACTTTAAAAAAGCACCCCTACAGTGAGAGGCATGGGGAACTCACTTTAAAAAAGCACCCCTATCCCCCTCAATGGGTAAGCCTTGACGTGGCGGGGGGGCTTACGGCTAGTTCTTTACAATATGTAGGTAGATTAAGAATTAGCTACTAATATACCCGGTAATAAAACAGTTGCCAACACTCAATATAAATCGTTAAATGCGTGAGGATTTAAATTTTGGAAATTAATTGACAAAAAAAAAAAACTTAATTACGATGCAAATTTATTTCAGCTTACACTGAAGCTAAGATTGAAGCTGGCACAACATTGCAAACAAACATTACCATGTATTTCAAATCGAAAAAATATTCGAATTCTTAAAACTGTACCCATGCTAACCGAATCAATAATTACCTAAATGATTTTTTAAGTGATTTCTGAAAAGCGTAATAGTTAATGGACAAAACTTAAGTTAGCACAGGCCTTAAGTATACTTAATGTAAGGTAGGTACCTACCTATTTAATATAAAAAAATATTTTCATATTTCATTAAAAAAATTACCCAGTTAAAAACAACAATAAATATGATTTATCTTTCACTTTTTGATTATTTGACGCTTTTGTGTACTTACAAAAATAAATTAAATTAAAGGTGTTAAGGGTATATTTTGCGATTTTTTATTTTTTTAAATTACTTAATAAGATTGTCGACAGTTATTTATAAATTTCAGAAAAAAACGAAAACAAAATGGAATATTGTTTAGTGCACAAAAGAAAGAAATTTAAAGCATAAGTAGTTCAATATCAAACTTACATTTTCAGATTGAATGCTTTTGTTTACCTAGGTATACCTATACATAGGTTACCTACCTGGAATTTTTCTATAGACTTTTTTATCAGTCCGGAATCTACCTATAAAATTTTTTGGAGGAGATTTCAAATTAATTGTCAATTCTTCGATAAAGACCCGTCTATTTAGCATTTAGATGAAGACTATCTACCAATACGGTGTAAAATAAAAATTGTCAACGCGATGAAAGACTTATTAAATTAATTTCAGAATACCTACATATAATCAAACTTTAAGTGCAGATGAAGAGCAAAAACAATATAGGTAGGTACTTATCTATTTTAATCAAATTTTCGACGAATATAAAAAATAGGTGTAGGTAGGTAAACATTAATAAACATTCAACATATACAATATATATAAATATTTATATTTTAGTATAAACAAATAGGTATTTAAAACGAAGACTTTTTGATTTTAAATGTTTTACAAACTTTGAATTTATCTTAATTGTGGTCGACCCCTTTTATCCCAGCCTAGCTTAGCTATAAGGTCCAGCAGCCTTAGTTTGCAACCCCAGCGACCCCATTTTTTTATTTGTTTCAAAAGCCATCACCATTCTCACTCCATGGCTTTCACGGATGCTCTTCTTTTCTCTCACGTAACAAATGTGTTATCAAAATGAATGACGTTTTTTTCTCTATTTCTACTTGTTGGCCAATGGGTAAATTAAATAATTAAATGGTTTAAAGATGCCTACCTATATCTAACGGAAATTAATCGAACCCTACCTAAAAACACAAATTCGGTCAGGAGTGCATCCCCTTTCAGCTTTCATTAGCCTTTTATTCTTAGGGAGTGTATTACTTCAACTAAAGTCAAATATGCATACATAAATACACATCCACTTCTTTATTTCAATTTGGCAAGAATCATTTGGTCAGAAAGAGATAAAAATCATGCCTGAGTCGTTCGCGTTTTGTTTCCATCTTCAAACTTGTTTCTTTACCAGTGGTACCGTCTATAAAACATTTCTGTACTAAAATACAGTATGAAGTTGCTACTTTTTAATACGGAAACAATTACAAAAAAGACCTCATTGTTTGGTTCGAATACAACATCTCGGTTAAAAATATATGGAAAGAAAAAAAATATAATTGTTCAGGGCCGGCGCGACACTGGTGGTGTGTTTTCAAAATTAAAATAGTTTTTTTTTTGGTCGGATCTATATGATTGAGGTCAATAATTAATGACGAAATTTCATGAAAAAAAAAATCCAAAACGATCAAAAGTTTCATAGCTACTTAAAAGCTAATGCAATTTAAAATCAATCTGATTCTTTTCAGTAAAAATTCAAAAGTTGATGAAAATTTGCAGAATTAAAAAAAAATTACCACCTATTTACTGCCCTAACCTAACCCTCCTCTAAAATGTTGAGAAACAATGTTTTAGGATCGAATAAATAGGTAGGTTATTAAAAAAAAAGAAAAAAATTGTGGTAGTAGGTATAATTAGCTCACATATTCTAGAAAAATTTAAGAACAATTACAATGTAAATGTGAATACCTATAAATCCAGCAGGAAAGACGATAAAAAATAATTTTGAATATATTTTTTTAAGACTTTATTTCTTATCATATTGTTCAGCCCAGGTTTTGACTCAAAACTTTGTAGGTACCTACCTATACATTATTAACTAATTTAAATAAAATATTTTTTATGGAGTTGCAAATAAATAACCACTTATTTTTATACATAAAACAAAGATGCACATGTAGGTAGATGTAGGTGCTATAAGGTTCTTAAAGTGATCTCAAAAAATGAAAACGAATTTATTTTATATCCAAGAATGAACGAACATTTTTTTAAGTGTCGATTTGGTCTATACTTATCTTTAATTGTATATTTTGTTTTTAGAAAACATTACCTTGGTTTACGAATGTATGAATGAATTTCTGAAATAGATAGTAAAGTAGATTTTTAATTTGCACTCTTATATGCATTGAAATAAAAAAAAACTACCCACATTTCCTATCTGAATTACCTGTTGTTTGTTTATTGACCACAAACGTAATATCTACCTAATCGTTCAATTGAAACCGAAGCTTTTAGTACTTACTTTAAATAAAATTTATTAAATTTACCTAGTTAAAATATAACCAGTTCGAATAATTTTAGGAATAAAATACCTACAAATAAATCCTAAAAAAAACTAAAAGTATTTTCCTACCCCAATTCTTGACTTAAAAGAGAAGCGCCACGTATAACCCCCATTAACATACGCTGGCATCTGTGATGCTACTGAAATAAAAAATCATAAGCATTTCATAATAAGTAATAGCAAACAAATGGGGAGGTTCCTAATTTCCTACCAAAAAATATGTTTGAAAAGAAGCCATTATCATACCCCATGTTGAAATTTTGGTTAAAATCGGTCCATGTTCAGTTGTCCCTATGTTCAGTTATACCCTGTGGCGGGTTAAGTTGTTATAAGTTGGCTTGTGACCAGTTGCGAGATGATGGGTTGGGTATGATAGGTTGGCGTGACACCAAAATTCTGATCATATTAAAATATCAATAGACATAATATTGGCCATTAAGCTGAAATGTTTATCAAATCAAAAAACATATCTGATGAAGATGTTTCTATAATTAAAACTAACGCTCTTATTTATTATCAATCGGTTGTTGATGAAATACTAAAAAGAATAGATATTAATGATGAAAAACTTTCGATATTGCACTTTCTAGATCCCAAAGTTGTCAAAAAAATCTTTAATTTAACTATGTACAGATAGTTTCCAGTTTTCCAAACCTGGTATCCAATTCAGGAAAAGTCATTGAGGAATACAAACTCCTTGAGATAAAATCCGAGGATAAGGCTTTTCAAAGCACATTTCAAATCAATGATATTGAAGAATTCTGGTATGAAATAGGGAAATGTAAAAACAATTTAGATGAATTTATGTTTCCAAATGTATAGAACTTTGTTACAAACATTTTTACTCTGCCCCATAGCAGTGCCTCTGCCGAAAGAGTTTTTTCAAAGCTGACCCTTATTAAAAATAATTTGACGAATAGACTGAATGTGAAAACGTGCAATTCGATGATGTCAGCTCTTAATTTAATTGAAAACAAAAATAAATTGGAAAATTGGGTTCCAAAAAAAAAATCTTGTGTATTTATACAGAAAGACAATATTAAAAAAATGAAAGACTTAACTTCCATTAATTTATTTATGTATTTGTTGTTATTAACAACTGACTTGTTGTTACTGTTTTGTTTTTTAAATGAATTTAAGTTTTTATTTTAATGTTATTGAAATAAAATTGTTTTTTTAAGTTTTTGAATACATTTTTGTTTTACTCCTGAATACAGTTTTGTTTTATTTGTACTTTTTTTCTATGGTGTCCAATTTTCGTGTGTTGGCCCCTTTTTTTGTGTCGGGCCCCTTTTTTGTACCCTTTTTGATTTTTTTCAGCGGCAACACTTGTGTTAGGTAGAGTAAGGTGTCCAGTGCCGCAGATGGGGTCGTGCGAAGCGATCCGCTTATACATTGGAAAGCTGAACGTTGGACTTTATTTATTTTGTCGCGGTTTATAGCTTTTTTTAAAGCGTGATGCGGGGTTGTAAGCCCCATTTCAATATTACAAAAAAATATTACAAAATAGAAAAAGAATTAGAAAATATTCATATAAATTAAGAGAAAAATAAATATAATAAAAAGTAGATACTCAGTTTTTATACATCAAAGTTTCTTTAACAATAATTGTTTATACAATTTAAGTCAATTGTGAAAAGCCAGTCTTTTACTTTTTTCTGAAAAGAGTTCAAAATTTGAGAAGTTCTGATAGATGTTGGTAAGTTATTAAATGACTTGGGTACTACGACAGTATAAAAGTTAGAGAAATGAATTTTATGAGCAGTCGGTATATTGACAAGATGCGTATTAATTATGCGTAGATTGTATAACTGCGAGTTCCTACTTGGAATGTTACCACTTTGCTAGAAAAATTCTGTCAGTACTTTGAAAATGTAAAGGTGTCTCAAAGGTAGAATTCCCAAATCCTTGAATAAGGGCCAACTTTCAGTTAATCGATTTTTGTTGCAAATGATTCTAATTAGATGTTTTTCAGCAATCAACAAGGGTCTTAAAGTATTAGCATATGAACCACTCCAGCTAGATAAACCATATTGTATTTTGGAGTGTGCAAGCCCGTAATAAATTGAAGTTAAAACTCTTTTTGAGAAGAATGGTTTTAACAGTTACATTTTTCTAGTAATGAGCATCAAATAATTTTTTATATTAAAAATATGATCTTTCCAGTTAAGATTAAAATCAATTGTAACTCCTAGATATTTAAAACTGTACACTTAATCAATTTTGAAACAAGAATCGGAACAAGAACCAGCTGCTTGAAAATTAGGAATACGACAACTATGACATAAAATATAAAATTGTAATTGCAAAGCTGATGACTAGAAGTTTTGGATGACATTATTTTAGTTTTTTCACTAAGGATTAACTTATGAACAGAGAACCAAGTTCTTAGAGTTTCGAGATCTTCTTCAATTTGAATGTTACAATTATGTTCTGAGTTTGACTGGTAGGTAAACGATATATCATCCGCAAAAGCCGTAGGAAGGCCATTCAACTGCAACCTAAAGAGAGAGTTAATAAAACCAGATAAAACAAGGGGCCGAGTACGGAGCCCTGAGGTACTCCAGATTTTAGATATCGAGCTTCACTCATAACACCATTAACTACTAGTTTTGAACTCTTTCTTTTAAATCCTCTAAATCCAAATAATTTACTTAGTAGTAAATCATGATCAACCATAGTCAGGCTTTAGTCATATCAATAAAAAGACCCATAGTCGGTTTATTATGATTCAAGCTGCCATAGAGTTGAGTTGACTGCAAAGTCGAAGAATTGCATCTTCGGTTGACTTTCCAGAACGAAATCCAAATTAATTTTCGCTAAAAAACATTTTTTACACATCTAAGAAAGAAGTAATTCTTTTTTTCATTAGTTTTTCAAAGAAATTTGAAAAGGTGGGAAGAAGAGAAGTAGGTCTATAGTTTGACATATTTGTTCTATCTTCTTTTTTATAGAGAGGAATCACCTCCGCACATATTGTTGAGGAAAACAACCTTGTTCAACACTTAAGTTAAATATATAACTTAACACGTCTGATACAAATAAAGCAATTTTTTTGAGTAAGTTACTAGATATTCCATCTTAAGTACAAGAGTTTGTGTTTACCAATGATAAAATAATTTTATAAGTTTCAAAAGAGGAAATAGCATCGAAAGCAAAGCTGTAAGGTTGTAAATATTCGGAATCTAAACTGCGTTGATCAGAACAGTTGCAATCACATACAAATCAAAAGACGGCTTTAATTTATTATAAATATAAATATTCATTAAATTTGTTTGAAATACATTTTGAATCGCATAGTGACATATCTTCTGCAACAATAGTTCTCATTGCGTTAGAGTTCGTTTTCTTTCATAAAACATCTTTGATAATTTTCCATTCCTTTTTTGTATTGCCTTTCGAACTTATGAATAAATTAGAATAATAATTTTCACGAGTTGATTCAATGTTAGTTTTAACAGCTTTAACATAATATTTGTATAATAGTTTTGTATTATTTGGGTGTTTATCAGCTTAGTACCAACTTTGTTTTTATTTTGTATCTGCTTAAGAAGGCAATGACTCATCCAAGGCTTTAAAAACTTCTTTTTATTATTCTTAATGGAAAAAGAAGAGCAAGTATTGATGTGCTCTTGCAAGATTGAGTTAAAAATATTAGACGAAGAAGATGGATCCTTTTCAAAATAAACTTGATCCCAAAATTCATGTTTCCAAATGCTAAGTAATAAGGTATAATCTATTATAAGGTGCTCTTTATCATTATTGGAATTTGAAATATTTTCCATGTCATTGATTTTAAAACGATCATTTTGTGATCAGTGATTTTATAATCTAGAACACTTCCACAAAAATGAGACTTATTATTCCTACTAAAACGCGAGAAAATGTGGTCAATGCAAGTACTAGAAGTTGATGTAACGCGGGTTACCTCTTTAATATAACCCTCGAGATCATATGAAGCCATAGAAAATAGGTAATTTTCAACATCTTTATCAGATGTGTCTAAAATATCAATATCAATGTCACCAATCAAAATTAAATTACAAGTTTTATATTTACAAATAATTTGACTGAGTTCATCCAAAAAGACACTTTTACTAAACGTGTGCAATCTATTTATATACGAGTATACATAACATTGTATAGTTTTCATTTTGATAGCAAAATGACAACTTTACTACATCGGCACTACAAATTTCTATTTTTGAACATTGGTGAGTCAAACTCTCATCAACATAAATTGCAACACCTTCTGACGAATAAGATTCGTTGCAACAACTAAAAAGCGCGTAACCCGGTATATTATTATTATTTCACTTATTTCACTCTGTTAACACAATTATAACTGGCAATTTTTTAAGTGACTCAATGTGAGCTAAAAAAATGGAAAAGTTCTTTCTCCAACTACGGATGTTTTTCTGAATACAAAAACAATTATTGGGAAAACTACGAAAAACTGCAATTTCACAAATGTTTGGGACTGAAGAAAGAATAGGATTAACAATATTCATAATTTATCAAAATCTAAACTACATTTAATTCTTTCTAAATTGTCACCCTCACTCTTCCTCATAAATATATTCCCATTTCTAGTCCTAACGTACTTAACTCCTTTCGTAGTTTTAATTGACATGGACATCGCAGTATTAAGTAGTCGACGCCTCTGATGTGTCAGACAATCGTTGATGTAAGACCCGGTGCACACATGCGTTTTTTGACGCCGCGGCACCGCTTTTGCGTCATACAGTACTCACAAATAAATGGAGTAGTGCACACACGCGTGCGATGACGCTTCGTCACCGCGCGTCATTCTTGCGGGAGAAAATACTCGCAGGTTTTCGCGAGACCGCTGCGTCACCGCAGACGCTTTTGCGTCTTTCAGTACCTACATTGTTTGTTATTGGTCGGTGCACACATGCGTCACTTTGCCGCAAATTAAATTTGTAAGGCCCGGTGCACACATGCGTTTTTTGACGCCGCGATGACGCAGCGGCACCGCGTTTGCGTCATACAGTACTCACAAATAAATGGAGTAGTGCACACACACGTGCGATGACGCTGCGTCACCGCGCGTCATTCTTGCGGGAAAAAATACTCGCAGGTTTTCGCAAGACCGCTGCGTCACCGCAGACGCTTTTGCGTCTTTCAGTACATTGTTTGTTATTGATCGGTGCACACATGCGTCATTTTGCCGCAAATTAAATTTGTTAGAAAGATTTAAAAGATGGAAGAATTTGATATCGAATTATTTATTGATGAGATGAAAAAGTGTCCAGGAATATGGAATATTGCTTCCGAGGAATACCATGACCGGCAAAAGAAAAGAGCGGCGTGGATAAATGTTTGCCGAGTATTTTGCGAAGATTTCGAGGAGAAATCCGATAAATACAAAAACGAAATATGTAAGTACCTGTTTTTATTTTATTTTTAATCAAAATTTATACAAATAATATGTAACATACGTGTTTAAATTCAAGTTAAGTGAAAAAAGTGTTTCATAATATTCAAATAAAGTTGTTTTGCCATGGTACACTACCAACATCAGATATAAAATAATCTGCCAACTGATTTCTTGCTCCAATTGATTGATTAGGTGCTCTTCAGGGCCCTGAAGAGTTATGTTGTTGTTCAGTAAATCCTTCTATCGTCAATACATCTTCTATAATAAACCCATCCTTAGCTCTAACATAATTATGGAGTGCACAGCAGGTTTTAACCAAAAGTATTGATAAATCCAAATTTGCATTAATGGGTTTATGAAATATTTTCCATTTATTGGAAAGTATTCCAAATGTGCACTCTACATATCTCCTGGCACGAGACAACCTGTAATTAAATATACGTTTCTTGTCCGACAAAACTTTACCGCTGAAAAGCCTCATTATGTTTTTTGAAAGTGCAAAAGCTTCATCACCAATGAACATGTAGGGCATACTTGGACTTATAGTACCTCGAAGAGGCTGCTCCGTGGGAATGTTTAATTCATTTTTTATAAGTTTTTCATGAAAATCAGTCCTTTCGAATACAGTGCTATCTGATTCCTTTCCAAACGCTCCAACGTCAATGTAAACAAAGTTATATTTTGAATCTACAACCGCAATCAATACTATGGAGAAAAAATTCTTATAGTTGTAAACACTGCTGTCGTTTTTGCTACTATAGTAGTATTTTACTCCTTTCGAGAGTCAACTGCTACTCTACTACCCACGGACGAAAACTACTCCCCAAAATAACACGCAAAAGAAGTTCTTATTTGGTTTACAATAAAAACCAAAATTTAAAATATAATGCCAAAACTTGCATATCTCTGATTGCATTTACCCACTAAGGCGCCAGTTATAACTATCATTGAAATCGATCCGGGAAAATTTTTAAATCGATATTTTACGGTGTTTCCTTTTGATTAGAAATGAAAATGATATACTGATCGATCGGAAAACACACAAAGAATTTTTTTTTTGAGGAAAAAAAGTGTAATTGCGCATTTATTTTTCTCTAAAAATGTATTTTTCTATTTTCCGGACGGAAATTCATTTTCCTGAACAGCTGATACTTTTATGTTCAAAAGTGAAACGAATCGTTCCACTGATTTGTGTTCCAATTTCACACATTCCAATGACAGATTTCTGTCAGTAAAAATTTGTCGGTGGCTATCAATCAGGAAATTTGTTTCAATGATAGAAATTTCTAATGATAGCTATAAACGACCTGCCAAAAAAAATTCCAATGTTTGTTTTCAATGATGAAAACCAATGATAGCTATAACTGGTGCCTAACATCTCTGTTGTGTCGTTGTGTTCTATTTCCATTCCAAATGTTCGTTCCATTCTTGGGGGCTGGTTACAGCTATCAGTAAAATCCATCAGTAAAATTTAAAACAGGAGGAATCTGAAGTATTTTTCTGATGAGCGTTTATAGCAATCAGTAAATTTACATCATTAAATTAAATGTCACTTTGAGGCTTCGCTCCTCAGACAATTTTTTTACTGCTGCTTTCATCAGTAAAATTTTTAATGATGGAACAGTAAAAAATTGGAACACCAACAGTAAAACGAAATTGAATTTTTTTGGCTTTTGGCAGTCAGCTGTTCAGAAAATGAAATTTCATCACAAAAAAAATTAAAATGGATTAATTAAATAAAACTTTAAATGCATTGTTTCTTTTTGAAAAAAAAATCTTATTGCATCCATCTTTTGCTAGAAATAAATCTCTAACATGTTCAAAAACTAAAAACAAAAATTTTACTGATGGATTTTACTGATAGCTATAACCGGCCCCTTAAACACAATTTCACCGAAAAATGGGAGCCATCAAAAACTTTAATCGAGAATTACAAAAAATTGTATTAGGCGCTAGTTATAGCTGTCATTGGTTTTCATCATTGAAAACAAACATTGGAATTTTTTTGACAGGTTCTTTATAGCTTTCCTTAAAAATTTCTGTTATTGAAAAAAATTTCCTGATTGAAAACCACCGAAAATTTTTTACTGACAGAAATCTGTCATTGGAACTGTGTAAAATTGGAACACAAATCAGTGGAATGATTCGTTTCAGTTTTGAACATAAAAGTCAGGAAAATAAATTTCCGTCCAGAAAATATAAAAATGCATTTTTAGCAAAAAATAAATGCGCAACTAAACTTTTTTTTTCTCAAAAAAAATCTGTGTGATTTCTGATCGATCAGTATATGATTTTCATTTCTTATCAAAGGGAACCACCGTCAAATACCGATTCAAAAATTTTTCCGGATTTGCCAATTTAAAATCTTTTTTATTTATTTTAACTATATTATTTTAAAATTTTGGCCTTTTAGCAGTGAAAGCAAAAATTTGCCATGACATTAGATCCTTCTATTTGTCTGTTTGTGTAGGCCGCCTCATATTTTCATTCAACCCGTTCTTTCTCATTTTTTTATTATCAATAACCTTCAATTTCTTTTCTCTTTTAAAGTCTTACTTTTTAAAAAAAAGTAATATTGATTTCCCAAATAGTGATGCCCAGACATAAAAAAAATATTACTGCCTTGAATTTAAAGAATAAACATACATACACATTTTTGCTCATTGTATACATACAATTTTAATTCCGATTCTGAAAGACGATTATTGCTGAATGTAGCCATTCGGCCATGTCACCCCGCTTGCGAAAGCTCGAGCCTCGAATGATTCTCCAGCCATGTTAGTCGATGGCTGTGGATTCTACTTCCTCTTGATTACTTAACCACCGTCGAGTGAAGACCGTCTCATCGCCAAAGTTCAGAGCTGCCCACGCAGCAAATAAGTTGCTTAATACATACTAAGGTACGAACAAATTCTAAGTTCCCATAGAATCAAAGTTTTTTTTCTCAATTTGTGTTACTTCACAAGTAGCAATTAAAGCGAGATTCCTGTGATATCGCGTTTTGAGACCGCTCGGTATCAAGATATTGATCTAGCCATTAATTTCATCTGTGCTAAAGGAGAGACTGTTACAAGCTCAATTTAAGCCTAGGAGAGGAATCAAGTAGCCACGTGTTTCGCCATCTTCACGCGGGTTAACCTCCATCCACCTAACCTACATTTAAGACAACCGGTGCCACAGGTTAACCGGCCAAAGCAAAAATATCAGAAAATTGCGACTCCGCACAAGGTAAGCACATAAGAAACAAGTATTACGGTGTAAGCGTCATTTTAAGGTCACGTACATTTGTCGTAGGAAAAAGGTTCAAGGCGAGACTTTTATATTCGACGCGGCCGTGGGTGTCGTCGTCGACACACGAGCCGCGATCTTGTCCATCGGAGCACCCCTGTGAAACCTACAACTTCTGACCAAACCTCAAAAATTGGCAACACCGACATAAGTTGGAGAATAAAAATCTCAAATAATGAAATAATAAAAAAAAAAGGCATGCGACTAAAATAATATTACAACACTGCATTACAACACTACATTACAACACTACACTACAACAACAAACACACATCATCATATTCGAGCTGCCTAAACGAATCGGACAGCACAACCTCTTACCCGGCAGCATCGGCGTCCAGTGATCAAACCACTCTTTCAAATTATGGTTTCCTATATGCCCAAGCATAGAATAGCGAATTTAGCCTAAGCTTATATTGTTTTTATTTAGTAGAACTCTTATTAACCCATCTCACTCAAGAGCAAAAAGATAAGTATAAAAGTTCCAACTTGTTCCTAGAGAACACTTTATAATGCATATATGATAACATACAAAATTTTTCCCCATCGTTTAGCTTCATAGTAACATAGTTAAAAGAACTCAAAATTGCAACACCCCCGCCTTCCCGTAAAGACGTGCGCACCTCTTCGGTGGAGGAGACAAATTATGTAAGTGGTGAGTGCTAAAATTAAGTTATTTGACTAGAAATTTTGATTGTTGACATATGTGTATGAAGGAATGTATTTAAAGTGGAATAGTGCCAAATAAGAACATTGAGTGAGGTAGGTCAAGATTTAATTTGATGAGATCGATACATAGAAATTATGATTTATGTGCTCTTTTAAATAAGTTTCATTTTCTATTAAAGTTTCTCATTTTATTCCGACCAAAAAGGTCAATGATCTTAATGAATGATCAGCTGTGAGACAATTGATTTTTTTTTATTGAACTAAGAAACTATCGAGATTTAAGACTACGAATTCAAGAACTCTAATGTGAATGAATATATTTTAGGTATATAGTTTTTTTTTGAGATTATGATAACTTTTAATGATAAAACCTTACTTTTAATGTTATATCCTTCTTGAATCAAAAACAATTTTAATAATATTAGGCTTAAGTTTATGAATTATTATTTTGGTATTAATTATAAATAAATAATGAAAAGATTCTTGAGAGAATAATGAATATTTTTCGGTTTTATTATGTGGAGATTATTGATATTAATATGAATTGCTAAAGCAAGGGAAAAGAGCTTAAGGAAAGGGTGAGGCGAAAAGGTAAAATGAAGGTTAAAGTGTGATTAATTTGATGACGTCAGATAAGGGGTCATTGCTGGAATAGGAGGAGTGGTGCAGTGACCATGGAGTCACTATATATGTAGCGACTTAGGGGAGGGTTACACTCCAGGGCTAAGAACACCTATAAGCCCAAATGAAAAAGCTTTTGTTGTCGTTAAAATGAGTTAAATTTGAAGTAACGAGTTTTAGAAGATTATTTTGTGGTATGGCGATTTTCGACTCGAGGCACGTTATTCGACGGTAGTCCAAGGGAAGCCGCAAGATCCCACCCCTCCGACGAGCAAGCCCAATTGGCCATGCTAGCGTGCCTACCCGCAGCTCACCCCTAGGACAACCTACTCAACATACACCCAAATTCCTTGGGATCCTGTGGATCAGGGCTATAAGGGTATATTTGCATACGATCGCACCTAGTTGAATAGGAACAGCTTAAATACCGTTACACAGGTGGCGCCCAACGTGGGGCAAGAATTCGTAAACACAAAATATTAGTTTTTAAGCAACTATTCAGATTTAAATTTTTTCCTTCTCAAAAATTCATATAACTTTCGTTAACATTCGAGATTTCTGTAACATTATACAATGAACTGAGGTGAACATGTCCAGGAGTATGAGGTTATAAAGCTTATCTTCGTGTAGCATTGTCCACCGGAGTTTATCATAGTTAGACAGACTTTAATTTTTTTTTCCAATTCAATGTCCTGAAAGACATAAAGTACACTTGTACTTGTTTTCAGCTTGCGCTGATGGAAGAATATAAAGTTCATAAAGAAAGTTTGTTGTTTCATTGGCCTGGAGGATTTTCACGGACGACCGGGAGATATAGGTCCTGGTGGACCACTTCTCCGTCCGTTGCGCCCGGATTATGTTCCAGTCAACATAGTTAAAAAAAAAAAAAAAAAAAAAAAAAAAAAAAACTGATACTCGTTCTAGAACTCAAAGTATATAATCGTTAGTATTTCAAAGTATCAGTCTAAGCGACTGAAGAAGCTATCATTTCAAAGCGCTACAAGATTTTTTTTTCTTTGAACCACGATTTATATAACATTTATATGAAACATCTTACGGCGACAGATTCTTTCTTCTTTCTATCACATTAAATACCTTTTTTTGATTTTGCCTTAAACTCGCCTTAACTTTCCTTAGCTCTCAATTCATGATTGTTGCAGACAAACTACATATAGATTTTTTTTATTGACCATAACATATTTGTTTTTGGAACCAGTACCTTTTATTTGTTTTTCTCCTTAATATATTTGAAATTAACGGCCATACCTATACTTCACATTCCAAAACATAACATATTATAAAATCTTAATTTAAATAAAAGAAATAACAACATCAACAAATATAACTACATAAATAATGACCCGTGGGAATAAAAAAGCAAGTGAACCAGGTTCATCTAAGAACGCTGGTGATACCCAAGATCGTGCTGATTCATCTCATGAAAATAGGCAAGGCAATACGTCCCAAGAAGAGCAACTACAACAACACATCCGTAACATAGTGACTGCTTCCTTAGGCTTAAGCAGAGCAGAAGACTTTCAAGCTCGCCAAGCCGAATATGAAGCAGAGCGTCAGAGCTTACGGCTGGAGATAGCCAAGTCAATTCGAGAAGAGTTAAGAGCAATGACAATAACGCCACAAGGAGCGGCAGAAGACCAAATCACTGAACAAAACAATCCCCAGAATGCGGATCAAGAAACCGACCGAGATTCAAACCGCTTACAAAATGTGGATGAAAATGGTATTAGGGCTCAAAATAACCCTAATAGAAACCCCGATCATATCCAAGCCCACCGAGCAACCGATGATCGAGAAAGCACTCGCGACAATCTCGAAAGTGTTCCTCAAAGCGAGAACATACAAAGATTCATTAATCGACTAGATGGTCTGGATTTAACCTCAGCAGGACCCAGCAATCGAGAGTCTAATCCTGTGTCGTGGTCACGTCCAATAGACTTTAAAAAATGGGGACTCCGTTTTGACAACGAGAAAATGTCAGTGGAGGATTTTCTTTTTCGACTTAACCGTATGAGGACTAGCTACAAGGTCCCGTGGGAGGATATTTTTCTTCATTTTCAAGTCTTTGTTGCCGGAAGCGTAGAAACATGGTTCTGGACGTATTCGAAAGCGAATCCTGGTGCTACATGGCGACATTTGGAGCTTGCACTGCTCGAACAGTACAAAAGTCTTGAGACAGATACAGAAATATCTAGGAAAATGTTCGATCGTCGTCAAGGACAATCAGAGAGCTTTGACAGCTTTTACTTAGATGTACTTCGGTTGAACTCACAGATGCACATCCCGAAAAAACCACGAGAACTTATAGACCTTATAAAACAAAATGTGAAAAGACGCATCGGTGAACTATTAATAACTTTTTCTACGAATAGTTTACCCGAACTTGTATATGTTTGCCGCACTGTAGAAAAAAGGATAGGTCAGTACGAGACAATGAGGGGTTGGGTATAGCCTGTCACAGGCCAACTTATAACAACCCAACTTATAACAACCGAACTGAACATCTTCATAACTTATCACAGTTACAAGTCATCACGGGTACAACTGATCATAGGAATGTTCGTAACGGGATCTGATCATGGTTGCATCGAACCTTCTGAAATAGTGTGAGTAGGAGGGATTAAATATCCTAATGGATTACATTTGAAGCCGTAGTGTGAGGGTAAGTCAAGATATGGAAAAAGAGAAGAAAAATAAAATGGTTTCCGAATCTGTACATTTAATATGGTGTTTAGCAATGGAACCGTAGCGTTATGGTATGTCACGATATATGATACGATGCGGAAGGAGAACAAAATGGTTTTAAATTTTGGTGTTGCTCAGTGAAGTTTTTGATTGGTAGATATTGAAATATGTGAGCTAGTGGAATCCATTGTGTTTTATGGATTCTATTATAAAACCTTCTTAGGGATAAAATTAAAACAAAACAATTTTTTTTAGTGGGGAGGCACCTTGGTAGGTATTTTTGTCGTCAGGGGTATGCAAACTTTTTGTCTACGTTTCATGAGGACGCATTTTAGACAAATTTGCATTTTAGACAGTTTGACGAGTGAACGAACTTATATTGATACATGGATTGGATAAACATTATGCACATACCGAGCAGGGTTTATTTTAAAATTTTAAATTTGTACCTACATACCTAGATATTAAACATCTGCAACGAATGGCTTGAATCCACTTCCAAGCCGTTCTATATTTTTTCAAATACACTATTCACTGCATTCACATTTTTCAAAACAAATCAAATGAATCATCAACTCAAACCAAAACAATAGAATCGTGTAATTACTTGAAACGAATACACCGCGAGTATATATCGAACACATCGAATACACTGAATCAAATACAACAAATTAATTTAATTTAAATTTATATATTTGTAAATGTTTTCATTGATTTTTTAGTTGTTTTTTATTTTTTTTTTATTGAAGTGAAACTTCTTTATCGGCGTTGGAAAAAAATTTACCGTCACATTTTTCTGTTACGCGTCACAATTTTTGGTTACGCATCACATTATATTTTATAAAATTCCAATTATTTTTAAGTAAAAGAACAGCTCAGTAGATGAAATAGCTGCTATATTAAGGACCTTATTTTAAGTAGTTTTTAAGTAAAAATAAAAAAGGATATTGACATTAGTTTTTGCTAAATTTTCTAATGAATACACAAATAAATAAAATGAATTGAAGTTAAATAGATCTTAGGGCCGAAAGGCATTAGCATTAAGTATTATTGTTTAACTTAGAGTGTCCGTATGGGACCAGTAAGTTAGTTGTAAGTTATGGATAATTAGGCTAGTTTTATGAATTTTTGTCTAGCTTTAAGATAGTCTTAAGAATGAATTAATAAAAATGAATTTGGAAAAGAAAAAAAAAGAAATAGCTGCCCCACACACTCATGCTCACGGTTCGACTCCCGGTCGATGCGCTACTTTTTTTTATTTATTTTCATGGACAAATGCCTGAAAAATAAGAAAATTTTCTTTCAATTGCCACAAAAACGTTAATAACTCAAAAACTACTGGATGGATTTTTTAAAATGGGGTACCCAATTAAAGGAAAACTTGTCCCGATTAATTTAAGCATATCAAATGATCAAATTTTCTTCAATTTTCCGACTTATAGAGTTTTTACCGAAAAATTTACATATTTTTACAAAATGAAGAGTGGCTTTTCCATTTTCCAACCAATCTCAAAAATATATATTTTATTATAATCTAGACGAGTGTACGCTCATTTTGACGTATCAATCATTTTCCTGTGTTTTCCAGAAGCTGGGGAAAATTCAATTAAAAATGAGTCAACGGAAAATTTTCCAAAATTCTAGGTCGTTCAGATTTCTGCCTTCAAATTTGTTGTCAAATCAGACTCTGGCAAAAGTGATGGTAGTTCGAGTCCAGGTCAGGGCAATAATTTTTTTTTTTTTGTATTCATGTCTATGATAATAAAATCCTTTTGTTTAAACTTTATCTAATTTAACTTTATTTAACCAATTTCTGGAAAGTTGCATGTAGATCATTTTTCGAAAAATAAGGCCATAAAGAAGTTTCACTTCTTACCTGTGTACACTAGTACACGCACACTTTTTTTTTTTATAGCTACATATACTTACGAGAAATCTGAAATTCTAACAGCTCATAAAATGCCGAATTCTAGTTTTTTGATAAAAATTTCAAACTCTATGCTACCGTTAAGCGCAGTTATTAAGCTAATCGTTTTGAATTTTCTAACGTTTTTGAACTGTTTTTTCAAGTTTTTTTTTAATATTTTATAAACGTGTTGACATAAAAATCTGAAATTTTGACACAACATGTAATTTATTCTATAAAAAATAATAAAAAAGACTTAAAATTATAAAAAATCACCAAGTACCGTTATTTTCATAGAATCGATTAAAAACACACAACTCTTTATTGCTTGAATGTAGTGTGTTAATTTTTTTATATAAGTACATACATATCGCATCTGTGTAAAAAATCCTATTTTTTGATATCTCATTTAAAATTTTACGTGCCATACAAGCGTCACAATCATAAAATAAGTTTAAATTATAAATACACTAGAATTGAATTAGAAATTTTTTCCCGGTTCGTCGCTGCGACGAACTACCATTTAAGAAGTAAAGCTTAGAAGAGAAAAAAACTAGTGTATTTGATTTTATACTCGGTACATTCGGTGTATTCGATGTATTTATAATATGTTAGGCTTGTTCTGTTCTATTTGATTCAAGCATTTAAGCCTAGGATAGAAACCAAACACTGTATTCGTTCTGTTATAAAGGGATCAAATCGTGTGCAGTGTTTGTTTTCAAGAATAGTGTATTCATTTTCAGTGTACCTACACTACTTTCTGTGAATGCAACGAACAGAATACACTGAAGTACTGTGCTTGGCCAGAGAAGTCAAATGAATGTATTCATGCAGACCTCTATTAGATATGTACCTAGGTTACGTTGGGAGTGCATCTATTTCTGAATTCTGAAAACAAAAGTTCCGAAAGGCATAATGTTCTGAAAAGAAAGATGTAGGTATGTACCTAATTATCTACAACTTTCTGAAAAAAATGATTCTGACAAGTTTTGAACAGAGACGTTCTGAAAATTGAGGTTAAGAATTTTTGTAATAGGGTTTGAGTGATTTCTATGCAATTTACACCAGTTAACTTACAGCTAAGATAAAATTATACAAGAAAAAAATATTTTCTAGGTAGGTACCTACCTACTTGGTGGTTCGTAAAAATGTCAAAAAATATCTGAGTAATTACTTTTTTGTTCCTTGGGCAATTTCACTAAAATTGGCATTGAAAGTTTTTTGTAAGTAAGTAGGTACCTACCTAGGAAGGTAAGGAAAAATTATTTTTAAAAAGTAAAATAAAAAGGTGTTGAAAATAACAACCGTCCCCAATTTAACACAAAACTGCACATCAAAAGCGAATTCATTATAGGTAACCATCTAGATAGGTATGTATGTATAGGTACCTACCTACCTAGGCATCTACTTTTTTTCAAATCAAAATCGTTAAATTCCTAAAACGGTTTTCCCGTATTAAAGGTAGAAAGAAAATTTTTATTTTCGAATATACCTACCTATTTATTCGCGAAAAGTGAAAGTAAATTCAATCCGCGTAGCTACATAGGGTGCTGCCAGAAACAACCCGGATTTTTTTGGTCAGTTTCATTAATTGTTATGCTGCACATAATGAGCAATCAATTTTTTTTGTCCATAGATATAGGTAGGTAGGTATTTTGTAATAAACTATAAAATCATTAAAATTTAACAGAACTAAAAATTATCCAATAACAAAATTTCACAAATCAAACTTGAATTAAATTCATAAATTTCGCTGTTCAAAACTGTTCAAATAAAAAAAAAAAGATTGCTGCGTACAGGTAGGAATCGAACTCGAGACCCCTGAGGCTAGATTACAAGCATCCTTATTAAGAGGTAGAGAGTTCGAAACCTGGCTATGTTAAGCATTACAAAAAAATTTTATAGTTTTTTTTTTTTTTTATCTACCAATTAAGATTTAATAATGTATTTTTGAGTTCACATTCACATTAAAAGAACTCAAAAGTATAAGTTTTATAAAAAAACTATAAAAAAATCAGAGGCCTCACAACAATTTTCACATCAGATATTTAGCCCCCCCCTTAATTTGGAGGTACCAAAAAAATGTGGGGGGTTAACTTAGGTTAGTTCTCACTATCAACAAAATTTTAGCTCTCTGGAACTTAGGGGCCGTGTCATACGAAACCAACAAAAAATGCGCCCCTAATCTTTCACTTACAGATATTTAGCCCCCCCTTAGTTTGGTGGTACCAAAAAAATGTGGGGGGTTTTTGTGCACTTACTGAATTTATAACCCAAATTTCAATTTTCTAGGACTAAAGGATAATGAGAAATATGAGCCAACAATTTTTGGCCCCAAAATATACCGGCAATATTTTAATTAATTTTATTTAATTTGTATTAATTCTTCACTCTCTTGATTGCCTTTAACGTAACAAGACCGTTGTTCTTTATTTCAATCGAAACAATATTTTTAAAATGTTAAATTTTGTGTCATCACAACGGGGTGCTCCCAAATTACATTATAATGGATTCATTTATGTGAGATATAGATGTGATACCATTAAAACATTTTGGCGATGTGAGAAGTATCGATTGGATAAATGCCATGGGAGGGTTGTTTCACAAGAAACTAGCGTGGTTATGTTAGCAGAACATAACCACGGCCCTTCCCCGGTGTTATCCGAGATGGCAACAATCGCGCAAAGAGTAAAGAGCCTGGCAACTACTTCTTCTGAAGCTCCTAGAAATATAGTTTCAAGAGCTTTAGAAGGAGTTTCCGCACCGGCTGCAGTCTGTGGGCCAAGCTTCATGTCGATGCAGAAGGCGGTTTCGCGAGAGCGAAAACGTCGGCATCAATCAATGCCCATCCCACATACTCGATCCGAAATCAATTTTCCCGCTGAGCTGTTGAGAACAAAAACTTCACACCCTGAAGATTTTTTGTTGGGTGATACAGGCAGCGGTGATGTAGACCGAATTATTATATTCGGTTCTTATTCGGATCGAGTAAGGCTGGCCCGGTGCGAAACGTGGTTGCTGGATGGCACCTTTAAAGTATGCCCTGAAATGTTTTTTCAGCTTTGGGTAGTCCACGGACTTTTTGACAATAAGGTACTTCCCTGCCTATATTGTTTGCTCCCTAACAAACTGGAAAATACCTACGTACGTGCTCTAATGCTTATTCAGAGTGCAAGTGGGATGGAAAATATGCAGCCAAGGAACTTCCTCATAGATTTTGAGAAGGCTGAAGAGAATGCTCTTCGTCTTCTTTTCTCTGAGGCGAGTATCCATGGCTGCTTTTTCCATTTCGCTCAAGCCGTGCGTAGGAAAATCCAAGCATTAGGGATGCAAACAAGGGATGGCAATGACGTGGACTACCATATGTGCCTCCGGAAATTTGTGGCGTTGTGTTTCTGCGAAACCACTGACATTCGGGATCGTTACGACTTGTTGGCGAATGCGCTCGTTCAAAATTTTGGTGATACCGAGGTACATCAAAATTTTCTCGAGTATTTCGAAAATACTTGGGTAGGGCGCACTCGCCGAAGTCCTCGATTCCGTTTGGAGATGTGGAATTGCAAAGACACAACAACACAAAATCTTCCGAGGACCAACAACAGTGTTGAGTCTTGGCACAGAGCATTTCAGGGATCCATTGGGTGCCATCATCCGAATGTATACAGGCTCTTAGATGCGTTGCTTCTTGAGCATGTGCGTGTGAGTGCAGTCTTTGAAAGGCTGAATGCTGGTGATTCTTTGCCTTTGTATTCGCGAGCCGAATACGCTCAGGCAAATGAAAGGCTGTTGAGGATCATCAGCCAATACAGCGAAAAGTCTGCAGAGGAGTATCTCACCGCATGTGCCAACTATGTAGGCCAATAGGCAGACCGGAGCACCCCTATAGTGAGAGGCATGGGGAACTCACTTTAAAAAAGCACCCCTACAGTGAGAGGCATGGGGAACTCACTTTAAAAAAGCACCCCTACAGTGAGAGGCATGGGGAACTCACTTTAAAAAAGCACCCCTACAGTGAGAGGCATGGGGAACTCACTTTAAAAAAGCACCCCTACAGTGAGAGGCATGGGGAACTCACTTTAAAAAAGCACCCCTACAGTGAGAGGCATGGGGAACTCACTTTAAAAAAGCACCCCTATCCCCCTCAATGGGTAAGCCTTGACGTGGCGGGGGGGCTTACGGCTAGTTCTTTACAATATGTAGGTAGATTAAGAATTAGCTACTAATATACCCGGTAATAAAACAGTTGCCAACACTCAACATAAATCGTTAAATGCGTGAGGATTTAAATTTTGGAAATTAATTGACAAAAAAAAAAAAAAGTGTGCGTGTACTAGTGTACACAGGTAAGAAGTGAAACTTCTTTATGGCCTTATTTTTCGAAAAATGATCTACATGCAACTTTCCAGAAATTGGTTAAATAAAGTTAAATTACACTCAGAGAACTTATTGGTAATTTAGCTCAATTTTCACGTATAATGCAACCATACATATAGGCGTTTTCGTGACTTCTACTTTTTATTGTTACAAAACCCACAAAAATGTATTGGATATCTGACAGTACTTTATTGGTATAATGGAAAGTTGTATAGGTATATCATTTCAATTCAATTCCATTCAACCAAACTCGATTACTACAAAATATTGCTTAAATACCTAAATATTGTTTAATATTGCCTACATCTTATAGAGTTTCCACCCAAACTTAATGGGAAAAGCCCAATGGTTATAGTTATATTAAACACCTGGAGAGGGATTATTTCTATATTTATAGTTGAAATACCTGAATGATTGATTATTAATTTTTCTGTTAGTGAGTCTAACTAAATTTAACTGGTCCCCACCAATAATTTTTGCTAAATTTAAAATCTAAAATGAGATTTTAACTATTATTATTGTTGGAATTCCCAACTGGTTTTGTACATTACCATAAAATGTTGGTATTTCACCTAAATTTATTGCTAAAATCCCAACAAATATTGATTCGTTACATATAAATAGTGGGATTTTACCTATAATTATTGTTGATATTCCCAATTAGTTTTGAAGAGTACCTTTTTATTTTGGGATTTCACCTAAATGTATAGATATTATCCTAACAATTAGTGATTCATTGCATATACAAAACGGGATTTTACCTATAATTATTGTTGGGATTCTTAACTAGTTTTGAAGATTACCTTTAAAAATTTGGATTTCACCGAAATTTATTGAGCAAAATCGCAATTACTTTAGATTTATTGCAAATACGGACTTGCATTTAACCATAAATTCTTGTTGGAATACTCCATTGGTTCCTTAAATTACCTTTAAATCTTGGAATTTCACCTAAAAGTAACTTTAAGAAATTATTTTGAAGATATGAATCTGAAAAATAAGATACTTGCTAAGATTAAACTATCAAAAAATACTTACCTTATGGAATCTTCAACTTTGTAAATTTCAATATTAAATCTGAAACGTTTTTGCGAAAATTCAGAAAGTGTTTACCCAAAAGAACCTAATAGTGAAATCAAAAGGTATCCGAAAATTGAATAAAATTCGATAAATGATTGACCATTCTTCTGGAAGGGCCAGTGAAATTTTCTTTTGTCTTACAAATAATAAAGACTTTGATTTGTTGGTACATTATATTTTAATTAAGCCATAACTTTGATTTTACAAACTAAACTTACAAGTTATTAAGCAAACAACAAAGAAAAAATATATAAGATAATTTTAATTTTTATAAAATACCTCATGTCATGAGTTATGAATAAAATAACGATTTGATCTTCATCAAGCAAATTATAAACCCTCTCATAATTTTTTGCCTTTAAAATGCTTGTAAATATTAAGAAATGTACCACTCACGTCGAAAATGTTAATACGTATAATTTAATTTATGATAGTTAAAAGTTTTTTTTTAATTAATTCCGCCACTGAAAAGAAAACTACAATTCAAGTTTCAAGATAAATTCATTCAAACAGAACATTCATTAACTGAAAATTAGGTTTAGGATCAGCGTTGCCGCTGGGCTTCACGAAAGTGTAACACATTTTTTTAAAAAACGTAACAAAAGCGAAAAAAATGTAACAAATTGAAAAAATGATTTAAATCAAAAAATGCTCTTGAACTCAATTTTTTATTTTTAATAGGAACATAAGTTTTTTTCATCACAGTTTTTAAATTCAGTACAAAACTATACATTAAATAATAAGTTAATAAATTATTATAAGTAAGACAAATTTTAAGTTTTACATAAAACATGTTTAGGCAAATTAAGAGAATTGATCTTTTATTTGTTTTGCAAACATTATTGATTCAATGGTATTCACCTATTGGTTAAATCATTTTTTATCAAATTAAATTTTTAAAGAAAAAAAAAGTTTGGAGAAAAAAGTGTAACAAAAAGAAAAAAAAAGTAACATAGTAACAAATACAAACAAATTAAGAAAAGTGTAACACTTTTGTTACACTTGTAACATTGTGGCAACGCTGTATTAGGATAAACGACCAAGCAGTAAGCACACACCATCAATTTTTTTCTCGGGATTTTCTACCCAGGTAGAGAAAACCATATCCCACAGCTACAATCCCAATGCATTTTTTCGCATGTTTTTCTCCACAGGTTCAGGCTTGCCAGATTTTTTTATAAGCCTATATCGCATTAAAAAAAAAAGGATATATCGCCCAATTTGGCCTCTGGCAATCTGGCAGCATGTCTAGTGTTCATGATTTTCGCACTGAGACTGTCTCGCTACAAACGACCAAGCAGAAACACACATTTTCTTCTCGCATTTTTCTACTTGTTGCGTTGGCGCTTATTAGTAGCGCCAACTTTTGTGAATATTTTTTCGGTCTGTTCTTAAAGATAGAATGAGATAGCATATCGGCACATCGGGAATAATAGTATAGTTTTGAATGTCATTTGATGGCGACAAATTTTATCGCCAACTCTAGACTGAAATTAAAAGCATTAAAAAGTAACTTTGTATGGGATTAATATAGCACGTACGGGTTGCAGTAAATGACTCTATTTATATAGGTTTTGCTGGTTTTATAATGATTTAAGCACATTGGGATGTTACTTATGAAGATTTTTTGAAAGTTTTATGAAATACTATAAATATTTAAACTAAATATTGAAAAGAGGAATTATAAATCTAGAAAGCCATCACGATTTTTATTTAAAAAAAGTACTTCATAAATTATGATAGCCTTAAAAAGCCTTATATATATATGTTTTCCTTCGAATTCTTAGAAGTAATTTCTCAAAAACTTTTTTCGATAGAGTAATGAAGTCGGATTAAGGCTATGAAAATCTAGGCAAAAGCCCAAACTTCATTGCTGGAACAAAACAGTGTTGCCCAGCGTAATTGTACCTCTCAATTAACTTTTCTAAGGACGAATATCTATAACCAAATCAAACCGTAAAGGATTTTGGTCAATTAAATACAAAATGCGATCATTCACACTTTTTATTTGAAGTAAATTAAATAGGTCATTGAATAAATATCCAAATATCGGGAAAACCTGATTTTTTTAAAAATAAATAAAACCAGCAGATGACCGGTATTTGCTAAATAAGGAATTAAATATGAAAATATTGCCTTTTTGTAGCTTTAAAAGCATATAATGCCTTACCATCAATATTTGAAATGCATAATTTGTTTTAACTTATCACAAGGCAATATTTTTGAGCTCAGACAAAACCTTTTGACAGCTTATTCGGAAAAAATAAAATTTGCATTCTGAACCAATGAAAATTGGTACTGTTCTTAATGCTGTACCGAATCTAAAGTACATTTTAGGAGAAAAGGTTGCAAAAACATCAATTTCAGAAATATAATTGGCATATGAAAATAATAATCTAAGCTGAATTAAGTATTTAAGGATTATATTTCTCTTTTTATATAACCTCAATATTTTAGAGTTGAATAAATTCCCAAAAAGGAGATATTTTTGCTATAAAAAATGGGAAATAAAACTGTACCATTTCGTATAGATAAGTTTACTCGACTTTATTGCAGTAATACCAAACCAAATAATGGTTTCAACTTTCTGTATTGAAACTTTACCTAAATATAATGGGTGATAGTTTTTCTGTTTTAGTTTTTTCAACCAAAGGGAGCCAGTATTTTAACGAACCTAATTTTCCTAATTTTGGGTACGATCCAATAATGGTTGGGCTTTTGCCATAACATTTTAAGTATTTTCATTATTTGTATAAGAGTTTTCAACAAAATGTATTGTTGAAATAGCCATCAGATACAGCTATTTTACCTATTGACTTGGAATATGCGCCCTTAATATTTTGGGATTGCTAAGGATTAGGTTTTTAACAAAATAATATAGATCTCTTTCCAATTCATTATAGGACGACAAGTGACACCAATTTAAGTAGGTGTCTTACCAGACGTTATTGCAATGATCCCAATGACATTAAGGGTATTTAACTTTTTGTATTGAAGCCTTTCGCAAACGTTATAGGTGAAAGCACCATTGTTTTAGTTTTCTTACCCATAGAAATCAGGGGTTCTTAATAACCTATATTGGCTACAAGCCAATTATGGTTGTGGTAATAGCTATACATTATAGCTGATTTCCTTGATCGTTTAAGAGTTTCCAACCATATGTATTGTTCAAATAACTATCCGATATAGCTATTTTACCTATTGACTTGGAATATGTCCTCAATATTTTGGGATTAGAAGGGATTGGTTATGTGCACAATAATATAGATATTTTTACAATACATTATGGGAAACTAAGTGAAACCAATTTTAGTAGATGCATTAACCATATATTATTGCAATGATAAAAAAAATATAAAATTAGTTTTAATGTCTATAAATTTCGATGTTAAGTTAAATTGCACCCATAAAATAGTTTTTTGTTAAACTTTTTATTTCTATTGTCACACATTTATTTTATTGTTATCAAATATTGGCTATTTATCAACAATAATTGGTATTTAAGCTGTATATTAATGGGAACTTTAAAAACACCAATCTGATATGTTGTCAAAACTATATTTTATTGGAAATCTTCCAAAACTACAGGCATAATTTTTTCCTATACAATGTAGGAAATTTTCCATTTTTACTAAGATCTGTTAAATACCCTACATATCTTGTTTTATTTCCCATACATTATAGTGTTTTGACTCATCGCCTCACCATAATGTTTTGTAACAATGAATTATTGGAATTTCAACAATAAAAGTATGGTATTTTTCTAGAATTTATTGTAATATCACCCAAATAGTATAGTATTTCCGTAGTTCGGAAATGTTCCTAACCGTATTGTAACATTAACCAGTAAGTTATTGCAACTGCAACAAAATGTAAGGGAATACTTCCTACCCGAATTGCTAGTATGCCTGCTTATTATAATTATTTGTGTTTTTCCAATACACATTGTTCTATTTGTAATCAAGTATAGGGGAATTATCCATTTTGCATAGGAAAACGTTGATTTTTGCTTTTCCTATAAATCTAAAAAAAATAATGGAAGTTCACCTAATTTTTATAGTGATTTTTCAAATAATTATTGAAATATTACCCAAATTATTGAAAAATTGCCTATAATTTCCATAACAATACTAGGCATAGCTCCCGTTCACTTTTTTCTGAGTGTAGATAAAGTTTAAACAAAAGGATTTTATTATCATAGACATGAATACAAAAAAAAAAAAAAAAATTATTGCCCTGACCTGGACTCGAACTACCATCACTTTTGCCAGAGTCTGATTTGACAACAAATTTGAAGGCAGAAATCTGAACGACCTAGAATTTTGGAAAATTTTCCGTTGATTCATTTTTAATTGAATTTTCCCCAGCTTCTGGAAAGCACAGGAAAATGATTGATATGTCAAAATGAGCGTACACTTGTCTAGATTATAATAAAATATATATTTTTGAGATTGGTTGGAAAATGGAAGAGCCACTCTTCATTTTGTAAAAATTTGTAAATTTTTCGGTAAAAACTCTATAAGTCGGAAAATTTAAGAAAATTTGATCATTTGATATGCTTAAATTAATCGGGACAAGTTTTCCTTTAATTGGGTACCCCATTTTAAAAAATCCATCCAGTAGTTTTTGAGTTATTAACGTTTTTGTGGCAATTGAAAGAAAATTTTCTTATTTTTCAGGCATTTGTCCATGAAAATAAATAAAAAATAAAAAAAAGTAGCGCATCGACCGGGAGACGAACCGTGAGAATGAGTGTGTGGGGCAGCTATTTCATCTACTGAGCTGTTCTTTTACTTAAAAATAATCGGAATTTTATAAAATATAATGTGATGCGTAACCAAAAATTGTGACGCGTAACAGAAAAATGTGACGGTAAATTTTTTTCCAACGCCGATAAAGAAGTTTCACTTCAAAAAAACTTAATTACGATGCAAATTTATTTCAGCTTACACTGAAGCTGGCACAACATTGCAAACAAACATTACCATGTATTTCAAATCGAAAAAATATTCGAATTCTTAAAACTGTACCCATGCTAACCGAATCAATAATTACCTAAACCTGAAGCTACAAAAAATGTATGCGAAAACTTTGTTTTCGATTAGGTTTTCATCGAAAACCTATGTTTTCGGCAAAACCGTGTTTCCTAGCTTAGCTATAAGGTCCAGCAGCCTTAGTTTGCAACCCCAGCGACCCCATTTTTTTATTTGTTTCAAAAGCCATCACCATTCTCACTCCATGGCTTTCACGGATGCTCTTCTTTTCTCTCACGTAACAAATGTGTTATCAAAATGAATGACGTTTTTTCTCTATTTCTACTTGTTGGCCAATGGGTAAATTAAATAATTAAATGGTTTAAAGATGCCTACCTATATCTAACGGAAATTAATCGAACCCTACCTAAAAACACCAATTCGGTCAGGAGTGCATCCCCTTTCAGCTTTCATTAGCCTTTTATTCTTAGGGAGTGTATTACTTCAACTAAAGTCAAATATGCATACATAAATACACATCCACTTCTTTATTTCAATTTGGCAAGAATCATTTGGTCAGAAAGAGATAAAAATCATGCCTGAGTCGTTCGCGTTTTGTTTCCATCTTCAAACTTGTTTCTTTACCAGTGGTACCGTCTATAAAACATTTCTGTACTAAAATACAGTATGAAGTTGCTACTTTTTAATACGGAAACAATTACAAAAAAGACCTCATTGTTTGGTTCGAATACAACATCTCGGTTAAAAATATATGGAAATAAGAAAAAAAAATAATTGTTCAGGGCCGGCGCGACACTGGTGGTGTGTTTTCAAAATTAAAATAGTTTTTTTTTGGTCGGATCTATATGATTGAGGTCAATAATTAAAGACGAAATTTCATGAAAAAAAAAATCCAAAACGATCAAAAGTTTCATAGCTACTTAAAAGCTAATGGAATTTAAAATCAATCTGATTCTTTTCAGTAAAAATTCAAAAGTTGATGAAAATTTGCAGAATTAAAAAAAAATTACCACCTATTTACTGCCCTAACCTAACCTCTAAAATGTTGAGAAACAATGTTTTAGGATCGAATAAATAGGTAGGTTATTAAAAAAAAGAAAAAATTGTGGTAGTAGGTATAATTAGCTCACATATTCTAGAAAAATTTAAGAACAATTACAATGTAAATGTGAATACCTATAAATCCAGCAGGAAAGACGATAAAAAATAATTTTGAATATATTTTTTTAAGACTTTATTTCTTATCATATTGTTCAGCCCAGGTTTTGACTCAAAACTTTGTAGGTACCTACCTATACATTATTAACTAATTTAAATAAAATATTTTTTATGGAGTTGCAAATAAATAACCACTTATTTTTATACATAAAACAAAGATGCACATGTAGGTAGATGTAGGTGCTATAAGGTTCTTAAAGTGATCTCAAAAAATGAAAACGAATTTATTTTATATCCAAGAATGAACGAAAATTTTTTTAAGTGTCGATTTGGTCTATACTTATCTTTAATTGTATATTTTGTTTTTAGAAAACATTTCCTTGGTTTACGAATGTATGAATGAATTTCTGAAATAGATAGTAAAGTAGATTTTTAATTTGCACTCTTATATGCATTGAAATAAAAAAAAACTACCCACATTTCCTATCTGAATTACCTGTTGTTTGTTTATTGACCACAAACGTAATATCTACCTAATCGTTCAATTAAAACCGAAGCTTTTAGTACTTACTTAAATAAAATTTATTAAATTTACCTAGTTAAAATATAACCAGTTCGAATAATTTTAGGAATAAAATACCTACAAATAAATCCTAAAAAAAACTAAAAGTATTTTCCTACCCCAATTCTTGACTTAAAAGAGAAGCGCCACGTATAACCCCCATTAACATACGCTGGCATCTGTGATGCTACTGAAATAAAAAATCATAAGCATTTCATAATATGTAATAGCAAACAAATGGGGAGGTTCCTAATTTCCTACCAAAAAATATGTTTGAAAAGAAGCCATTATCATACCCCATGTTGAAATTTTGGTTAAAATCGGTCCATGATCAGTTGTCCCTATGTTCAGTTATACCCTGTGGCGGGTTAAGTTGTTATAAGTTGGCTTGTGACCAGTTGCGAGATGATGGGTTGGGTATGATAGGTTGGCGTGACACCATTAATAACTTTTTCTACGAATAGTTTACCCGAACTTGTATATGTTTGCCGCACTGTAGAAAAAAGGATAGGTCAGTACGAGACAATGAGATCCAAAACGTCTCCCTTTCCCGTGACAGGTGTCACCCAGAGACCAAGAGTCAATGAAATCGAATTATCATATGACGATGGAGCAGAGATCGAAATGGTTGAAGAGCTTTCACACCGAAGAGGTCCAAGTTCGTTTACATGTTGGAACTGTAAGATAAAAGGACACACGTACAAACAGTGTCCGACAGCCCAGAGAAACCTTTTCTGTTTTCGCTGCGGCTTAGAAAATACCACATCACCTCAGTGTACGAGATGTAAGGAAAACCGGAACCGGGGCAATCCATCCGGGGAGATTCGCCCTCCACCATCGAACCCGGAGCAAAAGCGGTAAAACTCAACGTTCACCACAACCAATGCTTCAATATTGCACCTGCTATTACAAATTCACCAGACTTACCAAATTCATCAGACTTACTTTACCAACCAGATTTACAAAACAAACCCGACCCACAAATCCATACAAACGCACCAGACGTATCGAAATATAACAAGAATCTTTGCGAAGAAAAACAAGTTCATATCCTTGAAAGACCCTTTATCAATGCAGAAAATAGCCATAGTAAAATGAATACTAAATCTGTTCAAAAACCTTCTCTACACGACAGGTTGATGAATTACTACTCTGTACGAGACCGTATTTTTAAAACACCTTCTAACAAAGTTGTAAAACTTAGGCATAGGTTCAAGCAAAAGCGGGAAGCACATCGAGCTATAAGTGCGACGAATTTGTGTAGTACAGAGGACCCAAGGCCATATGCTAGCATTAGTATTTTTGGCAAAAAGATGTTAGGTTTATTAGATAGTGGGGCTAGCATTAGCTGTTTAGGCGCGGGTTGTGTAGAGCTCCTGAGAGCTGAGCATATTGCATTTAAACCTTTTAAGTCAACTGTTAAGACAGCCAGTGGTCATAACCAACAAATAATAGGTGAGCTTTCGACGATGGTCGGTTTCAAGGGAGTTTCAAAACCTATTTCCTTTTACTTGGTACCTTCTTTGGAGCAACCATTGTATTTAGGAATAAATTTTTGGAAGTCCTTTGAAATTGCACCACACGTTATTTCGGAAATATATCCTTGTTCTGGTTTGCGCGATTCAAGTGTCCACGAGCTTACTGCAGATCAAACTAGGAAATTGGAAAATGTTATAGGCTTGTTTCCATCCGCCGCTAAACTTGGGCTTGGTAAAACAACCCTAGAAGAACATATAATAGACGTAGGCGAGGCCGAGCCCGTTAAACAACGTTTTTACCCGGTCTCTCCAGCGGTACAATCCCGCATATATGAAGAGTTGGACAGAATGATTTCTTTGGGTGTGATTGAGGAAAGCCAGAGTTCCTGGAGCTCACCCATGGTTTTGGTTCAAAAACCCGGGAAGAATAGGTTGTGCCTCGATTCCAGAAAGGTGAACAAAGTAACGAAAAAAGATGCGTACCCTCTTCATCATGTGGATGGCCTGCTCAGTCGACAAACGGATACGCATTACATATCCACAGTTGACTTGAAGGATGCGTTTTGGCAGATACCCCTGGAGAGAGCATCAAGGGAGAAAACCGCGTTTACCGTGCCAGGCCGACCCTTATATCAGTTCACGGTCATGCCCTTTGGTCTCTGCAATGCCGCTCAGCGACTTTGTAGACTTATGGACAAAGTGGTGCCACATGAACTGAGACAACATATTTATGTATATCTTGACGATCTGTTAGTGGTTTCAACGACATTTGAAGAACACATTACCATACTTACCAAACTGGCGACTCTGTTGAAAAACGCTGGTCTGACTATCAACTTAGACAAGTCAAAATTCTGTTTTAGGGAGCTAAGGTTTCTAGGATTTATAATAGGTGGTGGATGCATAAGAACTGATCCTGATAAGGTATCAGCTATAAGGGATTTCCCGATTCCCAAAACCGCGAAACAAGTCCGCCGCTTCTTAGGATTAGCTGGATGGTATAGGCGATTCGTCAATAATTACGCCTCCTTAGCTACCCCACTGACGGATACTCTTAAGAAGTGTAAGACTTTCAACTTCACGCCAGAAGCTTTACAGTCTTTTGAGCAATTAAAGAATGCCTTAACTTCAGCCCCGATTCTTGTTAACCCAGATTTTCGAAAACCATTTAAGATCCTTTGCGATGCGTCCACGTCAGGAGTAGGTAGTGTGCTATGCCAAGAAGATGACGATGGCCTTGAAAGACCTATTTATTACTTTTCCCATAAATTGACATCCGCACAACGAAACTATAGTATAACCGAGCTCGAGTGCTTAGCAGCCGTGCTCGGTGTTGAGAAATTTCGTTCGTACGTTGAAGGGCAAGAGTTTAAAATTGTGACCGATCATGCCAGTCTGAAGTGGCTTATGAATCAGAAGGACTTAAGCGGCCGGTTAGCTCGATGGAGTCTTCGACTTCAAAGATTCTCTTTTGAAATAGAGCATAGGAAGGGTAGTCAACATGTTGTTCCAGATGCGCTTTCTCGCGTCTACTCCGTTGATGCAATAGAGCTTGGAACAAACACGACAATGATCCCCTCCGATGTTCTATATATTGATCTTACAGATCCGGCTTTCAAGTCAGATGAGTATGTAGGGTTAATCAAAACAATTGAGGAAAATCAAAATCAGCTGCCTGACCTTCGTATATCAGATAAATTTGTATATAAGAAAGTCAAACCCAGCACAGGGGACACAACAGGAGATGATTGTTCCTGGAAAATGTGGATCCCGTCTATACTGACCAACCGTTTAATACAACTGGCTCATGAGCCACCACGAGCAGCCCATGGTGGGATCAGCAAGACTTTGTACCGCCTTCGCGACCGTTTTTACTGGCCTAATATGGCGGCACAAGTCAAAGCGTTCGTGGGGAAGTGCAATGTATGTAAAACTGCAAAAGCCCCAAATTATGTCCTAAGACCACCTATGGGACAAGGTTTCATTGTTGAAAGGCCCTTTCAACATGTCTATATAGATTTCTTGGGACCATATCCTAGATCAAAAAGTGGGAATACCCAAATAATCGTATGCTTGGACCAGCTTACCAAATTCGTTTTAGTAAAACCCTTAAGAAGAGCTACGAGTGAAACAGCGATTAGATTTTTAGAAGACGAAGTTTTTTCGGTATATGGTGTACCCGAATCCATACTCTCGGATAATGGAAAACAATTTGTTAGCAAGGAATTTTCAAGACTTTTAATGAATTACGGCGTTAAGCACATTAGAACTGGTTCTTACGCACCCCAAGCGAACGCCAGCGAAAGGGTCAATCGCTCTATTTTGGCGGCCATAAGGTCATATATAGGCTCAGACCAATCAACCTGGGATAAACACCTGGTATCTATCGCGAGTGCGCTGCGTACGACCGTACACTCGGCTATAGGTATGTCACCCTACGAAGCCTTGTTTGGGCAAAGTAAGGTTGAACATGGGTCCGACTACACATTGTTGATAAAGTTAAAGAGTCTAAATAATTCAGAATTTTCCATCATACCACAGTCTGCAAAGATGAATATCATCCATGCCAGGATCAAGGACTCCCTAGCCCAATCTCATAAACAATACGAAAAAAGTTATAACCTTAGGAGTAAGGGTGTCTTATATAAAATAGGAGAAAAAGTTTTTAAACGAAACTTTATCCTGAGCGACGCACTTAAGCATAGGAATGCAAAGTTATGCCCCAAGTTTGTTCCTGCTATCGTCAAAGCTTATGTTGGAAACAGCTTGTATGAGCTCACTGACTTGAGCGGAAACAACTTGGGAGTCATACATGCAAAGGATATTAGAAAATAAGAACTCAGCTATAACCTAAAAGACTAGGGCCTTTTCTTTTCCATATCCGGTAGTAAATACCAAATATTGAAAAGCTGTGTGTAGGCCGCCTCATATTTTCATTCAACCCGTTCTTTCTCATTTTTTTATTATCAATAACCTTCAATTTCTTTTCTCTTTTAAAGTCTTACTTTTTAAAAAAAAGTAATATTGATTTCCCAAATAGTGATGCCCAGACATAAAAAAAATATTACTGCCTTGAATTTAAAGAATAAACATACATACACATTTTTGCTCATTGTATACATACAATTTTAATTCCGATTCTGAAAGACGATTATTGCTGAATGTAGCCATTCGGCCATGTCACCCCGCTTGCGAAAGCTCGAGCCTCGAATGATTCTCCAGCCATGTTAGTCGATGGCTGTGGATTCTACTTCCTCTTGATTACTTAACCACCGTCGAGTGAAGACCGTCTCATCGCCAAAGTTCAGAGCTGCCCACGCAGCAAATAAGTTGCTTAATACATACTAAGGTACGAACAAATTCTAAGTTCCCATAGAATCAAAGTTTTTTTTCTCAATTTGTGTTACTTCACAAGTAGCAATTAAAGCGAGATTCCTGTGATATCGCGTTTTGAGACCGCTCGGTATCAAGATATTGATCTAGCCATTAATTTCATCTGTGCTAAAGGAGAGACTGTTACAAGCTCAATTTAAGCCTAGGAGAGGAATCAAGTAGCCACGTGTTTCGCCATCTTCACGCGGGTTAACCTCCATCCACCTAACCTACATTTAAGACAACCGGTGCCACAGGTTAACCGGCCAAAGCAAAAATATCAGAAAATTGCGACTCCGCACAAGGTAAGCACATAAGAAACAAGTATTACGGTGTAAGCGTCATTTTAAGGTCACGTACATTTGTCGTAGGAAAAAGGTTCAAGGCGAGACTTTTATATTCGACGCGGCCGTGGGTGTCGTCGTCGACACACGAGCCGCGATCTTGTCCATCGGAGCACCCCTGTGAAACCTACAACTTCTGACCAAACCTCAAAAATTGGCAACACCGACATAAGTTGGAGAATAAAAATCTCAAATAATGAAATAATAAAAAAAAAAGGCATGCGACTAAAATAATATTACAACACTGCATTACAACACTACATTACAACACTACACTACAACAACAAACACACATCATCATATTCGAGCTGCCTAAACGAATCGGACAGCACAACCTCTTACCCGGCAGCATCGGCGTCCAGTGATCAAACCACTCTTTCAAATTATGGTTTCCTATATGCCCAAGCATAGAATAGCGAATTTAGCCTAAGCTTATATTGTTTTTATTTAGTAGAACTCTTATTAACCCATCTCACTCAAGAGCAAAAAGATAAGTATAAAAGTTCCAACTTGTTCCTAGAGAACACTTTATAATGCATATATGATAACATACAAAATTTTTCCCCATCGTTTAGCTTCATAGTAACATAGTTAAAAGAACTCAAAATTGCAACACCCCCGCCTTCCCGTAAAGACGTGCGCACCTCTTCGGTGGAGGAGACAAATTATGTAAGTGGTGAGTGCTAAAATTAAGTTATTTGACTAGAAATTTTGATTGTTGACATATGTGTATGAAGGAATGTATTTAAAGTGGAATAGTGCCAAATAAGAACATTGAGTGAGGTAGGTCAAGATTTAATTTGATGAGATCGATACATAGAAATTATGATTTATGTGCTCTTTTAAATAAGTTTCATTTTCTATTAAAGTTTCTCATTTTATTCCGACCAAAAAGGTCAATGATCTTAATGAATGATCAGCTGTGAGACAATTGATTTTTTTTTATTGAACTAAGAAACTATCGAGATTTAAGACTACGAATTCAAGAACTCTAATGTGAATGAATATATTTTAGGTATATAGTTTTTTTTTGAGATTATGATAACTTTTAATGATAAAACCTTACTTTTAATGTTATATCCTTCTTGAATCAAAAACAATTTTAATAATATTAGGCTTAAGTTTATGAATTATTATTTTGGTATTAATTATAAATAAATAATGAAAAGATTCTTGAGAGAATAATGAATATTTTTCGGTTTTATTATGTGGAGATTATTGATATTAATATGAATTGCTAAAGCAAGGGAAAAGAGCTTAAGGAAAGGGTGAGGCGAAAAGGTAAAATGAAGGTTAAAGTGTGATTAATTTGATGACGTCAGATAAGGGGTCATTGCTGGAATAGGAGGAGTGGTGCAGTGACCATGGAGTCACTATATATGTAGCGACTTAGGGGAGGGTTACACTCCAGGGCTAAGAACACCTATAAGCCCAAATGAAAAAGCTTTTGTTGTCGTTAAAATGAGTTAAATTTGAAGTAACGAGTTTTAGAAGATTATTTTGTGGTATGGCGATTTTCGACTCGAGGCACGTTATTCGACGGTAGTCCAAGGGAAGCCGCAAGATCCCACCCCTCCGACGAGCAAGCCCAATTGGCCATGCTAGCGTGCCTACCCGCAGCTCACCCCTAGGACAACCTACTCAACATACACCCAAATTCCTTGGGATCCTGTGGATCAGGGCTATAAGGGTATATTTGCATACGATCGCACCTAGTTGAATAGGAACAGCTTAAATACCGTTACATGTTTTCGGAACGTTAACCTTCGTAACTTCAAATTTGGACATTATTTTTTTCAGTTTTTAATTTGGTCATGGGCCAAGCATGTGTTTGTTGTTTTTTGTTTTGCTCCTCAATGTAAAAAAATACTCCCCAAAATGATAGAAAAATACTACTCATGAAATTTTTAAAACGACAGCACTGGTTGTAAAACAGCGACCCGCTCATCTTTGGTTTCCGTATTCGCACGTGCTTCCCGTCAATAGCACCTGGGCAATTAGGAAACTGGCTATATTTATGAAAATTTTCCGCAATTTCTTTCCAACGTTGTTCTGTCAACTCTGGAAAAGATTCTTCCAATAAACATTCCCAAATAGCTTTGCAAACTATTCTTATTATATTTCCTATTGTTGTGCGTCCAATTCTATATATCAAGTGCAGATCAATTTGATCACATCCACTACCCAAAAACCTAAAATAATTAAAAACTTATATACAAATATGTAAATATAGGTATTTGGTAGCTAGTTATAGTTATTAGTTAGAAATTTTCAAAATATAGAATTATGCAGTATAAATTAGAAAAAAAAATGCAAAAAGTTTAGAATTTACTATTGCTATTTCAGGCAATAAATTTATTCAAAAGCGGAAAAATATCAAAGATACGTATACCAAAAGCGATAAAAAAAAATTAAAATCGGGTCAGGCTGCTAACTCTGGAAAACGATATGTTTATGCACGACAGTTATCATTTCTGCAAGCTACTGGTGCCACAACAGAAACTCAATCGAGTTTGAGTAATGAAGTATTAGAGGATGTGGAAACATCAGTAGAACAACCAGAGCCAGACAACAATACTTCACAATCGGGGACATCAGAACACCCACCTCACTACAACCAGAAATCTACAAAAAAGCGTAAACGTGACATAGAATCTTCTTTGATTGATTTTATGAATGCTCCGATTCCTTCAAGCTCACCAATTGTTTCAGAAATAAATCCCGACAGATCCTTTTTTGAAAGTATCCTTCCATCTATAAGTGGTTTTACAGAAGACCAGAAGCTAGAGTTTCGAAGTGAAATTCTTAACATTATTACGCGAATGAGGGCAAAACCAAACTCACACTAATATGGGCACAATATACCAAATATAATACATTATCAACCCAGTCTAGGACCGGCTGCTTTGTGTCAATCATCTTCAAACAACTTCACTCGGTCACAACTCAATAATTATCTCATACCAACTATACAGATTCAAGCACCTACTCCTATTCAAATCCCTCAAATACCAAACCCGGGAAATATTGACAATCCAATATCTCCAGCGTCATCGTCAGCGACAACTTTGGATATCCAGACGTACAGGGACGAAGATACGTTGGACATTTTCAGAGATGGAATTTAAAAAAAGAATCTCATTGTATATAATAACCTGATTTGTTTATGTAAATATGTATGTAAAGAGCTAAGTTATCAATTAAAATTACATAACTATAATCAGAAGCGCATAGTATTGTACTTTACTTAAAGATCACTTACCTTAGAGTTACTGCAAGCATTTCAATTGGGGGTATGGACAATCTCATATGTGTATCCTGAGACTTGATTTTTGGTGAAACTTTAACTGCCAACTCATCAAAAGATTTTACACTCATTCGAAAATAGTTAAAAAACTTTTCAGAATTTTCTATTATATTTGTAAATGATGTATAAAATAATCCTTTTGTTAGCCGATGATCAACAAAAGGATGTACCCAATAACGCCGAGCTAGATACGCGAAAATCACTCGTTTCTTTTTATAAACCTCCATTGCTGCAAGCCAAACGCAAACTGCAGATTGAGTCCTGCGAGAAAAACCCACAAGTGTTCACTGAACAATTGCGGCACCGCTGCGGGACCGCGGCGTCAAAAAACGCATGTGTGCACCGGGCTTAAACATTCTTCTTTTTACCTCGTACTCCAAAAAATAATGTTGTTTATTGTTCTTTCTTTTCTCTTTTGCTTTGCATAGTTTTCTCTTTCATACGGTGAGAGACAAATTTAACGTGCAGAATGTTGGTCTTGTTGTAATGCTTCACGAAAGATACCAAGTGCAAGATCGATGAGTGGAGTGTCTTTGATGATAGGAACATTATACACTTCTATACTGTTCGGGAGAAGTTGTTGCTCTATGTTATTTTTACCCTTTGTTCGAGTGCAAGAAATTACAACCTATAGGTTGTAATACCTATAGGTTGTAATATAGGGAGGGTTATCAAATGGAATTTTCTTTTTCTTTGAAAAAAGGACTAATTCGGTTTTGTGTGGGTTAACACCCAGGCCAGACCGATCAGCCCAAAGTATTAGTCTGACTATGGCATTTTGTAAGAGTTCTTTTAAGGTGTTAGGATGCTTTCCTGAAACCGCTATAGCAATGTCATCCGCATAGGCAATCATTTTGAAACCCTCCCACTAGGTTCCAAGGGAGAGGGGATAACACACCACCTTGCGGTGTCCCTGTACTAACGAATCTTCTGGCAGAAGAGTTGCCCAGTTTGTGTAACGCCGTTTTCACCAATTTACGATAGTAGGCATGTTGAGACGTAGACAGAAGTCTTGTATCAACACTTGCTCTTAAATGGATATCAATCAATCTTTCTAAGGTCTTAAGAAGGAATGATGATAGACTTATAGGTCGTAGATCTTTAAGATTGACTTGCGAGCATTTACCTGCTTTGGGTATGAAAAACAACTTTAACATCTCTCCATACCGAGGGAATATAGACAAGATATAGATAGCCGGTAAAAATTGCCTCAAGGATTGGTGCAATTGATAAACAAAAAGGAAATTATCATGGCTCCATTGCGGTCACAATTGACTGTAACTTTCTGGCCAAGATCGTTCAATTATTATGGAAAAAGATATACCAATTTTTGAAAAATAGCTCAGTCCGGCAAGCCTTTCTGAGAGTTGACAAAATGGTTAACAATTAGAATACTGTTTCTAACTTAAAGTTCTATACTTTTAACGAAAACACCCGTTATATATATTGTTAGCTTAACATCAATCTTTGATTAGGTACGCCCCACATAGAAAAATCAAACTTGACGTTTCCGAAATTTGCGGCTTCTTGCAATCAAGTATTTTATATTGAGTTAAATAAACAATTTTTGATTTTTATTGTACACATAGCCACATGATACTTGTAACATGACTATCACATTAAACCAATATCAAAATCTGCAATTGATGACCATATAAACAAGATAATTGTTGGTTAAAGCAAAATAAAACATACACATATGTATATGTCAATTGGCTGCTTTGGGAATATTCGCAGCACGCTATTCTTTTTATAGGTAATTTTTAACCGCTTTTTCGCACATTGGGCGGTAACTCGGCCATAACTTGAGTAATGCTGATTTTAAATGTGTATTCATCTAGAGCGCCCGATTGAGAAAAGTGCCTAATCGGTAGAGAATTTTAATTTTCATCATTTTTCTTGTTTGAGAACGATCATTAGACTTCAATTCTTGCGTAATGTAAATTTTACATATTACACTTTCTCTTGCAACAGAAATATTTTTCGCGTAATGCGCGATATATGGCTGAATTTAAACTCCGTTGAATGATTAATAAGCGATGCATTATCTTAAGCGGCAATCATAATGTTAATAATGTTTACACTTTAAACGACAATTGAGTTTGACAGATGTCCAATACCAACGCTTCTTTACTTCTTTACTTCAGTATAGCTCTAAAATCGTGTTGTTTTAATAAAATATGTCTTCGTCGCGTCGCCAAATTTCACCAAGGTGCCACTCACGCAAACCATGTTGAAAAGTGTTTACCTTAATTAAAGTTAAAAATAGGTAGGCATTTATATCATCTTTTTAAATTTTGGATAACTTCCCATCCCGTCTGTCGATTTGACTTGCTCAAAAGTTTGTAGGTTTTCGTGTTTTGTTTAAAAGTTGTCAGTTGAGTTGAAAACAAATACAAATTGGAAGACAATATCTGTTATTGTTCACTAGATATCAAGAACTGAACATCAATTTTTACTAAGTATGCGTACTATTTTTTTTAGATTTTATTTTTGTATGAAAAAACGGACTGTTGGATTTTTATAACAAATGTTTTGAATGTCGAAAACAATAGTTTCAGTGTGATAAAATAAGTTTGAAGCCAATATTTTTAATTTTTGAAAAGATATTTGAGTCGAAAGTAAATTTTTACCAAGTTTTAGTATTGTTTTTTCTTAGGTTTTTATTTTGTGTAAGAGAACTGTCAATTCGATTTTTCTCAAAATTTTATCGAATATTGAAAACAATATTCCTTATAAGATAAAATTAGTTTGAAGGCAATATCTTAATGTCTTGAAAGGATATTTTAATCGAAAATCAATTTTTACCAACTTTTATTAATTTTTTTTGTTTTTATTTTTTGTAAGAAAACAGTCCATTAGATTTTTCTTAAAATTTTTCCGAATGTTGAAAACATTATTTGTTATAAGACAAAATTAATTTGAAGCCATAATCTTAAAAAATATGTTTGTTTGGTAGTACCTACGTTATAATATATAATATAAAATAAATTTAATTCAACTCGCTAGCGTTATTGGTTCGTGAGATAGTAATTGTTAACCAAAATTTTCTTCTTTTTTTTTAAATTGCTATGGAAAAAACCACCCACGACGGCTATGGTAAAAAAACCAAACACGACGAAAAAACTTCGCGAATGTACGGACTTACGGACGTACGAACCTACATACACACGCATGCACAGAAATTTTCAATTCGACAAATCGGACCGATTACAATAACTTCCTATGGGAAGTTAAAAAAAATATGCAACCAAATCACTTGAATTTGGATTTGTTATTCCAAACATGTATGGCTATCGTCGGCATTAGAATCATAATTAAATAATAAATAATTTCCAATTGCTAAACTATAGTGAAAAAACACCAGTTTACGAATTTGTCAATTTTTAATTTCCACGATTTGTTCTAGTTCTGACCATAACTGCTCTCTTTGTGATTAAAAGTCTTCTTGAATTTTATTTCTCAGATTTGCTGATACATTACCATTTTCTAATATAGATGAAGCAGTTTTTAAATTTTTATAAAATTCTTATTAATTATTTGGAAAAGTATATATCTTTAAAGAAATCAAGAAATACAAACTTAAGCCACACTTGGTACACGAAGAACTGTGTTCACTGCGAAACAAAAGAGATAAGTCATGGAAAACTTACCTTAAACCTCTATCTCCAATACAATTCTCTATTTATATTGAACTCTTTACTTAATTTAAGATTCTAGTTCTTGTTGATTTTACTCTAGTTATATAACAGATATTTATATTAGATTTACATTCTTCTTCTTCTCTCTTTCCATATCACATAGACCAAAAAATTGTAAAAATAAACTTTGCAAATAGATATGTGATTGTTATTGCATATGCATGTTATATTCCGCCTAAAAGCCCACTAGATCTTTATAAAGTGCATATAAAAAGTTGTGAATTCCATCTAACGAAGCTTAAATCGAAACATGTAATTATTCTTGGAGATTTGAATCTGTCAAACATTGAATAGGTATTCGATCGATAATTGATACTTTTTTAAGTTATGACTTAATCCAAAAATAATTTTTGTATGAATAATTTAAATCGTTTTCTGGATCTTGTTTTTGTTGACAGAGAACTGTAGCTATGTACATATACCTGTAGATAAATCAATCTGTAAATAAATCAATAAATCAATTTCAGATATTTGTTTCTCTTTTTATGATTTTATCAAATTTACCAATTGTGTGAAATTGAAACTTAATTACAAAAAGCTTATTTCGAAAGCATAGCGAGTTACATGGTGCAAATTCCGTGGCGTGAGTATTTTTGTTCTTTGGATTTGTTACAGTTTTATGACTTTTTTATTGAAAATCTGAAATCGGCAATTGCTATGCATGTTCCTTAAGTTGAAATTAAAACAACTTCCAAGCACCCTTGGTTCAATAAAAAGCTAAGTAACTTAGGCTTATAAACGTTTACGGAAATCTAACCTAAAAAAAATAGTAAGTCCTTCTGGTCCTACATCAGGAGCAAACAGAACTCGAGTGGTATTCCCAGCTGTATGAACAACCTTGGTTCAAAATTTTCAAATTTATCAAGTATTTAAGATTTCTTCGCACTCTATTTTGAATCTAATTACACTAATTCTAATGTAAGTTCAACATGGACCGCCAAATATTTGTCTTTTGAATGTATGTTAGATGTCTGTTGTTTAGAATTAAATATTTCAAAAGAAGATGGTCTCTTGAGTTTAAATGTTGACAATGAACCAGATCCAGCTGCTTCTCTTGTTGAACCGCTTTTCCTAATTTTTAAGAGCTCTTTAAAGAATGGCGAATTTCGTCCAGCATGGAAGAAATCATTATTAAACCCTATTTATAAATCAGGGTCTAAACAGCAAATATCCAACTACCGGCCGTCCGTTTTGTAAATTGTCGTGTATACCTACCAAAACTCTTCCAAAAATTGATATATGAAAGACTAACATTTTCAGTTAAGGAATAAATTTCACCATTCGAACATGGTTTCGTTGCAGGAAGATCAACAACGACTAATATTTCTATTTTTCCTAATTTCATTTTAAATAATCTCGAAGAATTGATGCAATTTATACCGATTTTTCAAAGGCATTTGGTAGAGTTAGTCACTCTATGAAGAAACTAAAAAATGTTGGTTTTCATTCTAAGTTTTTGAAATGGTTTGAAATCTATCTTAAGGGTCGAGTTCAATTTGTTTCCATTGACAAAGTTCTCTCAAAACCGATTTTGGTTTCATCTGGTGTGCCCCAAGGTAGCCATCTTGGACCCCTTTTTTTCCTAACTTTTATAAATGATTTACCTATAGTATTTTCCTCAATTCTAGTCAATTTCTTTTCGCTGACGACTTAAAGTTTTTTCGATGTGTAAAATCTATTAATGACTGCCATCTCTTAAAAGACGATATTTCGAAATTATCCCAATGGTGCACGAAAAACCACTTATATTTAAATGTAGCTAAATGTAAATGTTTTTCTTTTTGCCGCAACTTTTCTGAAATCATCTTTGACTACAAAATTAAGAACCAAGTTCTGGAAAGAGTTAGGGAAAAGAAAGATCTTGGTGTAGTTTTTGACCCTCAACTTAACATTGTTAAGCAAATTGAATTAAGTGTATCCAAAGCAAATTCCATGATCGGTTTTATCAAACGCAATAACATGGACTTTAAAGACCCTTTTGCTCTCAAACCACTTTTTACCTCATATGTAAGACCAATCTTTTAATACTGTTGTGTAATCTCCAAAAAAAGTTTACAAGGTTCTTTATTCAAAAATTTGGATGGAACATCGAAACTCCATCATACAAAACTAGATGCCAACTTTTAGGTATTCAATCGCTTGAAAATAGACCCAAAATGTTTTCTGTGATGTTTATAAGTGATTTTTTATCATATCATATCAAATGCCCTTTTTTGTTGTCTTTAATGAGTTTGTATGCTCCACCGCGACAACTTCGAATACGTCGTTTGTTTCGAGAAGATGTACACAGAGTTAATTAAGTGAAAAATGAACCAATAACCCGCTGTGTCAAATAAACAAACTTAATTTTAAATTGTATTGATTTTGATTTTCAATTGAGTAGATCTTCTTTGAAAAATAAACTGTTAGTAGTATAAATATCGGACTTGAGGAATAAAATGCTCCTCCCTAGTGTAAAAAATGTGCTCCGAGCATCAAAATTGCTCCTAAAGGAGGACAGCTATGACACTGGCTCGTTGGTGTAGTATCATGGGCAGTATGCATTGAGTGTCATGTGTGTGCTTGTGTGTGGAAAAAAAAGGTGGATGAAATTTGTGGGGATTGAAAATGTGATAGGAAATTTCGAATTGATAATGAATGAAAATGTAAGGAAAATGTAAGGAAAAAAAAAAAAAAAAAAAAAAAAAAAAAAAAAAAAAAAAAGTGTTGGTAGAAAACTATTGTTGGGACTGTAAGAATATACTTTTTGGGCATGGGAATAGGGATGGGAAAATTTCATGCATGTTAATTACAACAACTATACAGTAGTATAAATATCGGACTTGAGGAATAGAGCATTTGGGTAAAATGTATTTTGTTGTTGTAAATTGTGAATTTTGGTGTGAATTTAGTTTTCGTGACTGTGAATTGCGGTTAGTGATGTACCTACAAAATTTTTTTATGTTTTTAGCTTGAATATTGACGTGGAGGATGCGGTGTATGTACACTGTACAGTAGGATGCTAGAAAAAAGGGATTCTTGTATGGTTTGTAGGTAGATTTCATTAGAGTATGGGTATATGAGTTTTGTATGGTAATGAGATCATATTACATCAGTGGGAGTTCATTGACTTTAAGATGCATTGGTTGTTTGAAGGTTGATAGTAATTTATGAAAAACAATTTAAGAAATAATAGAAAGGAAACAAATATTTTATGTCGTTTATAATAATTGTGATTTATTAATCCATGAATTGTTAGTCGGTGGGAAGCCGAGCCATTTAACATATACATTGTCTCCATTACTTTTAAGTACTTTTTCCACGAGATAAATATGAGGGTATTTAGTCTTTTGTAATTCTTTTTCGTAAAAACATCCACTAATAGGTTGACCATTAAAATCTTCAAGGAGATATGTTGGCGGGTTGGTTAGGTTTACTTTTCTTATCATAAAAATTTCCGTTGTCCAATTTGGTGTGATTAAAACTAAATTCCTTCCACATTTTTTTTTCAGAAATTTCTGTATAAATAGCTGTTTCAGTTTAGGATGTATCTCATACCGTCGACGATGAATCTCAGAGAAGAACTTTTACAAGTTGAAGAGGAAGTTTTGTTCAAGCCTTGTAAAAAGGTTATTGAATTAAAACAAAATGAAAAATATCGTATTGGTAAACTGAAACGTTGTGTTACGAAATTTGGAGAACGAATTGTTGCTGATTTGGGCGAATTTCAGGTAATTTCCCATTTTTATTTCTTAAAACGTTTAAAAACGTAAATACTAAAGACTTTTTTCTTTCAGACTTTCTTCCCAATGCGATACAACAAATTGTCAGACGCTGCAATAACCGAAATCAATCGAGGTTCATTCAACTTTACCTATTTATGTCCGTTAGGACGAACTGCTAGTATTAAAATTGAAGAAGAACTGTAAATTATTAAATAAACCTTACATGTTCTGAGCATACATATTTTGTTTTTAATTGCCTCTTTTCATTTCATTTGCGTAAAAGTGTTTACTTTATGAGGGAAGAGTTTGACAGGTTTCAACATGTTTACCTCTGGTTAATCAGCGAAAATAAATTAAACTGAATTCATACAAAATCAATAGTATTTAAATATACTTTTAAGGTTTTTATATTGGGCATGTAACAAGTTATTAAGGCGAGAAAAGCATATTACAGTTTCAAAATCTGTTTGCTAGCTAGAAAACCATAAAATACAAACTTAATAGCATTTTTTCTTAAAAAATCATAGATACTAAATTTATTGGGTCAAAGGATGGTCAGTAAATTTAAAAAGAATAAATTATAAACTATCTTCACGTATACCATCATCATGTAAACTTACTTTTTAAGTTATGAGACCACTAGAAAATCAGAAATATAAATATTTTACCAAAAGTAATATGTGTCAATTTTTAAAGCATGATGAACATCAGAAAATCCTAGATGAATAAATTATGATGTATACTTATCTACAGTACATAGTCAGAGATTCATTAGAAAATAATAAAATACTAAATTTATGAGGTGTAGATTACTTACTAAAGGGAGTCTGATTATCTACTAACTCGGTTTTGATATTCAAGATGTTTGAGCTATATACAAACCTAGCTGATATATTCAAAATATTCTTATTCTTAAAGAATACCTCACCCCGGTACGACCCAAAAATCAATTCAATCATGAAGTCGTTTTTATGTGAAGTTTGCGGAAAATCGTTTTCCAAAAATTTTAATTTGAAAAGACATATGAAAATTCATACGTCTTTAAGGGAATCGGTTAACGGTGAAAATAAAAACTTTTGCTATGTGTGTGAAAAAAGTGTTAAAAAGGGGCAGTGGATTGATCATGCTAAAACCAATACTCATTCGGAATTGGTTAAGCAATTATTTGAGAAAATGGATGACTCGAAAGAAGCTGCCCCTGCAAAAAGATTATGTGTGGTGTGTGATAAAAATGTGATCCCATGTCAATGGAATAACCATTTGAAGAGCAAGGTACATTTAAAAATGCAACAAGAACTTTTATTTGAAGACAGTTCTTTGGATCATGAAATCTTCCAAAACGGTGATTGCTCGACTCAAGCTGGACCAGCGAAAACGCGTTGCGAAATCTGCGAAAAAGATGTTATATTTTGTCAGTGGGATAATCACTTAAAAAGTATTGAACACATCAGTTTGATAGAGGCCATGTTTTCGAACGCAGAAGAAACTCAGAAGTCTGCAATAAAATATTGTGATGTGTGTGAGCTGAACATCAATGCAAGAGATTGGACAAACCATGTACGGCGAAATGTCCATAAGCGACTTGTTGCAGAACTCCTTTCTGATGACTTCCTGGTGCTGAAAAGTTGTTTCAATGGGAGAGTAGAAACTCTCATTTATAAAAACAAGAGTGAAGAAAACCTAAGTCCCCCTGAGTTTCTCAATGAAGCAGAGTCAGCAATTCTAGGAAAATTGAAAGATCACCTGGAAAAGTTGCAAAGTGTTAAGTTCAACTTAGAATTGTTTGCTGAGTATATTAAATTTACGTCGGAGGATGAAATGGAGCTAAGTCTTAAAAGTTTCAACACAAAAATGGAAATTGCACTTGAAGGCAGTGATATAATTTCTTCATATAGGAATATGATAGATGAAATTGACACGAAAATGCAAGAATTTCAAGAAAAAGACAGTGGATGGGCCTTGCTGCGGATATGTCACGTGGAAATAAACATAAATCAATACACACCAATCAAAGGTTCAAGACATATACCGTTGCCTAGTTTTCTTTCTAGAAAAAGAGCCTGTATAAACGTTCACAACACTGATGAGTATTGTTTCAAATGGGCCATCATCTCAGCACTTTTTAGCAAAGGAAAGAACAATACCCATAAACCTGAAACATACAAGATACGAGATATCAGTTCACGAACGATTTATAAAAATAACATCAGAATTGATTTCGCTGATCTGCAATTTCCTTTAAGACTTAGCGATATTTCTAAGTTTGAAACACTAAACCCTACTTTAAGCATCAATGTGTTTGGATTTGACGATGAGAAGAAGATAGTAGTAGGACCCTATTACATTACACCACAGGAGAAGAGAAATCACATCAATCTAATTCTCTTGCAAAACGAGGGAATTTCGCACTTTGTCTGGATTAAAAGCATATCAAGGTAAGCTTTATTGCAATTATAGATCTGATTATTACCTATTATTAAAACATATACATTTTTCTAATTTCTTTAAAATTTTTTATTTTTAGACTTGTTTCAACGCAGGCGAAAAACTACAGAGGAAAATCTTGGTTTTGCAACACGTGCTTGCTAAGATTTATATCTGAAGAAAAACTGATGACGCACAAGGACAACTGCTGTAAAATGGTGACAAAAATGCCCAACGACGATAAAAAGACTGTATCGTTTGAACATTTTGAGCGGAAGATGGACGTGCCTTTCACAATATATGCAGATTTCGAATGCATCCTCGAGGAAGTAGGATCCCCAGGTAATGCTAGTAGTAGTAGTAGTATTAGTAGTAGTTTAAATATTCAAAAACATATCCCATGCGCAGGTGCTTACTTTATAAAATCTTGTGATAGTTCTCTCAATAGATTTAAAATGTTTAAAGGCAGCAATTGTGTAAAAGATTTTGTTAGTTCTCTGATAAAAGATTGCTATGAATTACATAAAAGAAATTCTAAACCCATGCTACTTTTATCAGAAATTGATTTAGAATATCAAAGAAATTGTCCATTATGTCATATCTGCAACAAAGAGTTAGGAACAGATCGAGTTGCAGATCATTGTCATTATACAGGCAAATATAATGGCCCAGCGCATAATAAATGTAATTTGATTTACCAAAAACCTAAATTTTTCCCAATATTGTTCCATAATTTCACCGGGTATGATTCGCATTTACTTATCAAAGAACTTGCTTCATACAACGGAAATATTTCTTGCATTCCTCTTAATAAGGAGCGCTATATTTCTGTTTCAAAGACATTACATACGTTTGATAACAGAACTATAGAACTGAGATTTTTGGATTCTCTACGTTTTATGCCTTCTAGCATTGATTCCCTTACAAAAGACTTAACACCAAGTGATTTTAAATTAATAAGATCTAATTTTCCAATTGAAGAAGAGTTTAAGCTTCTGACAAGGAAAGGTGTATTTCCCTATGATCATGTAAAAACATGGGAGAGTTTAGAGGAAAAAACCCTTCCTCCTCAAGAGTGTTTTAAAAATAAATTGACTGGTGAAGCTTGCTCCGATAGCGAATACAATCATGCTAAAAAAGTATGGACAGTTTTTAAATGTCAGACTCTTTCAGATTATATGGAGTTATATTTAAAAACTGACGTTCTTCTACTAGCTGACATATTTGAAAATTTTAAAATTATTTGTAAAAGTATTTACGAACTTGATCCCTGTCATTATTACACAGCACCAGGGTTATCTTGGGATGCAATGCTTAGAAAAACCCATATAAAGCTGGATCTTATTCAAGACATTGAAATATATAATTTCATAAAGAAGGGTATTAGAGGAGGCATCTCTCAATGTTCACATCGCCACTCAGTTGCCAACAATAAATATATGCAAAACTATGATGAAACAAAAGATTCACAGTATTTGATGTATGTTGATGCCAACAATTTATATGGGTGGGCAATGTCTTGTCCTCTACCTTATTCATCTATTAAATGGGTTAATAATATTCAAAACATTGATTTAATGAATATTTCAGATGACTCGGAAGTCGGGTATATATATGAAGTAGACTTAGAATACCCAGATTCCTTGCATGAATGTCATAATGATTTACCATTTTGTGTGCAAAACAAAAAAGTAAATCAATCAAAGTTTTCGAAATTAATAGCAGATTTAACTCCAAAACAAAATTATGTTATACATTATAAAAATCTACAACAATGTATTAAAAATGGGTTAAAACTCATTCGTATACATAGAGTTTTACAGTTTAAACAATCTAGGTGGCTTCAAAAATATATTGATTTGAATAATCAACATCGCACCTTAGCTACGAGCGATTTTGAGAAAAATTTCTTTAAGTTAATGAACAATAGTGTTTTTGGGAAAACTATGGAAAACGTAGATAAAAGAAAAGATGTTAAGATTGTAACCTCTTGGGGGAGTCACAAAAAACGTCTAGGAGCTAGAGCTTTAATAGCAAAACCGAATTTCCATAGTTTAACTAAATTCACTGATGAAATGACGGCAATTCAAATGAAAAGAGTTAATACTTATTACGATAAGCCGTTGTACTTGGGATTTTGTGTGTTAGAGTTTTCTAAATGGAAAATGTATGACTTCCATTATAGCTATATGCAACCCAAATATGGTAATTGTTTAAAATTAAACTATATGGATACAGATTCATTTATATATACAATAAAAACTCACGATTTTTATAATGATATTCAACATGATATTGATTCATATTTCGATACTTCTGCATACTCAGTTGATAATCCCTATAATATTCCAATAAAAAATAAAAAAGTCTTGGGTATGATGAAAGATGAAAATTCTGGGGAGATAATGAAGGAATTTATTGGGTTAAGATCGAAAATGTATTCTTATTCTGTTGAAGAAACGGAAGTAAAAAAAGCTAAAGGCGTCAAGAAAATAGCATTGAATGATATAAATTTAGCCAGCTATAAGGATTGTTTGTATAACAAACGAATTTTTCATGGTGAAATGTTTGTTTTTCGATCTTTTGCTCACCAAATCTATACACAACAGCTAAATAAGATTGTTTTAAGTCATCTTGATGATAAGAGATATATAAGGGAAGATGGAGTAAGCACCTACGCATGGGGTCATTATCAAATGAATACACATTAAAAACAAAAAAGAAATATTGTTAATTTTAAGTAAATTATTTTTATTTATTAACCTATTTATATAAGAAAAAACAAAACAAAAAAATGTTAAGCTTAAGGAATTTTTAAAATAAAGAACATTAAAAAAAAAAAAAAAAAAAAAAAAAAAAAAAAAAAAAAAATTGTTGCTTTTTATTTCACATTACATTTTTAGGAAAACTTTAGATTCTGGCTGCATACAAAATTATTAATTAAAAATACATTTTGCAGGGCACAGCATTTGCTATGTGATAAGCATCTTGTCTCACTTGGAAAAAGTCTTTTCAGTTCTTTGAAGTTGGGGCAGTTTATATTTTCAACATTTATTACTTCAACGTTTTCATTTAGTAGTCGCTTTATCCATTGTAATTTTTCATCGCCTTTTACATAAACAATGTGATTTATAATATTATCTCGAAGAAATTCTTCCACTTTATTATATTTGGTGAATCCGCCATTCCAGTGCAAACCATGATGGTTTTGATATAGCCATTTTGCTTGTCTTTTTAATGTTGTTGGTAAATGCTTAAAGTCAAACGGAGGTGTTATAATGAAGTGCTGATGGCTACAGCCACGCAGAATAGCTATTTCCTTAACTATCAACTTGTCATTGGGACCTCTAAAACCTTGAATGTCAATGATGAATGCCATTGCTAGGGTTCGTGTGTTCTTGATTATAAGCTATATTGAACTAAATCTTTAAATATTTCGAGATACTAATTGACTCAGAGGATTGTAATTTATTATTCGATCATGCAGCATAAGGCAATACGCTGATGTATTTGGAGGTAGTTCTTTAGCTGTTTTAATTTCCAAACGAATATCAACTGGTCCAGTTTTCACTATTTCATTCTGATGTCTACAATCAATCACAAAAATCGGTGCTTGTGATTTAAAGAGAGTTCTTGTTAGCAATGGCTCTGCAACTGAACAATTATAATAATTTTTTCTAAACTCACAGTACATCTGATAAATAATACTAAAGTTGTTGTTTTTAAATGATATATTTTGGTCTTCGTATGGATAAACGTCAGAATTTAAATATGCCTTTACGTTGGTAACGTTACAATGATCAAAATAGGTAGGATTCTCTTTCAGTTGATTTCTCTTGTTAGTTTGTAACGCAACAATAATGTATCTAGGCTTTTCAACTTGTGAAGTGGTCTTAACATTCCAAATATGATGGTCACTTGTAGGTAGGACAGGATATTCATATAAATCCCAATTACGAAATGCAATTTTCATAGTATCATTATCATTTATAGACTTGAATAGGTTCAATTTCAAAGAATCAGTAAGGTGAACATGCGGAACTTTCCATTGAACTTTGAGTAATGTTATCTTCGCTTGTTCATCTGCATCAGCTATTAGTGAATTTTCATCAGTACGAGAACGGGTTAGAATTAAGTCATGTCGAGCATTAGGAATTATTTTTTTGAAATCCTCTGCAAAACCCAAAAGTTTGTTTAGCGGCAAACAAAAATTAAAATATGGTCCATCTAAGTTTAATGAAGAATTTGGACACCAACCTCCATTATACAACATAACACTTTCATTTTGATTCAAAGAAATATAATTTTTTATAGAAGTTGTGATTCCAACATTACGATTACTATCTATTTCAATACCATTCAGTTCATATCGGATCTCATCAAAGAGAAATGCTATACAATTGTTTACAAGTTGTGTCTTTTTGACTTCCGATCCATCATTTTTCGATACAGTCCCCTCAACATAAATGTAACTTTCCGAAGGTAATATATTGAGATTTTGATGTTGCACACAGATGTGGATGATGTCATTTTTACCGAAGTTGTTTAAATACGGGGAATAGGAATGATATTCGTATTTTGAAATACTATCATCAAATGTTGGTTCTTGAAAAATATTCAGCATATCTTACTTTGTTAAATTGAATTTATTATTTTCTTTTCTTCAATGTGAATCCTAATGATAATAAAAACAATTGGTTTGCTTCTGTTAGCGTTTGTACTGTTGCTTTAGGAGTTGATGAAGCATTGATTATAGAGCCCGGTGAACCCTGTCTTTTATAGGAATTATTAGCATCAGATATAGTATTATAAATTATCATTTTTGGTGATTGAGGTGTAATCGTATCGTTATTAATTCACCTCGAAAGTTAATAAGGTTTCCGTCTTGATCTAACAAATTTATTGTTATTGAACTTATCTTCTTCACGTTCACTGGTAAATAAATAACATTTTTAGGAACCTCAATTATTTTATACCCTGGACTGACTTTGATTGAAAATTGATGAAGTATATGCGCAGATTGGTTATTTATAAATGTTCCGTCAATTAAGTTACACTCAACTCTCACCGTATTTACACGATTGATATCAACGTAAAGATCTGACTCATGCATTTGTTTTGCAACCAGTTTTCTGTTACTGAACCCCAGTAGTGAACCAATGGAATTAGGATGTGAAAAATCTATGTCTTCACTGCAGTATATTTCACATTTTAAAGTGTTGTTATTTGCTCTGATCTTTACGCTTGCCGTATTATTTTTTTTTAAAAGCCCTTCTTGAATAAAATTATTTATATCTTCAATTTCGTAAGAGCCAATAGGAAGTTTAATTACATCATTACCTAAATGAAATAAATTATTCATTACATCAACGTTAGGTATGGAGTTGTATGTTTGGAAATCCACTAATCCACAAACATAATTCGAGTCTAATACTATTGGTGGAAAGTACTCTGTTGTGAGAGTAGACTTGTTCCCGCTCAGTGTAAGTGTTATCGACATTATCAGTGGAAAAGAAATGAAACGAATTTTATAATGTATAGCTTATTTATTCTGATCAACAAGAAACTTCAAACATAAATGTCCACAATTAAATGTATTAAAACGCTGTAAACATTTATGATTGTAATAAATATTATTTCCATGCAAGTATCTTACTATTTCCTGGGGAGGTCTTAAATTACCAAAGCTATCAAAATATTGTACATTATTTTTATTTTTGTTATATGCTACCCAATGGGTACCGATCCCACTATTATCATCTAAATTTACGACTCCACTCTCTCTTTTAAATGGTTTGTTTGGCAATTCATCCCTCATAAAAACGCCTCGGAAATTTGGGATATAGTTTTTGCCAAAATGCGATATATCTATGTTAGTGAGAGGGCGGTTGGGTAGCATTTTTAATAGTTTTTTGATTCTTGCGGACTTAAAAATAACCCCAAACCAGTTTTATATGGCTTCAGATAAAGGCCCTTTCCTTGTTTAAGTTTTATTGTTTCCATAGCTTTATTGTGACGTCTATTTTCTTCCAATTGTTGTCTTCCGATCTTTGAATCGTTTATAGCTTTCGCCATTCCTGCAACACCACCGGTAAGAGAACCTACAGCTGATAACCCTGCTAAGATAGGTAGCAATGGTAAAAGTCCTCCAACTTTGGGAATTGGTATTACTCTAGGAAGTGTTATACTCCTACGTTTTTTCTTTATTATTTGTCTGGCTGCATGTAAAGCCGTTGTTGCTAATTTATTTGAGTCTTCAGTGTTCAGATTTTTTATTGCCGCTCTGGCTTCTTTTACCGCATTTTTGAATAGATTTGTTTTCTTAATCCTAGGGCACTGACGGACTTTCTTTGTTTTTGTTTTTGATGATATACCCATTCCAAGAGTAGATTTAGCCTTCATCATGCTCGTAACTAAAAGACTATTTATTTTTTCTGGTAGTGTTGAATCCTTAGCTCTAAACCTCTGCCAGGATTTCTCACCCAAAATTTTATCGGCTGTATGTCTATAATTCAAATTATTGCTTTTACTGTATGCAATATCGTGTTCTCGACAAGCTTCATCCAATTGGTTGATTCCACGGTCTCCTCTAGCAAGACGCTCTTTAAGTTTAGTTCCAGGTCCACAAAAATTATAAGATGGTAGATGTAACTCAAAAGGAAGTTTGTTTATTATTGAATTAACCAATCCGTTTCCCTGAACTGAATTATTCAAACTAACAGAGTGGGTCTTAAAATCAATCATTATATAACTGTTTTCTTAGACGCATGGAGCGATTATGAAATAATGTTTATAAAACACGGGGATTTATGTGTAAAAGCCTCATTCTACAAAATGAAGTTTGTAAGACAGCAAGAAGCTATTTCTGTACAAAACTTTGATGGAAATGTAAAACAAAAAAAGAAGCATGGAACATTATTTCCAAATAGTATTCGAGGAATAATTGTAGGCCCATCTAATTGTGGGAAAACAAACGTTATGTTAAGCATTCTTTTAGATGTCAATGGTTTAAAGTTTGAAAATATATACCTTTATTCAAAATCATTGCATCAACCAAAATATGCATATCTAAAAAAGGTTATAAAATCAATAAAAGAAATGCATTATTATGAATTTTCAAATAATTGTGAAGTTATGCTGCCTTCTAAGGCTAAACCCAATTCAGTTTTCATATTTGACGATGTAGCTTGTGAAAAACAAAATACCATAAGAGACTACTTTTGTATGGGTCGACATAGCGGTGTAGATAGCTTCTACTTATGCCAATCATATACACACATTCCAAAACATTTGATTCGAGATAACGCTAACTATATAATTCTTTTCAAGCAAGATGATCTTAATTTGAAACATATTTTTAATGATCATATTAATTCAGATATGACGTTCAAACAGTTTAAAGAGTTGTGTTCAGAATGCTGGAAAGAATTGTATGGGTTTTTAGTTATTGATAAAGATAGTTGCGTTAAAAATGGACGGTATAAAAAATCTTTTAAAGAAACAGTTATTTTATAAATTGATACAGTCGTGAAACTGCTTTTCATATTAATACACCTATCTTAATATTACCTGTATTATACTGCCTTGTATTGAACAACCCCTGTATTGAACAGCCCTGTATTGAACAGCCCTGTATTGAACAGCCCTGTATTGAATAGCCCTGTATTGAACCGACCTGTATTGAACCGTCCTGTATTGAACCGTCCTGTATTGGACTACCCATTCTTCAGATCCTATTAGAAGTAATCTAACACTCTAAATAGCTATGGATACGAATATGAATACGCTTAAAAATCTTATAAATACACAGAAAGCTTTAAAGAAAAAGTATATGCTCCTCAAGACTGGAAAATTGATTAAAGATACTGAAATTGAAAACACGTTCAAAACAATTGTTGAACCCTTACAGAAAATCGCGAAAAATGTGAAAAATAATGAAAACATAAATGATGAATTTAAAGAAATAAAACCACCTACTGTAAAACGTCGTCTTCAATTTAAAAGTCCTATAGAAGAAGAAGATGAAAAAATTTCTCTAGAGAGAGATTTAAATTTATCATTAACGAATTCAATGTTAGCCGATGACGACTCTTCATTTAAAACACCTTCAAATAGCTTCAATGAAAGTACTCCGATTAATGAAGCCATACTTTCAAATTCAGATCATGATAAAATCTATGGTCCATACTTTGACGTTGAATCAAATTCAAACAAGTTAGGGAGATCAAATTTTCGAATTAATGATGAAAACAATATTGTAATTGATAAAGAAATTTTCCGTGGAACTGATGGTCTTCTCGAACTTGTTCTACATAAAAATCCACGAAAGAGTATTTATACTAGTGAAGATTTAAAGCAGTATCAGACAATACTACAAAAAACATGTGCACACATGAAAAATCATGATATGAATTCACAGGTTAAAGGTAATAGAGGACAAAAGTATAAGAAAATCATTAAACCTTTGGTCCAGGGTATGACACAAAATACACAAAAGAAAATTGGAAAAGCATACACAATTAATGCACCTGCAATGATCTACTCAACCAACCCTATTGATTTTGTGTATTGGGATGATCCAAATGAGCTTGTGGATAGGTTGAGACTTTTAATTGCTTCTGAAAAATCAGGGCATAACAACCATAAAAATGAAATAAATTCAATTGTGGAAGAGTTGCGTGAGCAAAATTTAATTTATTAGCAAAATGAGTGTTGACAAGTTCGGAAGAAGCACTAATAAATTTCAAAGAGTAATTGTTGGTCCTGCAGGACCTCCTGGTAATGGTTTTAAGCGAACTGAGAATGGTGACTTTGATATTGAAGGAAAACGTCTTCGCAACATAAAAAGTCCTACAACGCCCGATGAAGCAGTAAACAAAGCATACATAGATGATAAATTAGAAAATAAAGAAAAAATCTTAAGAGATTACATTGACATACAAAATTTGAATACAATTCGCTTGTTGGATGATCTTCGAAAGTATTTTCTTCTTCATATAGGAAAACTGAAAGAGAATCAAGAAGGTGAACCAAATATTTTCATATAAGAAATCATAGCTAACCGATCTTGGATTCAGTTTATTTGTAAATCAAAACGATAGCACATCATGTCGAATATAAACATACATATCTTTAATTTTAAATGAAATTATGAGTTTTTTAAGGGCTTATAAATATGATTTACTTGAAGAACATCATGATGAGATTATAAGTAATATTTCATATTTTAGTAACTATAAAAACGTTAGTAAAGTTAATTCTAAACATGGATGTCATTTTACAAACTGTTCGTGGTCTTCAAATACATGTAAAGAGGGACCAGATACGTGTGGATGTTTTATGATTGAGCATCGTTTGATAAGATTAAAAAAACTAATGTTACTATATAAAAGATTAAAATAAATGTTATTATAAAACCATACATAAATGTTTTTTTCTTGCATTCTTTAAAAAAATGAGTAAACGACAAGTTGTTGAAGAGCTTCACAGGTCAGCAAGAAAGAATTTCAATCGACGTAGGGTTGTTATCAAAGGATTTGATGACCTGTGGCAAGCTGATTTGGTTGAAATGATACCTTACCACAAGGAAAATAATGGCTATAAATACCTAATGACGGTCATTGACACATTCTCGAAATATGCATGGGCAGTTGCTTTAAAAAATAAGACCGCTTTATCTGTTGCAGAAGCGATGAAATCAATTTTCATCAGATCATCACGACAGCCTAAGAACCTTCAAACTGATGATGGAAAAGAATTTTTTAATAAGATGTTTCACGATTTAATGAAATTATACAACATAAATCATTACTCTACATACAGCTCCCTTAAGGCATCAATTGTTGAACGTTTTAATCGCACACTTAAGGAGAAAATGTGGAAGGAATTCAGTCTTAATGGTAATTACAAATGGACGTGCATTATTAATGATTTGTTGAAAGAATACAATCACTCTATGCATAGAACTATAAAAATGCGCCCAATCGATGTGAATCAGGAAAACTCTAAAAAAATCTTATCTACAGCTTATAATAGAATTAAAATCGCTCCACAGGGTAAATATAGAGTTGGCGACAATGTTAGAATAAGCAAGTTCAAACACGTTTTCGAGAAAGGCTACACACCAAATTGGACAACGGAAATTTTTATGATAAGAAAAGTAAACCTAACCAACCCGCCAACATATCTCCTTGAAGATTTTAATGGTCAACCTATTAGTGGATGTTTTTACGAAAAAGAATTACAAAAGACTAAATACCCTCATATTTATCTCGTGGAAAAAGTACTTAAAAGTAATGGAGACAATGTATATGTTAAATGGCTCGGCTTCCCACCGACTAACAATTCATGGATTAATAAATCACAATTATTATAAACGACATAAAATATTTGTTTCCTTTCTATTATTTCTTAAATTGTTTTTCATAAATTACTATCAACCTTCAAACAACCAATGCATCTTAAAGTCAATGAACTCCCACTGATGTAATATGATCTCATTACCATACAAAACTCATATACCCATACTCTAATGAAATCTACCTACAAACCATACAAGAATCCCTTTTTTCTAGCATCCTACTGTACAGTGTACATACACCGCATCCTCCACGTCAATATTCAAGCTAAAAACATAAAAAAATTTTGTAGGTACATCACTAACCGCAATTCACAGTCACGAAAACTAAATTCACACCAAAATTCACAATTTACAACAACAAAATACATTTTACCCAAATGCTCTATTCCTCAAGTCCGATATTTATACTACTGTATAGTTGTTGTAATTAACATGCATGAAATTTTCCCATCCCTATTCCCATGCCCAAAAAGTATATTCTTACAGTCCCAACAATAGTTTTCTACCAACACTTTTTTTTTTTTTTTTTTTTTTTTTTTTTTTTTTTTTCCTTACATTTTCCTTACATTTTCATTCATTATCAATTCGAAATTTCCTATCACATTTTCAATCCCCACAAATTTCATCCACCTTTTTTTTCCACACACAAGCACACACATGACACTCAATGCATACTGCCCATGATACTACACCAACGAGCCAGTGTCATAGCTGTCCTCCTTTAGGAGCAATTTTGATGCTCGGAGCACATTTTTTACACTAGGGAGGAGCATTTTATTCCTCAAGTCCGATATTTATACTACTACTGTTATTGTTTTTTTCATTTCAATTGATTTAAATATTTAGATTATGTATGGACAAATTATTTTTTTCTTTTTAATTGTATTTTAAGTATTTATATTAAACTTCAGTTTATTTAATAAATTGTACATAATGTAAAAATTTATCTAGTTGTCTAACTGTAGATTTTTAAATCTCATATTGATGAATAAATAAATATTTGATATGGACACCGCTTTAAAAGAGGATCCTCTTTTAAAAACACCCTTAACTCAAAAAATCACTCTGTTAGTAATTTTAGTAATTAAAGTTTAATAATATATACAAATTGGTCTTGTTTAGAAACGTAGGATCTATTCTTGTGTTATTCAATATTTTATTTTATCAAACCAACTCAATCGTCCCTCCGATGCGAATAAGGTAATGTTATTAAATATTTTAGATATGGACAGGACATTAATCATGATTTTATATCTGTAAAAAATCGTACACTACACCGGGATACTGTAGATAGATTTTTGTTGCGTATAAAATAAAAATTGCAAACAAAAAAATTGCATTACAAAACGGGTTTGTGCTAAAACTAAAACTCTGAATGTAAATTTCGAACACGTTTCCCATATATACTTTTGAAAGTACCTATTATTAGAATTCTTTCTTCAATATAGAGAAGGTACCAGATTCTTCATACATGTACCTTGAATCTCGATAAAATTACATACAAAAGCTATTGAAAAGAGCCCGCAAATCATTTAAGAAAACACAAAAAGGGCAATTGGTATGCAAGAACCTTGTGCCTCGCCTTCTCATAAAACAAACCAAATTGTTTTATCATTTCAAAAGATACTTATGCGGGGTAGGGTACTTACGTTTTGCATTGAATCTCGCGCCTCCACGTGCGTCTTCGTCATCTTCGTCGCGAGGAGCCTCCTCGGAAAGTGGTATCTTAAAAATTTACTAACATTGCTGAAAAAAGAAATGCATAAATAAAAAATACGGATTCCTCTGATATATTTTTTATTTTTCTTTCAACCGGATTAGGGGATTTTATTGCGTACCCTGTGATTAAAAATAATAAAAATAAAATAAAAACAAAACAAAAGACAACACAATTCGAGTTTACATTTCCCCTAAGAATAATTCAAATAAAATCTTCCCATTCCTATTAATGGTTTTTCTGTATATATACAATCCTCTTTTCTATTTTGATTTGTTTAGTTTAATTATAAAAGAAGAATTATAAAATTTTAAATAATTTACTAGCTTTATTTTTTTTCTTTATTTACAATAGTTTAATTTAATTTAAATAAGTTTTTTTTTTTATTTTATTTTTTATTTTTCATACAAATGTGCTTTGGATTAAACTATTTTTATTTAATATTTCTTAAATAAATTTGCTTTCAATATAAATATTTTTGTTCTTCTTAATTTCAATATTGTTAATTGATAACATTAGTTTAAAATACAATATTATAATAATAAGTATTATGTGTATTTAAATAAATACAGTAAATTATCTAAAGATACTTTTTACATTTGAATTAATTTTTTGTTTCTATTTTAATTTAACAACTGTACACTGGTTTTATTTATTTGTTATTATATATCTTTATCATTTAAAATATATTTTTGTGCTTAAATTGTATTACTTTTTTATATAAACTTATTTTATCTATAAACAGTTTTTGTAACATTTTATTTTGTAAGTTGAGAAAAACAAAGGACTTTGGAAATATAATTTATTTATGGTTTACTGAAAATATTAAAATATCTCAAATGGAGAATAGATACAAAGTTAAAGATACAATCGAACTCACTTACAAAAACTCAAGGTTTGCCAAGCTTATGTATACGAGTATCTAAATTTTTCAAATAATAAAGTAATATCCTTGAAGCAGAAATCATGATACCAACATAGCATATAATTTGTCAGAGAATAGGTACAAAATTTAGCTAGAAAATGTAGTATTGATTAATTATTTATAATAAAATAAATAAACAGTAGATAATGAAAAACTTAAAATTCGAAACAATTTCAAAGCTAGCTTCGCCGTGACACTACCAGGTCGGAGGACGCCATAATTTAAAATAATTTAATTTAAAATAGATACCTGTAAAATATTTTTGGAAAAACAATTAACCACTACTCCCCAAAATCGTGGTGGAATAATTGCGTTTAATTTTATACCCAGAATCCCCAGAATAGTTTTAGCTCTCAGCGTGAATTTCGAAGTCGTTTTCCTACGCGTTTTGCTCCAACTTCGCAAACATTACGGCGCTTAGCTTTTAGGCTCGAACAGAATAAAACTACAAGAGTCTACAAGAAGGAGGGCGAGGCCCCCACTGAGCTAGTCATTTAGTCGGGAATATTATTGTTGGTGTAAAAATTATTGTCAAGCTTCTTCAATCTGAACAACGAAGAGGAAGATTTTGTGTCAAAAATCATCATGAGCGACGAGTTGAGGCAAATTTCCCCTTAAGTTGTTATATCAATAAGTAAAATATTTGTTTCTAGGACACTGAGAATCCGCAACAGATGCACGAAGAGCTATTACATCCACTCAAAGTCACTGTGTGGTGCTACTTTTTAATTATAAAAATTAACATTTCTGTAAAAAAAAACTTTATGTTAACATAAAGCCTATTACGAGATTTCTCATAAGGCATATCAAATAAAATTAAAATAAATAAATTCAAAAAAGACATTTTCCTGTCGAAATTGTTAAAAATTTGGTTTTAACAAGGCACCAAACACATACTGAGAGCCACAATGGATATTTCGAAGAAAGCTTTTCCTAGTCGAGTTATTTCCCGATTTTGTGATTTAGCATGGCCAGCAAGATCGCCTGATTTAACCATCCCATACTTTTTTCTTTGGTACTACTTGCAGTCGCGGGTTAATGTTAAAAAACCTAAGACAATCGCAACCCTAAAGGAGAATATTTAAAATGAATGCGAACTTTTAGCACCGACAATTTGGAACCAAGCCGTGCAAAATGTAATAAAACGGGTATACAAATGTTTATCAGCACTGGCGACTGTCATTATCTATACTATCTATACTAATATTATAAATGCGAAAGTAACTCTGTCTGTCTGTCTGTTACTCAATCACGCCTTAACTACTGAACCAATTTGCATGCAATTTGGTATGGAGATATTTTGATACCCGAGAAAGGACATAGGCTACTTTTTAACCCGGAAAAATGACGCATTACCATGGAAAAATTCAGGTGGGCCGATCGCTTTTACGCCTAAACTATTGAAAAGATTTAAATGAAATTTGGTAAGGAGATAGTTTGAGACTTAAGAAAGGACATGAGTTACTTTTGACCTCGGTAAAACAACGCATTCCCATGGGAAAAATTACTTTCCGTGGAATTTGATCACTTTCACTCTTAAATTACCAAAAATTTGAATAATATTTGGATAAAATTGGTATTACGGGAAAACAACGGCTACAGATTACTCACCTAGGACGAAATATTATAAAAGCTATAATCATGAGTGGATAGCAAAAGCAAAAAATGTTTTAACTACCCGCATTCCGATAATTCCAACGGATTTGCCGTTTCAGTTTAAAAGAGTGCAGTTTCCTCTGAAAGCAGCATTTGCAATAACAATAAATAAAGCTCAGGGGCAAACGCTAAAAGTTGCAGGTGTAGATTTGGAAAAAACGGTTTTTCCCATTGATAATTATATGTAGCGTGCTCACGAGTCTCAAACCTACAAAATCTTTACGTTCTGGCCAAGGAAGGAAACACAAAAAACGTCGTATATAAAAATGTATTGCAGTAACCTATCTTCTTCTTAAAATGTATTAACCTAACCTAACCTAACCTATGACAATCACACTTAGTATGGCCTCATCGCATCGCGGCAAAATTCAAACATACGTACAAAAAAGTACAGCTCAGGTTTTTTCATACTACTATCCAAAAAAAAAACTATCTAATGCGGACGAAGTCGCGGGTAAAAGCTAGTAGATAAAATATTTTCTTCTTAACAAGGCAAAATTCTAAAATTAAAAAAAAATACCCATTAACCAAAATCAATTTTTTATTCAGGTAATATGTTATTTAAAAACGAAATCGGGTGAATAATTTTGCGCCACCCATTGTGTTATCACTTTTAACCAATTTTGTCAAATCTTAACACACATTTTCTGACTTCGATATTTTCAAACAAATCGAAAGTAAAAAATAGACTATGAAATCGGATATTGGTGTTATAAATTAGTTTAAAAAAAGTCCTTTTTTCGTATTCAATTCATTTAGATGTATTTTTGTATTTAATATTATTGTTATGTTAGAGATTTTGTTTTATATTTAAAGCTTTTTCTTACAAGATAGTCCATGTATGTAATAAATTGGCAGGAAAAATCATTGAAATCGAAAAAAAAACATTATTGAATTGTTAAGAAATGGTCTTACGAATATTGAGAAAAATTTTGTTGTTATGTTATGCATTTTTTCAACACGTGTTTTCTAAACATTTTGATTTAGAAAATTTTAAACAAACACAAATTGTACAAAAACAAGTACAAGATAAAAATGTAGGTGGTGATTTAAAAAAAAATGATCATTTGAGAGTTTTTAGAAACACTTACACATTTTAATAATATAACTATCAGCGCCCCGCGGCGTTACTTGCTTGCTCTATCTGAGAACAAATTGGTTAGCATAAAAAAGGTTATAGTTGGCTAATTTTAAAAAATCGACAGTTTATTTTATTTATTGGTGCTCCGCTCGTAGAAGTCTGAGTGTAATGCCATTTATCCTTAAGCATTGCTCAATAAAAAAGCTATCTTACGCTGAGAGAATGTTTCAAATCGGACCAGTAATCTCTGATATAAGCGCGTTCAAACACATAAACAAACAAACAAGCAAACGCTTCATCTGTATAAAATTACAATAGATTGTTAAATTGCAAGACAATCATTAAATAAGATAATTTGAAAGAAATATATAATGAAATAACTTTGAAAATACATTCTTAAAGTAATAATTAACATATTTCCAAAACCCTTTGCTAGCACACAACTTAGCATATATTTATATTAGATAGTCTAAGATCAGAAAAGTCTTCACTTAAACCTAAATTTAATAACATTATTTATAATCGTAGTTAATTAGAATTTATTTATATTTATTCAATCAATAAAAAAAAACTATTCATTCTAAATTCGAGTGCAAAGTCTATTTTTAGCCAAGCGTTAAGCGGTCTAACGCTTGACAAAGTTCTCATATTAATTGTAGATTAGTGTGTTTTTGTTTTGTTTTTTTAATTTCTGGTTTATGTTAAGATTTTGTATGTTTTTATTTTTGTTTTGGTTTGGGTTATATCCTTGGTAAGGCAAGTTTACATCTCTCACTCTCACATACACACTGATTACGAAAAATTACCGATGTAGAATATTGGTTCACTATCACTCGGGGGCGTTTGATTTTTGTGTTTGTCAATGCTTAGTTTTGTTTGTTTGTTATCAGTTCGTTTTCTAAAAACTATATTTACAAAAACACAAGGTCATCATCGCTTGACAACACTTGTAAGGGGCTACCGACAATCGATAATTTTGAATCAATGTATAAGATCCTGTTCTAGAAACAGTAAGTCCTTCCCGTCGCACACATTTGCACTGCACTATTTACCGAAGATGGTTGTTGTCCCGACTGCTTTTGTTGTTGTTGTTGTTGTTGTTGTGGTGATTGCTGTAGCTGTTGCTGTAGCTGCTGCTGGTGTTGTTGATGCTGTTGTTGACTTATGGAAGATTGTTCCTGGGCCTGGCTTCGAGGGATCTTTAAAGCATGCTGTTGATTTACTAAGGCTAAGGGTGACGGTGAACTCGACGACGACGACGATGAGGTCACTGTTATCGCAGGTATATCTGACATTTGATTGCAGGTGGATCCGGTTGGTGTACCTGCTCTACTGCCATTATTATTAGGATTATAACCGCCAATGGTGCCTGGGGATGGCATTGGCAGCAAACTTATGCCCGCAGGTGGACGAACTGCAATGGCCATTGGCAGTGAAGCTTTTCGATTAAGTGAGTGTCATCCATAGAAATATTGATTTTCGGCAGACATTCCACGATTTAAATTCCGGGGAATCGTACTATCATAATATATATTTCCGCCTCCCATCCCCGGTGGTGGTGATGGATTGCTCATCATACCCATGCTGGTGGGTATCATAGTGCGTCGCAGGGTACCATGTGGATGGGGGCCAGACATAAGCATCGAGCCAGGAATATATGTTGGTCCCGCTGATGTGTGATGAGAGACAGAACTTATAGCTGAAGGCATCATGTGTTGTCCTTGAAAAAGAAAAAATTATACGAAATTAGTTAATTGTTTTTGTTTTTATACGAAATTTGAAATTGATAATGATAATAATTTTTGATCAAAGAGCCAGTAAATAAAACAGTTTCTTTCTAAAATGGATATATGTAACTGTGGATATCTTCTTCACTGGCTATTTGACAAATATATGTATATTATTAGATACTTATACATAAGAATGAAGATTTGACATTATTTAGCTCACTGATGATAAAATGTAAATATTAATTTTTGTTTGTAAACAAATAAGCTTTTAAGCTAAATTTTAGTAGGTATATGCATCGAAGGATGAACAACTGTGTGTTAGTGCGATGATTAACGAATAACAAAAGACAACCCAGACGAAATACGACACTTAAAACAATAAAAGCATAATAAATGACACTTATTTTACTGACTTACCAATTAACTAAAATGATTATGTTTTTTTCAGGTAGGTATATAATTAACTTATGTAAATAGTTATAAGTTATATATGGATAGATGAAGGTATATCAACATGTGCGTTGTATGGCCTTGGATTTTTTTCTTTAATTTGAAATAAAGTTTAATTAAAACTGAGTGACTTTGATGGATCCTTTAAAATAAAATTAATCATAAGAAAATACAAAATGAAAATAATAAAATGATTAACTATAACTATAATTTATAGTCTTAAAGATATCAGAGCAAATATTTAACATACATATGTGAAATGTTTGATTCAGGGTCAGAAGGTAAGAATTAGGTTTTTTCTTTTTCAATAATTGTTTTCGTAGCAGTATGTTCCAACAAAATACATTCACCTCTGAAAGGTTGCTCTGTGATATATTTATGTCTTATCAGAGGCAATTTGCTAGGCATTACAGAAAACTTCGAAGTTTTCGCCGCACCTACCTATTCTCGTTACTTGCGCTTTTAATAGTAACTTTTTAAGCCAACTTTTTTGGAACTACGATTAGAGAATCTTCAAATTCTCCAAACGAGCGTTTGGAGCACATTTTGTTCTAAATGGTATGACAATGACTGCAAAAGAAGCTAGACAAAAATCATTTGCATTTTTGAAAATATTTAGAAAAACAAACTTACAGAACGCAGCTTCGGAACTGAGCATGTGTAAAGATTCAAAATCTTTGTGAAATTCCAGGTAGCTACCAACCTGGCTTACGTTCAAACCTTTAAACTATTGATCAGATCTTTGTGTTAAGTACTGCGGCCAGGCGATTTATGGATACCAAGAAATATCTTTAAACTACCTGGAAGCTTCATTCAACACAGTCATTAGGCAATCATTGATAGGTTTATTAACCAAAATCATAAAATTCTATGAGAAGATGTTTGAGAACAATATTTAATTTTTCTAGGATGGCTGAAACACATCGAAAGACTTCAAATTTCCAACAGGCGTTCCTCAAGGTTGTGTTTTTTTTTTGTTATTTTCCTTATTAGCCAGATTAGATATTATAATAGGTGATGCTTATACAGACGATCTCGTTATTATTTTAGATAACCCTTCTTCTCCTCTCAATAAAAAACATTTTTATGTTGCTCCAAAGAACCATAAAACAATAATTTTGTTTTTTTTTTTAAATGTTTTCAGGAAATTATGAACCGATTTCAATATTTTTTTTTCTGCATAAGGTATTATTATGGCTTAAATAATATTTTATGATATTAAAGCGACCCCATGCTATAGGCTGTATGGCCCAGTACAGACGGAGGGAGTCGGGAGCTCTACTTTTTTCGAATTCTCTACAATCGCAATGTCATGTTTGTTTAAAATCTCGAGATCGAAATTTTTTACGAATGCAAAACTTGCCATAAACTTCCTATGTGATTTGATTGAAACGTAAATCAAATTTATAAAAAACCTAAACCAGAAAAACGTTTTTTAAACAAGTTTTACCTACTATAAAACTAGTTTTAAAGAAATAAATATTGTCAACCAATCAAAATCGTGGTTTTCAATTAAGATATAAATATTCTGAATTGATATATCTGAAATATTGAAATTGGTAGCAAATTGAGTTTAAAATGAAAACTTAAAAATTTCACGGTCAACGTGAAATTATAATATGGTTTTTCAATAAGGGCGGATAGATGTTGAAATGGAATAAAACAAGCTGTGTGTGAGGTATTAACAAAATTATTTTTTTATTTGAAAGGAGCATGCATGCCATTAAGTGTGAATTGTTACATCATTCAAATGCCCGCCTCGGATTTTTACGGTGGCACGGATCTGAGTGGTCCAATTTTCAATAACTCTTCCACATAGACCAGCTGAATTTGAGCGATGGCCTGTGTTATGTTCACCTTTAGGGCATCGGTCGATTGTGTTTTATTTGCATAGACCTGCGACTTCAAGAAACCCCACAGAAAAACGTCTAGCGCCGTCCTGCTGGAACCACACGTCGTCTCATATACGGCAATTTTGCCATGCATCCAAAAATGCGCCTCGTCACTAAGAAGATTTTTCGGCCAAAATTGGGGTCCTCTTCTAAACGATTCGAAGCCCAGTCAGCGAACAAACGGCGTTGTCTATGGTCATGAACTTTGAGCGCCTGGGTCAGTTGGATCTTGTACGGGTGCAGGCGAAGTGTAGGTGTAGGTGTAGAAGTCTGCGAAAGGCCGAGTTCTTGTGCACCGCGAAGAATAGACTTCCTCGGGTTCTGCTGTACACTTTCACGGACCGCGGCGATGTTCTCGGCGGATCTTGCGTTCCTTGAACGTAGGGGTGTTGGCTGATTGTTTACTGAACCGGTCGTCTTAAATTTAAACACCAAACGTTGAAGAGTCGACTGTGTGACACCACGTCTGCCGAAATCTACGTGCGCCAATCGAAAAACCTTTTATGTTATTTCGGACCTATTTGAAGCGTAGCATTTAAAAATGATTGGTTTTCGTTTTCATTTTATTCTAAAAATTCATATTTTAACGTAAAACGACGCGCAATGGTGTTTTTCTTTCATAGAGTAATTTTTGTTATATTTTAAAGTGCTATCATTTAATACCTTTGAAATTCATCTGTTATGATATTAATTAAATGTTTTCCATTCATAATGATAAATAGCTTAGTAATATAACTACGCGTTTGTAAATCTTCTCTTCGAATGGGGTTTAAAGTTCATGACTAAAACAATATGTGTTTCTAACAAGTAACAAGACGAGGCAACAAGGCACACAACACGACCAATTATAGTTTTTCGTAAGAAAGAGAAGATTTACAAACTTCAAATAAATTTTGTTATACCTACTGATAATAATGCAGAAAGATGCATATTGGACTCTCAAAAAAATTGAGTGGGTGGTTTTCTTACCATAGCAATTAAAAAAAGGTGAAAGTTTTGGTTAACCCAAAATATGTCACGAACCAAAAAAACTAAAAAAAAAATATTTGTCACCTCGAAAACTTTACGAACAAAAAAAGATTTTATCTCCAAAACAATTTTGTTTGTTGGTAAAAATTGAGCTTATGGCTTTGAACTAATTTTGTCTTATAAGAAATATTGTTTTCAACATTCGGACAAATTTTGAGAAAAATCGAATTGACAATTTTCTTACAAAAAATAAAAACCTAAAAAAACTAATGTTATCTTATAACAAATATTACTTTCAACATTCAGTAAAATTTTGAGTAAAATCGAATTGACAGTTTTCTTACAAAAAATAAAAACCTAAAAAAAACAATACTAAAAGTGGGTAAAAATTTATTTTTTAAAAATTTGATTCAAATATCTTTTCAAAAATTTAAAATATTGGCTTCAAACTTATTTTATCTCACAGAAAATATTGTTTTCGACATTCAGTAAAATTATAATAAAAATCTAACAGTCCGTTTCATCATAAAAAAAATGAAATCTACAAAAAATAGACAGACGAGATGGGAAGTTATCATTGTGGGTCGCATCCCTCTTTTCATTTTTATTAATGATCTCTGCTTTTCAAATTTGTTTCCAGACTCACATCCCTCTTCTTCGGATGTGAAACTATAACGACAAATATTATAAGCTCATTAAATTCCGACCTAAGCACCATTGTACAATATTGAATAAAAAAAGTGTTTGGAATTTAATCTTTCGAAAACCCGATGCTGTCTTGTACCGTTAAAGCGTGATATACGCCCTTGACATTATCCATGAATGGCACTTGTATCAATGAGATGGAAAATCTCGATATCTTCGAAAATGCCGCAAGATGTTTTGGTTTCCTAAGGCGATGCGAATTGTTTTTAATTCCCACACAAAAATAATTTGTTCGTAAAAACAAATTTTATTTTAAAAGATTCAAAGCATAAAATTCGCAAACGAATTAAAAATCAAATACCCGGTTAAGTTTTTTGATTGCGAACGCATTAAATATTGTAGTTCTTCGAACCCTGAATTTTTACATAAGTTAACCTATTAATACCTAATAAAATGTTGACAAATTTCAAACTCTTGACGCATTTCATAACAAGTAAAGGTTATTTTATTCCTCCTACCTTTTTTGACCACTCTCTTCGGCAAAATGGCTATTTAAATTGAATAATAATTATTTACCTACTTGTTTTAATCCTACACACAGCAAAGCTTGTTTTGTAAAAGGAAAAACTTCAAGCATTTTCTAAGAAATCTTTGAAATAACAAAATGAATTTTAAAGATGTTTTCAATTTCAATTAAGAAACATAAAACACCTCTCGATATTAATTGGAGAGTTCCCTGTAACTCCTTCGGCCATCATCGAATAAGTCAATAGTAATAAACAATATAAGAAAAGCTAAAAGGTCATTTTTATTTCTACAGAAAATTCATTTTTGCTGAAAATTTAATTTTTCCTTTTAGTTTGTAATATTCAATTCAATTCAATTCTCACCCGAATAACCTTAGAGCTTTGATTTCTTTTGAATGAATCTCTTTGTTTGCCAATTTGAATAGGTACATCAGGTGTAGCTACATATATATATACAGGTTTATAAAGGTAACTTGGTACTTCAAACCAAAACCGCCAACCGGACCGTTTTTCAATCAATCAAAAAGTTCAAGTGAAAGGTATTTGTAGTCGAGTCGATTTAGCGTTTGCGTTTACATGTATTTTCTTCATCTCGCCCAATTCTAGATGAAATCACAAAAGGCCAGTTGGAATGGAATTTCGAGGATCTAACAATTGTGTGAATAAATAACGTTTAATCGTGCGTCTCTATCCTTTGGTTGGTCGACGGGTGGTCGATGGTTGGTGGTCGTTCAGTTGGTTGGTCAAATGGAAGAGTTCGATTTGCTCAATTAAAATGAATGTGATCATGACCTAAAATATTTATATTGAGAAACTATATCTAACATATGTATGTACGTATACCTTTTATCACTCCCATGCCAAGTAGTTGTGTTTCTCATTAAAGTCCTTGATAAGTTATACATGTTTAACTTTTGTATAACATACACTTGTGTGTATGTTAGTATAAATGGTAACTTCAATATACCAACACACATTTATCTACTCCTTCATATTTAGATTGATAAAAATAAAAATACCCTATACCAATAATGGCCGGTCTAAGACCCTTATTATCCTGAAAGAAGTTTAGGGATTAAGATGAATAAAATATATAACAATTTTTTTAGGCAGACACTTTTGTTTTTCTTATATAAAGTAGGTACATACATTCATATACAGATGAGATGCGTGTTAGATATACTTATTTTTGTTAATGGTAAAAGTTTTCGGACTATAAAATCATGGAGCTGACTCAGATCAGAAATTATTTATTGAATGATGACAAAATTTGACCCTGCATGAATTTTTTTGTACATAAAGAATTTTATGATATTTTTAGGATTTATAAAACTTTTGATGGTTCAATTTTAAATTTCGCATCAAATCAAAACTTTTATCCTTAAAAAAATATACATCTTGATAAACATTTCTAAAATATTGATTTTGATATTCAAAACTATATTAATCATGAAAAATCTTTAGGATTATTGATGACTTTCATTCTATTAAGTTATCTTGGACAGGGGATTTTTGCCTCTTAAAGTTTAAGTTTTAAATCAGGGTTTTTATCATAATTTAGTAAAAGTTTACAGAGTACAAAGACGACATCAGGGACTTGAAAACTTTCCATTTAATTTGAGAACGCACTACGCACCCTCTCACCAATCATCGGATTGTCATTGTGAAAATCAACATTTGATTCATGAGTCAACACAAAAAGCAACTGTGTGTCACGATCAACGGTCGTCACGTTACTGTGAATGGATAGCCAGCGTTACCGCGCAGTGATTACCAATTACTTTTGGGCTGAATTGGGAGAGACGGACTTGGCTGACATGTGTTTTCAACATAATGTTGCCACACAACGCACCTAAGGTTGGGTTAGGTATATAGGCTGGCTACACTTCAGTCTCGAGGTTACAACGGATATGGATATCTAGAAGTCCCTCTTACAGGAAACATGCCAGCATGACCTGGCGATTTGAACGGTAAAAAGGAGCTTATTTCCATTTAATCGTATCCACTTTCATCAGACCTATCGGGACTATATTTTTAGAGTAAGCTTACAGCTCTGATTCATTATTAACATGCAGTGGAAAGTGGGTAACTACATTCTAGAATGAGTTCGAAGCTTTTAGTGGGCTTTCTTAGTGACGCCATTGGTGTAGGTTATTTTGCTAGAATTTTCTGAAGTTTCGCTGACTTGTTTTTACATTTTATTTCGTCGCAAAATTTTCTCCAAGCGCTTCTTTTGGTTCGTTGTGACTTTGCCTTGAATCTTTTTTGACTTGACTTGATGCAGTCCCAGTCACCGTCTAGTACATTGACAAATCTTTTTGCTTCTTTCCTTATGTTGAAAACTCTTTAGTCCACCAAGTTGATTTTTTGTCTGCTCTAGAGGGTAACTATTTTCGAAAGCTTCCCTTAATATTTCTGTTAGCCCAGTTTTAACTGTATCTAAACATTTCCAAATGATCTATATCGTAACCTTTTTTCCTATAGAACCTTTGCCAGTCAGTATAGCAATGATTAAAGGCTTGCTAGGATTATTTATTTTTGTTTGAATTGTGAATTCAATTAGCCTATTGTCGGAGAATAAGGGTTCTTTTAACACTCTCCATTGGTATACGAGTATAATACAAGTTCCTAAATTACTGGCGTAATGTAAATCACTTCCTTTTCGATTCTTAGTAACAAAAGTGGGTGTGTTTCCTCTACACGCAGCACATCTTACAATCGATTTATTGAAAGCGTGTTATCTCAATATATGAGCGTTTTATCTTAAGATATAAGGGTGTTATCTGAATTCGATTGGTCGCCTCGTTAGTACGATTTAAGTCATCTAGATTATTTTTCTTGTGTAGCCGAGTCATAGAAGATTGGGTTCAACGAATTGATTGCTGCGAAGCGGTGGCCAAAGATAAATTCCATTTATAAACGCTTTGACTGTACCTCGAGACTATGAGTTTTTGAAATATCTTAAACGGGTTGGGTTTTATAAAAAAGAAGTTGTAAATTCCTTATTCGGAAACCGTTAATACTGATATAAATACTGAATTTCTAACCTTTGAAAAATATAGGGTTTCCCATTTAAGGCGGTTCGATTTCAAAATTGTAAAAGAGGCTGCGATGCGACCCACACTGATAACTTCCCATCCCGTGTTTTGCTTCCGTGTTTTGCTTTCGTGTTTTCTTAAAAAAGTTGTCAGTTGAATTATTCTTAAAAATTTCAAAATTACCAACACTAAATTGCATATAATGAAATAGTTTGATTTCGAAATCGTAAACGAGATTTTTAGTCATAAACCAATTTTTACCAAATCTAGGATACCATTTCTTAAAAGTCTTTATTTCTTATATAAACAAATATAAATTAGATGAATGAAATTAATTTGAAGTCAATATCTTCTATTGTTCATGAGATATTGAGAACCGAACATCAATTTTTACCAAATTTGCGTACTACTATTTTTTGTAGATTTTATTTTTTTTATGAAAAAACGGACTGTTGGATTTTTATAAAAAAATTTCTAAATGTCAAAAACAATATTTTCTGTGAGAAAAAAAAAATAGTTTGAAGCCAATATTTTTAATTTTTGAAAAGATATTTGAGTCGAAAGTAAATTTTAACCAAGTTTAAGTATTGTTTTTTTTTTTTTTAGGTTTTTATTTTTTGTATGAAAAACTGTCACTTAGATTTTTCTCAAAATTTTCCCAAATGTTGAAAACAGTATTTCTTATAAGATAAAATGAGTTTGAAGCCATAATCTAAAATTGAACTTTCAATTTTTACCAACGTTTATACATTTTTTTTAGGTTCTATTTTTTGTAAGAAAACTGTCGATTCGTACGAACGTACGTACACATGCACGCACGTACACACGCACGAACAAACATCTCCCTGATAGTCTTTTATTTCGACTCTAGGGACCTTGAAACGTCGAGAAATTTTCAATTTGACAAATCGGACCCATAAGAATAACTTTCTATTGGAAGTTAATAAAGCAAAATTTGTATACAGAAATTCAAGGGCCACCTGCAAACCTACCGTGGGCTGTTGTCATGTTCTCTTTATATTTCTTAAATTTATTAATGTTCATTTAATATCACACTTGTCTTAGTTGTTAGTTGATAACGATACCTAATGTAGATTTATCTCAATGCGATCCCTTTTGGCAAGGACTTTCTTTATTTTAGAAACAAATTTAAATTTTTAGGGTATATAGTTCATTAGTTCGCAGGTACAACTCTGATTGTAAACTTTACCAGCGTTTTCCTTTACAAATGCAATCTCTATTTTTAAAGATACTGCAAAAAAACATTTCTACATAAACAATATACTACCTTATTCGTAAGAATTTTCATACATTCAAGATGCTATTGGGTTTTATCAAACAAATAAATGATAAAAAATTCAAATTGAAATATCCCCCTTTAAATCTTCGTTCCATTGAAAAGAGTTGACAAAGCATTCAGGGATTCTTCATCACTTCCGGAGAAACACGGATATTGTTATCTAACACGTTTGTAACAACTTACAACGCCCTTAAAGTAAAAGCAAGAACATAAGACTAAGTCGGCACAAACTCTAAAATGGATATTATTGCCCCAAGGGAGATTTGACTGTATAAAGCAACATATTCGTTCGGGATACTAATATGAAAAGTTATCCACACAAACCGTTCCATTCCATACAAATACACATATATAGAAAACCTAACTGTATACCTCTATACATGTGGTTTGATAATAGCGCGTGTGTAATAAGGACCTTGTGGATCAGGTTTTGGATTCCAGTCAATTTGTCTTTATCGTATCCACGTTGCTCTTCCAGCAATGTTTACACTTCGACGGGCAACTCTTTAGAGAAGGATAAAGCACGATGGCTATGGCAATGGCGATGGCAATGAGAATGAAGACGAAGATGTTTTACGATTCTGTTTTAGTTTACATTAAAAACGTACATACGTTATGTACGAGTATATGTCTGTATGTATCAAGTTGGTATGTATGTCTGCGATGATATCCTTACGGCATAGTGATTTGGATTGCATATGACACACAGTAACATAATTCTTGTATGTCGTTAGACATGATATTGATTTAATTGTCATGCTTCTGCTATTAGCTCATGGAATATAATTGAAAAGGTGGTCACGCACCAGCATAATTCATTAGGCCAATATATTCCCAATTAAATAAAGGTGTTCTTCGTTGATTGGGGGTTTTTGGTCAATATTTATATTGGATTTTGTAGGTTCTTAGTATTCCTAGTATTGTAAGAAATTTAAAGATGACTTGAGAATAAACAACCCAAAATTAGGACTTTTCAATACCATACTTTCAAGGGTTTTTCTACCTATAGAGTTTACAGTTATTCTTAAATAAAATTTGAAAACAAACTACTTGACAGATGTATACAAAATAATATCTTTAAATTATTTTAAATAGGGGTTTTAAACTTAGACAGATGATTGCTGACGGATATTGTTGAAACTATATCTGTCAAATTTTCTGATTTTTAGTAGACATAACTTTTCAACACTTAATGGAGACTAATAGCAGCCCAAATAAATATACTATGTTTTATGAATGTACTGAAAAGAAGATAGTTCGAGCAAAATTTCGTGCATTTTGTAAATTTTAGGGTCCGTGCTACATTTGACATGGACACTTTTTTCTAAAATAGTTTTTGTTTTATGCCTACATAACATTCATGCAATTTTTTGCATATCTTAAACTTGTTAAAATTCAGGTGTAAATTGATACAGCTGAAATTCTTGTACTTTGTTGGGAAGACTATTCAAGAGAACTTTGAGCAACTCTTAACCAAAGTATACACGATTGGAAGATCTCCCAATATTGGCCGAACTTTCAAAAGCCTTCCTATATCATCTAATTGGGTGTTAATTGCCATTTAAAAATTGAGTGTTTACCGCCTCCTAAAGCAGGGAAAAAAAACACCTTGGTGAACTAATGACCTTGGTAAAAGACTTAAGGCAGATTCACAACGAGCCAAAAGAAGCGCTTAGAGAAAATTCTGTGAAGAAATAGAATATACAACAAGTCAGCGAGACTTCGGAAAATTCCACAGAATATCTTGTCGGGAAAGTTTAGAACTTATGTATATATAAGTCAATATCAAAGGTTTTTCAATTGGCGCGGATAGATTTTGGCGCCCCGTGGTGGCTATTTTGTTTTGGTGACATCTGTCAAATCTTTTGTTTATTATTTAGTTGTTTATGCCAAATCATCATGGCAAGTTACTTGATTGAACAGCACGTTCAAATAATAAAACCTTATTATCAAAATAAGTATTCGTTAACGCAAACGTTGCGCGCATTGTCCATATTTTACAGTAGACGTGGTTTCCCTTCACAGTCGGCTCTTCAACGTTTGGTGGCCAAATTTGAGACGACCGGTTCAGTAAACAATCAAGGAACGCATTGCGTTAACAACAAAATTGCCGTATATGGGACGACACCAACCCACTGGAGGTTCACCAGGTGATAATGCATCCTGGACAGATCAAAAGCGAACTTAGTTGTACAGATATCAATATATAAACATACAAAGGAACACCTCAAGGAGGTGTACTCTCACCACTTCTCTGGATTCTTAAATAAAAATTCTTAACCACTATAAGTGAACAACTGAACTTATACATGGACAAAAAACTGTTGCTTGACGATTAACCCCCTTAAAACAGATTTAGTACTCTCAAATAAGAGGAAAATACACCGTAACGTAAGACTCATAACATTGTTTCTAAAATTCGACAAAAATAGATCACGTTCGATTCGGCTTACCACCGATGACATGTGCAAAGGCTGCAATGATGGGAAAAAAATCTTGAAGATACATCCCACTTCTTATGCCACTGCCCAGAACTATATCACACTAGAAACTCCTTGAAACTCCTAGGCAGACACTTCTTCAATAATCTTGAAGAACTGGTAGGCATTTCAGGAAACCGCCTATTATGCTATATAAAAGCCTCTAAATGCCTAGAACAAAAGAATCCATAGACATCATAGGTTTTTATATTCTATTTTCAGGGAAGTTTAATACTTCGGGGTATAATAGTGGATCTAAGAGTGGCGATATCGTCATCAATCGCCATCCCATTTGCCTAACCTAACCTAACAATTGGAGGACTTTAGAAAACAAAAAATTGGTACACTTATTGAAAAACAATTGAATATGAAAATTTATTTTAGAAGAACATGTCGTGCAAAAACATTTAAAAAAATCTAAAGTCTATAAACAGAATCAGCTTAGAGATTCGAGATATTGTCGCTCGTCCCCTGGCCATTTTTGTTTCGCCTTTTGTCAAGGTTGAAATTAAAGGCTGTGCGAAGGTTTGACCATTTGGCTTTACATTCGTTGAGGCCAATAGTTTATAATCGTCCTATCATTTAAAAATATAAAAAAATCGATCGGTTTTTAGACAACTTCAAACGATTGCATAAGTCGGCAATTGCATTTATAGACGAGGTTTGGCTGTTAATTTTGTTTCTTTCACTTGTGACATAAAATTAGGTGTTCCCATGGTTGATAAAAAATTTATTGCAGTTTTTTACGAACAATCTGTCAATATTGAAAGATCTTTCAATCGTATATACTTATAGCTGATTCATAAACAAATGTAAATACCATGTTTCGGTACTTGGGAAAAATCAATTTTTAAATCTTCATATACGAAAAAATGTACCAAATTTAACTCAAAATTTCAATATTTGTGTATTGGAAATTGGCTCATACACAGAATTATTTGGCAAATGAAAATTTAACAGCAACATGAAATAAATACAAATTTGGGGGCCCAATATGATTAATGGTTCAAGTCAAGACCTTTATCAAAAATCTAATAGGAGGAATGTATCTGGCTGTTTCAGTTGTTTCACTAGAGTATTTTTATCTAGCTAGGGAATAGCCGCATTGCATTTTTACAGCTTCCTTTTAAATTCTGTCCAAAAGACTTGAGTAGATTATTAAAGTACCTGCCAAAGAGAATTATACTCCAGTTTTTAAATTAGGTGGCACAACATTCCTTAGAGAACCAGGGCCTAGTGATCTATAACACTCAACCATTTCTGTGTGCGAATCATGTTAGGGATGAAAGGGATCTACACTTCTACAGTTTTAATGCTGAATCCGAAAAGAACTTTTCATGACAACAAATACTCTTGGAGGATTTGTCAATTCCTCGCAAGAGGCAGTATGCGTGAAATTAAGTTTTAGGTGGGACAGGCATGTATTAAACCCAAGGCCGCTTGCATGACAGTCCTACTTACTAACCATCATGTCGCCGGTTCTTCTCCAGTTTTGGACGAATACAAATTTTATAGATATCAGCCAAATCAAAAAGATTCACAACGAGCCAAAAGAAGCGCTTAGAGAAAATTCTGTGAAGAAATAGAATATACAACAAGTCAGCGAGACTTCGGAAAATTCCACAGAATATCTTGTCGGGAAAGTTTAGAACTTATGTATATATAAGTCAATATCAAAGGTTTTTCAATTGGCGCGGATAGATTTTGGCGCCCCGTGGTGGCTATTTTGTTTTGGTGACATCTGTCAAATCTTTTGTTTATTATTTAGTTGTTTATGCCAAATCATCATGGCAAGTTACTTGATTGAACAGCACGTTCAAATAATAAAACCTTATTATCAAAATAAGTATTCGTTAACGCAAACGTTGCGCGCATTGTCCATATTTTACAGTAGACGTGGTTTCCCTTCACAGTCGGCTCTTCAACGTTTGGTGGCCAAATTTGAGACGACCGGTTCAGTAAACAATCAAGGAACGCATTGCGTTAACAACAAAATTGCCGTATATGGGACGACACCAACCCACTGGAGGTTCACCAGGTGATAATGCATCCTGGACAGATCAAAAGCGAACTTAGTTGTACAGATATCAATATATAAACATACAAAGGAACACCTCAAGGAGATGTACTCTCACCACTTCTCTGGAAGTGGTGAGAGTACCACTGACAACAAATACTCTTGGAGGATTTGTCAATTCCTCGCAAGAGGCAGTATGCGTGAAATTAAGTTTTAGGTGGGACAGGCATGTATTAAACCCAAGGCCGCTTGCATGACAGTCCTACTTACTAACCATCATGTCGCCGGTTCTTCTCCAGTTTTGGACGAATACAAATTTTATAGATATCAGCCAAATCAAAAAGATTCACAACGAGCCAAAAGAAGCGCTTAGAGAAAATTCTGTGAAGAAATAGAATATACAACAAGTCAGCGAGACTTCGGAAAATTCCACAGAATATCTTGTCGGGAAAGTTTAGAACTTATGTATATATAAGTCAATATCAAAGGTTTTTCAATTGGCGCGGATAGATTTTGGCGCCCCGTGGTGGCTATTTTGTTTTGGTGACATCTGTCAAATCTTTTGTTTATTATTTAGTTGTTTATGCCAAATCATCATGGCAAGTTACTTGATTGAACAGCACGTTCAAATAATAAAACCTTATTATCAAAATAAGTATTCGTTAACGCAAACGTTGCGCGCATTGTCCATATTTTACAGTAGACGTGGTTTCCCTTCACAGTCGGCTCTTCAACGTTTGGTGGCCAAATTTGAGACGACCGGTTCAGTAAACAATCAAGGAACGCATTGCGTTAACAACAAAATTGCCGTATATGGGACGACACCAACCCACTGGAGGTTCACCAGGTGATAATGCATCCTGGACAGATCAAAAGCGAACTTAGTTGTACAGATATCAATATATAAACATACAAAGGAACACCTCAAGGAGATGTACTCTCACCACTTCTCTGGATTCTTAAATAAAAATTCTTAACCACTATAAGTGAACAACTGAACTTATACATGGACAAAAAACTGTTGCTTGACGATTAACCCCCTTAAAACAGATTTAGTACTCTCAAATAAGAGGAAAATACACCGTAACGTAAGACTCATAACATTGTTTCTAAAATTCGACAAAAATAGATCACGTTCGATTCGGCTTACCACCGATGACATGTGCAAAGGCTGCAATGATGGGAAAAAAATCTTGAAGATACATCCCACTTCTTATGCCACTGCCCAGAACTATATCACACTAGAAACTCCTAGGCAGACACTTCTTCAATAATCTTGAAGAACTGGTAGGCATTTCAGGAAACCGCCTATTATGCTATATAAAAGCCTCTAAATGCCTAGAACAAAAGAATCCATAGACATCATAGGTTTTTATATTCTATTTTCAGGGAAGTTTAATACTTCGGGGTATAATAGTGGATCTAAGAGTGGCGATATCGTCATCAATCGCCATCCCATTTGCCTAACCTAACCTAACAATTGGAGGACTTTAGAAAACAAAAAATTGGTACACTTATTGAAAAACAATTGAATATGAAAATTTATTTTAGAAGAACATGTCGTGCAAAAACATTTAAAAAAATCTAAAGTCTATAAACAGAATCAGCTTAGAGATTCGAGATATTGTCGCTCGTCCCCTGGCCATTTTTGTTTCGCCTTTTGTCAAGGTTGAAATTAAAGGCTGTGCGAAGGTTTGACCATTTGGCTTTACATTCGTTGAGGCCAATAGTTTATAATCGTCCTATCATTTAAAAATATAAAAAAATCGATCGGTTTTTAGACAACTTCAAACGATTGCATAAGTCGGCAATTGCATTTATAGACGAGGTTTGGCTGTTAATTTTGTTTCTTTCACTTGTGACATAAAATTAGGTGTTCCCATGGTTGATAAAAAATTCATTGCAGTTTTTTACGAACAATCTGTCAATATTGAAAGATCTTTCAATCGTATATACTTATAGCTGATTCATAAACAAATGTAAATACCATGTTTCGGTACTTGTGAAAAATCAATTTTTAAATCTTCATATACGAAAAAATGTACCAAATTTAACTCAAGATTTCAATATTTGTGCATTGGAAATTGGCTCATACACAGAATTATTTGGCAAATGAAAATTTAACAGCAACATGAAATAAATACAAATTTGGGGGCCCAATATGATTAATGGTTCAAGTCAAGACCTTTATCAAAAATCTAATAGGAGGAATGTATCTGGCTGTTTCAGTTGTTTCACTAGAGTATTTTTATCTAGCTAGGGAATAGCCGCATTGCATTTTTACAGCTTCCTTTTAAATTCTGTCCAAAAGACTTGAGTAGATTATTAAAGTACCTGCCAAAGAGAATTATACTCCAGTTTTTAAATTAGGTGGCACAACATTCCTTAGAGAACCAGGGCCTAGTGATCTATAACACTCAACCATTTCTGTGTGCGAATCATGTTAGGGATGAAAGGGATCTACACTTCTACAGTTTTAATGCTGAATCCGAAAAGAACTTTTCATGACAACAAATACTCTTGGAGGATTTGTCAATTCCTCGCAAGAGGCAGTATGCGTGAAATTAAGTTTTAGGTGGGACAGGCATGTATTAAACCCAAGGCCGCTTGCATGACAGTCCTACTTACTAACCATCATGTCGCCGGTTCTTCTCCAGTTTTGGACGAATACAAATTTTATAGATATCAGCCAAATCAAAAAGATTCACAACGAGCCAAAAGAAGCGCTTAGAGAAAATTCTGTGAAGAAATAGAATATACAACAAGTCAGCGAGACTTCGGAAAATTCCACAGAATATCTTGTCGGGAAAGTTTAGAACTTATGTATATATAAGTCAATATCAAAGGTTTTTCAATTGGCGCGGATAGATTTTAGCGCCCCGTGGTGGCTATTTTGTTTTGGTGACATCTGTCAAATCTTTTGTTTATTATTTAGTTGTTTATGCCAAATCATCATGTCAAGTTACTTGATTGAACAGCACGTTCAAATAATAAAACCTTATTATCAAAATAAGTATTCGTTAACGCAAACGTTGCGCGCATTGTCCATATTTTACAGTAGACGTGGTTTCCCTTCACAGTCGGCTCTTCAACGTTTGGTGGCCAAATTTGAGACGACCGGTTCAGTAAACAATCAAGGAACGCATTGCGTTAACAACAAAATTGCCGTATATGGGACGACACCAACCCACTGGAGGTTCACCAGGTGATAATGCATCCTGGACAGATCAAAAGCGAACTTAGTTGTACAGATATCAATATATAAACATACAAAGGAACACCTCAAGGAGGTGTACTCTCACCACTTCTCTGGATTCTTAAATAAAAATTCTTAACCACTATAAGTGAACAACTGAACTTATACATGGACAAAAAACTGTTGCTTGACGATTAACCCCCTTAAAACAGATTTAGTACTCTCAAATAAGAGGAAAATACACCGTAACGTAAGACTCATAACATTGTTTCTAAAATTCGACAAAAATAGATCACGTTCGATTCGGCTTACCACCGATGACATGTGCAAAGGCTGCAATGATGGGAAAAAAATCTTGAAGATACATCCCACTTCTTATGCCACTGCCCAGAACTATATCACACTAGAAACTCCTTGAAACTCCTAGGCAGACACTTCTTCAATAATCTTGAAGAACTGGTAGGCATTTCAGGAAACCGCCTATTATGCTATATAAAAGCCTCTAAATGCCTAGAACAAAAGAATCCATAGACATCATAGGTTTTTATATTCTATTTTCAGGGAAGTTTAATACTTCGGGGTATAATAGTGGATCTAAGAGTGGCGATATCGTCATCAATCGCCAGCCCATTTGCCTAACCTAACCTAACAATTGGAGGACTTTAGAAAACAAAAAATTGGTACACTTATTGAAAAACAATTGAATATGAAAATTTATTTTAGAAGAACATGTCGTGCAAAAACATTTAAAAAAATCTAAAGTCTATAAACAGAATCAGCTTAGAGATTCGAGATATTGTCGCTCGTCCCCTGGCCATTTTTGTTTCGCCTTTTGTCAAGGTTGAAATTAAAGGCTGTGCGAAGGTTTGACCATTTGGCTTTACATTCGTTGAGGCCAATAGTTTATAATCGTCCTATCATTTAAAAATATAAAAAAATCGATCGGTTTTTAGACAACTTCAAACGATTGCATAAGTCGGCAATTGCATTTATAGACGAGGTTTGGCTGTTAATTTTGTTTCTTTCACTTGTGACATAAAATTAGGTGTTCCCATGGTTGATAAAAAATTTATTGCAGTTTTTTACGAACAATCTGTCAATATTGAAAGATCTTTCAATCGTATATACTTATAGCTGATTCATAAACAAATGTAAATACCATGTTTCGGTACTTGGGAAAAATCAATTTTTAAATCTTCATATACGAAAAAATGTACCAAATTTAACTCAAAATTTCAATATTTGTGTATTGGAAATTGGCTCATACACAGAATTATTTGGCAAATGAAAATTTAACAGCAACATGAAATAAATACAAATTTGGGGGCCCAATATGATTAATGGTTCAAGTCAAGACCTTTATCAAAAATCTAATAGGAGGAATGTATCTGGCTGTTTCAGTTGTTTCACTAGAGTATTTTTATCTAGCTAGGGAATAGCCGCATTGCATTTTTACAGCTTCCTTTTAAATTCTGTCCAAAAGACTTGAGTAGATTATTAAAGTACCTGCCAAAGAGAATTATACTCCAGTTTTTAAATTAGGTGGCACAACATTCCTTAGAGAACCAGGGCCTAGTGATCTATAACACTCAACCATTTCTGTGTGCGAATCATGTTAGGGATGAAAGGGATCTACACTTCTACAGTTTTAATGCTGAATCCGAAAAGAACTTTTCATGACAACAAATACTCTTGGAGGATTTGTCAATTCCTCGCAAGAGGCAGTATGCGTGAAATTAAGTTTTAGGTGGGACAGGCATGTATTAAACCCAAGGCCGCTTGCATGACAGTCCTACTTACTAACCATCATGTCGCCGGTTCTTCTCCAGTTTTGGACGAATACAAATTTTATAGATATCAGCCAAATCAAAAAGAGGCAAACAAAATTCTAACTTTGTCGAAGAAAAAATAAACATTTTGCTCCACTTACCTATAAATTGATTGTTAATGAGTTTCATCGATCAAAATATACTACCCATGCCCAAGCGCTAATACATAGACAAAATTAAATTTAATACTACACAATTTATGATTTCCTATTGGACAAAGCTGTCAAGATCTGAATTCAATAACCTAATCATACGATGAAGAAAGATGTGAATATAAAAAGCTATGGGGACTGTCGTCAGCGAAACAAACTAGTGGATTAGAAGTTTCAGATAAAATATGATAAAAAAAAAACAATTAGGTGTGACAAAACGGAGCCCACCAATAATTTCTAACCCCTTGCATGCATTTTTGATAAGAGAACTCGATGCCAAATCTAAAGCTTTCAGCAACCGGAACATTAATATTTAACGATTACTAAAACTTCACCACAACAAAAATAGTTGGCAAATTAAAATCTTGAGCTAATTTTGGGACATCCTTTATAAATATACCTACATAATTATATAGAATGAAGAATATTAATTCGTTTTTTCAGTAACATGAACTCTTCAAACTTACCCATGGACATTGACCCGCTTACTGGTGGCGGACCTGACACAAGCCCACTATACATGTTTGGTGGTGGTGTGGATTGTCTATTACCCACAGGTCCTGATGGCCCACTCCCTCCCAATATCCCACTGTGATGACTTTGCGGCATAAGCATCGTGGTTGCACTTGATGTTGGTGGTGGAGGCATACCACCACCATATCCTGTCGGAGCATATGCTATATAGGTCTTTTATAGAGGGAAATATTCCACAGAACAAGCGACAGAAGCAGCGAAACATGATACCGAAAACAAAAGGAGAAGAAAAAAATTGTTAAAATCAGTGCTTTTGGAATATATAGATATATGTATGTATGTATTTTAATAACAATAAAAGAATTGCATATATATTTTTTGTGTTTTTTTTTTAAATGTGCATGTACCTCACTACGGGATGATAAGTTCGGCACCGGCAGAGCACTCGTCAGATCGATATCACCATCGATGTCTGAGATGTCATCGCCGAACGAGTTAGGAATTTGCGTTTCTCCGGTTGTTGATTGTTGGAATTTACCATCACAGTTTTTGCCACTGTTGCTACCACTAGAATTGCTATTTTTCCTACTATGACGTCGTTTTTGCATTGCCAATCGTCCAATAACTAGAGTAAGGCATAGCAGCACACCAGCTGCTACAGAAATTATGAGGTAGAGGTAAAATTGCTCTTGATTTTCTGAAATAAAAAAAAACCAAATAAACAATATTGTTATATATACAAAAACAGCAAAATAAAAAAGAATTGATATTGTATTTTAGAAATTCAGTTTAAATAAAACGTTTCGTTACAATAATGTTAGTTTTTACGTACAAAGTCATAGGAACAAACATTTTTTAGTTGATTGGACACACAAAAATATTGGTTTGATATATGTATTTTGTTGACATTTTGTATAATTGAAAACTTCCTGAATATATGTAGACACATTTGATTTTATTATTGGTACCTATCAATAGACGATATACACAAAAAAACTATCAAAATTTTGTGAAAAAATGATTATATACATAAATACATTTATTTTTATATTGATGCTGACTTATTTATAACAAAACATAGCTTTTTCTACTGGTGTCATGTTCAAAGATACTACATCATGAAAAAAAAAATCTTTCGGACACTAAGGAAGCAATAATTGCTTTAAGTTTGAACCCAGTAAATACATATTTCATGGTGTAGTTATGCTGAACATGGAAGCTGTAATAACTAAATTTGAGTCCTGCTTATAAGGTACAAGGTCGTCTTTCAAAACGACTATTTTACTTTTGGTGCCCAATAAAACGATTGATTTGCCACAAACATCACAGCTGTTAGTGAAAGTGTGCTGCAGAATCCAAGGTAATCAATTCCAATTTTGCGTCCTGATTGGGGCCTGTACCCGTACAAAATCCAACGGAACCAGAAGGTGAAACGTAACGACCACATGCAGTGGCGTGTGTTAGCTAATTAGATTTTGGAGCAGTTGGAAGTTAATCGCAATTTTGGACAAAAAACCATCTTTAGCGATGAGGCCCATTTTTGGATGACTGTTTACGTTAATAAACAAAATTAGCACATTTGGGACGACACCAATCCACGCGAGAAAGATGAGTTGACAATGCATCCAAAAAAAGTTACAGTTTGGTGTGGATTTTGGATTGGGTTTTGATATGAGCCACATCGCCCAAGGCACAATCCATATTCTGCGCGAGCAGCTTCATGGCATGGTTATCTCAAGACGAGGCGAGGTGAATTGTCCACCAAGGTCGTGTCATTTGATCCTTTTAGACTTTTTCTTGTGGGAAATTCCTATGTCGCAGGTCTATGCGAATAAGTCGCATACGACCGCAGCCTTCAAAGATATTAGTATCGATGCCATCTTTGTAAGGCAGAGTCGATTGGTTTCTATTGGTTCTGGAGAAAAAATCAATATTAAAGAACTATTCTTAATATTTATGTTGTTACTCGTACTTAGAATCAATTAATTCAGTGAATATTTTATATTTCAGCAACAAAAATATTCCTCGTGCGCCACAATAACCTTTTAGTAATTATCCTTTGTTGAAATTGTAGATGGATTTCAAATCGAATTTCGACTAACATTTCAAATAAGGCAAATACACATCAATGAATTAATCTAAATCCTAAAAAAAACACCAAATATTTCCAAATACTTGAAGCACAAAAATAAAAAAAAAATTTTGTTTGTTTGAAATTCAGAACAAAAGTGATATGGTTTCTTAATAAAATCTGAAAATTCGGCCATTGTTAGTGCAGCAAATTAATTGGTTGTAAGCACACTCAACTTGAAAATATCTTAACTCGTAACTTTTTTATTAGAGGAACCACCGAACTTGTACAGTTTGTATTAAAGTGGGCGAATGTCTTAACGCCCAAATTGTTAGTTGTCATTTCGCATAAAAGAATTTTGAATTTGTGTCTCATGCTATTGGAGTTGGGCTTTGTGACATTTATTTTGGGACGATTATCATTTCTATCGTTTCTTATTTGTGGGTGATAACCTAACGACGTATAACCCAAATGATAAAATGACATATAGCCCAAAAAGAGTAACATCGTAAATAATATCACTAAAGAGAACATCACAAAGCCCATATAAAATGTCATTTCACCCAAACTATCTTTCAATATCGTAACGCTCAAATTTATAAATGTTATAGAGCCGAAAAGATTGCTTGAAGTTTTTTAAATTGTTTCTTAGGAAGCCAAACATATTTGTTGAGCTCTCTTCACGTTTCGAGTCTTTAGGCGATCTGACATTTTTTTTCATTTAATGTCTGCGTTTGGGCGATACAATCGTAGTGTTCAAAATCAACAAACATTTAGCATGCCCAAATGCTGAAACACGCGACATTTTATGGGCGATTTTAGTCAATCAGTAATTTTGTCGTCATGATATTTCAAAATTGATCTGGGAAATATGACATTGGTTTTGAGCTTTGTAGCATTTTCTTCTGAAAAATGTTTTGGCCGATAGTGCCAAACCTTAACATTTTTGGGTGATACGTAATTTTTAATATACATATCTTATTTTATTGCGTAGTAAGACCTAACGCTTCTTTTTATTTGGAATTCCATAAAACCCAAAACAGTTTTAGCGCCCAAAGGTTCGGTAATTTTGCCCAAACCGTACAACAACAAAATGTTAATAAAACTATTTTGGGCGCTATGACTTTTTAATTTGGCAATATAGTTTTGGGCGAAAAGCCCTTACGCCATTGACAGCTGCCATTTTATTGACATTTGCAAATCGGATAACATACAACATAATAGTTCGGTCAGCGCTAAGCAACGAAACAATTAATTTATTGAAGGAAAGTTAAGGTGAGCGCATTATCGGCAAGGGCCTGTGGCGTGGTTTACAAGATCATATACTATTTAACAATGCTGGGCTATTTTTGTGGGGCTATATAAAGTCGCTTGTCAGATATATGTGAAACTGTCAAATTGGCTGTCAATAATTCAATTTCAAAACAAATGATACATTTTTGTTGAGGTTAAAGGGCGTCCAATGCATCCCATTGTTTAATTTAAATGTTGGCCTGATGATTTTACCGGTATATATTTCTTTGGCAACGAACGTCGTTGGTTAGACTATCATCACTGTCAACTTCTTATGGCTTCATTTGGATGATATGACCACCAACGATATGGATTTTGGACAGAACGCGTGGGTCGGCGCGGGGCGATGCGCTACGTACTAAAAACCTCACGTCAAGTTGGAAATTCTACTTAACTAAATTGAGGGCATGGTCAGGTCATATAAAAGAGATACCACCAACACATTCATAGGGTCAAAGCCTATTTTTGATTATCACAAAACTAGCCCCTAACAAAAAAATAGAAAATTCTTTTATGTACCGGAAAAACAATTTCAAAAAATAAAACAACCTCCAATATAAAATCAAGCTTCACATAAAAAGACGAAACTTCATACAATTTGGCATTATGTAAACAATTTCCATTAGCCAATTCATGTTTTGCTTAACTTTATCTACCACGTTCAAATAGCTGATAATGAAAAGAGCTATAGGTACATTCTGGCAAAAATACAATTTATTAAAAGAAAAAAAGAAAACATCATAAAACTAAAACTAAATAACCTCTAATCAGAACTCGAGGGAAATGCAGTACAAAACAAATGCTGCCGCTAGTCACACAAAAAGAATCATAGAACTATGTTATACAAATAATTCAACCCAAATTTGGCATGTCTGTAGCTCCAGGGAAAACATTATACAAAAATAAAAAATAAAATAAAACCAAACACATTGCAATTTTGAATCTGCAATCAACCTGAAACTGAAACTGAAACACTCCCTCAAAATGTTTTTTGTTTGGCTTGAAGTTTTTTTCGACTTTTAGTTTTTTTTTTTGGTGTATTAACCCGATTGAGTAGGGTTAAAAGAGCACACAGCAAAAAACAAAAATTAAAGGATACTCCTTTTTGCTCTGTTCTTTTTTTGGGGGAGGGGGATGGCGGGCGGTTTATTTAATTTTTGCATACAATAAAGGCTCTGAGCGAGCAGAGTCATGCATTTGAAAAGCATCCGCTTCAGCATCATCATCATCAGCATCATCGTCAAAACCACTTGCTCTGAAATGCCGTAGATATTTCCTAACCTATACCTAACCCTATTTCCTCTAGGTATATAACATCATATACATATATCGTCATCATAATCTTCAGCGTCATTAACTCTCCATGACGAGGGGTTTATTTCAGCTCGCGCGCGATTTACAATTTTACAAATTAACAATTAAACAAGGATTTGTATCCCCATTTCACCCAAGGGTCTCGGTGGGTAGAAACAGGAACAAAAATAGGAGCTAAAGTCAAGCGTATTGCTTTGGGGGCCTTTACATACTTAGATCCACTCCACAAGCAAAGCACAACTGATTGCCACTTCAGGGAAAATATTTTAATTTATAGTCAGCGGAATACTCTGGACTGAAGCTCCGCCGAGCGGCCTGGAATGGAGACTTAGATTGTAATTATTATTATTAGTGTTCCTGAATCATAGGCCTATGGTTCTTTTTCGTACTTTGCCCTGGATATCATAAGAGAATGTATGCCTTTTGGTGATATTATCCAGAAAGTGTACTCAGAACCGACGGATTAAGGTGTGATCTGTATGTGTGTTGAGGCTGCAGTAAATTGAATGCATACAAATTTCCAAGAAATGATATAAAAGTAAGGGTATGTGGCCTGATACGACTTTCGAATAAAAAGATCAATTCATACCTACCTGTGCTGCATCCACGTCACGTAATTGAAACTAACATTTGTTGGTTAAAGGGTGATTCGTGGAACTTTGTGTTTTGAAAGTATTTAAAAAAAATTGAAAATAGGCAACCACCATTTCAAATTCAGTTTTTTTCAAAATTCGTTGTTTATTTTCTAAAAGAGAAAATGTTTTGTTAATAACCATCACAAAAGGTGAAGCTTGAAGCTTGAAAAAAAAAACTCTTGGAGCAGAAGCTAACATTAAAATTGCGCATTTTGAAACAAAGGACGTCTACAAGGATAAAACGCGTCAAGAATTGAAGTTTGAAGCGAGTTCGAAGATAATTGTGTTGAACGAACCCATTAAAATGTCAAAAATCTGCACAGCATTGTAGCGCTGTGTGTTATTTTCGTACTTTTCAACTTTGACAGTACCACAAATTTCAGCTTCACCATTGTCTTCAGCCAGTTAAGTTGAAAGCGCTGGCATTTCAAACTCAGCTGACATTTTTAAAGTGTCATCGAGCTCGTTAAATGCCTGCCATTTACGATAATCGATCGCTCAAAACTTGAATAACGCGTAAATATTTATAAAACATACTACAAAATTTACTTGTAATTGTAATTGAAAATTACAATAACTAATCACATTACTTTACAAGATTTTCAATCTTTTTTATTCGAGAGTGATATAAAACAGGAAAATCAATACATTGACAAACTACTTTAGTTAATACAAATTACGCACCAACACGTACAGCTAAGAAAGGTCGGCAAGAGGTTGAAAGCCTTTTGGATTAAAAACAAAAACGAACCTTTCCAAATTTTTAGCAACCGGGCATCTAAAGTCATAATTTACAATCAAAACGAAACAAACATTTTTGTTGTTTTTCAAACCTATGGTTTATGTATTCTGAATGGTTACACCGAAAGAGATCGAGAAGGCAATTTTTCTTTCATTGGAGGTTAAGGCAAATCTGTAATAGATTATTTCGCGGTGAATAATGACTGGGAAGGTCTAATAACCAAGTTTGAAAATTAAGCAAATACTTATTCTGATTATTTGAATTGTAGTTGTGGAATGGACCAATAATGTTATGGAAAACGGAAAAAAACACCTAAATTTGCTATTAGTACAAGAAAACAAAACGTACCAACAAGCTTTAGAGAAATATTTTCCAAAATACAGTGTTAGACGCAAAATCGGAAGAAGAATATTCACTGCAGCTAAAATCATGCATTAAAAGTTTGTCTGCAGTTAACTTGGCAACTGCTGTAAAATACAAGCAAAAGAGATTTCCCTTTGAAGGTTTGAACTCCCTTAAGAAATATTGTACTCTATCACATGCTTGGAAAGGAGCAGATTCTGAAACTTTAAGAAATTGGTACACTGAGACCAACACCTCTTACAAATATGGGTAGCGAAAAAAAAAATCATATGTGAAAGCAACTTAGTTATTCAGCTTGCAGATAAATGTTTCTGGATTTAAAATAGGTATATGCGTATATGCGTTTCTGCACTATACTTTGAAGTGCTACTTCCTGATCAAAGAAACATTTTTTTTTAAACTGCTTAACCACTTATTGTCGATGATCTTCTTTATTGTAAAATGTCTCTGGTGGAAAATTAAAATGTTTTAAGAAAATCAAAAAATGGAAGTTCAACGAAAGAAGATGGAATCCCGTACGAGTTTTTCTATCAAATTTCTCTGTTGTACCAAAATCATGTAATGTTCGCTTCGCCATACACAAAAAAGGCTGATTGAGCTGATAACTATGGTGACATTTCATTTATGAACGAACACCTTTGGAAAACTCTATTGTGGAATTCTAATCGCTAAACTTGAGAAATGGGTTGATGAAAACAGTACTATAACCGAACTACAGGTAAGATTCCGAAAAAAACTACTGCACTATCGATCACATTTTGAGTCTAACAACAATAGTGAAAGGTTTTCAAGACAGAAACAAAAATATGTACGCATTTTGTGTAGATTTTAAGGCGGCGGAGGCTTTCGATCTAATTGATAGAAATGGACTCTTTTGCAAGCTATCGCAAATCGGATTCTATAATAAATTAATTCGGATCGTCAGGGAAATTTTGTGTGGTACCTACTTATTCAGCTGTAGAAGCAATTTTTTAGAATTGTTTCAAAACATAAAGTGGTATGTAACAGGGATGCCCGATTGGTGTATTGTTATGTACTCTTTTTATAAATGATGTTGTGACCGAATTACTTGGTGGATTCAGAATTACATTGTTCGGACTGTTCGCTGATGATTTGGCTGTTTTGTTTGAAACTCCCCAAAATCTACAATTGCTAATAGACTGCCTGGTTTCGTACTGCGAACAGTGGAGACTTATTAAAAATACAATTAAATCGAAGATAATGGATTTCTCAAGAAGTAATCGGGGTAACTCAATACAAAACTATAATTAGTTCCTACAACGTACATGTACCTGTCTTGATTTTGTGAGCGAGTATACGTACTAAGGAGTTACATAAGTTCAAAACAACACTTGATTCAAAGGAAACAATAAAACTTATAAAAAACTTATAAACTTGGAAAACTGTTTTATTCAATTACATTAGCCTGTTAACTAAGTACAAAAAATGGACAAATTGCAGATAATCTTCATCAAAAAATTGTTCAACCTGCCAGTTAAGACTCCAAATTATATACTCTACGAGTATTTAGAAACATGTTTACCTAAAATCTTTACTTCTCAAACTCAAGCCGATTAAATTCTTAATGTGCTTGGCTTCCCCGCATCACGACTTATTAAGAAAATGTTTTACAATGAAATCCGATATACCTAACGATTGGTGGATGAAAAAATGGCAAAATCTTGGCGAAATATAATTAGGTATATTGATTGTATGGTACAACCCAAAAGCTTGAAGATACTCAGAGAGAGTTGATTGTAGCGCAGAGAAGGTTTTGTATTCAAACTCAACTTTTATCTAGAAAATTTGTTTGCGATCATTTTTTAACCACTGTGTTATAGAGTAAGAAGTTTTTTAAGCCACTATAAGATAATGTTTGCTTTGAGCTCTTGCAACGTCGCGTCGCGACGTTGGTTTGTTAGTATAGACCAATAACTTAACGTAGTACCAATGAAAATAGCCGAAAGGTGTTAAATCACACGAACGATACGGCCAATCGCCTGGCCCATTTCTTGCGAAATCACGCTCATCTACCTTACTCTTCTAATAAATCGGTTGTAAGGTGAGCTGTGTGGCTTGTGGCACTTTCCTGTTGAAACCACATATCGTCTAAGTCCATGTCTTCTAATTCGGGCCACAAATAATAATTGGTGATAATTCTGGCTGGTCACAGTAACGTGACGTGCGTTATTGACAACGATATAATATTACCCATAATAAATTGGCAATGACCAGTTTGATGATTAGTGTCCGTTTACAAATTAAATACAAAGTTGTCAAGTCCCTATTGAAAAACTAAGATATGTACATTGAAATAAAATGTTTATTTAAAAATGTATCGCTGCTTGTTTTATTTAACTTTACTTTCAACCGAAAATGATGGACCCAATTAAAAGCTTAAATTTACTCGTATATAATTTGTTGTCGAACAGCTGGAACGATTTTACCAAACTTAATTTTTTAGGTTTTGTAATCAATTTACAGCAAACTTACAAACAGACATTGGTGAAATTAATTTTATGTTTCATTTGCATACAAATACATAAAAAGGATAGATATTAGACCCAAGAGCCGGCAGCAAATTTTGGGAGTGGAGTGATAACCAAAATAATGTATGTGTAGATATACGCAACATTATGCCAAATTCAACCGTCTGGCAGGTTTTTTTTCAGCCGGGGGCGGGGGTGGGCGTTCGAAAATGGTCATTTTTTCGATTTTGGGGTCGAAGTGATAACCACTTAAATGGATATATAAACAAAAGGGGATGGTACCCTGATGTCAAAAAAGTGTGTCCAAGACGTTTTGCTTTCAGCCTTCCCCTTGCCAGACGGCCGCCAAAATGCGCGAAAATCAACTTTTTGGGTCGAGGTGATAACCACTTAAATTAATATATAATCAATAGTAGATGGTCCACTGATGTCAGAAAATTGTGTCCAAGACGTTTTATTTTCAGCCTTCCCCTTGCTAGACGGCCGGCAAAATGCGCGAAAATCAACTTTTTGGGTCGAAATGATAACCACATAAATGATACATAAAAAAATAAGAAAAATTCCCCTGATTCTAAAAATGTGTGTCCAAGATGTTTTGCTTTCAGCCTTCCCCTTGCCAGACGCATTTTAACACTTTTTAATAGAATTTTTCAACTTAAATCGTTAATACATTTTTTCCTGTTAACCATAACCAAAAGAATCATATACCAAAATATCAAACGAATTCCCTGATTCTAAAAATGTTAGTCCAAGACGTTTTGCTTTCAGTCTTCCCCTTGCCAGACGCATTTCAACACTTTTTAATAGAATTTTTCAACTTAAATCGTTAATAACTTTTTTCCTGTTAACCATAACCAAAACAATCATATCCAAAATATCAAACGAATTCCCCTGATTCTAAAAATGTTAGTCCAAGACGTTTTGCTTTCAGCCTTCCCCTTACCAGACGCATTTTAACACTTTTTAACAGAATTTTTCAACTTAAATCCTTTAAGAAATTTTTTCCTATTAACCATAACCAAAAAAATCATATACCAAAATATCAGAAGATTTCCAATACGTTTTCTTTTCAGTCTTATGCTTACCAGAAAACCCAAAAGAAAGAATGCACAAAAACCACCGCTTTCCTTTAAAGCATAACAATTGTATTTTATTTAGAAACAAAATATTGAATCACATGACATAAAATTGAATGAAATTTTGAAATTAGAAATTATAAAAAAAAAACTATTCTCCATCATCAGATTCGTCCGATGAAGAATTTTGCGAAATATTGTCTTCTTCACTATCATTTTCATCACAGATAATTAAATTTTCAATGGTTTCTGGGGCCACGACTCCGTTGAACCATTTCAATTTGGCCATGTCATCCTCCATGGTCCAGCCGCATTGAAATGGGGAAAGTTGTATCCCTGTATTTAATATTGCACTTTTCCAAATATGGCATATATGTATATGTAGTTGCAACGATTAATTTGTTGCAGTAAGACGCTTCTGTTTGGTGGCAATAAACTACCTTCAAAACCTTCAGATAAAATGGTTAAGCATATAATTGCTTAAGGTTTTTGAAAATTTTGTTCGAAGTCGGTTTACAATCATTCACTTTGAGGGCGGTTGTTTTATAAATTTTACAAACAAATGCCTCTATTGTTAGAATGTCCTCTACACTTACGAGTATATAAGAAAGTTGTCCGAATTTTGAAAAAGCGAATTTTGAAAAATTCTATAGAACCTTCTATAGAATTCTATAGAATTTCAAAAGGTTTCACTTTTCCTTTCTTAAAAAACTTGGTGTGTAGTCACAACCAGTAAAGCTGTGAAACGCGGGAAGTGCAGCACAAAGCGTCGGACCCAAACTAAGATACATTTCATTTATGTGTAAATACCTTAACAATATAAAGATAGATTTACTATGTCTTTTTTAATGTTTATTTTATACATTTAAGTTGAAAAATTCTGTTAAAAAGTGTTAAAATGCGTCTGGCAACGGGACGGCTGAAAGCAAAACGTCTTGGACATACATTTTTAGAATCAGGGGAATTTGTCTGATATTTTGGATATGATTCTTTTATTTATGGTTAATAGGAAAAAATGTATTAAAGGATTTAAGTTGAAAAATTCTGTTAAAAAGTGTTAAAATGCGTCTGGCAAGAGGAAGGCTGGAAGCAAAACGTCTTGGACACACATTTTTAGAATCAGGGGAATTTTTCTTATTTTTTTATGTATCATTTATGCGGTTATCATTTCGACCCAAAAAGTTGATTTTCGCGCATTTTGCCGGCCGTCTAGCAAGGGGAAGGCTGAAAATAAAACGTCTTGGACACACTTTTCTGACATCATCTAATATTGATTATATATTAATTTAAGTGGTTATCACTTCGACCAAAAAGTTGATTTTCGCGCATTTTGGCGGCCGTCTGGCAAGGGGAAGGCTGAAAGCAAAACGTCTTGGACACACTTTTTTGACATCAGGGTACCATCCCCTTTTGTTTATATATCCATTTAAGTGGTTACCACTTCGACCCCAAAATCGAAAAAATGAACATTTTCGAACGCCCACCCCCGCCCCGGCTGAAAAAAAACCTGCCAGACGGTTGAATTCGGCATAATGTTACGTATATCTACACATACATGTACATTCATTTTGGTAATCACTCCACTCCCAAAATTTGCTGCCGGCTGTTAGACTATTATTTCTCTTAAAGTTATAGGTTAACATATATATAGGTTCAAATTTATTGCGAAATGAAGTCGGGTACAAGTTCAAAACATCATAGCCATACCAGAACTGCAACAACTGCAACTCACGTTTGATAAAATTGTACGTCTGCATCCAATTAACTAAGAATCCAATAACTTCTATCCTTTCTATTTCTGAACAGTTTACCATGACTTCTTGACCAAGTTGCTCGTCTATTGTTTCAGTTACAGTTTCAGTTGCAGGATAAATACACTTGCGACGCTTTTCGAAAAAGTTTTGTGTTACTGCATTAGATGTAATGACAGATGCTTCTTCATTTATTCTTTGTCCAAAGATATCTACATCCGGTGCTTGTGGAATAAGAAAATCTTCATCATATCCTGGATCAGTGGTTGTTTCTGCTTCTTTTTCTGCTAGAATGAGGGTTAACATTTGAATGGTTGCGCTTTAAGGCCAAAAATAGATGCACGCGTTGTTGATGGAAAGTTTTGAAAACAAACCAAACTTGTAAGTATGCGAAAAAACAAAAAAATAACAAGGACATGGAGTGTGTTAATGTATTCACAAAAAAAAAAAACAGCTCAAGCGAGACACATCATTAAAAAGGATCTCCTGTGGAGCAATGACTTTATTATGTCCTCCCATCAGGATGATAGGGCGATGTTCTGAGGCATCAAATGCATCGACTCGACAAAGTAGCAGAAGGCGGCCGGGACAATGTTATATATAATATATATATATATATATATATCTATTTTTAAAGTTAGAAGGATGATGTTTGATGATATGAATACCTAAGTCAGATGGATGAACCCCGTAGAAGGAGGTGCTCTCTGTAGGGGCGCCATCATTTTTGTAGTAAACAATTTCTTTTTTCTTTTTTTTGATATGCAAATAAGGAGGCGTAGTAGGTATCCTTGTATCCTATGGTTCTTCCACACCAGCGGGTGGTGATAATATTCGTTCCAGGACCAAGGACCAGGACCAGGGCAAACAAAAAACACCCGCTGGCTGACTGTTCAAGGAGACATTATTCAAATTGAATTCTTTTGGCATGTTAAGATGATCGTAATGTAGATGGTGATGGCAGTGTAGTAGCGGGTGATGATAATGGTGTTGAGAAGTGGGTGTTCATCATGGAAGGTCATGAACTATTGCAGTGTACTGAATGAGAAGAGGTTTTTTCAAGAGTGCCACAGACGAGCAATTGAGGCAACGGGAAAAAATACAAAATCATCTAACATAATAATGTACATATAGTGTACACACACCCATCACTAGAACATGCAAATTAAGTTTTGTCTATATTAGACAAGGTTATTGACTGATATGTACATAAGTAGCGCATGGGAGATGTGGGCCTTAGTGTAGTGTACCCATAAGATGTATAACTTCTAAGAATTTATAATATCAAAAGCATAATAAGGCAAAGACTTTTTTTGGAATTATGCATTCTATGGGAGTCAATTTAGAAATCTTGTATAATTATTATTGATGAAAGCTTTTGGTATTGTGGTTATGTACGATTCTTTAGAAGTTAGGGATATTAAGTTACTTGTGGTTTAGATGATAGGATATACTTCTAGAAAGATTTGTTTCACGAAGTTATAGTAAGGACATTGTCAAGTTTGATTAGAATTTGTAACTATCAGCTATAGATATGACAATTTCTTTGACTCAATGAGGCATTTCTTTGATCACTGGAGCACTCTACATTATACAAAAGGATACTTAAGTTAAGTCTGTCTGAATCAAAAGTTTTTTTTTTGATAAGTTTCAATATAAAAGAGAACTGATTCATTTTGCAAAATTTTGCTTAGACTTTTTAGTCGGTTTAGTTTAGGGCAATTTCGTTTACTCAAATTTTTGAACTTAACTTGAGGATTATTATCTTTACGTTGTGATTTTGTTTTAAATCACCCAAATTTGACGCTTTCAACTTTTGATTTTAAACTCTAGAGTTAATCAACTTTAGATTTTCTCAAAAATAGAAGTTAATGGAGAAAACTTGGAATTTTTGTTTGCCTGTTTGCTCTTGACTTCATCGGTTGTCAAAAATATATACAGTCGTTGGCAAAATTATTTGCACAACGAAAAATTTACACAGCATCTCTTCATTTGAGCTTTATAACTTTAAAAATAATAAAGATATTGTCAATATTTATTTTTATTTATAATGAATACATATTCTCACAACGGTACATAAAATAACAAAACTGAACTTCTAACGGTTCATTTTAAAAACATAAAAACCAAAGTGGCAAAATTACTTGCACATTATATTACACCGGCGAAATTATTTGCACAAGTGCAATGAACTGCTTAGACTGTCTAACGGTAGTTTTTTTACTCGACTAATCAAAGGTAAACGGTGCAATTAGTTATTTTTTGTAGTTTGTTGTGGTGTTTTCGTCGGGCAGGTTGTTCAAATGGCTAAAACGAATGAAATTTCAACAGAAAAGCGCGCGGCTATTGTTTCTGACTTCCGATCTGGTGTTTCGGCAGCAAAAATTTCGGCTAAATATCGCTGCGCCCGGAGGAAAGTTTATTACCTAATAGATAAACAAAAAACTCATGGTAGTGTAAAAAATCTTGCTGGTAGAGGAAGAAAAAGGGCTACGACCAAGGGGGAAGACACAAAAATTATCCGTTCCTTTAAAAGTAACCCCTGTGCAAAAGTTCGAAATGTGCTTAGTAATTTGAACAAAGATCGTGGAAACGCTATTAGTGAGAGGACGATACGACCGACGGAGGCTGAAAGAGAATAATATTAACGCCTACGTCATTCAAAAAAAGCCCCATATATCAAGAAAAAATAAAATCCTCAGACTAGAATTCGCTAAAGAGCATATTAATAAACCGCCGGCTTTTTGGAGAAGTGTACTTTGGACTGATGAAACTGCTTGTTCGTTGGATGGTAACTATGGCCGGAAATTTTATTACTGCGATCGTCAATCAAAAAACAAACGACCCGTTACACAACCCACAAGGCATTCCAAAGGAGGTAAAATAATGATATGGGGATGCATATCATATTGTCGCGTGGACTAATTGTTAGATGCTCCAACCCTATGACAAAGTCGCATTATTTGGAAATACTAAATGATGTTGCACTAGTGGCAGGGTCAATATTCATCGGGAGTAAATTTCATCCTTCAACAAGATAATGCTCCCATACATACGGCCCGGATAATAAAAACTTTTTTATCTGAGGTAGACCAAGAAGTTTTAAAATCGCCCCCGCAGAGCCCTGACCTAAATGTCATTGCAAATGTTTGGCATTTTGTAAAATCAAAAATTCCTCAAGGCATTGGAAGATCTTCAAATGAAACCTGGGAAGAGTTTATAACAGCTTGGAGTACGGTTCCGTCAGAAAAAATTCAAAACTTGATAGACTCAATGCCAAGGCGCCTCGCTGCTGGTATTGCGGCAAAAGGAGGAAGCACAACTTACTAGGTAATGCTATTTTCAAAGCAGAGTTTTGTTTTCCTAAAAAAAAACTTTTTTTTGCTTCCAATGTGTTAAATGTGCTAATCCAAAGATGTGCAAATAATTTCGCCGGTTTAATATAATGTGCAAGTAATTTTGCCACTTTGGTTTTTATGTTTTTAAAATGAACCGTTAGAAGTTCAGTTTTGTTATTTTATGTACCGTTGTGAGAATATGAATTCATTATTAATAAAAATAAATATTGACAATATCTTTATTATTTTTAAAGTTATAAAGCACCAATGAAGAGATGCTGTGTAAATTTTACGTTGTGCAAATAATTTTGCCAACGACTGTATGTATGTATTATTAAAAAATAAAAATGTTTCATTTTAACCACATCTGAAGAAAATGTGCGTCTCGAAAGACGACATACATACATACATACATATGTATGTACATACATTGTACATAATAAGATACTTCAACGTGTTGATCTTACCAAATGGAATGACCGCGACTTCATCTTCCCTTTTTTGTATGTATGTCTTTTTCTTTTCTTTATCTTATTTGATTTGTCCATTTTTATTCCACTTTTTTTTAAATAAAGTTCTTAAAACATTAAGATCAGAATAAGAATTAATAAAGAATAACCGTATTCAGAAATGTGAAATTGAAAATTGAGGCTGACATTTATATGTGACATCTTTTTCAAATATCCTAAAGCAATTTTCAAAACTGAAAACTGGCTTGTCTTTAAATCTAAACTTTTAAAGTAAAGTAAACAAAGAACAATTTTCAACTTTCCGATGAAATTTCGTGCTGAAGCCAACTCCACAGTTGTTCAAAGTTTGAATTTTCCGGAAAATTAAACAATAGTAAACAAAACCGCCCTTAGTCTATTCCCGACATCCATCAATACCTTTTAATTTCTATTGTATGGTTTGGAAAATGCGCCTTGAGTTTAAAACACATTGTATTATATGGAATATGAATCGAATTTATTCCCATATTTATCTAAAAAGAACAAAATTATTGGGATGGAAAAATCTGTCTAATATTTATGAGTCATTGTTAACCGTAGAATTTCTCACAAAACTTTCATTTCATCTGTTAATGGATATCGGAAGACAATTATACATTAATTACACCCTCCGGTGGTGGCTCTTGGAAAATAAATACAGGCTTGGACTATGTACACCCAGTGTTGAGTGATACTTTTATGATTCAAGTACTTGAAGAAGGCACTCTTTAAGAGTGTATAGCTTACCCAAGGCGTTTTTGGGAACGCTATCTCGAAAGATGGTTACAATGGTCCCTTGTAACTCCTCATAGGGCTAACGAGATATTAAAAGAAAACTGGTAAGAAAAGTTATTCTTGTGATGAGTTTAAAGAAGACTGGCGATAAATAAGTCGTTTAATGTACCATACATAACGTAGAGATGGAAAAATTAGGAGATGAAGGAGAACTCTAAATGCACTTGACTGAAATTGGTATTAGAGGAATTGTCTGTTGAATGCACTTTGTATTGTTTAGAAGCTTAGCGAATTAATATATCCTAGGAATATCAATAAAACTTGACATACCTCGCATCTAAATTGCAAATACAGATATTCCCAGAGGAAGTTTTTGTTGCCCTTACTATTTGTTGGCCTTATTTTATTACTGGACATGACCATATGGTAGAGTACGGTCTTCCTCATAGCTTTCGTCCTAGGTTCTCTATCACTTTTTTTCAGTCCGAAAATAGACGATACTTGGTTTTGAGAAGAATCGATAATATTATAAATAAGGAAGCCAATAAATTGAATAGATTAAAAAATGTAGGATTTCAGGTCAGAAAATCGATTGAACTGATCGCTCATAATATTTAAGGGGACATTAATACCCTTAAAATATTTAAAGTTTCAGCACAGTGCGAGCCTTAGGAAAATGGTCTAAAAGTCTTGAACTTAAAAACAGAGTGAAAAACATATTTTGTTAAAGCGTTCCACATTCTTGATGTGCGGTAAAAAAAAATCTTTATACTAGAAAGTACGTCCGAAATTAAGCTCAAGAGTAAACTGATAAGCATTCGTGGAAGTTTTAGACGAATAAAGGCTTTGTAAATTACAACCAGATAATAAGCTGTAAAAAATTAGTTTTTAATTTCATCGGAAGAATTCTAAGCACCTAGGAGCATTTTTCACAATGTCGAATATGTGATCATTCCATAAGAGGTGATTTGTGATACACAGACCGAATAATGAAAGTTCAATACTTTCCTGGATGCAAGTGCCACTCATGGTAAGTGGCATCAAGGGTGGGTTACGCTAGAATGACAGGAGACAGAATTAAATTTTTGATGAATTAAATTCTACAAATTAAATGATTTTCACATTTTCAGGCCTTTAAATGAGAATTATAGAAGAGCCTCATAGTCAATCTTATAAACAAATATAACGTAAAATGGCTAAATTTATTTATTTAATTTTATTTAATTAATAATTGTGCTAAAAGATTAAAAAAAAATCATTTCTAGCGTGATTTATGTAGAATTGTAAAAAATTCATCCATTTTTTCCTGCAATATTCAGGTTTATGTTCCAGACTTCATGAACAAATTCAACAAAATAAGTTTCTTCTCCATCTCAATATTAACAACAAAAAAAGGAATGTGTATAGTAGGCTGTATTATATTTATTTAGAGCGTGAAAACAAAATATGAATTAAATTTAAGTTGCTTATTATTAATTTTATTTTTAATCAGAATAATGGTATAATCATGCCCATATTGTATTTTAGATTCTGTAGATTTATGATGCAAACCAACAAACACCCTAAGTGGGAAATGGAAAGGCATATTTATTTTATAATTGAAAGGAATTATGTTTCTTCTCTTTATGAAGTATAGCAATATAAATTATTTTAATGGGGCGTAAAAGTTAAAAAAAGGTACACAGGAATATAAAATAAAACACAGCCTGCAATAATTTAATTTTAATTTTTCTTAAGTCCAATTTTCAATTAAATTAAATAATTTGCATACTTTATAACTAATTAATCTATTTGATGTTTATACAATAAAAAAGCACATGATTTCTATGGAAGATACTGGAAGCTATACATTAAAGGAAAATATTTTTGAATGTTTGTATGTTTTTGCTTATATTTATATTTATATTTAAATGTTTATTTATATTTATATTTATATTTATATTTATATTTATATTTATATTTATATTTATATTTATATTTATATTTATATTTATATTTATATTTAAATTTATATTTATATATATATTTATATTTATATTTATATTTATATTTATATTTATATTTATATTTATATTTATATTTATATTTATATTTATACTTATATTTACGTTTATATTTATATTTATATTTATATTTATATTTATATTTATATTTATATTTATATTTATATTTATATTTATATTTATATTTATATTTATATTTATATTTATATTTATATTTATATTTATACTTATTATATATTTATATTTATTATTATTATTATTATTATATTTATATTTATATTTATATTTATATTTATATTTATATTTATATTTATATTTATATTTATATTTATATTTATATTTATATTTATATTTATATTTATATTTATATTTATATTTATATTTATATTTATATTTATATTTATATTTATATTTATTTTTATATTTGTATTTATTTTATATTTATATATTATATTTATATTTTACAAACAACACCAAATAAGTTGCAATTATTTGAACCTATTCCCCAATTAATACATATTCCAATTGAATGCTGGAAATTTATTGAAGACAAAAGAAGTCAGTCTCAAAATAAAATCAGTGAATGCAATCCTTGAGCTGCATTCAATGAATCAACTCTAAAGAATACAATTAGAAACTATTATATTCGCTATTGCAACTATTATGGTAATGAATGATTCTAATTTTCTGTTTTTTCAAAAAAGGTGGTTTTTGTTTAAATCAGTCAAAAATATCATATCTCCTTTAATTATTAGAAAGATCTTGTTAAAATTACTCAAATATATGTACATATATGTACAATACAATTACCTTAAGAAAAGAACGTCTTACCTTCCAAACTATTATCGTTTCTCGACAATAAGGGCGGCATCAATGTGCTAGTCGGCATCATGTCACCCGTAAAATCGAATGGAAATGCTGGATTTGGTATTGCCCCCTGTAGCTTTGGTGCCGGTGGTATAGCTTCAGATTCCTTATAGAATTGGTCCTCATCGTACAGTTCGTCCTGGTCCAAATCGAGTTCTGTCTGTTGTGGTTCATCCGATTCCGGCGCTGTTTCGTATCTATCCTTGAGGACTTTTCGTGGTACTGCAATAGAAAAACAAGTTAGTTTCCAATTCTCAAAACCATTCTCGTTTTTGTGATAGGTACGAGTATATAGAAGCGTTTAGTCTACGACTATACTAGAAACGAGTACATATATGTATGAAGTTTAACTTACTGCAGGTGTACACAACTTTCAAATACATTTTGGCGTCGCCTTTACACGGTCGACCGAATGTTCCGGCATCGGCTGTGATTGAACATCGTCTCCGCCCGTGGCAGATTTGCATCACTGTCTCCGTCGCGTACGACACCAGACAGGCTAGAGAAAATTTCAAAATAAAAAAAAAGCAAAAGATGAATTCGGAATGAACATGAGAATGAAAATTCAAGCGGCAGCCAACATTACTAACATGGCCGTTAATTGCTAACTTACTCTGCTTGCTACTTGGGTCCTCGACGACAGGGTGATCAGATCCATTGCTGCACTGAACGCTTTCTCGTTCTGTGCGCCCAAAGTTCGCACTGTATATCGCTATCCGTGAATAAGGATTACACACCAATGGCATGTTGTCATTCTCGCATGCTATTTTGCTTCGGAACTCATCTGAAAAGAGGATACGGAAGCAGTCAGTTTTTCTGCGAAGATAACTCTTTTCAAGTTTGAACGAGTAGATAATGTGGGTGTGTATCGGTCGGGCTGTGTGGGTATAGAGTAGGTGGGCGGATTCCGTTTTTTTTTTTATAAATTACTTACAACTGCCAATACGCTGGACGTCATCGTCATCGTTGTAGTCGTGGAGATAATTCGATTTCAATGGCAGTAGTGCAGTTCTGCCAATAAACCGATTTGTGGAAGGAAATTGCACGGTTGCACAGGACATTATATCCTTGGCTTACACAAAAGGGCCCAACAGTTCATCGAAACCAATTTGATCCACGATTGAGAGTGCATGGTGAAAATGCAGAACCGAAGTAAAGTTCTGTCGCCAGCTAGTTTTAGCGTGGTCCTCGTCAGTCGGTCGGTCGTCGCAGGCCCGACTACATTTTTACAACGGATCATAAAAGTTTATTGAGTTTCGCATTCAAATGGCGCGACATGGTCCTTCCGTTTGGCGATGATGACGACGACGACGACAACTACGAAGAAGAGGATACGCAGTAAGGATAGATGCATGGTTATGCATTTTGCTCGATTCACTGAATAGGATGGCCCACAAAAGTTGGCTATTTAATAGTGCATATGCACAACCATGCATCTATCTATATATATATGTGAGGAAGTATATATGGATGTATATGTATAAGTTTCAGGAAATTGGCAATTTGGAGAGTTTCGCAATAATTTTTCGCATTAACAACATAATCGGGAGGAGTGCTGTGGAAAGATCCATACATGTGCAGATGCATATGCATATAAAAGCAAGCGATCCATTTATGTTATCCCATCAATGCTCAAGTCCAAGTTAAGTTAGGTTCTAAGTATATGTAATAGAGCAAAGACGTGGCATGGTGTTTTGAGTAGTTTTCCTTTTTTTTTTTTGTCTGTCTCCACCCTCCCTTCTATTCTATTGCAACTTTAATAAGGAAATTGACTATAATGGCCCAGACATGCATGCATAGACTATAAAAGAGTTTTGGTCCTTAATAGGATAATGTGATGTGGGTTGTAACAAATTGAATCGGAAAGTTTAAAATTTTGTGGGTACCTGGCTGTGGGTAAATATATTGGGTTTGGTTTGTTTATGGTATACTCGTATACGCGAATTGAAGTTACAGAACTTTTGTATTCATTTAGATATAAAGTTGAGTGAATCGCTTGGATTTCTTTCACTTTTCGTACCTTTTTCTCTCAATTTTTGTTTTGTTTTGAAACCGAATTAAGTTTTATATAATTTCTAGTTCCCTTATAGCTCCAAATTCTAAAGCGGGTAGTTGCCAAATTTACATTAATAATTTATTTTCGTTAAATACTTACGGTACCTACATATTTCTTAAAATTATAACAAAATAAAAACGAAAACAAAATTACATGTAATGGATTATTTAGAATAAAAAATAATGTTCTTAAGCTAAATGATTTTAAATTGTCAATGCTGGATTTAATTATACTTAAATTCTTATTGTAAATATTAATTAAAAGATTTAAAAGACTGTTAGCACTGTAGTTTGATCTACTGAAAATGTTACACATTGACAACTGCCTTCGTAAACTATACTGACTAGCAATGAAATTCAATCGACAGAAGATAAATAAAGCTGAAATTGATCAACTGATTATCCCGACAATAAAACAAAATTGTAGAGACACTCAGTGACTCGTTAAAATGGAAGATATATGTATATTTAGCTAAATACGTTGAGGTTAGGTGACAAGGTAATTTGGACCATGGTAGAAATCTTAAGCAAAATCTCATGAATTTTCTTTAAGCGTACTGAAATCTATTTATTTGAAACGCATAATATGACAAACATTTTAATTAATTGTTAATTCTACGAACATTTTTTACATCATCGGCATATAAAAGGTTTTTCAATTGGCACCCCGTGGCGGCCATTTTGTTTTGGTGACATCTGTCAAATCTTTTATTTACTGTTCAGTTGCATTTGCTAAATCATCATGGCAAGTTACACGATTGAACAGCACGTTCAAATGATAAAACTTTATTATCAAAATGAGTGTTCTTTAACGCAAACGTTGCGCGCATCGCGCCCATTTTACGGTAGACGTTGTGGCCTTTCACAGTCGACTCTTCAACGTTTGGTGGACAAATTTGAGACGGCCGGTTCAGTAAACAATCAGTCAACACCCGCACGTTCAAGGTCAGCCGAGAACATCGCCGCGGTCCGTGAAAGTGTACAGCAGAACCCGAGGCAGTCTATTCCTCGCCGCGCACATGAACTCGGCCTTTCGCAGACCTCAACTTGGAGAATTTTGCGTCGGGACTTGGGCTTATAACCGTACAAGATTAAAGATTTAACTAGAAACGTAAGATCGTTAATATATAGTACAAATAATAATGGACCAAAGTGACTACACTGAGGTACACCAGAGATATGTGTAAAACATTTAGAAAGTTCACTCTTAAAAATAGCAATATATAACCTTTCTATGAGACATGAAGATATCCTACCACAAAAATGGTAAAGTTTGTAAAATGCTTTGCTAAAGTCAAGATAGTGAAAATATAGTCAACTTGTTATTTTTCAAACGCGTCAATACAGAATATTGTAAACTGTAACAAATATTGTTATTGTGGACTTCTTTTAACAAAGCCATGTTGGTTGGAATAGGAATAGTGAAAAGACAGAATATCAAAAATAATATATTTAAACTTTTTAGAAATAGCAGATTGTTTAGAAAATGGTCTGTAATTTAAAACTTACGAACAAAAAATGATTTTATAGAACGAAAAGTAACGTTTATGACATCTGTTAACATTTTGAGAAAAATCGAAATAACAATATTCTTTACAAAAAATTAAAAAAAAACTAAAGGGAACATTACTAAAAATTGGTAAATATTGATTTTCGACTCGAATATCTTAGGAAAAATTAAAAATATTGGCTTCAACTTTATTTTATCTCATCATATACAAGTATTGATTACGACACTTAGTAACTTTTGTATGAAGCGAACCCAACATAAATATTAAAATCTAAAAGTAAATACTATACGGATTTGGTAGAAATAATAAATTAAGGTATTGGAATTCAAAATAATTTCATTCTGTGCTAAATTATGTTGCTATCGTAAAATAATGGTCTTAGATAAAAATGTGTGTATAATTAATAAAAACTTTCAAAAAATTGTACCTACTAAAATTGTGAAAAATTATTTTCAACTATAAATCTCGGAAAAAAGCAGATATTGAAATATAACTTATTTTATTATATGAACAATTGTTCGCTAGCTTTTTGTCAAGTTTTTTAAAAATTTCAAGTGACAAAGTTCTTTACAAAACACAAAAATAGAAAAAAAACTGTTAAGAAATCGTTTTTGACTTAAGTGTTATTAAAACAAAGAAATTTATTGATTTCAAATTTTGTATCTCACACAAAATATTGTTATTAATATTTTGTTTTAAGTTTTAAACAAATTAACAGGCGTATGGGAAGTAATCAGTGTGGGTCGCATCTTTTATAAAAAGTAATTGGTACCTAGCTTTATACAAAAGCTCCAACGCATTTGTTGAATTATATATTTAGTGAACTGTTTTTAACTTTTTCGAGCCGATTTATGCATGGCTCCAAAAAATATCTGCATATTCATGAAACGATCTAAAAGTGATATACAGGGTTTTTCAACAGAGAAGCTACAAAAGTAGAGCGATAGGGACAGCTAATGACGCCATTTTTCTTGCCGCTCTATTGACATATCTCTTCAGTAAGGTTTGCCATTTCATGATGGAAAGATATACGAGCCAACAACGAGTCGAAATTATTAAAATTTACTACCGAAATTCGGAGTCAGTAGCCTCAACGTTAAGAGCGCTAAGTCCAGTTTATGGTCGTCATAATTTTCCTAGCAGATCAACTATTGAGCGTCTAGTGGACAAATTTGAATCCACAGGCACAGATACTATAAATAAGCTTATAGTGAACACCTTCCGTTTAGGACTCATTTCACGGTGGGCCTACCCACAGTATCGGAACCAAGAAGAGTGTTGGTCAACACCCCAGGATAGTACAAGTACTATCCCAGTACAATTTCATAGTCATGTGTAAGGCATGAACTACACTCCTTGCTGAGGAGTGAGGCCTATCTAACGCCTCTTGCATACTAAGGGACTTAGGTGGTAAACAGTACCCTTAGAATGCCATTCGTTTCGCATATGGCAACCACAACCACCACGATACTCCCACTAGGGGGCCTACCTCTCAGACAGGTGGAAGCAGGTCGCCCAGTGTATATGAAACACTAGAAACAACAAAACCCAGGGCTCCTGTCTCCCGTGGTACCAGAATATATAGCTTCCGGTGGAGCTTCGCAACCGCGAAGGTTACTTCCAGATGGACTCCTTACTGTCCAATGCCTGGCAGTCTTCATGTTGCTCTGCGCGACCACCAGTTGAAGTACTGGCAGTAATGCATAGCAACACCAATACATCAAAATGACACCATGATACACAACCCAGGAACCTTTAATGAGATTCCCAAGCCAACTCATGAGGCCAAGCTAAAATTAATTTATAAGTAATAAATAATAAAGCCCAATACACCCAAAGCACATCCACGCAAAAACACATACACACAAAACACAGATATATATTAACCTATCTTAACAAAAACAATAGCACTACAACCAAAACTGGTATTGGCCTCCTTGCACAACAGCTAAGATAAACTGGCACTACAACCAATTGTGGTCACAACCTCTTTGCCCTACACTACAAGCTAGACAACATTAGTTGACTAACCTACCTACCGCCCTCCTACGTGCAAAAACTTGTTTTGCATAAATCTCTAGGTTCCCAGCAGTTTCCCTATTACTAAGGATTCCGCTGAAGACCCAGTTATCTTCATGTCTAATAACTCCCATACTAAAGAGATCTTTAATATCTGAATAGTGAGGACAGTCTACGACGACGTGTAGCCAATTCTCACTAGTCGCCCCACAGGAACACTCCGCTGTTCTCGAAAGTGTCCTCCTATGCAAAATGCATTTATGGACCCGTGTCCTGTGAGTAAATAGCCCATGAAGAGCGAGAAACCAAAGTCCCTAACCCTAACTGCCTGATCTATGTTGGGAAGAAACTCAAAATCCACAGGCACGGTACAAAATGTTCCCGTGCCAGTGAGACAAAGAAGTGCCCGTAGTGTCAAGAATATTGCTGCCGCTGAGGTTTCAGTTGCAGAAAGCCTAAATGTGTCTCTCACACGTCATTCTCAAGTCGTTGTGGCGAATTTTGCGAAAAGGTCTTGGCATATGCACATCCTTACAATATTAAATTGACGCAAGGACTGAAGCTGCTTGACCACCAGAAGCGTCATTTGCTAGTGAATTGGGCTGAGCAACAACTTGGGAATGATTCGGATTTTCATCGAAAAATCATCTTCAGAGATGAGGCTCATTTCTGGCTGAATGGCGCCACAAGCCACACAACGAATGTCACAATCAATTTATTGGAAACCAAGATTAGAGAACGATTTATCTCACGAAATGGTCCAGTCGCTTGGCCGCCTCGATCGTGCGATTTGACGCCGTTAGACTATTTCCTGTGGGGCTACGTCAAGTCTATGGTCTATGCCAACAAGCCAGTGACGATTGATGAAATTCGTACGAATATGTAACGTGAAATTGCAGCTGTATCGTCCGATTTATGTTTCAAAACCGTCGGAAATTGTATTCAGCGTCTGCACTTCTGCAAGCGTGCCCGTGGTAGCCTTGCAAAAGAAATCGAGTTCCATACTTAATGGCATCAAACATACCTTCACAGGAATAAAGAATTTCATTGATATCCACAACCGTTTTTGTTTTATTTAAAAAAAAACGCTTGTAGCGCTCTTATTGAAAAATCCGATATATCGGGTGATTTTTTAAGAGCTTGAGAACTTTTTTAAAAAAAAAAACGCATAAAATTTGCAAAATCTCATCGATTCTTTATTTGAAACGTTAGATTGGTCCATGACATTTACTTTTTGAAGATAATTTCATTTAAATGTTGACCGCGGCTGCGTCTTAGGTGGTCCATTCGGAAAGTCCAATTTTGGGTAACTTTTTCGAGCATTTCGGCCGGAATATCCCAAATTTCTTCGGAAATTTTGTCTTCCAAAGCTGGAATAGTTGCTGGCTTATTTGTGTAGACTTTAGACTTGACGTAGCCCCATAAAAAATAGTCTAAAGGCGTCAAATTGCATGATCTTGGTGGCCAACTTACCGGTCCATTCCTTGAGATGAATTGTTCTCCAAAGTTTTCCCTCAAAATGGCCACAGAATCGCGAGCTGTGTGGCATGTAGCGCCATCTTGTTGAAACCACATGTCAACCAAGTTCAGTTCTTCCATTTTTGGCAACACAAAGTTTGTTAGCATTGAACGATAGCGATCGCCATTCACCGTAACGTTGCGTCCAACAGCATCTTTGAAAAAATACGGTCCAATGATTCCACCAGCGTACAAACCACACCAAACAGTGCATTTTTCGGGATGCATGGGCAGTTCTTGAACGGCTTCTGGTTGCTCTTCACTCCAAATGCGGCAATTTTGCTTATTTACGTAGCCATTCAACCAGAAATGAGCCTCATCGCTGAACAAAATTTGTCGATAAAAAAGCGGATTTTCTGCCAACTTTTCTAGGGCCCATTGTGTTGTGGCAGATCGTTCGGCTTCAGTTCTTGCACGAGCTGTATTTTATACGGTTTTACACCAAGATCTTTGCGTAAAATCTTCCATGTGGTCGAATAACACAAACCCAATTGCTGCGAACGGCGACGAATCGACATTTCACGGTCTTCAGCAACACTCTCAGAAACAGACGCAATATTCTCTTCTGTACGCACTGTACGCATTCGTGTGGTTGGTTTAATGTCCAATAAAGTAAACTGAGTGCGAAACTTGGTCACAATCGCATTAATTGTTTGCTCACTTGGTCGATTATGTAGACCATAAATCGGACGTAAAGCGCGAAACACATTTCGAACCGAACACTGATTTTGGTAATAAAATTCAATGATTTGCAAGCGTTGCTCGTTAGTAAGTCTATTCATGATGAAATGTCAAAGCATACTGAGCATCTTTCTCTTTGACACCATGTCTGAAATCGCGTGTGATCTGTCAAATACTAATGCATGAAAATCCTAACCTCAAAAAAATCACCCAGTATTTGTAAAGCATTTCGCTTAATGAAGATTATAATGGAATTGGCTTTGGGAATCAATTCATTGAAATGGAATTTAAAATAAAGGGTAGAATCAAGTATTTCACCCTTATCAGTAATCCTTAAGTTTCGATTAATAGATTTTGATTCGATTGTATATAGTCAAATAATAAGCAAATAGTTTTCTTTGAGAAAGAAATCCCATTATATTTTTAATATTAAGTTTCATACCATTGACATAAAACCAATAGGGTAAACTAGTGTGGTGAGAATTTTCTGACGATCTTCTAAGGTTTTCACTTTTAAAAAACGGTTTGAAATAATCTGGATATTCATTAGACAATCGGAGTAATTAATCACTGAAAGAATATCAACAATAAAAACAATAAAAAAGAGTGGATCAAAATGGCTTCCTCGGGAACAACTGACGATCATAAAATTTCTTTACAGTATAACTTATTTGTTTGAACTGGTTCAGTTCCCCCAGTGAGATATATAGATAACCAACGATGCATTTCTAAATAAATCCGAAAGAATTTGAATCATTTTTACTAAAGCTTGGAGGTTAACTGAGTAAAATTCCTTACTAAATACCGTATATACGAAACTGTACCGAAGTAAGCAACAGACTTTAGTATTGAGTATAATTGAGTTAAACCGAAATCAATCTTTTTTACTCAGTTTTTCAAGGAAAACCTTTTTAAATGCAAAAGAATAGTAGACTGATTCCTAGGATTCGATCCGTCTAAAGAACAGAATTAGAGGTCACAACAACAGACTTTATTTTCAAGTTAATAAACGGCCAAAACGAATTGCAATTGGTTTTGATTACGGAGCTGTTTATTGTGCTCTAGGTTCTTATAAAAAGACTTAAATTGTATTTTTTGAGTTAGATTTTCTAAACAAATAAATCTTACATATAATTACTTAAACAAATAATTTTAAGAAACGGAATTTATGTTTGACAGCTGGCTAAGCAGTTTTGACAGTGTAGTGTATGTCTGTTCTCTTCGTATTTATCACATTTCTTTTATAGCTACGCCATCAATAATCCGGAATTAAAAGAAACATTTTTGTTTTTGAATAAATAACAATTTAATGTGTATGTATATAGGAAAGGAATCTATCTTTACCCCCCCCCCCCCTAATTTCAATGGAAATACAAAATTTCTAAGTCACTGATTATTGGATCTTATTCCACCAAAAGTAAATAAGAATATTACTAAAATAACCGTAAAAATGACAGAACAAAAACACATAAATACAAAAAAAAAACAACAACAAAATATTCAAAGCTAATGTATAGTGCTTGATGTGACTTGTAATTTAGAATATTTTTGGCTGGGGGCAGGATGTTGATGTTCATTCATTACAGTTTCAGAATTCCTATATACTATTGTCGATTTTGATATCTTCAAAGGATTTACTATACAATACAGAGCAGAGAGGTATGTAGGTAAGGATAACGAAGGAAAATTGTTATAAAAAAACAAAGCAACACATTTGGAAAATGAAATAAGAAAAAGGAAAAAAAAAATGGGAAGAAAGGAAATGACAATCGGTCCATTCAATTGTCTGGAAAATTATTCTTATAGGCTGCTCTTAACGTAGTATAATGAAAAGTACCTTATAGCAATGACATTCTATTGTACAACCTGCATCAAAAGATTGGGTACTTAGAGTGGTCATTTAAGTTACATAAAGATAAACAGAACATCAAGGTGAAATTTGGGCTTTTCTCGACGTTCCAAGGTCCCTAGAGTCGAAATAAAAGATTTTTAGAGAAATGTCTGCGCGTGCGTGTGTACGTACGTTCGCGAAGTTTTTTTTTGTCGTTCATAGCTTAGGCTTAGAAAGAAAGATGCATAAAGGACTCTCAAAAAAATTGAGTGGTTGGTTTTATTACCATGGTAATTTAAAAATAGGCAAACCAATAATGCTAGAGACTAGAATTAAATTATTTTTATTTAAATTATAAATGATATATTGTAACGTGATTCCAAACTAGTATATTTTTGGAAAAAAAATCTAATTAACTCCTTTTTTATAAATCAAAAAAACTGAACACCTCGAATATTTTACGAACAAAAATAATCTTATCTTTAAAATAATTTTGTGCAACGAAGAATAAAGTTTTTGACATCTGGTAAAATTTTGAGAAAAATCGAATTGACAGTTTTTTTTTACCTAAATATTGTTTTCGACATTCAGTAAATTTTTTATAAAAATCCAACAGTCAGTTTTTTTCATAGAAAATAAAATCTACAAAAAATAGTATGTAAATTTGGTAAATATTGATGTTCGGTTCTCTATATCTCGTGAAAAATAGAAGATATTGACTTCAAATTAATTTAATTCATCCGATTTGTATTTGTTTATATAAGAAATAAAAACTTTTAGAAAATGCTTCTAAAATTGGTAAAAATTGGGTTTCGACTGAAATTCTCGTTAACAAAAACAGATTTCGAAATCAAACTATTTCATTGTATGCAAAATATTGTTGGTAATTTTAAATTTTTAAGAATAATTCAACTGACAACTTTTTTAACAAAACACGAAAACCTACAAACGTTTAAGCAAGACAAATCGACAGACAGGATGGAAAGTTATCTTTTTACTCTTTAATCATCCTATACGGGTACTAACATTATAAATAAGAAACTTAGTTTGTTTGTTTGCTTGCTTGTTCGTTGGGGCCAATCTTAAGTTATTTCTTTAAGATAATTGTGGCGTTATTATAAGGCTTAAAATACTTTATTCCGAACTACTACTTGGGTTGGCTAGGTTCTTGGAGTACACACTTAAAAAGGTAAAAACTTTGTGCAGGAAAAAATAATGTAACTTCAATAAATTGACTTGGAGTGTATAATTGTATTGTAGGTAAAAACCAAACAAACATCTTCGTCATCTTTGTACTTATCCTGGGTTTATTTCGTTGTTTTTGTAAGAGAATTTGTAAATACCGTTATTATTCCTTTGTTTGCCTTCCCCCAACGCCAAACCACCCCTTCCCCAACGTTCCTTCTTTGAAAGGACACAACAATCAAAAGGTTTAACGCTTGAACAGAGAAAAGCACAAAAATCTTTCAGTCGATCGGTTGGGGTCGGTCGCGGTCCGTTTTTTTATGTTTTATAAAAGGAAAAGGCCGTTTAAGGAATTGTTGGCTTTTCTATTTAACAAAAAAAAATACAATAAAAAGTTAAAAAAAAATAAAAACAAAACAAAATGAAAGAATTTTTATTTAGTACTTCATAACACTTAGTTGTTTGTTTTTGTATTTATTTTTTTTTTCTTACCCTTAAAGGGACCGGAAAAAGACAAAAAAATAAAACCAAAGAAGGAAGTATGTAGCTGGGAATGAGAAGGTAGGTATGTATGTATTGTATATGCATTTACATAGGTAGGTATATATATGTATATAGACGGGAGCAGAGATGATTTATAAAGTGCGGCAATAGCGTTGTTAAAAAAAAGGACCAAAAAACGTTTATTATGAAGTGAAGAGCAGACAAATTGAAAAGATAAATCAGGACAAAGTCTGGAAAGTGAAAAACTTTCTCATTCAGGACATGTTTTACGTGGACAAAATTTATGATAGCATCATTTCTTTTTTGTTGTTGTTGTTGTTTTCATTGTTAAATATTATAATTTAAATAAGGAGGTGATTGTTTATTTAAGTTCTTAATATTATTTTTCTTTTTGTTGATTTTTTCTATTTATTTTTTTTTTGTAATAAAATGGAAACATGGCGCAAAATGATGAATAAGATACATTTGTATATATCAGACGGAAAATGGTTGCTTGGAAATAAAATGCATAAGGTTAATTTCGAATTCAAAAAGTTTATTGACCTTTTGTAAGTCGGCTTTTCAGTTCTTTCCTATTATACTTGTATTTTTTTTGAATATTTATTAGAAATTATCGCATAAAGGTTTTTGCTTTGAAAATTAAAATCTGCTTTTAGATTTAATTTTTCGTCATTCAGTACTATAGTTGAATCTCTTGAAATTTTAGATAAATATTGTATATATTATTTTTTATCTGACTTAAGCGTATCGGCCAAAAAAATATCGATAGTTTATAAAAAAGAACATACGTTCAAAGTAATGCATTGCTAATGGATTCCGGTAAGTTTTAAATGGTTTTTTGAATAATTAGGTTTAATTAAGTTCAAGTGGCTATCCGGGAAGGAGTAGGCCAGTTGTTGGCTTCTTGTGATTCCACATAAATCTTGAGGCCTTTTTCTGAGCTTAATGAAATCAATTGGAGTTACTCGGCCCTATCGAGGTAACCGTGCGTCGGAGCGGAATTTTGCTTGAAAGTAGTTGTCCGATGAAGCAAGGAGAGAATTCCGCTCCGACGGTTACCTCGATAGGGCCGACTTACAAACAATTTAAGACTAGTTACAGGCATAGTAGCCTGAGATCGTTTGTATCGTTATAGAAGAATTCTCCTAGGTAGATCCTATGTTTGTCAGGGAGAGCAGGGCATATACAGAGTAGGTTAAGAACTGTTTCTTCCTCTTCCTCGTTAATTCAGCTTCTGCAAAATTCATTTGAGTATATGCTTAGTTACAAGGCGTGCTTTCCTGTTAAGGCAGTGTTCTGTTATGTCACCAATCATCGAGCTTATTTGCAATCTGCTTAGAGATATCAAGTACCTTGAGCGCCTTAAATTTAGAATAGCCCAGATATTTTTCGTGACCTGACATGTGGTGATGTTATTTCACCTGATGTTGGTTTTTTTATAGCGTCTTGTTTCAGCAAAAGCTTAGACGTGGCGATTGATACTGCAGCATTATCAAAACGTGGTAGAATGGGTACTACTGTACCATTTTTAGCGAGTTCATCTGCTTTACAATTTCCTGGAATGTCTATAACCCGGCACCCAGCAAATGATTTGCCAAAAGGAAATTATTAATAAATACAAAAAACAGCAATGGACCAAGGTGACTCCCTTGAGGTAGACCAGAATTGGCTTTAAATTGTCTTGAAGGGTTACTCCTGAAATTGACGCTATAATATCTATTTTTAAGATGTTTTTCATTAAGAAGAATTTCATGACTGAATTTCATGAATTTCATGAGTTTCAATCGACTTAACAGTGTTTTTCGGATGCATCCAAACAAAAAGTAGAGAAGTGTTATAAATTAGCAATTGTATAATTTTCTTTACATGCCCATGTTGATTTTTTAAATAGATAGTTGTAGTATAATAGAAGAACAGTTAAAAAAAATTATGTCTCATACAAAGGGATTTAAACAATTTAGGAATATCAGACAATTTGCTATATTACAATAATTCGTAAATACTTTTTAGAACGTTTTGTATGGACAGTCGTTTCCTATGAATATTTCCAAAGATCGGGAATTTCACAATATTCGATAGACTCGTTAAAAAGAAAAAACTATGCATAGGAAACATAAGACACTATAATTTTTTCAACATAAATGATGGTATTCCATCAGACGACTAGGACTAAAACATTTACTAAGCTATAGAACATTGTCACGTTTATCAGTTTTGCTCCAGTTTGAAAAATTAAAAAAAAAATCCATTAAGAAGAACATATACAATTTCTTAACTTAATCTTGGAAGTTAATAGGTCCGAGTTGTCAGATTGAAAATGTTGAGGTTTCAAGGTCCCTAACCCATTGTTTTAAGAGAGATGATTGTTGGTGCGTTCTTTTTTTTTCAGGGGTGGTTTTTAACTTTATGAAATAAATTGGGTAGGGAACTAGAACCACGTGACTTAAAACTCTCAACCATTCATGTGCAATAATTTCAGGTATGGAGTATACCTACAGTTCTTATTCCGAATCAAAATTGCTAGTTTGAGGAAGCACTTTACATAACAAGAATTACTCTTGGAGGATATGTCAATAACTCTTGCAAGAGAAGCAGTATGGAAGAAGCAATTTAAAACATTGAAAAATTTGATTAACTTCAAACACCTCACGAACTAGTATCGCTATAGAATTGGATTTATCTAAAAAAAAGTTCAACAGACGGTAAAACAAAGCTGGGAAAAATATGATTCAACTGGAATATTTTGCGAAAAAAGAATTATTACCTCCAAAATCATTAGATGAAAAATAACGTTCACGTCAAGTGAGAAATGTTTATAAAATAAATTTGACAGTTTGTACAAATAATAAAAACCTAAGTTCACTAAAATCAGTTAAAAATTGTAAAAATAGAGTTTTGACTACAATATCTTGATAATATATAAATTTGAAACTCATTTAATCTTATTATAACTATACAGTTGTTAATATTGTTTAAATTTTCTTAGAAAAATCCTACTGACGTTTTTTTTAACACCAACAAATTAATTGCATAAAATACTAATAAAAATTGTTAAAATCAAATTTTAGTTCTTTAAATTTAAATAAAGATATTGGGTCATATTTATAGTCATACTTTATAAGACCTAGTCTATTTAAACTGGAGTCTAAATTTAACATCTAGGTTAGACACAACTGCTATTCATAAAGAATTTGGCAGCTCTGGTTAGTTAGAAACAGGCTCAAGGTATATTCTAGTACAATTTCACTTAAACCTATACAAAATAGTTTTTAGAGGGGAACAAATTAAAATGCGTTAGCTGGAAAGCCAAAGTCTTTGAAATCTTTGAAATAATTCTGTATGTAAGTAGCGCTGGCGCTGTTAAGACTTTGGAACACACAGATATTGGCAAACGTTTCATTGCATTTCGATCTTTAATATTTAGAAGGTGAACCATATACTTGATATTTTTTTAATCGAATCGATACCTTTCATTAAAATCGTTGTAATCTTTTTCAAAGGGGTCTGTCCGGTTTAAGTAGAGCTTGCATTCTCTGTTGGGTGTAAGCATTCCAACATCCAGCAAAATATTAAAATCCTGATCGAAGCTTAATTTTATTGCCATTCGAAGTTTTGTTTTTATATTTTCAAATAAAATGTCCCGTAACGTAATTTTCTCAATCAGTTTGTTTATTTTTCACGTTTTATAGATTTAATAACTGCTTAAACGTACATAGGTTCTTTCGTGTTTATTTTTAGACTACAAGCTATTGTCTTAAAATGGGTTTAAACTTATTAAAGAACTGTAAATATTGCCCATTGACTCAAAACTTATTTCAGTATACTTATAAAATTAAATACTAAAGAAAGCCCTGTTGAGTAGAAAATTACATCCGGAAGGAAACTTTCGATATGAATATGGGTTTGAAGCCCATAATCAAATGCAAACTTGTCGTCAGTGCGTGGAATTCTTTGTTTAATACAAAAACAACTAATTCAATTTCTTCAACTTCATGGGATGAAAATTTATTCTATATAGGCTCTTACCAAGTTATTCTAAGAATCAGGTACACAGTTTTAGATGGTTTTTAGCAAAGTTAAAACATGTGAAAAAAAATACAAAAAAAAAGATTGACATCTTATAAAAAAAGTTTCATGTCTGCAGAAGACGTAACTTAGCTCTAATTTTTCCGGGAAAAAACTTTGATGCATATCAAAACAAAACGTAAACACGAACATTTTTAAAATATAAGAAAATAAGTTAAAAAAAGTTCGTATACGCCAAAGAGCACGAGTTTAATAATATCATTGTTTGTGTACAGGAAAAACTAATTTACCTTAACTATGAGCATTCAATGGAGTAAAGTGGCCTTACTAATTTTTCATAGCAAAAAATTATCTAGTGCCAATTGGCACTATGTCCAAATTTAAAAGAGGTACGTGATTACTTTGGTTTTTATTTCTTATGGTCTTCAAAACATCCATCATCAAAATCGGGATAAAATCAAGAATCAAAACACAAGTAGATCTTTTAAACTTGGATTGAAATGTTTATTATTATATTATAAATAAAATAAATTAGGTGGCGCAACAGTCCATGAAGGACCAGGGCCTAGTGACTTACAACTCTCAACCATCCCTGTGTGCGAGTAATGTTGTCAGAGATGGAAGGGACCTACAGTTTATATGCCGAATCCGAACGGCTAATTTGAGAAAACACTTTTCATGACAAGAATTACTCTTGGAGGATTTGTCAATTCCTCGCAAGAGGCAGTACCCGTGAAAAAAGTTAGGTGGCACAGGCAGGGATTGAACCCAAGACCCCTTGCATGACAGTCCAACGCACTAACCATCACTCTACGGGTACTATTACTATTATTATTATATTATTCCACTGCAAAGCTGTGTTAATAAATATATTTTGTGAATAAGCCTTTAGATTTTTTAAACACAAACCAAGCAAATTTTCAACCCTAAGGTATTTAAGAATCATTTACAAACATTTCAAGAGAAATAACTAAAAAATCAAATTTAACCCAAAATTAATGAAGCAAACAAAACATTGGTAGCTTAAACTACACAGATATACTATAACTTTGCAAAGCACATATTTTACTTTAGAATATGGTTATTTTCCCTGTACACAGTGAACACCCAGGAAAATTAATTAAAACAGTTTTTCCACTCACAATTTTAAACTATATCTGGTTCATTTATTTAAATATTTCACCCATAACCATATAATATGATTATAGAAACTTTCAACCTTAATTTATTCTCATGGTCATGCCTTTTTAAAGCTAAATAATTTGAACCCTTATATTTTTAACGATGACGACCCCACCTACTTTTCTCACTCTATTTGTCTTTTAAACTACACAAGACTTCTACTTTATTATTTTGATCCTCGCCCATCCGTTTAGTCTTATGATGATGATGATGATGATGATGATGATGATGATATACATCTTGTAGTCTAAATGCCTTACACCTCTAAGATGCGTTTCTTGTTTTGTACCTATGCGAGAATTTAAGAGGCCCTTACCCTTTTTAGAAGCCCTTATTTTAATCACACTAGCATTCTCAAAATCTAGGTTACTGCCTATTTAAACCAACCTCGTTTTGTTTTTTTTTCGTAGCCTCTTTCTCTCTGCTGTTCCAACCAACACCAACACATCATCATCGTCAGGAAAGGCGCTCCATTTCACATGTAAATACGTCACCTTCCATATTCCTTCAACTTGATGATGATTTATAAAGCCAGATGCTCCCTTCATAACAACATGTGTGTCATCATATATATGTAGATGTATGTTTGTAGGTAACGTGTTCACTGTACAACCCAACCCCCTTTAACTTTTCCATAAATAGGTCAAAGTGCCACTTCAACCGAGAACTCTGTTTCAGTATATTCATATATTTACATATAATTTTAACATATATCATTCTCATTCCATCTCTATCTTGTTTGTAACTCTTTCTTACATTAGAATACCAAAAAATATCATGAGCTTGGAGGTTACTTCACGCATCCTTGATCATAGCCCTATAAGGATGAAGCAGCAAGTTTGGGTGTATGGTATTTTTAGCCCGTCTGTCTTAATCGTGTTGTATAATATTATTCTCAAAGGACGAAAGAAGAAGGAACACCATATAATAATTTTACTAAGTGTTTCGAAAGTATCGGGATTATCTCTTAACTTGGATTCAGAAACAAAATAAGAAGAAGGAAAATCTATTTGCACAAGCTGTTGAAGTCTAACATCCTTTTAATTCATCTAGTGTCTTCTTCAATAGCAGCCACGTCAAAGAACACAAGTAAAGAGGGGTGATCAAATACTACGTGGTGAACTTAAGTTCTATCATTTCGAAATGCAGTATATGAGCTCCTGATTCATAAATTCTTATGTGTTGATGATTAAAATATGTTCGCTCACAAAGTATAATTGATGTGCTTATGTGGATTTGTTTATTTTTTCATTTATGGAGGAACTCATAAGCAATTATTGTGACATTTTTAAAATTTTGTTCCTAAAAAGTAAAACTTCTTAAGTTCTCTTTTACTCTTCTAAAACCATTTTGAAAGTGTTTAGTTCAAAATTAAGTTGTGTTTTTTAACATAAAACAATTTAAGTTGAGGAAATTTTATATCTTAGAAAAAAAGAATATAAATTTTTATTTAAAAAAAAAAAAAAAAAAAAAAAAACAATCAAGGAGCTTATAAAAAGGTTGATGCTTCAAATGCATTTGATAAACAATTAGCACATCTCGACCTGTGACGTCAGTGGTCTAAAGTAGTGGAGTGCGTAGTGCACACGACTTCTAAGACTGAGCAAATCTGATATGCGTGGGTTCGAATCCTATGTTGTGCATAAAAAGTTTTTCAAATAAAATTGGATTAAAGCTCAGCACCACAAAAAAGGAGACTGATGAGTGCAAAAGTGGCAAAGCACGAAATAGCTATATCTCCAGCCAAAAACAATGAGTGGTAGCACCTTTAAGTTGTTGTTGTTGTTCAAAAAAACAAAAAAAAAAACAATCTTAAAACGTACTTATTAGCTTCCCATAAGAAGCTATTGTAATCGGTCCGATTTGTCGAATTGAAAATTTCTCGACGTTTCAAGGTCCCTAGAGTCGAAATTAAAGATTTTTAGAAAAATGTCTGTGCGTACGTCTGTACGTCCGTACGTTCGCGACGTTTTTTTCGTCTTCCATAGCTCAAGAACCAGTAGAGATATCGACTTCAAATAAATAGATAATAATGCAGAAAGGACTCTCAAAAAATTGAGTGTATTTTTTTTACCATAGCAATTTTAAAAAAAGGTTTGGTTAACACTAAATATCTCACAAACCAACACTAGAAACTTGGATTAAATTTTATATATATTGTAATATATTGTAATATATTGTATATATATATATATATTGTAATGTGATTCGAAACAAATATATTTTTGGAAAAAATTGCAATTAATGCTTTTTTTTTATAAATCAAAAACACTGAACAAAAATATTTGTCACCTTGAAAATCGTACGAACAAAAAATGATTTTGTATCCAAAACAATTTTGTGCAACGAAAATTAACGTTTTTAATATTTGGTAAAAATTTGAGAAAAATAGATTTAACAGTTAAAAAAAAAAACCTAAAAAAAGCATTACTAAAAGTTGGTAAACATTGCTTTTCGACTCAAATATCTTTCAAAAATTTGAGATTATGGCTGCTAACTAATTTTATCTTATAAGAAATATTGTTTTCAACATTCGGTAAAATTTTGAGAAAAATCGAATTGACAGTTTTTTTTTTTTAAAAAATAAAAACTTAAAAAAAGCATCATTAAAAGTTGGAGCTGGTAAAAATTGATTTTCGACTGAAATATCTTTTCAAAACTTTGAGATATTGGCTTTAAACTAACTTTATTTAAAAAATAACACTGTTGTCAACATTCAGTAAAATTTTGAGGAAAATCGTATTGAAAGTTTACTTACAAAAAATAAAAACATACAAAAATTTAAAAAAGATTATAAACGTTGGTAAAAATTGATTTTCGACTCAAATATCTTTTCCAGCATTTGAGATTATGGCTTCAAACTAATTTTGTCTTATCAAAAATATTGATTTTAACATTAAGAACAATTTTGAGAAAAATCAAATCGACAGTTTTCTTACGAAAAATAAAACTAAAACAAAACAATACTAAAACTTGATAAAAATTTACTTTCGACTCAAATATCTTTTCAAAAATTAAAAATATTCGCTTCAAACTTATTTTATCTCACAGAAAATATTCTTTTCGATATTTAATAATTTAATATAACAATCCAACAGTCCGTTTTTTCATAAAAAAATAAAATCTACAAAAAATAGTACCCAAATTTGGTAAAAATTGATGTTCGGTTCTCGATATCTGTTGAACAATAGAAGATTTCGACTTCGAATTAATTTCATTCACCTAATTTGTATTTGTTTATATAAGCAGTAATTATTTTTTAAGAAATGCTGCTAAAATTGGTGACAATTGGTTTTCGACTAAAAATCTCGTTAACAAAAATAGATTTTGAAATCAAACTATTTCATTACATGCAAAATATTGTTGGTAATTTTTAATTTCTTAGTCTTTTAAGTATAATACAACTGATATTTTTTTTAACAAAACACGAAAACCTACAAACTTTTAAACCAGACAAATCGACAGACGGGATGGGAAGTTATTAGTGTGGGTCGCATCCCAGACTTTTTTTTCAATATAGTTCAGGAACCACTTATTTTAAAATCAAAAGCTAAAGTAAAGGGGTTTAAAATAGGAGGTTTTATTTTGAATAGCCCTTTACTGGGACAGCTGCCCTAGTTCAAAACAGTCATATTTTGACATTTGAAAAATACAAAGAGGCTAATAATAATAACTAATAACTTCCCATCCCCATCTGTCGATTTGTCTAAAAGTTCAAGAAAATATTTACTCGTATAACAACATTTTTTGAGTGAGATGAAAAAAATTGATGTCAATATCGTTCTTTGTTCTTATAATACTAAAGTCTAAGACCATTTCTTTTCATTTTTTTTGTGGGTTTTGAATTTTTCTAAAAAAAAAATAACTGAAAGTTAGTAACAATATTTTGCATATGATAAAATAAGTTTAATTTCAATATCAGTTCTTGTTCCCGAAATTTTAGTCGGAAACCAATTTTTATTAATTTTAGCAGAAATCGGACTTTTCTTAGAACATTATCTTCTATTAACAACTAAATTTAACAGAGAATGAAATTATTTTGAAGTTAATACCTTCATTTAATCATTGAGAATTGAACATCAATTTTTACCAATTTTGTGTAGTAGTTTTTGAAGATTTTAATTTTAATGAAAAAAAAACCTAACAGTCAGATTTTTATACAATGTGTATTGAATGTTGAAAACAACATTTTTTATATGATACATTTAGCTTGAAGCCAATATCTTTAATTTTTGGAAAGATATTTGAGTAAAACTTAATTATTAAATGTTATTAAATTTCAGATTTCAAAAACTTTATCCTTGTTACATAAAATTGTTCTTGTTGGAGTTAAAATAATTGTTTGTACGTTAAAAAATTTCAGTGACAAACATTGTCTTTTGGTTTTTATAGATTTATAAAAAAAAACTGTTAATTGATTTTATTTCAAAAATCTAATTAATTGATATCACGTCACATATATAACATAAAATGTAATTGAAGTCGCTAGCGTTATTGGTTCTTCAGATATTTTGGGGCAACCAAAATTTTCACTTGTTTTTTAAATTGCTATAATAAAAAGTTTTCATCAACTCAATTTTTTGAAAGTCCTTTCTACATCTTTTTGTGTCATTATCTTTAAAACAAAATTTATTGAAATGTGGATGACAAAAAAACCTCTTCGAAAGTACGAACGTACATTAATAGGTACACACGCACACTTAGACATCTCTCTAAAAAATTTTGGTTTAGATTCTAGGGACCTTGAAACGTCGAGGAATGTCAAAATTTTCAATTCGACAAATCGAACCGATTACAATAACTTTCTATGGGAAGTTAAAAACTACGTCATTGCTTAAAAAGTAACGATACGTGCTTCAAGAACTCATTGAAATTGTTAAAATTTACAAAAGAATGGTCAGTATTTGTCGGTCTCAATTGGAAAAACCAAAACACCTTTGTGCTTGAATCACTTTCTCGTCCGGTAGTACCGAAATTGGTAGACAAATTTCGAGCTTGTCGAGCAATCTTGTGATATGAAGAATCGAAACCAGTTGCATCGTTCAAACAAGGGAGAATATTGCTGATGTACGTACTTTTGACGAGAACCCAGGTCCCAGGTCGATTCATCTTCAATATTTGGAATCAGACGCACCTCATTTAACAATTCTTAAGTCTTAAAGCACATGGAATGATCCTATTTTTTATGGAAACATCAAGTGAATATGAAAATTTGGGAAATACAAAAATGGTTGTCAGAAAGCATCTTTATTGTTTTTTGGGAGGGGATGGTAGGCTGTGTTTTTCCACCTTTATTCGAAATGAGACTGTGGGAACTGTAAGGCTGAATTAATTGCGCCATGGAACTATGATCAATGATTTTTTGTGACCGGAACTTGAAGATATTATTGTGGACGAACTTTGTTTTTAACAAGATGTCGCTAAGTGCACAAACCTCGAAACAATCACAGTATTGCAAGAAAAGTTTTCCACCTCGATGATTTTAAGATCATAAGCCATTATAACGCAATTGATATAAGTCCTAAAACATGAAATTCTTTAAGTTGTCGTCATAGAAAATTTCATGAGCTCGGACAGCCATTTGGCAAAAATAAATGCTAAAATCGGGTTGCCTTAAAAATTGCTCGTTTTTAAAAGCAAAATAAAAAAATTCAAAAAATAATGATTTTTGATATCGTAATATAGAAACAAATTTCTCAAAATAAGAACAGAAACTTTTTTTCAAAACTATATTCACATATTTGGAGAAATTAATACAAAAATTCACGGGTCGACAAAATTACGTTTTTTTTTCTGTCTCACAAACAAAACAATACTTTCAAAAACGACAACAATGTCCTAATTTGGAATTTTGCCTTTAAATTTTTCTATCGCATCACGTTTTAAAAATATGCTTCTTTAAATATGCTAAAAGCAATCAAAAACGGGGTTTTTAAGGCTAAGTTAAAACTCAAAATATCTCTTAACAATAAATTGTATGATAATTGTGCAAAGCACAAATCCTTGTATTCTAGATATGCATAGTTTAGATGATTTTAATATGTATCTGTATAGTTTCTATAAATTCTCATTAGTTATGAATCTTTATTCGAGTTTATATGAAATTTTGAGCAAGCCTTGAATATTACACTTTCTAAGGTTTTAAATATACGTTTTGGAGCTAATTTTTAGTGCAAATTTTGAATCCAAACTTCAATTTTAACTATTAGCCAACTTTTCAAAATACCCGTTTTCAAAATTATTTTTATATTGTTTAATATATTTAAAAAAAATTGATAAAATAGAATTGTTTCTACAACAGATTCGTTACAAAAACCAAACTTACTTTCAAACCCTTTTGCCTTTTTTTTATTTAAAACCGTTTTAGCTTAAATGGTGCAGCGTTTCTTTCAGGTTTTTGTAAGAATGCTGAAATCTAACAACTCCTGAAGATTTTTCGAATGTCATATAAAATAATGTAAATATTTCAACTAAATATTGAAGAATAGGATTATAGATTTGGAAAACTATCACGGATTTTATTGAAAAAACGCTACGAATACTTCATAAATAAAGATAGCCTCAAATTTTAAAAAGTAATACCTCAAAAACCTGACGTGATACATTCAATTTGAAGTCGGATTTGAATTAAGGTAAATAATCGATAGAAGTCGATAAGCTATTTGGAGCATCATGTATCGTTTTAAGGGTGTGAAACACAGTTCGTCCTCGGATCTTAGATGCTCGATGAATGTAATAAGATTTTCCAAAAAGTCAACACAAATCCAAAAATTATATCAACGCGATTTGCTGCTGATGTGGAATAAGAATTTGTGGAAAAAATTCATCCCATGACTTCTCGAGGTCGGTTACAAAAATTGAGTTACAAGTCGAAAGCCTATGATTTCGAAAGTGAACCAAAAAAAATCAATTCGAGTACGTGATCGAATACAAATTCAAGTAAAGGAGTTTCAATGTTTTATTTTTCAGACTGATGACCGTATAACCATGTAAAGAAAGGCTAACAGAGAACTACAAACAAAAATCTGGCACCTACAGCGCAGCACAGTGTCCAAGAAGTAATGGTTGGTATTCATCGACTGCGTAGTAACCGTGGCGTGATGGTTAGTGCGTTGGACTGTCATTCCAGAGGTCTTGGGTTTAAACCCTGCCTGTGCCATCTAAAGTTTTTTTCACGGGTATTGCATCTTGCATTGACAAATCCTTGTCATGAAAAGTGCTTTCTCAAATTAGCCGTTCGTATTCGGCTTGAAACTGTAGGTCCCTCCATCCCTGACAACAATACTCGCACACAGGAATGGTTGAGAGTTGGAAGTCACTAGGCCCCAGTTCTCAAAGGACTGTTGTGCCACCTAATTTATTATTCATAGACAGCATTATGAACATAATCATTTTTAAAAAAACCATACAAAAATTGTCATAAACCTTAATCTTTCACGATCTATCAAATTCCAATGCAATAATGAACTCAAAAATACTGCTTAACATGTATGAATATGGTTAACATAACACTCCACAACAACTTCCACACCCGACACAATCTCCAGGTCTAAATCCAATCGAACATTTCTTTGATGTTAGGCAAAACGGTCTAGGTTAGAAACTGGTCACAAAGACTCAATGAACTTAAGACGTTAATATCAAAACAAATATGAACTTTTCTGTCTTACTGCCTAAAGACTGAATTAATACGATATTTACAAGTTATTCTAGACTCAAGTTGTTAGTATTAAACGAAAGAGACACAAAAATACGTCGTTACACCTGATCAAAATCATGTAAGGACATTTTTTGACTTAAGATTTTTTTACCTAACGCCAAAGATTCGTAAAAATTAATTCGACAATTGGTTGTGAAGTAAGTAAAAATTTGATATAATCTATGCCAAATAAATTAGCCGCTGTTATTGAACCAAAAGGCGTATTTAACCTTATAATTTGGCCAACAATATTCATTTTTCGAAAACAACAAAAATATCAAAGGTTTCTAGATTGAATACATACAAAATATTCTTATAGTAGTTTGTTTATGTTTATCGCTTAAATTTTTTGTGGTCCTATCTCAATTTGTCATTAGTTAATTTTTTAAAATTTTTCAGAATAAAAAAACTATTAATAACATGAAAATATTGTATAAAACCTTCAGACAAACGCTCCAGCTTTCCTGCAAACTCAAGGAAAGCCTTAGGCTTAGGCAATAGAGCTTGTTTTAAAAACAGTACTAGGCACTTACCTTAAATGGGGGTGTATCTGTATAACTATCCCTATCTACCTTACCATTGATTTGATATTCAAGCCCGTATACTTCCTGCATTTATCCAAATGCATCGCTTCAACTCGAATGTTATGTCCCTATATGTATACACATGTAAAACGTCACGAATTTTTAGACTATACCTAAAAAGTTGAGGTGTTGAGAATGAGTTGCTTTTGATTAAAGAGGAAATAATAAGAACATCCCTCATTGCGAACACTCAACGCCCTCTCACCTGTTGTCTTTTGTCTTTTGTCTTTTATAGTTTAGCAAACTAGCAAGATAGGTATAAGGTTGTAGTCTTTTTGTTGCAAAGCGGCTCAAGGAATAGGTCTAAAACAAACGACATACGCCACACACATGAAAGAGTACAAAGAATGAGACAAAAAAAAAAAGAAATAATCCTTAATTACGTCAGCGAGTTGAACACTGCTCCTGCACAGGGCAGAACACCGGTTTCAAGGAAAGTTTAAATTTTGTATTTCTTTTGCCTCTCATCAGGACATCTGCAGTGGTACTTTGAAAAGAACACAAAGGAATAAATCTTCCTTTTATAAAAGGGTACCCTGATGACTCTCATCTTTGTACTGCTGGGTTTAGAGGGGTCAGTGGACGGACATTTTGTGATGTTTTGTAGCTCTACTACAGTTATGCTATACATACCTACTTTACCTGGGATGTTTTTTGTGGGCAATGCATGTCGTCCCGATGTCGATGTTGATGTCGTGGCCGTGTCCTTTATCGTGCTGTGCGGTGGTGTATGCCCCAAAGTTCAGTGAACAAAATAATAATTTTATTGAAACTCGACAGATTTTAGTTCTGTTCGGGAGAAGCCATGTCAATGTCCTCGGGTTTCTTTCTATACCATACGTGTTCTTGTTCATATATTGGTATGTGCATACGTACATATGTTTGTGTGTAGGTACTTCTAATGACAATTAATACTGAGCTTTCTGATGATGGACATTGAAGCGAGTGTGGGCTCTCTTTTCAGAGTGTGGTTCTGGTATACAACAACGAACGATGGAGATGCAGACTTTTTATCCTGTATTCCACAGTTCATATACCTACCAATATGAGCAAAAGCAACCTTTCAGGTGCAAACAAATCCAGATCCTGATACCTACATATATAGATTGAAGAGAGCCCCTAGATTTATCCCGGTTGTCACTCATTCGTGTAGGTCCTGCCTACTGAAGTGTAAAACAGGATGAAAAAGGATTTGACTATACCTATACCATACTATCTATGTATGTAAGCGACGACGTTGGGAGAATTTTTGAGGAATAGAATCAATAGGTGGAAAGGGAATTTATATCGTTGGGTGATTGGTTCTGGTGTTGAAATTTTATTAAAGAAGAAAAAAACGATAAACCTAACCCCAGATTCTGTGTTTACACATCCCCAACAGGAAGGACATACAACATACATACATATATGATGGAGTAAACACAGGACACAAGGAACATTTCCCTAAATTATTTCTTGTTTCACACAAGATAAGAGGGTATACATTGTTTGCTTATGTACCTTTCTAGACTTATACTACTCGTATATACGAACTTGTATACATAAATATACTTACTTTTTTTTGGATATTTTTTTGGATTTTTTAATAAAGAAAGGATGGAGGGATATGAGATGTTTTTTTTTGGGAATATTTACTTTTTAAGTTATGTATAATCAAGAAGCATTCAAGTTGAAAATGAAGGAAAAAATATGTTCATTTAATGGTCTTCTATATACCTAAAGGAAGAGGTACATGCATGGATAGGTACACAAATATATACATATTTTAAGGAGTTGATAGAAATTATGTAATGAGATGAATAGCTATCAAAAAGCTAAATGTGATTATGGAAAATTTATTACATTATTGTTTCTTTTTTTAATTTAATTAATTTGGTTTTAAAATGTATATTCTGATTTCATACAAAAACATCGACTTGTATTGCTAAAAAAGGTTTGTAAGTTTTCCTGTTTTGTTAAAAAAGTTGTCAGTTTAATTATTCTAAACAAATTTAAAATTATGATGAAATAGTTTGATTTCAAAATCTATTTTTGTTAACGGGAATTTGAGTCGAAAACAAATTTTTACCAATTTTGTCTTTTATCTTATATAAAAGAATATAAATTGGATGAATGAAACTAATTTGAAGTCAATATCTTCTATTGTTCACGAGATATCGAGAACCGAACATCAATTTTCACAAATTTTAGTACCATTTCTCGAACATTTTTATTTTTTATATAAAAATATACAGATACAGAAAAATATCTTACGTTAACAACACAATTTACCACAAAATGAAATCATTTTGAAGACAATACCTTCATTTATTCACGAGATATCGAGAATCGGAAATCAATTTTTACCAATTTTGCGTACTATTTGTTGTAAATTTTAATTCTTATGAAAAAAACTGACTGTCGGATTTGTATGAAAATTTTACTGAATGTTGAAAACAATATTTTCTATAAGATGATATAAATATGAAGGCAATACCTTAAATTAAAAAAAAAATATTTGAGGCGAAAGTAAATTTTTACTAAGTATTGTAAGTATTTATTTTAGTATTGTTTTCTTTTTTAGTGTTTTTATTTTTTGTAAAAAAATTGTAAATTCGGTTTTTCTCAAAATTTTACTAAATGTTGAAAACAATATTTCTTATAAAATAAAATTAGTTGGAGGCCATAATCTCAAATTTTTTAAAAGATATTTGAAACGAAAATCAATTTTTACCAACTTTTATTAATTTATTTTACATTTTTATTGTTTTTGTAAAAAAAAAACTGTCAATTTAATTTTTCTCAAAATTTTACTGAATGTTGACATTAATATTTTTAAAAGATAAAATTAGCCAATATCTAAAAGTTTCGAAAAGGTATTTAAGTCGAAAATAAATTTTTACCAACTTTTGTTAATTTTTGTTTAGATTTTTTATTTTTTGTAAAAAAACTGTCAATTCGATTTTTCTTAAAATTTTTCTGAATGTTGAAAACAATATTTCTTATAAGTTCAAATTAGTTGGAAGCCATAATCTCAAACTTTTGAAAAGATATTTGAGTCGAAAGTCAATTTTTACCAACTTTTGTTATATTGTTTTTAAGCTTTTAATTGTTTGTAAAAAAAACTGTCAATTCGATTTTCCTCAAAATTTTATTGAATGTTGACAACAATATTTGTTAAAAGATAAAATTAAGTTAAGAGCCAATATCTCAAAGTTTTGAAACGATATTTGAGTCGAAAATCAATTTTTAACAACTTTTATTAATTTTTTTTACGTTTTTATTTTTTTTTTTGTAAAAAAAACTGTCAATTTAATTTTTCTCAAAATTTTACTGAATGTTGACATTAATATTTTTTAAAAGATTAAATTAGTTTAAAGCCAATATCTAAAAGTTTTGAAAAGGTATTTAAGTCGAAAATAAATTTTTACCAACGTTGGTTAATTTTTGTTTAGATTTTTATTTTTTGTAAAAAAACTGTCAATTCGATTCTTCTGAATGTTGAAAACAATATTTCTTATAAGTTCAAATTAGTTGGAAGCCATAATCTCAAATTTTTGCAAAGATATTTGAGTCGAAAGTCAGTTTACCAACTTTTGTTATATTGTTTTTAGGTTTTTAATTGTTTGTAAAAAACTGTCAATTCGATTTTTCTCAAAATTTTATTGAATGTTGACAACAATATTTGTTAAAAGATAAAATTAAGTTTAAAGCCAATATCTCAAAGTTTTGAAACGATATTTGAGTCGAAAATCAATTTTTACCAACTTTTAGTAATGTTTTTTTAGGTTTTTATTTTTCCTAAAAAAAACTGTCAACTCTATTTTTCTTAAAATCTTACCACATGTCAAAAACGTTATTTTTCGTTGCACAAAATTATTTTGGAGATAAAATTATTTTTTGTTCGTAAAATATTCGAGGTGACAAATATTTTTTAATTGGATTTTTTTTTACATTTACTTGTTTGGTATCACGCCACAATATAAAATATAAAGTTTGATTGAAGTCGCTAGCGTTATTGGCTCGTAAGATATTTTGGGTCAATCAAAACTGACATCTTTTTTTAAACTGCTATGGTTAAACAACCACCCACTAATTTTTTTGAGAGTCCTTTCTGCATTATTATCTGTATAACAAAATTTATTTGAAGTCGAACTAGTAGAGTTCTTGAGCTATGGACGACGAAAAAAACTTTCTGAACGTACGGACTTACGATTGTACGTACACACGCACGCACAGACATCTCTCTAAAAATCTTTTATTTCGACTCTAGAGACCTTGAAATGCCGAGAAATGTCAAAATTTTCAATTCGACAAATCGTACCGATTACAATAACTTCCTATGGGAAGTTAAAAAGGGATTTATAAAAAAGCTTTTTAAGGAATCCTTTATAAATATGAGAGATGAATTCAGAGGAAATATCAATGAAATGACTAATCAACTCATACATATAAATGCATGCATTCCTTTTTCAATGAGTCATATTTTTAGGTATGTATTATTAAAATCCAACTTGGTCTTAAATATATAAAACAAACATCTAGGAACCAGGCTTTTTGGATCTTTGAAAAGAACTGAGAACTAGAATTTCTAAGATATGACTTTTTCTAATACCGTTAATTTCAGTGCTTTTCCATTTTGAATATATATTCTTCCTTTTGTTTTAATAGTATTCTATTTTAAAATCCTAACATATGTTATGTGCATATGTATGTATTATGAACATATATATGTACATAAGTCTGTTACATAAATTTAAAGTCTCTATCCCTTTACAGCAAAAAAACTCAATATAACTGACGAACAATGAATAACAGAGATTGAAGGCCATAAATTCAAAGCTTTAGTAACTGAATGTTGTTCTTGAAATTAAATAAAAACTATAAAATATTTCAACATAAATTATAATCAAACGACTTGAAAAAATAATAAAAAACTCAAATAATTTAATGATAAATGATACTCATACGCCTTGGTGACCAAAATAAAAAAATATAGTAACAAAATTAGATAATCATAATTTACTAGACAAAAGTTTCTTTGTATAAGATCATCATCTTATTTTATGTTGCCATTACTAAGAACAAATGACATTTGTATAACAGTCGTTCTTTGACTTCCAGCGAGTGAAGAAGTGTTAATTAGTGATTGCCAGTTAATTTTAAATTTAAAAAGGAAAGTAAAGTGCATTTGTAGGGTTTTGCCTTTAAGTCGGCAGTTGGCTACAATAACTTACAAGTAATCGGTGGCCCAGTGGAGGTGGCGTCCGAAGACAAAGCGAAGGGTCGTGGGTTCGAGTCCCAGGCAGAGTCTACGAGGAATATAATTGCTTTTTTCCACAATCGTGAAATCGTAGATTTTATTGATTGGGAAAAAAAGCAGATGGAGAAGGAGAGAAAAGCAGGGGTATCGAAAGATACCTCTGCCAACACATCAGGTGATGTTACGGTGGTGCCAGCAGCGGTACCCGAAGTAACAGCAACAACATCTGGTCAGGCATCTGACCAGTGGATACCAGCAACAACGAACAAAAAGAGGAAGCTGAAGAAGCAAAGCCCAAACAAAGTGGAGAGGGCCAACTCCGCAAAGCGGCGGGATATGCGGAAACAAATGGAGGGTGGTAAGGGAGGAATTACCACCGAGAGTGAATTCTCAGACTACGCCGAGTCTGAGAAAACAGAATATGTATCGGAAGGTGGAGAGGGGCTCTTCAGGCCTCCGAATATGGATCTAATCCTATCGGAGCCAGAGCCAGTCCCGCCTACAAGGAAGGCTTTGGAGGTAGAGGCGGACCTCCAAGATGAGACAAATCTTGTAAAGGCCTTGCAAGCCAAACAAGCAACAATTAGCCATTTCGAGGAAAACCTCAGAAAGCTGAAGGAGGAGATAGAGCCCCTCCTCAGTCAGCTAAAGTTGAAGCAAGAAGCGCGCCGAAAACAAGAGGCAGCGCAACGGCAACTGCAACAAAAACAACAGCAGCAAAAACAACAGCAACAACAACCACAGCAGCAAAAACAACCACAAACCAAGCCCGCAACCAAAAACACAGGAGCGGAACAAAATAGAAAGGCTCCATCAGCAGTGACAGGCCCAAGCTCTGAGGGCCCATCGACTTCAGCGAAAACAATGCAGAAGCAACAACAACAGCCACGACAAAGCCAGCAGCAGCAGCAACAGCAGCAGCAGAAACAGCAGAAGCAGAAACAGCAACAGCAGAAACAGCAGCAACACCAGAAACAACCACAGCCCAAGAAGGAGAAGGTGCCACCAATCAGGACCTACCGGGTTGACCTGCAGGACTTAAAACAGGTATGTAAGTCGGCCACCAAAAACAATTTTCTTATAAATATATTAAATGAAAAAGAAAAGCGGTATTCGGTACAGTGCTTCTCACTGGCCGAATACAAAATAGTTAAAGAAGTGCTTAAGGAGGCCACAGCTGAGTTCTTCAGCTTCACGCCTAAAAGTGAAAAATTAAAGACGGTCCTACTGAAGGGCATAAGTTCCTGCACGGAACCGGAGGCGCTCTTAGCTGAGCTCCGCCAAAAAGCCATCGACGATCTCGATTTCATCGGGGTCAAGCCTTTCACTACGGTGAAGTCCAGGCGAGGGGGTTACAGGCTGCCAATGTTCCTCGTAACATTATCGCCCCAAAGTAGGCTTGAGAGTCTGAGGGAAATCAAATGCCTCGACTATCAAGCCATACACTGGGAGACATTAAAAAGGCACGACGACATTTTACAATGTACGAAGTGCCAGAGGTTCGGCCATGCCGGAGCCAACTGCAATATGCAGTTGCGCTGCGTCAGGTGCTCCGAAACCCACATCAAGGGAGAGTGCAAGCTGGGGAATGAGCGGGTTGAGGATTTGACCCAGCTCAAGTGTGTCCTTTGTGGAAACCAAGGGCACCCGGCTAGCTATAGGGGTTGCCCTAAGGTCCAACAAATCAAACAAAAACAGGCCAGTCAAAAAGCCGAAGAAAGTCGAACAGTTCGACAGGCTCCTACACAAAAATTCGTGGATCCCAAATTTTCCTACGCCCAAATGGTGTCAGGGAATGGGAACACGAGACAGGCTCCACCAACGGTTGCCCCAAAGGCCCCTGTGCCTAAGGCACCAGAGGTGCAGCCTGACATTGTAGCCTTGTTGTTGAACATTCAAGGTCAACTTACAGGACTGCAAAGTCAGATAAAGGAGCAAGGCAAAAGGGTAGACCATCTCTACTCTTTGTTGCCTGGCCTGGCGCAATTTAGACCATAATGGGCGCGCTGCCGGAGACGCGCCTAAAAGTCCTAGCTGTGAATGTAAATTCACTGATTAGGATTGAACGAAGAGCCAATATGTTCCAATTGTTGAAAGACTACAGTCCCGATGTGTTTATGGCTAGCGAAACTAAGCTAAACCACAAACACAAATTGACTCATAAAAATTACAATATCGTAAGAAGAGACCGGCCCGACTCCACTCAAGGGGGCGGTGTCGCTCTCTTTATACGAAAAGGCATTAATTATAAAGTCATATACAACAATGAATTGCGAAAGCTCAAGACGCTAGAAGTTTGCGTTGTATGCATCTCTCTCACTCAAGGGAAGCGGATGTATATGATTGCGGCTTATGCGGCTGGAGCTCCGCAGGTTACTTACTTTGCTTCAGAACTCGAGATTCTTTTTAGGGAACTTAAACTGAGCCTGGAAGAAAACTATTTCATCTTGGCCGGTGACTTGAACGCAAAACATGAAGATTGGGGAAATCAACATAGTAATCCCAGAGGTAACCATCTTTTTAATTTGATGAATCTTTACAGCGTTGAATATGGCGTCGACCTGCTGGCTACTGAAAAGCCATCGTATCCAAGAAGCGGCTCCTTTCTGGATCTTTTGCTGTACGACACCAGACTGACAGTTACAGACAAAGTGGGTAATCACCCTCGAAACTGCTTACAGACAGTCGAGTACGACAGTGATCACTGCGGACTGGCTGCTGTAATGCAGATTCCAAACGAACGCGTGGAGTTGGAGGAATACGTTGCAACGCATTCTTACAATTACAGTAAGATGCGCTGGCCTCGTTTCACCAACGCCCTAGCGAGAGAACTTCGTTCGAGTGACATAGCCCCACCAAACAACAGAAACCTGACAAATACGGAAATTGACCAACATTTACAACAGATGAATGAAACAATAAAACGAACAATGGAACGGACAATACCAAAGTACAAAGAACGGGACCAAATGGACGCTTACAGAAACTCGACTATTGACGCACTACGTAAGCACAAGAGTGGCTTACTGACAAGACTCAAAAACTTGTACAGACGACTTACAGACCCACACGACTAGGAGGTTAGGACACTGAAGTCGTCAATAAAAAATGTCAATCTGTTGATTAAGGAGAACTACAGGTTATCAATTAACAAGTACTGGGACCGCAAGATCCGGTCAGTTAATTCCAGTGACCCTAGTATGTTCCCTAAAATCAACAAGATATTCAGGAAAAAGAACGACAATGACCTTCCGTGTCTGAAACTCCAAAGAACTGAAGAGAACAGAGACGTACTCAGAACAGCGCAAATAGATCCAGAAGAAGCCATCTTTGACGATGACTTTTTTATAATTGAAGATCCGAAGGAAAAAGTGGAGGCGGTGGGAGCTGCTTTCCAGCAAGTGTACAAGGTGAATGCTAGCACTCGCCCCAACCACGACCTGGAAAACAGAGCCCTACTTAATCATTTTTACCTTCGAAATGATATGACACAATGGCGATCTGAGAACCGCGGTTTCATGCGGTTCAATGACGATTCCTTGGCAAATGCCATAATCGCCGAGCAAACGGGTCCAAGTCCCCTGTTAGTGACGAAGGTTGAGCTTCAGCTCATCTTCAACTCAATAAAAAATAAAAAGTCAGCAGGTGTCGATGGTATATCCAACGTTGTACTAAGACATTTACCGATGGAGGCGATTGACATTTACACCACACTCTTCAATAATGCACTGAATAATGCATATTATCCAGTGCATTGGAAGACCGCTGTGGTTCATCCTCTTCCGAAAAAGGGAAAGGACAACTCCAACCCGTCAAATCTTCGGTCGATAAGTCTTCTTCCGAGCATCAGCAAAGTTTTCGAAAAAATCATTAATAGGGCTCTGACTAAGTGGGCTGCGGACAACAAAATAATTCCGGATAAACAGTTCGGGTTCAAGGCGGGTCATGACACAATTCATGCTGCGTCTAAACTCGTTTCTGATATCCAATGGAATAAAACAAAACAACAATGCACAGGTGCTGTTCTGGTTGATTTGGAAAAGGCCTTTGACACCGTATGGTTAGAGGGTCTTTACCTAAAACTGAGCAGGCTTGGCATAAGCAAGCCATTGTTGTATATACTTTATGATATGCTTAACGGTAGAAAGTTTGTTGTCAAAAGTGGCAATGTAACTTCTACCACAACATTCTTAATTAAAAATGGTCTTCAACAGGGAGCGGTGAACTCGCCGATTCTCTTCAACATTTACACCAGCGATCTGATAGGTAGTCTTACAAAGGCAATTGCGTACGCCGACGATCTTATTGCGTACAGAACGGCCCGAAAGGTTGAGGTTATTAGAATTCTCTTGCAGCGTGATTTCGACAAGATTCAGCGATATTGCGACGACTGGAAACTGAAAATAAATGTCCAGAAGTCGGAGACAATTCTGTTCCGGACTCCGTTGGCTAGGGCCACGAGGGATACGCGCAAGAATTGGCACAAGATGGTCATCGTTGATCTTCACGGGCAGCCATTGGCGAGCAAAAGTGTAGTGAAGTACCTAGGTATCTGGTTAGATCAGTATTTATATTTCGACAGACATATAAATGCTGCTCTGACCAGGGCCCGAGGAGCCTTCGCTCTGACGAAACGGCTGTTTTTTAGCAGTCGGCTTGACCCCAGAGTGAAGGTAATTTGCTACATGGCCCTCATACGGCCGATGATCGTTTATGGTTGTCCTGTGTGGTTCAACGTTGCCCCTTCCCAGATGGAGAAGTTTCGGGTGTTCGAGCGGCAGTGTTTACGACGCTGTACCGGCTTATATCGAACAGCCGAATCTTCTTACGTGCATTACTATTCCAACGAGGTCCTATACAACGGGGCTCGAATCAACAGAATTGACAATTTCGTGATAAAACTCGTTCGAGGTCACATTGCAAGAGCTATGTCTTCGACCAACAATTTAATTTTCGGGGCGTTCTATCCGAACGACGAGTTTTTTGAAAGTGCACGCTTGAGCGGCTTCATTCCGCCAGAGGCATTCCTCTTTTTAGATAGATGCGGTCTGATACAGAATAGATTGGCAGTTCCGTTAATCTACCACGTCAGACGACGAACCGTGGATAGGCGACTCCTGTACAATCGGGACGTCATGGCACACGACGGAGCAGAGCTCCTTCGGTTCAGTAGGGCTGTGTCCGAACGGGACCGAACTGATAGGGTGAAGCAGGAGAGCCAGTTTTGGTGGCTTCAATCGGCACTTGATAATGAGTAGTCGGGATAGGGTTTTAAGCCTTGGCCGGCTTACATACTTGTTTTATAGTTTTAGGGTTTAGTTTTAAGTAGAATAGGCATGGTGGCACAAAAAAAAAAACATAAAAAAAAAATACAAAAAATACAAAAAAGAAAAATACAAAAAAATACAAAAAAAAGAAAAAATTAAAAAAAAAAATCATGGAATAATCAAAAAAATAAAAATAAAAAAAAGACAAAATATGAAAAACAAAAAACGTTAGATAGTTAGATTTGCTGCTGTGGTTGTTCTAGTTTTAAGTAGTTTATAGGTAGAATAGGTAGTTTTAGTTAGCTTTAAGTTTTATATTAAGGACCTTATTTTAAGTAGTTTTTAAGTAAAAATAAAAAAGGATATTGACATTAGTTTTTGCTAAATTTTCTAATGAATACACAAATAAATAAAATGAATTGAAGTTAAATAGATCTTAGGGCCGAAAGGCATTAGCATTAAGTATTATTGTTTAACTTAGAGTGTCCGTATGGGACCAGTAAGTTAGTTGTAAGTTATGGATAATTAGGCTAGTTTTATGAATTTTTGTCTAGCTTTAAGATAGTCTTAAGAATGAATTAATAAAAATGAATTTGAAAAAAAATGAAAAAAAAAAAAAAAAAAAAAAATGACATTTGTATTCATGTCATGTGCTTGTATATCCTTGGATTACCAACACTCACTTTTTTATTCAAGATTAAGTTAATATATTCTCGGTTTCTCTTTTTAGAATATTGTGTTTTTATGTTTTGCAATAGATTGAAATCTTTGGGTGAGCTCACTCTCCTTTTTTCGATACCAAAATAATTTGAAATTACACGGGTATATTAATCTAATTTACTTGTAAACTTTTTTTGCTGTATGGAACAATGCGATAATATACAGGGTTTTTCAACGGGGACGCTACAAAACCAGAGCGATAGGGAAAGCAAACGACGCCATATTCTTTGCCGCTCTATTGACATTTCTCTTCAGTAAGGTTTGCCATTTCATGATGGAAAGATATACGAGCCAACAACGAGTCAAAGTTATTAAAATTTACTACCGAAATTCGGAGTCAGTGGCCTCAACGTTAAGAGCGCTAAGTCCAATTTATGGTCGTCATAATCGTCCTAGCAGATCAACAATTGAGCGTCTAGTGGAAAAATTTGAATCCACAGGCACAGTACAAAATTTTCCCGTGCCAGTGAGCAAAAAGGAGTGCCCGTAGTGTCGAGAATATTGCTGCCGCTGAGGCTTCAGTTGCAGAAAGCCCAAATGTGTCTCCTACACGTCGTTCTCAAGCGTTGGGCATCTCTGTGAGGTGCGTCGTTTTGGCGAATTTTGCGAAAAGATCTTGGCCTACATCCTTACAAGAATAAATTGACGGAAGAACTAAAGGCGCTTGACCACCAGAAGCTTCGTTAGTTGCTGAATTGGGTTAAGCAACAACTTGAAAATGATTCGGATTTTCATCGAAAAATTATCTTCAGCGATGAGGCTCGTTTTTGGCTAAATGGCTTCAGCAATAAATAAAATATGCGGTATTGGTAAGGCAGCAATCCACACGTACTCCATGAGTCATCATTGCATCCCGAAAAAATTACGGTTTGGTGTGGTTTATGGGCCGGTGGCATCATTGGGCCGTACTTCTTCCGTGATGATCAAGACCGGCACGTTACTGTAAATGGCAATCGCCACTGTTCAGTGATAACCGAATATTTTTGGCCTCAATTGGATGATATGGACTTGGAAGACATGTGGTTCTAGCAGGACGGTGGCGGGCGCCACAAGCCACACAGCGAATGTCACAATCAATTTATTGGAAACCAAGTTTGGAGAACGTGTTATCTCACGAAATGATCCAGTCGTTTGGCTGCCTCGGTCGTGCGATTTGACGCCATTAGAATATTTCCTGTGGGGCTACATCAAGTCTATGGTCTATGCCAACAAGACAGCGACGATTGATGAACTTTATACGAATATCCAAAGTGAAATTGCAGCAGTATCGCCCGATTTATGCTTGAAAACCGTTGAAAATTGGGTTCAGCGTCTGGACTTTTTCAAGTGTGCCCGTGGTGGCCATGCAAAAGAAATCGAGTTCCATACATAATGGCATCGAACGTATACTTTCACAGGAATAAAGAATTTCATTGATATCCAAAACCGTTTTTGTTTTATTTAAACAAAACTTTTGCAGCGCTCTTTTTGAAAAACCCGATAAATAACGATACGGTTCTTTGTATGTGTGTAAAATCGTCCGAGTTTCTTATTCGATAGATGATTTCGAGTTTATGTAAATTGTGATGTTTCTATTTTGATTGTGGCATTCCCCAAGGCTCAGTGCGTGGTCTACCCCTTTACGATTGTACTACAATGCAAATGAGCTATTCTCTCTAATGATATTGCAGTATTTGCGTCGCATGAGTTTCATCTCAACATTGAGATAAATTTAAGACATGCGATCGAAAAATGAGTATCGCTACTAAAATGCCAAAAGTCCTTACTTAAAATTAAGTTATTACTACAAAAGTTATATTCCAAGGAATACTGTTATATGGTTGTTCAGTATGGGGTAACGCGCTGCAAGGTGCCATTTAAAGAAGTTTCAGGTATCACAGAACAAAGTTCTAAAAATAAAGCTAAGTCTTCCTTAGATTCTTGGTCAAAAATAAATCGTCTGTAGATTTGTCTTGCTTAAAACTTTAACAAAATATTCACAACAATATTTTGTGTGGGATACAAAATTTGAAGTTAATATCTTTCTTTGTTTTCCTAATACTTGAGTTTAAAATCATTTCTATTCAGTTTTTTGATATTTTTGTAGGTTTTAGTGTTTTGTTAAAAAAGTTTTCAGTTGGATTATTCTAAAAAGTTTAAAAAACGGACCATTGGATTTTAATAAAAAATTAACTGAATGTCAAGAAAAATATTTTCAGTGAGATAAAATTAGTTTGAAGCCAATATTTTTAAATTTTGAAAAGATATTTGATTTTTGCTAAGTTTTAGTATTGTTTTTTTTGTAGGTTTTTATTTTTTGTAAAAAAAAAACTATCAATTCAATTTTTCTCAAAATTTTACCGAATGTTTAAAATAGTATTTCTTATAAAACAAAATAAGTTTAAAGCCCAAATCTCAAATTTTTGAAAAGATAATTTAGCCGAAAATCCTTAAAAATTACACAAATATGGGTTTCATGTTTTGTTTTTGTTAAACCTTATCTAACTATGTACGTATATTTTCAATAATATGTATAATTGCATACCTATTCGATTTCGCATTTATTCAATTATTTACATTAATCACATAATTTTTACCAAGTAAACTCATTGCTTTCAATTCGATGGCTCAATTACTGAATGTATTTATATTTTCATTGATTTAAATTTCTTTTATTTTTGTTTGTTTTCCATTCATTATTTTAACGGAATTGTTATTTTTTAATTAAGATATGTATGTTTATGCTCGACTATATGAATATGAACAAACAGAAATTGTATATTATAAATTCAAATAAACCCATAAAAATATGATGTACCAAAAAAGGATATAAGAAAGAATGTACCTTAAAAGAAATTGTATACATTATAGACACTGACTAATACGAAGAAAAAAAATCGAACACAAAAATACCAAGAAGGGTAAAACAGATTCCTGGGGACAATATCCAAAGATACAAAACTTTGCCAAGACTTTTTCTAAAACAAGAAGATCCTTGGCAAAGTGAGTTTGCTTGTCTCTGATGTGTGCTATTGACGCGCACTTACAAGCAGAACACACAACATAGAATATGATGTTTGCACATATATAAGGAGAAGAGTGTCCTCCTCAAGGACATGGAATTCATATGCTGTTTTAAAATATAACATCAACTTTTCGTCTCATCAATATATATAGCATACACATAACATACTTATAAGAATATATTCAGAGGTATACGAAGAACTATAAGATTCCAAAACGACCAGCAGTGTTAAATGTGAAAACATAAATTGAGCTACAATGTTTCCTTTCATTTAACTTCATATGCAAATATCCTGTCTGCCACAAGAACAATAAAATAAAACAACAAAAACAAATGTATTAAATTGAAACCAGAAATCTCGGAAATACCGCTTACTCCTTTTCTCTTAAACTAACGCACAGAGTTTGGATGAAATATTATTTAAAACATAATATGACAATATACTTACACGGTCGACATTTGTAAGCAATTTCAACAAACTTTCGGATACCGGAACAAGGATCCCCGGAAAGTGATTTGGCGGAAGCAGAAAACTTGCAGTGACGTTGACGTTTCTTTTGGCACGCATCGACCACTGTCTGCAGGAGGACGTACTGTAAATAAAATATAATAATGTTATAAAAAAGATTGAGTTTAAATTATTTAAAAAACTGCGAATAAAAATTGAAAGCGGTTAATTTTATGCAAAAAATCAGTTTCATTGGTTCTAGTCTTTACAAAATTTATAAAAAAAGTCAGTAAAAAATATCGACGGTCATATTTTCTTTGAACTCTTTTCAACGGCAAGAAATAGTATTTTCTTAAACTACATATTTCATCTGTTGCTACGTCTGTCTGTCTTTTGGTCCTGTTTTTTGAATTTTGACTATGGATAAAGTGCAACTTCACTTAATTTCTTCAGGAAATTTAAATTTATTTTCGGTCTAGAGAGAGCACGGATCACGTGTTTTGTCGACATTTGTATTAAATTTGTTCCAAACTATTTAGTACCTATTACAGTTTTTACACTTTGACATCCTTTTTTTCAAGCTGTGGAGTATTAAATACTAAATTATCGTAGTAAAGGAAACTTTTTCAGGTTTTTTTCCAAATTGACAAAAAAAGTTGTAACTTTGCAAGTTTGCAAATTTTTGATTTCGATATGATTTTGTTGTTATCTTGTTGAATGAATTGAGGCCATACACAACTTTTAAAAAAATTACTTTTTAAATAAAATCCGCACTATTCTACATACAGACGCTGTGTTTTTGGTAGATTACTATTTTTCATCTATTTGACAAATTTTTGTTTCGTATGTAATTATTTCATCTCGAAAAAAAAAAAATAAATGCTTCAAAATTGAAATTCACAATAAATATTAATTATTATGTCGAATTTTGTACTCATTTTGTTAACCCTGTCCGAATTGTATTGACACACTGAATACCTTTGTTAAGAAAAATACTGTTACACTTCATTGGGTACCTTAGGTCTATTTCATAAACATTGACAGTTGCGGCATGTGACAGTGACAGGTAACAATTTGTTAATTTACAACTTGACAATTGTCAAAATCTGTTTCATAAACAATTTCATAATTTCGTAGAATTGTCCTGTTTTCGTTTCATCAAGAAATTGCCAAATATTTTTTAACAATTGTCAGGAATTTTCCGACAAATTTGTACTTACAATTCTTTTATGAAATGAAAAAAAAAACATACAATTTACATATTTTTGTCAGCATTTAATTGATAATTGTGACAGGAAACTCCGTTACGGTCAAGTAGTGTTGACAGTGAAAAGATCTAAAATGATAAACGATACATTTTCAAGTGAAAGTGAATGTGGTGACGATTCTCATTGTATTTTTTTGACAAACTTGTCACCTGTCAATATTTTATGACATGCAGATTTTTCAGACGAATGTGACAGATTTGAAGAGTTGTCAATTTTTATGAAATAAGGCCCTGGCCATTTCGGGGTTCAGATAAATAAAAAGACAGACTCCTTGGCTAACGTATGTAGTTGCCAAAACTTGACTGACAGGACCTGAACCGTTCTTTAAAATAGGAAAAATATGTGATTTAGAATATAATCAAAAAAGATGAGGAGACAAAAATAAAATCTGAATAGATACCTAAAATGAGGCAGACAAAAATACAGCAAAAACTTGTTTTTATTGACTTGGGTGTAGTTAAAGGCTCGAAACTTACATTTACTGAGCATGTTAGCTATCTTGTTAAAAAAAAAACAAATAGAGGCTAGTTCTTGAATATGTCTGGTGAAGTTTGAGCATCTTATTATTTTATACACGAAATGAGATTTTAAGCGATTCAGAGAAGGTTTTTTGTCTCCGTTATATTCCTTGGTTTAGCGAAAATATTTTACCAACTTATTTTCAAAGGCTCACTTTTATTGATCTTCCCTCGTTGACAAACCATGGAAAATATTTACAATTTGGTTACAATATTATCACCATCGGTTCTTATTCGTTTTAACTTTAGTTTTAGTCTATCGACTCCAAAGACCACCAAATACAATTTGGATCAGATTGAACTTTGGTCCACATAAGAATCTAAAATTCAAAACAATGTTTTATAACAGTTTATATTAAAAATAGATGATATATAGTTGTCAAGCTTTTATTCATAAGCATTGTTCAAATAAATAAATTCACTTAAGAGAATTGAATTAAATTTTATATTATATATTGCAACGTGATACAATAATAAATAAATATTGTTTTCAACATTCGGAAAAATTTTGAGAAAAATTGAATTGAGAGTTTTTTACAAAAAATAAAAACCTAAAAAAAAAATTAAAAAAGTTCGTAAAAATTGATTTTCGACTTAAATATCTTTTCAAAACTTTGACACATTGGCTTTAAACTTATTTTATCTTTTAAAAAATATTGTTGTCAATATTCAGTAAAATTTTGAAAAAAAAATCGAATTGACAGTTTTTTTTACAAAAATTAAAAACCTAAAAAAAAACAATACTAAAACTTTGTAAAAATTTACTTTCGACTCAAATATCTTTTCAAAAATTAAAAATATTCGCTTCAAACTTATTTTATCTCACAGAAAATATTCTTTTCGATATTCAATAATTTTTTTATAAGAATCCAACAGTCCGTTTTTTTATACAAAAATAAAATCTACAAAAAATAGTACGCAAATTTGGTAAAAATTCATGTTCGGTTCTCGATATCTCGTGAACAATGGAAGATATTGACTTCAAATTAATTTCATTTATCCAATTTGAATTTGTTTATATAAAAAAAAAATTTAAGAAATTCTACTAAAATTGGTAAAAATTGGTTTTCGACTAATAATATCGTTAACAAAACTAGATTTTGCAATAAATCTATTTCATTATATTCTGTTGATTATTTTGAAATTTTTAAGAATAATTGACTGAAGTTATCACCAGTGTGGGTCGCAACCCAGTCTCTTTTTCTTTTTAAAAAATTGGTCGCTTATTTTAGCGCACGTTTTTATACTTTTTAGTACCTAACCATTTTCAAAACCTCGTTTCTGGGCACTAAAGGTAGACCAGGTCATATATATTCTTACCATTCTCTTTTATATGTATCATTAAAAGTACTTTTTATGCCTAACACACCTTCACTTTTCCACTCTCAACGGCTTAAAAGTAGGTAAAATCAAAATTAATCTTATCTTATCTAAAGACAGAGAGATAAACCTTAAAATTTATAAGCAACAAACGTCCATAAAATATGAAATGATTATGATGATATAATAAAGCTTTTCGTACACTTGCAATTCACTGCATACTTAATATAAACATTAGATTACTATTCATTCCCTTAACTCCCAGTAGTACCTACAAGCTTATATTTCAGGAAGTTACAAACATACATGTACAATGTACATATGTACGTTCGAAATAACATACGAGTAGTTCAGTATTACCAAAGCTGTTTTTTTGTCTTTTATTAAGGATTGAGTTCAGAATCATATTAAAGAGAATCTACCTTTATAACTCACAATCGATGTAAAAAGATTATGAATTTATATATTTCCTCCCTCTTCCATGATGTTCTTTTTTACGCAGAACGTAACATGAATAACTTGCATTTTTATTTTTAATTTGACATAAATAAAATTAACAATTTAAATTACACTCATATTCAGTGCTCAATGGTATTGTCGTCGCACACAGGATATAACATATAACATACCACCACTGCAGTTCCGGTGAAACGGAAATTGAGCCATCGCCACATTTGTTGTCGGTGTAACGGTGCTACGTTTATTTTTCCTTGATGCATTAAGAGCAAACAAAAAAAAACCTCTGTCTATGAAAATATATATCGAAAACCAAAGTAAGACAAGAACTGTACCACAACGAAAACCAACCACCCTACTACATCATTGACAGTTTTGAATGTAGACATAAAAAGTGACTTTGGAGCAAGGCAAAAGGGAGAGGAGCTTTGGAAGGGTAGTATTACTTTTTTTGCTTCTGATTATTAAATCTTTCCTCTTCTGTAGCTGTCATGGATGTCGGATTTAATAAAAATCGTTCTACGCTGCTGGTTCGTTGGTTAAGTTAACGTTGGCGTTGGTTGGCTGGTTGCATTCGAATCGTACGTATAGGTGTTTTTTTTTTTTGGCTCACTGTATCCGTTCGTTGCACTGTTTTTCGGTATTCTGTCAAATATTTGGAAGTATATTTTTGATGACAGTTGGGAAAAGCCAAGAATTACGAGTTTTCACAATCGAACTATCGAACGAAATGCAATGAATACCTGTGACGTTTCCAGGAAATTGAGACCGAATTTTGTTCCATGAATTCACAAGATCAAATATTTGTTCGAATTAAAGTTGAACGCAGTTGAATGTTGAAAATCGGATGTGATGTTGTTGGTTTTGGAAAAATGCTTTAACCCGTTTGCCGATGTTCGTTGATTAATGAATAAATAGGGCGGTTTTCTAGAAACGCACTTGGTCTATAGTCTCATAGCAATATGACCATGTAACAGGTATTGTTCAAGGCGATTCATGTCATAATAGTAAGTACCGCCGCGAGCTGTAGTGTCTCTCTGTACTTAACCGATATTCTTAAAAACCAGTCAGCGGAATTTCATACGGTTTTCAGCTATGGTTTAAATGCATAATTTGTAAAAGTTTTGTGTAAATTGGTGGGAATATGACGACAATTGTTGCAGGTGTCGAAAAAAATCGATATGTCTGGGAGCTTTTATCAGAAACGCTGGAGAAATGGTATGACCCACACTGGTAACTTCCTATCCGTGCCCGTATGTCGATTTGCTTAAAAGTTTAACAAAATATTAATACAATAAACACTTTGTGTGATATGAACAAATTTGAAGTCAATATAATTATTTGTTCTCAAAATACTTGAGTCGAAAACAATCCGTTTTTGTTATTCTTGTAGGTTTTGTGTTTTTTAAAAAAGTTTTCAATTTAATTTTTATAAAAAATTAACTAAAAGTTAGTAACAATGGTTTGCTTAACAAAACTGACAAAAACTTATTTTTAGTCGAAGACCAATTTTTATCAAGTTTAGTAGCATTTTTGAAAGTTTTTATTTTAAAAAAAAAAACCGATTAGATTTGGATTGAACATTTTCTTGCACATAATGAAATCATTTTGGTTTCAAATGATTCAGTTATTCACAATATATCGAGAAACAAACATCGATTTTTACCAATTTTGTGTAGTTGTTTTTGAAGATTTTAATTTGTATGAAAAAAAAAAACTGATTGTTGGATTCTTTTTCTTTCTAATGAATGTTGAAAATAATATTTTTTGCAAGATAAAATTAGTTTGAATCCAATATCCTTAATTTTTGCAAGTCTTAGTAGTGTTTAAATTTTTGGTTTGTATTTTTTTGTAAAAAAAACTACTTCTATTTTTCTAAGATTCTAGAGAGCCTAAAACGTCAAGAAATGTCAATATTTTTAATTCGTCAAATCAGAAAGATTATTATAATAACTTCCTATGGGAAGTTAATCGTGCACTACGTCCAATATTCAGTTGACTTAAACTCTAATGCAACATCAAGAACGTTGCGCGTAAGTAAAATGGCCCAAACCGAGATGGCCAACGTTACAAATTTTCACAAGAATATTATGTTTAATGATAAATCTCATTTTTGTTTAAATAGGAACGTTAATAAGCAAACCTAAGAAAAGAATCCCTGGTACGAAGATGAATGCGCGGTATTGAAGGGAAAACGAGCCGGAGGTACTGTGAAAAGAGGATTAAAGAGAAAATGCCTAGAAAGAAAAGAGCATCCGCAGCATCAAAACTCACCTATCTCGAGAAGTCCAGCACCACCACCAACACACGCCAGTCCTACAAAGCTGCCAAGCAAATGGCATCTATTTATAGAACCGGTACGCAAGCTCTTTGAAAAAGAGAAGAAAACCTAGTCACCGAAGCACAAGTGTTTAAGCAATATTGAAGAAGTTAAGAGAACCAGCCACAGCTTGAAACCAACAAATTCACCGATTTGGATGGCCTACCTGCCGAACCCTTCAAATATGGAGGTTATATTCTGGTAGCTCTCGACCAAGTTTGAGAAGAGGAAAGTATGCTCGATTACTGGTTAAATAGCTTACCTAATCTACAAAAAAGGCGGTCCTATATCACCGCTTAATGTCGCCTACAAGATCCTATCCAAAGTAGATACTATGTGAGCGTCATAAACTTATTGTAATACTATGGATTGGAACGTACTTGTGTAGCTTTAAGCCAGGCAGTTTAACAATAGACCATTATTTTATATTAAGACAAAGCCTGGAATTAAGGCAAAGAACGAATTTCAAGTCAAGGCCCACCATTTTTTCATCGACTATGACGGCATAAGTCGCCAAGAGCTTCTATTGTCAATTTCTGAACTCGAGACCCCAAAAAAACTGATGCATGACGTTACAAGATACGCAGTGCAACGTGCAAATGGGTAACAATTCATTCGAGCTTAGGCAAGGAGATGTGCTATGATTTGATTTCTTCAACATAGTTCTGAAGCAGATAGTTCTCAAGATTGCTGTTAACCTGGAAGTCACTACCTTTTATAGGTCTTCTTGTTTGGCTATGTGAACGGCGCGGCGTGATCGGCTACTCCTAGCGAGTTGTCCTAGAAGCATTTAGAGCTTTAGATGAACAGGTGAAACGCGTTGGTCTTAAAGTAAATAAGAACAAAACAATGAACAATGTATATGCTATCAACAATCAAAGCCTAATCTGTCCACCCGCCTACGACAAAACGTTACTGTTGGTAGCAATAATTTCGAGGTATTCAAGGAGCTCACCTATACCTCGAAACAAATATCAATTCCACGAACAACACCTTAGAAGAAAACCAACGAAGAATTACCCTAGCGAACCGCTGATACTTCGGTTTGCGTTTGGCCAAACAAATGGGTTCAAAACTTCTTTTTCCAAAAGACAAAGTGCATGCTATACAAAACTTTAATTTTACCAGTTTTAACTGTACAGCGCGCGCTAAGTGCTTAAAGATAAGTAAAAATGTAGAATTGATACTGGGAACTTTAGAGAGGAAAATCCTTCGGCGAAGATTTGGTTGGAAGAGAGGAATGCAGGAGAAGATTTAATAGTAAACTGTACAAGTTCTATCAAAATTTGAATGTAGTCCAAAAAACCAAAACACACTGGCTCGGCCACATCGAACAAAACGAAAACAACGCTGCAGCAAAGAAAACCTTTATTTTATTTACATTATCTTGCGTCATGGAACTGTGGCCTCCAAGATCGTGTGATTTAACACCTCTGGATTTTTGTGTGGGGTTTTTTGAAGTCAATTGTCTACACACCCGAGACGATTATTGCCTTGAAAGAGAATATTCGGAGAGTTATTTTGACATATGGCCCAAATTGCTGCAAGAAGTGGACGAAAATTGGGCCTTCCGGCTGGAACTTCTTGGAGACAGTCGCGGCGGCCACTTGCTCGAAATCGTTTTTAAAACTTATCTCATGACAAAACCTTGTCTTTATAATTAATTTAAATTTTTAACTGTAACATTAAATTATATGCCTTTTAATTCTTCATGAAAACCATACTTCTATACAAAAAACCACCCTTCATTATAATTCTATTACTTTTACAACTTAAGCTAAATAAATGCTTGCATTTAAAATACCTTTGCTTTGAATGAAAGCGTTTCAAATAGTTTTTTTTTTTTGGTTTATGTACAATATACAATATACATAATATACATAATGTACATATTTGATTTTCATAATTCAGCCTGAAATTTTGAAATTTTCAACATTTTAAATGCGTGTATACACCTGAAACACATGCATAAGGCCGTAAAGTGAGTTATAAACTCTTCATCTAATAAACTTAACAATCAAACATCATTACCATCGATTAGATTTTATATTTACCAATATCTATTCGCTATGCCCTAAACAATCAATTTAATTGAAAAAAAAAATCTAGTTTATTTGCGAAGTGTTATCTAAAGCTCAATTCCTGTACTGGATGTTTTACAATGCAAACGTTAATTATTATTATTTTCATTTCCTTTAACATGGATTTATATTTACATTTGAAAATTATTTCTGCCAATTCAAATAATTTTGAACGAAATCAAAACATATTATTAATTTAAAAAACATTCAACGAACATAAAAAAGATAACATTTATCGAATATTACCTGCATTTTTTTTTAAATGCCTGTTTCAATTTGAATGTAATTTATTTAAATATTTTTCCAATTAAAAAATAAATAAGCTTAGTAGATACCTACAAAAAAAAAGAAGAAAATAACATAATTTATTATTTTATTATTATCTGATCTTTGGTAATCAACATTTCATTTACTCAAATTAAATGCCAGTTGTTTCGCATAACCGCTTCAATTATATTCGGTTGATTCAAATATTTATAATATAAATGCTGAATGTGTATAAATTGTACATTAATGCGTTTGCAACAAATAGCCTACACTATATAGCCCACTTTTCAACTGTCAAAAATCCGATTAATATTGCATTCAATTGAATATAATGATTTCGATTGGTTTATACTCGTTTGTTCTTTAACAATTTTATACATAGCTGTACGCATAATGTACACATTGATTTTGTGTTATTCTATTTTTGGAAATAATTTATGTACGCATGTATTTGAAATTACCCAGCCGCACGTGTGGAAATAGTATTGAACTTTATTATTGACACATTTCAACCACTATTCCGGCCAAGCTTATATTCAGAGGGCTTACCAAAATCGTATGAATACGGAATTTAAACTGAATACGTGAATGATGGTCGAAAATGCATTGAATTTCTAAATTTAATTTAAAATTAATTTCAAACAAACTGTGGTAGAAAAACATAGATTACCATAATTTGCATCTAATTGTAAGAAATAATAAACGGATTCTTGTGTTATATTTTATAATTAAGTTTCTCTTGCAAAATGGAAGGTGGCTGTTATAAAGACACACAATAACCGCATTGGCCACTCCGTTATTAATTAATAGCCAACACCAACTATAATTTGATAGAAACTTTCAGATTTCTATGCCTTCCAGTTCCAGATCTTTCTGGGAAGATAGGACATTCCTGAAAGACCATTCCACAGATAGATCAAATACAAATATACCAAAAACTAATGAGAGGGTTTGTGGAGGCGTTTACTCTGAACGACTGAAATCAAACCTAACATTCCGTCTTAGCAATCCCTGTAGCTTGTTCCAGGCGGAACAAATACTAATAAAAGAAGTCTCGTCTTGTCTTGTCTTAATATAGCTTAAAGTAAACGTGATATAAACATCTGATATACGGATTTTCTCAGATAGTCAAGCCGCTATTATATCTCTGGACTCTGTCTCTATACGAACTCTATAACAGTCCATAACTGTCGATCTTCTCTTATGAGGATGGTACGACAGTTAAAGGTTCACCATTGCTGGTTGCCAAGCCCGTAGAGACATTCCATCAGAAAATTGTAAAGCAAATGAACTTGCCAAAAAGTGCTACAGTACTACCCAACCTATTCTACCACGTTTGACTAACACAGTAACACTGGCATACTAATAGCTTTTGTTAAAACAAGACGCTATATTTTGAAGCGCTCAAGATGCCTGATATCTCTTAACACATTACCAATCGTATTCTCAAATCATTATTGCAGAAGCTGTATGGACGATTAAGAGGAAGAAACAGTTCTCCATCTCCTCTGTACATGCTCTGCTTAAGGTAAAAAAGTAAGACCTACCTAAAAGAATTCTTCTATAGGGTTTTTAAATTGGCGCGGGTAGATTTTGGCGCCCCGTGGCGTCCATTTTGTTTTGGTGACATCTGTTAAATCTTTTGTTTATTATTCAGTTGTTTATGCCAAATCATCATGGCAAGTTACACGATTGAACAGCACGTTCAAATGATAAAACTTTATTATCAAAATGAGTGCTCGTTAACGCAAACGTTGCGTGCATTGTGCCCATTTTACGGTAGACGTGGTGGCCCTTCACAGTCGACTCTTCAACGTTTGGTGGCCAAATTTGAGACGATCGGTTCAGTAAACAATCACCCGTACGTAATTGGTACTATTTTGAAAACGACGTTAGTCAGGCGGTCACCGTTAGAGAGAAAAGAACTAATCGAGAGAACCAACTTCGACGGTTGCTCTCTTTTTGCCTACAAGCTGTGATTTGCACACCAACTTGCATATGTATTAACTCCAGATAAAAAAAAAGTGGGGACAAATACTTATGTATGCAAGAAGATGTGCATACTCACTACCTTTGAAAAATGGCGGATGTATTCAGCTGTTCTGAGGTGTTCAAAGAAAATTCAAAATTGTGGATGAACAACTTTTTGGTACTCTCATTGTGTTCGTTTGGGAGTAAATGAAGTGAAATTAATTACTCTTGTTAGGTGCCAGAACAATGAAGATTTAGAAACAATTCTAAATTTAGCATTTAGAGAAATATTAGTTAGTTATTTGAAGCCTGTTTTAATCATTAAGTAAGTAAAATAAATTATAGGTGGTGCAACAGTCCAATGAAAATTAGGACCTAGAAACATACAACTCTTAAAGCACTGCTACTATTATTTTTTTATTATTAGTGTTTATGCGTTTAATTTTCGCTCAGACCGTTGAAAAATGCAAACAAAATCAGATTTGTTTCAATTTTCAGATTTTATCGACTTAATTTTGTCGATGCTAGAGTTGCAGGAACATTGAAAACGAGGGTTACAGAATGTACCTAAACATGGATCATGAAAATAAAACAACGCAGGAACATTGAAAACATTTTTATATACTCATCTCTTTTTTCCATTCCTATTTTATTTGTGTGTACTCGTTGTTTATTTTCTTTACATTACTCATGACATTTCCAAAATGCTGAAAATAAGTGATTTACGTAGAGACTAAATAAAAAGACCGTCAGCTTGTTACTTTTGTTGCCAATTTTCATTGCATAAGATTTGTGAATAGGTGATAAGCTATTCTTACTGCTTTCCACTAAGCTAGTGTGTTGCTTTTAAAGGCTTAACTACATAAGTTAAAAAGTACTTTTGTAGAAAAGCAAAAATATTTCTATTCTCGCTAGGTCAGTGGTTTTGTGAAAAGAATATACAAATTTGTGGATTGGGATCGAAATACTGTATGGATCAAAATACTGTATTTAAAATACTGTATCTCAAAATACTGTATTTCAAAATACTGTTTGTACAAAATACTGTATGATCAAAATGCTTTATCTCAAAATTCTGTATTTCAAAATTCTGTACATCAAAAAAAGTGCGCACTTTTTTACATTATCAAAACGATTTTTAGTTTTTAGCCTTATTTACAGCATTTTGAAATACAGAATTTTGAAAACAGAATACTTTTTTTAAGAAAACATCATAATAATTTTTCATTAGCATAATGTTCTAATACACTTCCTTTGAACTGAACCATAACATGTGTACCTATGTATAATTCATAAATCTCTGAAATAATAAAAACAAAAATAATATAAATGGTATCTTCTTTTTATTTTCTCTTTCTCATTTTCTTCTTCTTAGTTATTTGTGTCTCTCTCACATTTGTACATGAATTGTTCCTATCATAATCAACAATTGCACCAAAATAATTGATCTGTCAAAACTTCCAGTATTATACAGTATTATGAGATACAGTATTTTGACAATACAGCATTTTGAGACACAGTATTTTAAATGTACAGTATTTTGAAATACAGAATATTAACCATAGGTACAGTATTATTACCATACAGTATCGTACAGTATCATACAGAATTTTGACCATACAGTATTTTAAAATACAGCATTTCGACCCGCTCCCCAAATTTGTTCTTCAACCAAAATTTAAGTTTTGTGCATCATTTTTATAAGTTTTGCAGTTCTAACTATTTATATCTTATCTTTCAGTTATATAGCGACAAGGAAAAATCTGTGAGGGAAAGTTCTAACTACAGTTTTTCTGAAAGTGCATTGTGGCTTATTCATAGATGTTTGCTAAACTTTTTAGGCTATTCATAAATAAATGCAAATCAAAGTTAAGGGCTAAACCTGCATAACTATAAACATAGAAAATGTTGTGTTCAAGTAATTATTATCGCAGCCAAATTTCATAATTGATTTTTTTGGTGTATAAAAAAGCTGGAAAAGTAATTTATGACAAATAAATGTTACGTTAACACTAAGTTCCAGAAAATATCGATTGATACCGCAATTGCAGAAGATATGGATATTTTATATAAATTTTCCCGGTAAATTGCAGAACTTTATTATTTCCGCCTTGTATAATTCAATGTAAAATAATTCAATGCAGTATATTTTAGATAACACAGTATTTAAGTTATTAGTTAAGGTATTATCTACTATTGAAATAAACATATATGTATGTACATTTATAAAAAACATGTACTCGTTCATATATGTAGATACATATACAAATAAAGTCTAGTCTAAAAAACCTTAACCTTGTTACACTCTTTCTGAACACATCCTTTCTTGTTTTGGTTGTTAATGCCATCTATCTGTAACTCAGAGAAAGAGAATGGAAAAACAAATTCACCACGATCTACCGTTATAACGTTTACCGTAATTTATCGACAAACGAAAATTTTTTGCTAGAATTAATTTGTGCAAACGTTTTTGAGTAAAAGTGTTAAATTTACGGGTTTTTCAAATTATTTAATCAAATATATTTATAAAAGTGTACAGTGAAGTGATACTTAAATATAAAAATGAGCCATGAAATGAGCGGGAAATGTCAAATGTCTCAATCTCTCAACTGAAGTTTTTTCTCTCTCTCTGCTCTCCGAGGTGAAAATATGTATGTATACACCGATACGAATTCAACACGAGAGTAAAATGTTTCAAAGGGACGGAGACGAGGATATTTGACTCTCTAGATTAGTTTTTTCTCTCTGGTCACCGTCAACAGGAGCGCTACATAACGATGATAACTAATTTCTTATAGCTCAAATTGAACCATAGGGACCTAGACAAAATGTGGGTCCAGCAGGACGGCGGCGTTACGTGCCACACAGCAAACGGCACGACAACATCTACACGCCCTTATTGAAAAACCTTGTGTAAAGATTAAAACGATCTCAGGCGCACCAACAACACTAGTCTTTTACGTTTCGTATAAGGAACTCCAATTGTTGTCTTGAGATCAGAAGGAGGCCTGAAGATTCTCGTGGTATCACAATAATCCAACAACTGGTCTTAATGTGTGCTACTCTATCACGGACAGCCACTTCAACCTAACTTAACCTAAAGACGCACTATAATTTATTGAACTGGACAGATATCAAGTCCAAAAATAGAGAATTGTAGGTTTGACGATTAGTTTTGTCTTATTCTCTGGAATTTCATAATGTCATAAATTATTGTATTGGTTTTTGGATGAGGACATGCAAAAATGTTTCACACAGTTGACGTCTCCAAAACCTAAACTTACGCGGCCAGAGGCCTTTTCCACAAAACCCTTTTCACTTTGCAACTTTGTAAAAAATAATATTTGGCAAACTCAAATTGCAAAGTGTTTGCAAAGTGAAAAGACTTTTCCATTTTTCAAATTTTATTTGAAAAGTGAAAAGTAGAACAGTTAAACCAATTCAAAATACAAGTTTGCAATGTATTCGTCTGAGTTCGTCAGACGGTTGCTTTGCTTATTCCGTGCAAAGATGCAACACTGTGATATTGGGCTCCTTTCCCAACCCAATGTGGTATACACAAAAGTTGTTGCAAGGGACTTCAAATCGATGATACTTTTTGTTAATCAAAAATTCTCTCTTTTCGAAAAATCATTTCTTGAATCGAAGTTAATTCTTAGTGTCAATACTCTTTGGTCACTATTTTTATCTTTCTAAACTTATTTACAACAGCTTTTCAAAAGAAAAGTTTTTTGCTATAAACTGTTGAATTCCGTTGAAGGATGGCTACGCTGTCGATGTTTTTAAAAACCTCTACAAAATCAAACATTTTTCAAATGGAGATGACCCGAAAATTAAAAATCTATGTTCTTTTTACTTCTTCATTTTCAAACGGTTCAAGTATTTTTTTGATAGTTTTCGACAACTTTTTAAAACATAATCTTATTTGCAAATAAAATGTTCTCTTTGCATATTACTGAAAAGCTTTTCAAAATTCTTAATATAATTTGTTTGGTGAAACAAAAAGAACAAAATATTTATCAAAATAACAAAACTGCGAATTTGCGTTTAGTGAAGCGTAATTTGCAAAATAGACATGCAAAGTTGAAAAGTGTTTGGTGAAACAGGACCCAGGAAGTTGCAATTGACGCGAACGATTTGAAAATCTATAAATTCGGAAATTCATCAACATTTGCGCGCATTACTAGGATTAATTAACCTTACGGCATGAGTAACGTTTTGAATCGTAGTCGGTCGATTAGTATGACCATAATCATAGCGTAATGCCTTAAAATAGGCTCTGTTTGAATTACCACTCTTGTATGAAGTTTACGCGTTGTTTAATTGTAAAGAGATCTTTTATCGTAAATGCGGCGAACATTTAGGCAGAGTTGGATAAAGCATTCCACTTACAGTATGTTCAAAATTGAGCTCAAGGGTAAACTGATGAGCATTCCTGGAAGTGCGATTATTACGGCTGAAGTGTTTGAGCGGGGGGGGGGGGGGGGAATGCAACTATCTAATTCGAAAGGTCATTGTTTGTGAAAATATTGGTAAGGCAACGAAAGACAAGAAACATTTCGGCGGTTTTCGAGTGATGTAAAAATGTCGGTTATAGTCCTATCGACTATTATCTGCAAAGCCCTTTTTTGAATTATGTCCAAAAGACTTAAACTTGTTTTAAAGGCACGTGCCCACATATGCGAGTTATATACTCGTAAAGGCTTTGTAAACTACAGCCAGATCAGAAGGGGAGAAAAATGTCTTGCACCGTGCGTCGCATAAATCCTAAGCATTTTGGCAATATCGATCATTTTATAAGAGGTGATCTGTGAGACACCTACCGAGTTCTGAAAGTTGATTAGTGTCCTGGATGCAAGTGCAACTCATGGATACTCGTATCAACGTAGGGGATAGGTTAAGCTTTTACGACTGGAGTTGTTGGAGCATTAATTTCTAACGGTTAATAATTCCCAATTGCACAATTATCTAGAGACCGGGATATAATGTTTAAAGTTCCACATGCGAGGAACAAAGATGTGAATCTAGAAACGATTATAAATAGCTGAGGGTATTGTCGTCAGCAAAACTATCTACTGGACTAGAATTGGTAGACAAAATATCGTAAATGAATATAAGGAAGTCGGAGACAAAACGGAGCCCTGGGGGATATCAGCATTTATTTCATGAATTTCAGATTTTAAACCATTTAATATGACTTGAATTGAACGGTTAGAACGGTAGTTTCGAAACCTACAAAGAAAGATTCATCAACGCCGAAAGTACGCATTTTCAATAAAAGAGTTTGGTGCCTAATTCTATTAAATCCCTTTGAAACATCAAGTGCAATATTCTTACTTTCTCCAAAACGATGTAGTGACATATTTCACTGTTCGGTTAGATAAATCACCAATGGAGCTATGAAAGCCATACTGCCAGTCATTAAGAAACTTTCGTTCTTCGAGATTTTTCTTAAGCTGTTCCGTTTCTCTGACCTTGGAAAGAAGGTAGTGTAATTGGAAGATAGTTAGAGGGTGAGGAGGAATCGCCTTTTTTAGGGACGAACTAAACAAATGCTGCTTTCCATTCGATCGGAAAGACACCTGTAAAGTAGGAAAGATGTAAAAGCTTAGGAAAGGCTTCTCATATGTCTATTGTTACACCCATAGCGCACCCATTTACATTGACTATAACGGGACGATTATGTTAACCAACGATAAAAACGGCCTAATGACTTTTTGGATGTTGTTATATTTTTGAAAGACATAGTAGTTTTTAACTACTGTTTAGCTTTATGAGCAAGAATTGCTTGGAAATATGTAAATTACTTAAATTTGCTTTCACAACCTGGGAATTTTGGTGATATAAAACTAATTATAAATTTTAATAATTTCCAACGTACGTCTCTCGCGAACTTCATGGTATAAAAGTTATTTTTACACTTACAGTTAAAAGTTTTCATAAAGTTTGCCTGGGAACCCTTTATTTCCATTTTGTAGTTTTGAATTTAAGTGTAGATACTAAAGTTAATGAGGATAGTCAATAATAGGCTAAACACGTCTCTGAAAACTGATTTAGTTAATAATTGTCCATTTGTTGTAATTTTTTGGAATTTAGGTATATTTCTATATTTTGGATGATCAACACCATAAATTACATTTAATTTCTTAAATAGAAATACCGCACCCATTTTTAATTAACCCTTCACAATTTCCACCGAAATCAAGAAAAACCTAAAACAGCCAATTCCTATTAACGTTGTCCAAACAAGAATATTTATAACTTCAAAAGTATGTATGTACACATAATATGGGTTAAAAAGCTAGCATTATAACTATAAAATTCTGAGTCGAATAAAAAGAAAAATTTATTCAAGTCGATGAGCAGAGCATTAAGCATATGCAATGTAATATACATAGGTATGGCAATTGCGGCAATAACGAGGGAGGATCTGGGTTTCATGGACAAAACGAAAATTTGCACTCAGTGCTAATTAATGTGGTCGATTTGATTAAGCACTTGCATTTAAGCGTGATTTATAGAAGTGGTCTGTCTGTATGGTGTATTGGGTGTTGCCAATGGTGAGATTGTCATTGTCTGATGTTGGTGGGGCGTGAGTGAGTATGGGTGGAAAAGTTTAATTAAACGAGTCACTTTATTGCGCGTCTTGTTTTTGTGAAGGTTTTTGTTTTAACTCCGCATTACAACTGTGAGGTTCGTTTGCATTTAATTTAATCTTTTGTTTTGGTGTCGGTTTTTCGTCTTTTCTTGTCAATGTTGTTAACCAGATTTGATTTAAATGGAAAACTATCGATGAGTTTAAAACAATGAAATCGTTATTATTAATTAATTGATTTCGATTGTTCATACAAAAAACAATAAAACCATTAAGGCGTTTAGGCTAGTTTGGACAGGGAAATGGAACGTATTTTTTCTTTGTGTTTATAGTTTCGAAGGAAATCGGAAAAATGTTCATGTTTTAAATCTAATAGTATTAGATACATGTAAGGGAATGATATTACATTACTAATGTTTTATCTTGCAATGTTTTTATTTGAAAAAATAGTTATTTAAAAATGTAAAGGTAGACCGATGAAGTCTACTTATACAGTCAAAATACTCAAACAAAATGTGAGAAGCTTTCCAAAATTCTATAAAATGTTATACATATATGCAAATATTATTACAAATTTCACACAAAAAATTAACTTCAATTAAGAGTTCCATTATAAAATTTACCACCTTAATGTAACTATGTTGGCCACATTATCACCAAATAAAAAAGAGGCTGAGATGCGACCCACACTGATAACTTCCCATCCCGTCTCTCAATTTGTTTGCTTAAGATTTGTAGGTTTTTGTGTTTTGTAAAAAAAAGTTATCTGTTGAATTATTCTAAAAAATTTAAATATGAGCAACAACATTTTGCAAATGATGAAATTGTTTGATTTCAAAATCTATTTTTGTTAACGATATGTTTAGTCGAGAACCAATTTTTACCAATTTTAGTACCATTTCTTAAAAATTTGCATTTATTATATAATACAAATTGAATGAATGACATTAATTTGGAGTCAATGTCTTCTATTATTTATTCAAGAGATATCGACAACCGAACATCAATTGAAAACAATATTTTCTGTGAGATAAAATTAGTTTGAAGCCAATATTTTTAGTTTTTGAAAAGATATTTAAGTCGAAAGTCAATTCGATTTTTCTCAAAATTGTACCGAATGTTGAAAACAATATTTCTTATAAGATAGAGTTAGTTCGAAGCCATAATCTCAAATTTTTGAAAAGATATTTGAGTCGAAAATCAATTTTTACCAATTTTTATTATTTTTGTAGGTGTTTACTTTTTGTAAGAAAACTGTCAATTCGATTTTTCTCAAAATTTTACCAGATGTCACAAACATTATTCTTCGTTGGCTAAAATTATTTTGGAGGGTGAATCATCTTTTGTTCGTAAAGTATGCGAGGTGACAATTATTTTTGTTCAGTTTTTTTTTATTTATAAAAAAAATGGTAATTGGATTTTTTTCCAAAAAATATATTTGTTTGGTATCACGTTACAATATATAATATACAATTTAATTCAAGTCGCTAGCATTTTTGGTTCGTGAGATATTTTGGGGTAACCAAAATTTTCACCTTTTTTTAAATTACTTTGGTAAAAAAAAACACCCACGGAATTTTTTGAGAGTCCTTTCTGCATTATTGCCTGTGTAATTTATTTATTTGAAGTCCATACTACTGGTTCTTGAGCTATGGACGACGAAAAAACTTCCCGAACGCAAGTACACACGCACGCACAGACATCTCTCTAAAAATCTTTTATTTAGACTCTAGGGACCTTGAAATGTCGAGAAATGTCAAATTTTTCAATTTGACAAATTGGACCGATTACAATAATTTCCTATGGGAATTTAAAAAAAAAGCAAGGTTAAACGGATTTAATATGTGTATCTGAATTTCTGACGTTTGCTTTCGAAAATAAATTTGTTTGCTGAAAAGTTGATTGGAAAAGGTATTAATTTCAGGTTGTTTAAGAAATGCTACAACTATATTTTATGTGCAAAGCGTTGATCGCTTTGACGCCAAAGAACGGTAGCGCTGTTAAAATGTAAAAACACCTTCTATTGTCGTCTTTTACCTTTGAATAAAAAAAAGTGTTCTCCATCGTTATACTAATAAATGATTGGGTGTTTACTTAAAAATACTTTAACTTCTTTGCATCGAAATAGGAATAACTTTTTTTTTTTTTTTTTTGATAAATCATCCATAGTACAGTATAAAAACAAATAGAAAATATGCAGTGAAATCTTCCTGCAGATAGTGATTTGTCTTTTATTTAAGTATCGAAAACAATTTTTGAGGTTTTATTTCTTAGATGTTTTTTAGTTTGACACTTGATTGCAGAGTACTATTCAACATGCATTTGATAATTTAATACTAGTTTGTTTTTCTAATCAGATGATGGTTCTAAAATTTTGTATATGCACATACATATGCAAGTTTTTGATTTCTTATAAGTCTTACAAAAATTGGTTATATCGGATATGTAACGAAATTTTTTCCATTGAAAGTTTCTGAGTTTGCTGCAAAAAGTCGATAAGGGAACGAGTTATAGGGTGCTTTGTCCAATTTTATAGTTTTATGTGTATTTTTTATTTCTTTTCTTCTTAAGTTTTAAAATGTGGTGCGGCATCTCTCACTCAGTTTGGGGAGAGTTGCTGCGGTTTAGTTTTGAGAAGATACCATATGTTACAAAAAATAAAGTTACGTTGAGCCAACTAAGAATAGCAGTACCTACTTATTTAGAATTTTAAATAAAATAAAATTAAAAAAAAAAGTGGCACGCGACCCACACTGATAACTTCTTGTCCGTACCCATCTGTCGATTTGTCTAAGACTTTAACAAGGTATTAATAACAAAATTGTATGTGAGATTGTAAAAATTTGAAGTCAATATCTTTCTTTGTTCTCCTAATACTTGTGTCTCCAACCAATTTTTATCAGTGGTTTTGTTGTTTTTGTAGGTTTCGTGTTTTTTTCAATTGATTTTTTCTGAAAAAAACTAACTAAAAGTTAGTAACAATATTTTGCATAGTTTTGAAAACTATTTTTTATCAATTTTAGAAGAATTGTTTTCAAAGTTTTTATTTCTTATATAAAAACACAGATTAGATTTTTCTAAGACTATTATCTTTCAGAATGAAATCATTTTAAAGTCAATACCTTCATTTATTGACTAGATATTGAAAATCGAACATCAATTTTTATCAATTTTGTGTAGTAGTTTTTGTAGACATTCATTTTTATGAAAAAGCTGAGCGTTGAATTTTTTCTATTTTACTGAATGTTGAAAACAACATTTTTACTTTCGCTATAAAGGAAATATGCATATGGCAAGTATTGCATTCGTAAGAAAATTCAAGCTCGAGATGATAATCAAACATTACATTAAGATGGTAGAGAAGTCGAAAAAATGGGTCTGTTTACCTTGCCCTTACAGTCCAAAACATTAGGACGATTAATTTAATACTTGTAAAGGTTTTAAACAGATTCGCGTTAGGCGTTTTTTTTCTTCATTTTTTTTGTAAAGAGTAAAAATAACAGTAACTAAATTTAATTTGTTTGGCCAAAAATCGAAAGTTCAAATTTTCTCAAAAATAAACCGATAGATTTCTCTTAAACTTTCTCTTAATTTGCTTTTTCTTAAATTGGCTTCTTTCAATTAAAGAGAGTATTTTTGTTTTGCTCCAGAAGTGTACCCCATAGAACCGTTATTTTAGTTTTAAGTTTTCTCAAGAATTAATTAACCGATTTCAATAAAAATAATCTCTCCCACACACGCAGAGATAGATGGCACTCTTAATATATTTCATTTTATTTATATTTTATGCAAATTTTAATTTTTCTTTTGTGTTAACAATAATAATTTGTTTTAAATTTTTTCGGAAAAAGTTTTAATTTTATCAACTTTCAAAAATATAAAAACTATTGCAATATTTTGACAAAAAGTAAGCTCAGTTGACTTTAGAAGGCAAGTCAGGTAGCCAGTTGCATATGGGTTAAGAAGTCCTGTTTTAGACATTAAGCTTAGCAGACAATACCTTAATAGTTACATAGATAGATGAATGGCTGAAATCTTGCTAAGCACAAATAGATAACATTTTCTTTGGGAGTCTTTCCGCTGTTAAGATAAAAACAAGAAGAGTGCATATACTCAGCTTTTCCGATTGCATTTGACTTCTTATAATTTACATGCTACAATGTTCTGATGTACTTCATTTATTTGTAATAACATTGTGTTTTTTGTTTGTGTAATTATTTTTCATACCTCAAACTCATGTCAAAGCACTCTTCTTGGCAGAGAGGGATGTTAAAAAATCAAAACCATTTAATTTCTACACACATATGTACATACATACATACATATATGCATACCTATCGTTTTAAATTTAAATGTAACAACAAGTTCCTTTTGTTTATATTCTGTTTACATAATATAAACATAACAATATTCCAGCTGTGTTATTTTAGGTGATTTTATTACAGCTTTTCATCAACAAGAAAAAATAATAAACACAAAAATTTATATGAAGTTCGTCGCTGACAACGTCCATCGAAAAAAAAAAATGTCTATGAATACAACAAAAAAAACTCATACACTTTTTTAAAAATAATAATTAAACACAAAAAATCATTTCAATCATTGAACGGGACATTTTTCGCGTAATTTACCTGCTAACTACACGTTTTGCAATATTTCTATAAATAAAATTACCTCCCATAAATCTTTTTTTTTAGCCTGCCCATTTGACCAAAAACCTACTATTATTTCAGGATGAAATTGTGTGTCCAACAAATCAGAGTGTTCGGATGTCCTTGTATAGAAAAAAGAAAATTGTTTGGAAAATTAAACAAAAAATGCAAATTCCACTGAATCTGCACATACATACATATGTACATACATACTCGTATGTATGTGTACATAGGATCCTGAGCAATTTTGTCGTTTGTAGAATTTCACAACTAAAGGCAGGACTATAAGAATGCACTGCGTGCCACTGAATGCTATACATATGTACAGTTTATGCGATACAAATAAAAAAAATTGATTTATTATCACGAATGGCAAATTTATTCCATGACAAACATTTGAATGGTCGAAATATAGGGAGGAAGCTAAATAAACTTAAAAACTACACAACTATTCAGTCAAATCATGTGTTAAAGTTCTGCAAGGCAAATTTTATTTTATTGTATTTTTTTTTTTTTTTGGAGATGAATTTGAGTGTTTTTTTGTTTGTGTTGGTTTAAACTTTCATCAATATTAAAATGTTATTGAATAATCAACTTCAATGGCACCAAACCATTTTGGTTCACATTGTCATTGGTGTATTTTTATAGAGAGGTGATTTGAATAAAATTTAATACAATTCAATGGCCATTTTTGTTAAATTAATTTTGTTTAATGCATTTAAGTTTAAATTCAAAATTTGTTGACTGTGTTTGTCCAAAAGAAAAAGTCAAAAAGGAATGATTGGGATGATTTAATTTCAAAATACTTACATATTAAGTTGCAATGTAGTCGAATGTGATGATAGATTTTAATCGCATTACTGCATTTAACTTTACTTACATGAACATTTTAAAATTATATATTATATAATATTAATAAGAGACCTATAGATCACATGACATGTATCATCAAAACATAATACAAAAAAGAGGCTGGGATGCAACCCACACTGATAACTTCATATTCCGTCTGTCGATTTGTCTTGCTTAAAAGGTTTGTAGGTTTTCGTGTTTTGCTAAAAAAGTTGTCAGTTGAATTGTTCTAAAAAAAAAAATAAAATTTACCAACAATAAACCAATTCATACCAATTTTAGTAACATTTCCTAAAAGTTTTTATTTTATGTATATATATTGATATTTAGAAAGGTACATCAATTTTTACCAATTTTTCGTACTATTTTTTGTAGAATTTATTTTCTTATGAAAAAAAAAATTACTGTTGAATTTTTATAAAAAATTTACTGAAAGTTGAAAACAATATTTTCAAATTAATTTGAAGCCAATATTTTTAATTTTTGAAAAGATATTTGAGTGGCAAATCAATTTTTACCAACTTTTAGTAAAATTTTACCAGATGTGAAAAACGTTATTCTTCTTGCATACAATAAATTAATTTTTAGATGAAATCTTTTTTTGTTCGTAAAATATCCTAAGTTAAAAATATTTTTTTTTCAGTATTTTTGATTTATAAACAAAAACCGTTATTAGGTTTTTTATCAAAAATATACTTGTCTGGTATCACGTTACAATATACATATAATAAAAAATTTAATTTAAGTCACTAGCAATATTGGTTCGTGAGATATTTTGGTTTAACCAAAATGTTTTCCTTTTTTTTAAATTGCTGTGGTAAAAAAATAACAAACTCAATTTTTTGAGAGAGAACCGATTACAAAATAACTTGCCTTGGAAAGTTAATACTGCTATTTTGTAACAGTCTTACTTTAAACTGGCCCATGACAGAACTTCCAACATCCTAACAAATAAAGACCAGACGCAGATAACAAGATAAGGTCCATACCAAAGCTTCGCAATAGGTTCAAGACCCTGAAGAGTTAGATGTGAATTCATCCAAGACATTGAACCGCAAATGGTCGATTTGGATATGGGAAATTTCATGAGAAGATATATGTATTTCAGTAACTAAAGCACTGCGACCATTTGGCTAGTATTTCATTACATATATTTTTATTAAACAGTTAATACGACTGTTAGCTTGATGGGCTAAAAATTGATCGAGTCCGGACTCGATTTCTCAAGTTATTTTGGCTAACATTAAAGTGGAATCGACACAAAACTGATGAAGACGAAATGGATTCACTCAGAATCCTTACAATAAAGCAAAGTTGCAAATACTTTCCTTGATTAGTTAGGGATTTAAAACCTACTAGTTTTAGCCTATCAAGATAAGAAGGCAAAGCTAGTCCATGTGACTATGGGAGAAAACGTAAAGTAAACCTTTCTTTGGACACCTTGAAGTCTATGAATACGAGATAAAGAGAAGGTCATTTATAAACAAAACAATTAACGAACTTAGGTGTCTACCTTTAGGTACACTAGAATTAGCAATAAACGAATTATAAGAGTCATTATTCTTGAAGACAACACTATAATGTCTATCAATAAGATAAGATGATATCCAAGCAAATACTTATTCATGTATAGTACGATTTGCTCTAATTTACTAAAGGTAATTTATGGCCATGTTTGTCACGTCATGCTTTGCTAAAATCTGTAAATACAGAATCAACTTGTTGTTTTTTCTCAAAATGGGCAACACAAAATGTTCTAAATTCAAGTAGATTTATAAAAATAGATTTTCTTTTTATAAATCCATTTTGATTGTCATAGAAAATAGAGTAGCAATAAAAAGAAACAGCATCACAAACAAGGTATGCAAAGAGTTTGGTATAACAGACACTTCCTATAGTTAGGAAAATAGTTATACATAAGATGCCACAATTCTATAAAAACTGTCTTATTTATTGTTTTTGTAGGTTTTCATGTTGTGTGAAAAAGTTGACAATTATATTTTTCTTAAAAATATATCTTACATTTAGCAACAAACTTTGCAAATGATAAAATAAGTTTGTTTTCTATATCTGTTTTTATTGCCGAGATTTTTAGTCGAAAACCAATTTGTACCAATTTTAATAACATTGTTTTGTATTTGTACAATTTGTATTCTTATGTAAAAAACACAGATTGGATTTTTTGAAGGTCAATCTTTTAAGATAACAAGAAAGTTAAACACAAATTAAAAGCATTTTGAAGTCAAAACCTTCATTTATTCACGAGATATTGAGAATTCAACATCCCCATAAAGTCCCCTTAAAATTTGTTTGATGAAAAATTCGAATTTTCTTAAAAACGAACCAAAGGATTTTTTTAAAATGTTCTATAAAATGTTTGTTCTTTTAATAAAAAAAATTCTATCCCGAACGTACTAAATTACGGTATACACACACACTAATAAATCTCTCTAAAATTGTTTGAGTTCGACTTCGTATGGAAAGTTAAAAAGAAACAGCATTGGACCTAAATAACTCCCTTCCGGAACGCCAGAAGTTACTGAAAACTTATTTGACATAGTCGAATCAATACAAACATGGTGACTGCGTCATGTAAGGTATGCTGTCAACGAACTACAATTCATTTAGCAAAATTGTAAAAGGTAACGTCCACTTGGTAACCTTTCTAATGAATTGATTGAGTATATAATTCTTGAAGTTGATCTACCCGATACAAAACCGTATTGATAAGGAAAAATGTTTTCAATAAATAAGAATTTCAATTTATTATATGTGGAAGTTTTAAGATCAATCGGTTTTTTTTTCAAAATGCCTATAAGGCTAGTAAATATTTTATTCTGAATCTTGTTGGTCTTTTGCTAGAATTTCGTTTCGTCAGGAAAACAAAGGAAACGTTTTTTGTCTTGTTAATTTGTATATAAAGGGTTTTTAAATTGGCACGAGTAGATTTTGGCACCCCGTGGCGGCCATTTTGTTTTGGTGACATCTTTCAAATCTTTTGGTTATTATTCAGTTTCATCATGGCAAGGTACACGATTGAACAGCACGTTCAAATGATTAAACCTTATTATCAAAATGAGTGCTAGTTAACGCACACGTTGCGCGCATTTCGCTCATTTTACGGCAGACGTGGTGACCCTTCAAAGTCTACTCTTCAATGTTTGGTGGCCAAATTTAAACAATTATTCAACACCCGTACGTTCCAGTTCTAGAGCCGAAAGATCGGCCCGAGAAAGTCTATTCCTCGCCGTGCACAAGAACTCGGCCTTTCGCACACTTCAATTTGGCGAATTTCGCGTCCGGACTTGGGCCTACACCCGTACAAGATCCAACTGACCCAGGAGCTCAAAGTTCATGACTAAGAGGACAACAATTTTGCCCGAAAAATCATCTTTAATGACGAGGCGCATTTTTGGATGAATGTCTGTGTTAACAAGCAAAATTGCCGTATATGGGACGACACCAACCCACGCGAGGTTCACCAGGTGATAAAGCATCCTCAAAAAGTTACCGTTTGTTGTGTATTTTGGGCCGGCGGCGTAATTGGTCCGTACTTTTTTGAAAACGACCTTAATGAGGCGGTCACCGTCAACAGCGAGCGCTACATATCGATGATAACTAATTTCTTGTGGCCCACATTGAATCGTATGGACCTAGACGACATGTGGTTCCAGCAGGACGGGCGGCGCGGGGCTACGTGCTACACAGCAAACGACACGATTGACATTTTGCATGAACGATTTGAGGGTAAGGTCATCTCCCGCAGGGGTGATGTGAATTGGCCACCAAGGTCATGCGATTTGACCCCGTTAGACTTTTTGCTGTGGGGTTTCTTGAAGTCGCAGGTCTATGCAAATAAACCACAATCGACCGATACCCTATAAGTGAACATAACATAAGGCACCGCTCAAATTCAACCGGATCTATGCGGAAGAGTCATTGAAAATTGGACCACTCGGATACGTTGCACCATAAGAAGCCGAGGCGGGCATTTGAATGATGTCATATTCCACACTTAATGGTATACCTGCGCCTTTCAAATAAAAAAATAATTTTGTTAATACGTCATACACAACTTGTTTTATTTCATTTCAACATCTACCCGCCCTATTTGAAAAACCCCTTTACAATTAATGAATTTATATACTTTTAGGTTCTTTAATAGGAAAGTTTACGATTCAACTTTGATTGCCCTTTCTCAAGTGTGTTCTAGAAATAATATTTAGATTTTCTAAATTTTGGATTTTTTTTAAAATGATTCTATAAAGATTCGATAGGAAAATATCGCACTAAGACCAACAATAGTTGGGTACTATTTTCTTTTTCCTATTCAAATTTGAAACAATCTCCTTAGTTTGTTATACTCGTATGTATTATTGAAAACTCAAAACTGATCAAAATTACCTTTTTTTTCTTTTATTTATAATTTCAGAGCTTTTGTACCTCTTTGTGTTGGAGCAAGATTCAGATTTTCTTCAATAAATTACATCAAAAAAAACTTTTTTGTTCCCAGTTATTTGGGCAAACAGGTACGTGCAACTTTCTTATGCCTTTTATTTGAATATGTAAATTACTGATCCCCTATCTTAAGAAACATATTGGGCTTTGGAAAAAGCATAAATTTTGTTCGATAAGTTAGATATTTTCATTTTGTAAAATTTTTCTCAGATAACATAAATTGGCTGATTATTATTGTTACTTTCCCAATCTAATCACAACCCGAATGTTTCTTTGAAAAATATTTGGTCCTTTTCTTCTTTTGAGATCTCCACAAGATGTTTTTAGTTTTGTATGTTATAATGAGGAAGAGGTCAGCGCATAGTTTCCTGAGCAATTTCTGGTGGGGCAATATAATTTTTATATATTCGAGGCATCATAGTATAGAAAAACATACTACCACATACGTTTTTAACAAACGTTAAATCATGTCTTAATCATATTACTAATATAAATCCTGCCACTGGGAATAATTTACACTCTCCAGTAAAAATTCCGACAACCGGTAACCGGTAACCGGCAGTCGGTCTATCAAAAGGAATGATTTGTGGATTCAGAACAGTGTTCCGGTTAAAACCCAGAATTTCATTTCATTTTTGTTGATTTCTTTTATTTTTCTCGTAAAAATATTTTCCTTTCTGAAATTCTTATGCCGCATATATACAAACCTAGAAAGGTACTATAGTAGTACCTTTATATACCGATATGCTTTTCCATCCCACCTGTCTCGTTCCTTGTTCGTCGACAATTGATGGTGGAGAGCAGGTTTTTATTTCCGCTCTCCACTTTACTTGTCATCGTCGGTATAGGAATTTACGACGAACGTGCGAACATTTGTCTATAGATATCCCTTGTACCTCTTCCTTCCCAATGTAACTGCAACAGAGCTATCCACAGAGTTTCCACCAGTACCAATACTAGGACCAGGACCAGGTCAACATCCTTTTACAGGGGTGAAGGGTAGAAGGATGCATGAAAAATTAATGAACTCAAACGAACTCACACACCAGAGAATCACTCTCACAGGATGATGACGGTCCTGATGATGGCCCTGGGTGGTGGTGCTGGTGGTGGAAGTGATGGTGGACATAGCACTAGGATGAAGTTGTAGTAGGTATATATGGTATAAAGATGGATGGGCAGAATATTCTATGGAAGAACAGGTAACCCATCAACCTATGCGGGTTTAGGGTGAAAGGGAGTGTTGAATATTGGCCTTTTAATTTGATGCTGGTAAATTTGATTAAAAGCCAGCCCAGCAGTATGGCGTCAACAGCCGCCACAAAGGATATTTACAGATGTTTGTCAGGTGTTTCCTGCCTTTGCTCTGCAAGTGCGGAGCATTTTTCAATTAGGTTTCTGGTTATGGCTGATGGTGCTGATGCAAGGGTAGGTACATACATAGGTCGGTCTAAGGTAATTATTGCTACATTCAAAATTTATGGGAACGAAAACATTTGATTGAAGGAAATTCTTGACGAGTGAGAAAGAGAAAACTTTAATCTATCAATTGTGGGATTTATATGGTTGCAGAAGGATTAAATGAGCTTCGGTTATAGCAAAAGTTTTACACTTTTTGCTCTCTTAAAATGAACAAATATCTTTATAAATATTGAGGGTTTCTTTGACATAATAACTATTGATCTTAAATTTATAACTTTATTTTTTAATTTTTAATGTATTCAATTTAATTTCCTTTTAATAAATCAAAAGGATGGAAAACAAGCACATTTTAAGATTCGGAGAAAATAAAACTGTTTATAGTTGAGAATTCTTGCGAAATTAAATTTTATAATTTATTCATAGAATTTTTACAAGTGCTTTCATTTAATTTGAAACATGGCGTATTTTCAATCATTTGGGATAAAGGGTGTTACTTTTATCCCAATTTATTGTTATTTACATAGCTACACTGTACATTTTTTGAGAAAATAGTTCAATAATGATATGAATTTGAAAAGAATGTACATGAACTTTTCTATAAAAACAGCGTTTAAATAAAAGTTCTAAATATACATACAAATATATATGTATGTGTATGTATATCTAAAATATACATAAGATTGAAATTATTTATCAAGAAAATTAGTTTGACAGCTGACAAAAGCAGAGATCTTAACTTTAATCAACTTTCGCGGTATTTCGAACTGTAACTGCAAAATATTTTAAATCTATCAGCTTTAACATATTTAACATTAATGCATTAGGACATCCTTTGCTTTAATCCTTCCAAAGAAAGTGTCGAAAATCCTTGTGATAGTTATCTGACTTTGAAATAAAACTATACCACTGTTGCGTTTTAAATATTAATGCGAAAAATAAAAATAATAATGAAACAAATATTCAAAGTTATGAATACTAATTCAATAAATGATATTGTTATGATGTACAAGTCATGAAAAACGACTTATAACTGTTTTAATGCATTTTCCATTGAAATTCCGTGATGATTTTCTAGTATAATATCATCAACAATGAAATATGTTTCCAGGAACTAAAATGATTGAATGTTGTTATAGGTGCTTTCAATAACCCAAGTACTTAATTTCTACGAAATCTATTAAATCCTTACTAATAACAAATCGGTGATAATACGAGTATGCAAAGGGTTTGGCTTCCTAAAATAACATTCCAAATTTAAGGCGTCGAAGTAGTATTAATATAAATTGGTTTCCTTTTACTTCAAAAATAAGCTCTACTTGTTTCGGGTTTTTCAGTAACACACGTTTTTTTAAATAAAACAAAAACTGTTTTGGATATCAATGAAATTCTTTATTCCTGTGAAAGTACGTTCGATGCTATTATGTATGGAACTCGATTTCTTTTTCATAGCCACCACGGGCACTCTTGCAGAAGTCCAGACGCTGAACCCAATTTTCGACAATTTTGAGAATAAATCGGCCGATACTGCTGCAATTTCACGTTCGATATTCGTACAAAGTTCATCAATATAGACGCTGGCTTGTTGGCATAAACCATAGACTTGACTTAGCCCCACAGGAAATAGTCTAACGGCGCGCGCGGCGTCAAATCGCACGACCGAGGCGGCCAAGCGACTCGACCATTTCATGAGATAACACGTTCTCCAAACTTGGTTTCCAATAAATTGATTGTGACATTCGCTGTGTGGCTTGTGGTGCCGCCGTCCAGTTGGAACCACATGTCCTCCAATTCCATATCATCCAATTGGGGCCAAAAATATTCGGTTATCATTCACAGTAACGTACCGGTCTTGATCATCATCACGGATTGTTTATCTGCTAGGACGATTATGACGACCATAAATTGGACCGCTCTTAACGTTGAGGCCACTGACTTCGAAGCAGCGTTACCACTTCTCAAAAAAAAGTGGAAGTAGATTTTAGGAAAAAAGTGAAGCAGATTGAGAAAAATGGAAGCAGATTTCAAAAATGAACTTTTTCATATTATTCAATGAAAAAAATAAAAAAAACATATCATAAACTTAATATGTTAATGAACATTTCTTAAATTAATTCTTGGTTGTTGGCAACGAAAACGCAACGCTTGCGTTGGTCAAATGAAATGACTTTATAATGTTTTGATTGCAAATGACGAGTTCTACAAGAAATAGTTATTGTAATCGTAATAGAATTTCAGTACATCAACACACATTTTATCTTTGTTTTTGGACAACTTGAAAATATCTTTTCATATTGAAAACAAAAAACCAAATCCAAAATAACACTAAAGCACAACTGAACACAAATAACAATAACAAACAGAAAAGAAATAAAATGCATGACTGGTTCGCATCCAAAAAAGTGTGTTTAAAACTATTTCCTGTATTTTAAGATTTAAAATGTACCTGCAAAAAAAAAGTTGTTTTTTTTTTAAATGTAAATGCCATTTGGTTTCTCAAAAAAACCTTATTTTTTTTTTAAATTTGTATTTGAAAATCGTTTTTAAATTTTAGTTAAAAATATTTTTGGTATAGAGTTTTGAACTTATTATTAGACGTCTGGCATTTCAATATTGTAAAAAATGATGACCCATTTTCAAGATATCAAATTTCGAAACATCAAAAATTATTGAGACAGTATAAGAGCTTTTGCAGAAAAAAAAATAGTTTGGTTCTTGAGAAAACTTAAAAACAAAATAACGGTTCTATGGGGGGTACCCTCCTGGAGCAATAGAAAAATATTTTTTTATATTAAATGAAGCCAAACTAAGAACACAAATTTTAACAAAAATTAAAAAATAATCTATTGGTTTGTTTTTGAGAAAATTCGAATTATCGATTTTTGATCGTACAAATTTGTATTGGGACTACTGTTATTTTTAGTTTAAAAAAAAAAACAGGAAAGACATACAGACGAACCTACGAAATCCTGGGGATCCACTTTTTCGACTTCTCTACCATCGTAATGTCATGTTTGATTAAAATCTCGAATTCGAATTTGTTTACGAATGCAAAACTTGCCATACAGGTCCTATATGTCGCAAATGAAAATAACAAAAGGGTTAAACTAGAATACATTAGATAAAACGGAACCTCATCGCAAATGCAAACACTCAAGCGATTTTTAATTCTCTAGAAAAATTTGAGACTACATACAAGAGTAGATAAGGAGAAAAAAGGAGTGGATTCAGTCTATTTTTATTAAAATTGAAGTAGTTAGAAACACAAATCTTAAAAATGAAGTAGATTTCAATATTTTGATGATGGTGCGAAGTAGGAAGTAGATTTTAAATTTATTTGAAAAAAAGAAGTAGATCTACTTCAATTGAAGTAAAGTGGTAACGCTGCTTCGAAGTTCGGTAGTAAATTTTAATAATTTCGACTCGTTGTTGGCTCGTATATCTTTCCATTATGAAATGGCAAACCTTACTGAAGAGAAATGTCAAAAGAGCGGCAAGAAATATGGCGTTGTTTGCTGTATCTGTCGCTCTACTTTTGTAGCATCCCTGTTCAAAAACACTGTACAACACCAAGGTAAGACAAACTGGATTTTCTATTTAAACGTGATGGATTCAACATAGTCTTAATTTGTCTCCATCTGCTTAGATTAGCGATGTAGAATTATTTAAAAAATAAGGAAATCATTAATAAATAAAAAAAAAGCAATGGACCAAGGTGACTCCCTTGAGGTATATCAGAATATACTTTAAATTGAAGCTAAAGTGTTTAACTATAATATCTATCTTTAAGGTCGTTAAATCCAATTTCATTTAATTTATTAAGAATAATTGTATGACTTACACTTAATTTGTCAAGCGCCTAAAGTCTGTAAAGATGCAATCGACTTGAGAGTGTTTTCCATTTGCATCCAAGCAAAAAAAATTATGTCACATGCAATAACGGATTCAAATAAATTAGGAATAGAATAGCAGACAATTTCGCTATAGGACAATAATTTGTTACCACATTTTTAGAACCTTTTTATAGATCGGCGTAGGTTTGAGTATTTCCAAAGGTCTAAAAAATTCGAACATTTCAGACAGCAGTTGAAAAGAAGAAACAATGGATAGGAAACATAAGACACACATTTTTCCAACAGAATTGATGGTATTCCATCAGGACTAATACTGTAACATTCATTTAGCTTTAAAATATTGTCAAGTATAGAGGCCTCATTAATGAAAATATCTTCGATAGATTAAATTTCAACCAGGCCTTACTTCTTTAAATTTTTAAATGCAAACAAACAACGGCGGGCTGCAATTTAAAGTTTTTAATTCACTCAATGGGATTGTATCTCGGATTTTCGAGCTTTAAAAAATTATAGAAATCATAATGGACCAACAGCGATATGTGAAAAATGTGAATGTGCATCTTGAAGAAGCCACTGAACTATTAAATGGCAGATTACATTCAATTCCTGTTGATGTTATATGATGTATAGTTTTTTTTACTTTGTATATTGAAGTCAGGGAATATATATGCATAACCTTTCTTCATATAAGTAAATATTAATTGAACTAGACATTTTTAAGCAGATTTATTATCTTCATTTACAATTTGAAATTTCAAACTTAACCAATCCGCAACTTTTAATTACCACTTTAGAATTTACCTTCACTTCATATAAATGTTTATTCACTTAATTCAAATTGCTTTAATCTACTACAGGTTCAATATATACATACATAATACCATCGTCAAACAGTCAGAATGCAATATATGATATTTTCTTTTTTAATTTATTCATTTTAACTATTTATCAATTGAAATATTTATCTAAAAATATGTGCATGGAAATCAAGGAAGCTAAAGCAAAAACCTATGGTTTTGGGATTTCTCAATTATTTTAGATTTGCTTTCAACTTTTTTTAACTCTCCTCTGTAAATTATTGTAATCTGTCCAAATTGTTAAATTGAAAATTTTACATTTTTCTCGACTTTTCAAGATTGTTGTGAATTTAAATCAATGGTTCACACTGATAGCTTCTCATCCCATCTGTCGATTTGTCTTGCCTAAAAGGATTGTAGGTTATCGAAATTTGTTAAACAAGTTGTTAGTTGAATTATTCTAAAGAAATTAAAAATTACCAACAATATTTTGCATATGATAAAATAGTTTGATTTCAAAATCTAATTTTGTGAACGAGATTTTTCGTCGAAAACCTATTTTTACCAATTTTGGTATCATTTCTTAAACGTTTTAATTTCTTATATAAACAAATACAAATTAGATGAATGAAATTAATTTGAAGTCAATATCTTCTATTGTTCACGAGATATCGAGAATCGAACATTCTTTTTTAACAATGTTACATACTATTTTTTGTAGATTTTAATTTTTTATAAAAAATTGGATTTTTATAAAAAAAATTACTGAATGTCGGAAACTTTATTTTCTGTGACATAAAATTATTTTGAAGCCAATATTATACATTTTTAAAAAGATATTTGAGTCGAAAATCAATTTTTACCAACTTTTAGTAATATTTTTTTTAGGTTTTAATTTTTTTTAGGAAAACTGTCAAATGGATTTTTCTCAAAATTTTACCAGGTATCAAAAACGTTATCTTCGTTGCATACAATTATTTTGAAGCACCCAGCTTCTTTTCATACACGAAGTTAACGAAGTTTGTATAAAGATTATTACCAATTAGTATTTAATTAAAATTTTACAGATTGAATACATTATACGGGGTTTCGACTTTTCACCGAACTTATGTAGCAGGAAGCTAATATTGATTGTTTACATTTATTGCATTTACTCATTTGAGTTGCCTTTATCTAGAAGACTTGATGTATCTTATCGCCTCAGCTCCCAAGATACATTATAATATGATACTATTCCAAATTCGATTTGGCTCAGTTTATTCACTTTTAAACTCCTTTCAAAGTACTTATATCGATGACTCCTTAGATTTCGAAATCTATAAGGATACACGCATCATCCTTAACATGATTTCTCAAGCTACCTATTCATAACATAATCTCATCCTTATTGTCCTATACTTAAGTAGTTATCATTGCTTAAAGATCTTCATAAAATATTGAAAGACAGAAAGTATAAGTTATATAGAAGCCTAAATATGTACATACATTTTATACAGGATAGGTAGACGATGATGAAATTCATTCAATGGATATTATAGTGATTTCGAATTCACATTAAGTCACGTTCGTTCCAAATCGTTTAGCGGCAGTTGCTTGAACTTTTATAACATGCACAGCACACACAAACCCTTATACAAATAACATCAGTGACATAATGCAAGAGCTCCTTTTCAAATTTCGTTCAACATCTTTATTTTTTGTTTGAGTGTGTTAAGATACGGATACTTGTGATATGTTAATCGACAAAAGAATATTGCAGGAATAAAAAACAGTTGCAGCAAGGATGAGTATATTGTTTCCTTGATCGAAGACAGAATGCATATTGCATAGGAAAAGGAATTAATATCTACACCTATACAGATGTAACATAGTGAAAAATGGCAATGCATTGAAGTGACGGGAATAATAGAGTGCAAGGAACTTCCTCTATAGAGAATTCGAAGGCGTCACATCAAAATAGTGCTGGAGTAGAGATAATGAGGGCCTAGTAAATAAATTCTCATAAATATGGCTGTTTTCCTAAGTTGTCAAAAAATGACAACCAGACCCGGTATTTTTTACGAGTATGCACTTGGAATGTTAGAACACTGTATACAGCAGTTGCTACTTAAAAGCTTGAATCTGTTTTCTCGCAGTACAAGGCAGATATTACCGCAATCAAAGAAATATGCATTAAAGCTATCTTCAAAAACATCACCCTAATATGTGCACACGCCCCTATCGATGAAGCTAAGGTGCCTAACAAGGAGGAGTTTTTCGAGGTCCTGGACGGAGCCTGTCCGCAGCACGATATCTTTTGCGGATTAGTTGGAAAGAAAAAAAACAACGACAACAGACAATGACTTCCGACTTCCAACTAATCGAATTCGCCTCAGCTCGTAATAAGTTGATAAGAAGCACTAGCTTCGTGCTAACCGGAGCAAGGCACGCATCTAACATCTTAGGCGTACGAACCTTCAGGGGTGCAAACGTGGGCTCTGACAACTTTCTTGTTGTAACAAAATTCGAAGCTCGAGGAAAGTAAAAACCACCCAATGGAAGAAAGCTGCTGAATGGGCATCATGTTGACGAAAGAAACGAGTAAAGAACCATAAGATCAGTCAATGAAAACCTGTCCCAGCGGCGCCCAGTATTGAAGAAGTCAAGGAAACCATCCACAAGCTTAAAAACATCAAATCCTCCGGATTGGATTCAAATATGGAGGTGATGTCCTGGTAGGGTGCACGGACCAGCTCATCGACCAAATATGGGAAGAGGAATAGAATAGAATAGAATAGAATAGAATAGAATAGAATAGAATAGAATAGAATAGAATAGAATAGAATAGAATAGAATAGAATAGAATAGAATAGAATAGAATAGAATAGAATAGAATAGAATAGAATAGAATAGAATAGAATAGAATAGAATAGAATAGAATAGAATAGAATAGAATAGAATAGAATAGAATAGAATAGAATAGAATAGAATAGAATAGAATAGAATAGAATAGAATAGAATAGAATAGAATAGAATAGAATAGAATAGAATAGAATAGAATAGAATAGAATAGAATAGAATAGAATAGAATAGAATAGAATAGAATAGAATAGAATAGAATAGAATAGAATAGAATAGAATAGAATAGAATAGAATAGAATAGAATAGAATAGAATAGAATAGAATAGAATAGAATAGAATAGAATAGAATAGAATAGAATAGAATAGAATAGAATAGAATAGAATAGAATAGAATAGAATAGAATAGAATAGAATAGAATAGAATAGAATAGAATAGAATAGAATAGAATAGAATAGAATAGAATAGAATAGAATAGAATAGAATAGAATAGAATAGAATAGAATAGAATAGAATAGAATAGAATAGAATAGAATAGAATAGAATAGAATAGAATAGAATAGAATAGAATAGAATAGAATAGAATAGAATAGAATAGAATAGAATAGAATAGAATAGAATAGAATAGAATAGAATAGAATAGAATAGAATAGAATAGAATAGAATAGAATAGAATAGAATAGAATAGAATAGAATAGAATAGAATAGAATAGAATAGAATAGAATAGAATAGAATAGAATAGAATAGAATAGAATAGAATAGAATAGAATAGAATAGAATAGAATAGAATAGAATAGAATAGAATAGAATAGAATAGAATAGAATAGAATAGAATAGAATAGAATAGAATAGAATAGAATAGAATAGAATAGAATAGAATAGAATAGAATAGAATAGAATAGAATAGAATAGAATAGAATAGAATAGAATAGAATAGAATAGAATAGAATAGAATAGAATAGAATAGAATAGAATAGAATAGAATAGAATAGAATAGAATAGAATAGAATAGAATAGAATAGAATAGAATAGAATAGAATAGAATAGAATAGAATAGAATAGAATAGAATAGAATAGAATAGAATAGAATAGAATAGAATAGAATAGAATAGAATAGAATAGAATAGAATAGAATAGAATAGAATAGAATAGAATAGAATAGAATAGAATAGAATAGAATAGAATAGAATAGAATAGAATAGAATAGAATAGAATAGAATAGAATAGAATAGAATAGAATAGAATAGAATAGAATAGAATAGAATAGAATAGAATAGAATAAAATAGAATAGAATAGAATAGAATAGAATAGAATAGAATAGAATAGAATAGAATAGAATAGAATAGAATAGAATAGAATAGAATAGAATAGAATAGAATAGAATAGAATAGAATAGAATAGAATAGAATAGAATAGAATAGAATAGAATAGAATAGAATAGAATAGAATAGAATAGAATAGAATAGAATAGAATAGAATAGAATAGAATAGAATAGAATAGAATAGAATAGAATAGAATAGAATAGAATAGAATAGAATAGAATAGAATAGAATAGAATAGAATAGAATAGAATAGAATAGAATAGAATAGAATAGAATAGAATAGAATAGAATAGAATAGAATAGAATAGAATAGAATAGAATAGAATAGAATAGAATAGAATAGAATAGAATAGAATAGAATAGAATAGAATAGAATAGAATAGAATAGAATAGAATAGAATAGAATAGAATAGAATAGAATAGAATAGAATAGAATAGAATAGAATAGAATAGAATAGAATAGAATAGAATAGAATAGAATAGAATAGAATAGAATAGAATAGAATAGAATAGAATAGAATAGAATAGAATAGAATAGAATAGAATAGAATAGAATAGAATAGAATAGAATAGAATAGAATAGAATAGAATAGAATAGAATAGAATAGAATAGAATAGAATAGAATAGAATAGAATAGAATAGAATAGAATAGAATAGAATAGAATAGAATAGAATAGAATAGAATAGAATAGAATAGAATAGAATAGAATAGAATAGAATAGAATAGAATAGAATAGAATAGAATAGAATAGAATAGAATAGAATAGAATAGAATAGAATAGAATAGAATAGAATAGAATAGAATAGAATAGAATAGAATAGAATAGAATAGAATAGAATAGAATAGAATAGAATAGAATAGAATAGAATAGAATAGAATAGAATAGAATAGAATAGAATAGAATAGAATAGAATAGAATAGAATAGAATAGAATAGAATAGAATAGAATAGAATAGAATAGAATAGAATAGAATAGAATAGAATAGAATAGAATAGAATAGAATAGAATAGAATAGAATAGAATAGAATAGAATAGAATAGAATAGAATAGAATAGAATAGAATAGAATAGAATAGAATAGAATAGAATAGAATAGAATAGAATAGAATAGAATAGAATAGAATAGAATAGAATAGAATAGAATAGAATAGAATAGAATAGAATAGAATAGAATAGAATAGAATAGAATAGAATAGAATAGAATAGAATAGAATAGAATAGAATAGAATAGAATAGAATAGAATAGAATAGAATAGAATAGAATAGAATAGAATAGAATAGAATAGAATAGAATAGAATAGAATAGAATAGAATAGAATAGAATAGAATAGATAGAAGAGAAATAGTTCAACATTCCCAATCTACAAAAAGGTGATCCTATATCCCCGCTTAATGTCGCCTACAAGATCCTATCCAACGTAGGTGAGAGTCTTAAACCTTTCTACAACACTATGATCGGCACTTACCATTGTGGCTTCAGGCCTGGCAGATCAACGATTGGTCAAATATTCATATTTAGGCAAATCCTGGAAAAGAACAACGAAATTCAAGTCGAGGCCACCATCTTTTCATCGACTTTTAAGCCGCATGTGATGACATTACAAGATAAGCTGTACAACGTGCAAATGAGTAATAGCTCAACGGAGCTATTCTAGACAATTACAGGGTTCAGCGAAGGAGATACGCTATAATATGATTTCTTCAACATAGTCCTGGAGTATATAGTGCGCAAGAGTGGTGTTAACCGGGAAGGCACTATATTTAACAGATCTTCACAATCGCTTGTTTATGCGGATGACATCGACATCATCAGCGAATGGAGAACTGTTAATGAAGACATTTTTTATGTGGAAGAAATGTAAACAACATTTTATTTCGAAATTGTCACTCATTTGGATTTGGCTGTTTGCATTTATTATACTTTTTATTGTATTGGGACTTCCAAGTCACAAGAGGTAAGTAGTTCTTTACGATCTCCGGCATCAAAGTTTATGCTTCATACAAAAATTATTCTTAGTTTTGGATGAAGGTCAGAAATTGTTTTGTTTTTAGTTTTATTTAATTATATATAATATATTTTTTGAAAATAAAGGGCTTTCGGATTTCTTTGCTTCTCACAACAATTGGAGATCGTTTTACTTTGAACAACTTTTGGAAATTTGAAAAAGAAATTTAAAAAATCAAAGACATTTTTTTTTAGTGAAAAATATGGGTTGGGTTCGAAATACTGTATGGATCAAAATACTGTATTTAAAATACTGTTTCTCAAAATACTGTATTTTAAAATACTGTATGTACAAAATACTGCATGGTCAAAATGCTGTATCTCAAAATTCTGTATTTCAAAATGCTGTATATCAAAGTGCTGTATTTCAAAATGCTGTAAATAATGCAAAAAAAATAAAAATCGAAATACAGAATTTTTAAAACAGAATACTTTTATTAAGAAAACATCATAATAATTTTTCAATAGCATAATGTTCTAATATACTCCCTTGAACAATAACATATATATGTACCTATGATAGTTCATAAGTCTCTGAAATAATAAAAACAAAAATAATATAAATGGTATCTTCTTTTTATTTTCTCTTTCTCATTTTCTTCTTCTTAGTTATTTATATCTCTCTCACATTTTTACATGAATTTTTCCTATTATAATCAACAATTACACCAAACTTACTGATCTGTCAAAAGTTCTAGTATTATACAGTATTATGAGATACAGTATTTTGATAATACAGCATTTTGAGACACAGTATTTTAAATGTACAGTATTTTGAAATACAGAATATTAACAATACAGTATTATGACCATACAGTATCGTACAGTATTATACAGAATTTTGACCATACAGTATTTTAAAATACAGCATTTCGACCCGCTGCCGAAAAATATATTATATATTTTAAATGGTAAGTTATCTTTTTTTTGAAGTTCTTTACTTTTAAAGTTTGAAAAAAAAATCTAGTCTTAGCTTTTTCTATTTTATTTAAAAAAAAAATATACAAATCTGGAGTTTAAAAAAGAATTGGGTTATGTTTTTCAATTTCAATTCTGGTCAAAGATTTTAATATAGATTCAGGAGAACCTAAAAAGAAATTATAAAAAAATCGAAAGTGATACTAGGCCAAAAATGTTTGTTTATAGGTCTAAAAAACCACTATCAAATTGAAGTATAACTTAAAACACTTCATCTGGTAATTATAAGAATAAATGAAGTGGCGCAACAGTCCAAAAGAGAACTAAGGCCAAGTGACTTTCAACTCTCAAACCATTCCTGTGTGCTAGTCATTTCATTAGCCTAATCCTAACGGGTCATTTGAGAAATCATTTTATTGATAGGAATAACTTTTGAAAGATTTGGTAATTTCTCGAAATAGGAAATACCCGTGAGGAAACCCTTAGGTGGCATAGGCATGGATTGAAGAAGACTTCAAGCATGGCAATTCTTCTGAAGTTCTTAATTTCTACCAAGTATTACGTTTATAAGGTGGTGGTAGTAAAATTGTAGGCTATGTGACGTGTTTATATTTAATAGGCACTAACAAACTGATGTCAAATCCATTTGATTATGCACGATATTTATACTTATTTAACTCAAAAATAATTGAATTTTTAAACAATATTCAAATTACTTCCAGAATTGAACATTTTTTATTAAGTCTTATTTATGTTTAACATAGATCGGATTTATCTTATTTGTATCAAAGAGTTAAAGGCATCCATTCTAAATCAAATGTGTTTTATCACAGAGCACTCATAAATGTTATATCAAACACTCAAATCAAGAATTTAATTAAATAAATGGAACATAGTAGCTACTTTAAAATGCTTGATCGATTTCAATTCAAAACTCGAATGATAAATATGATAAATCCACCACTGGATCACATCAAAGTACAAATATAAGCAAATTGAAAGGTATTAAATATTTTTCTTTTGTTGCTTTTGCAATCTCTTTAACTCGCTTGCTTGTACCTACATATATGTATAACTTTTTATTGAATATATAGAGAATATATATATATGTATACATATATACATAGGTACCTACTTCACATCATGAAAACAATATTAAAAATGGAAACAAAAGGATATTGTGATGTGCGCTTTCTTTACTTGTTTTTCATTCTAAATATTTTATAATATGCATTAGCTTGAGTTAGGTATTTCTTGGGGAATTTTTCTTAAGAAGAACAAAATAATATTTGAAGTTTTTGTTTTTTGTGTTTTGTTTTATTTTTAGAACACTTTTATATCGAATCATCTGTTTTCAATATGATTTAAATTATGAAACGGATAGGAAGTAGAGTAGTAGTAGAGCTTAAAAATCAACCGGGTTAAACAGCTATCGGGTTTTTCAATAAGAGTGCTACACACGTTTTTTTAAATAAAACAAAAACGGTTTTGAATATCAATGAAATTCCTTATTCCTGTGAAAGTACGTTCAATGCTATTATGTATGGAACTCGATTTCTTTTTCATAGCCACCACGGGCACGCTTGCAGAAGTCCAGACACTGAACCCAATTTTCGACAATTTTGAGCATAAATCGGCGGATACTGCTGCAATTTCATGTTCAATATTCGTACGAAGTTCATCAATCGTCGCTGGCTTGTTGGCATAGACCATAGACTTGACGTAGCCCCACAGGAAATAGTCTAACGGCGTCGTCAAATCGCACGACCGAGGCAGCCAAGCGACTGGACAATTTCGTAAGGTAACACGTTCTCTGAACTTGGTTTTAAATGAATTGATTGTGACATTCGCTGTGTGGCTTGTGGCGCCGCCGTGGTTGGAACCACATGTTCTCAAAGTTCATAGCATCCGATTGGGGCCAAAAATATTCGGTTGTAATTGAATGGATTTCGGTTTTTGTTTATTGACGAAACCATTCAGCCAGAAATGAGCCTCACCGCTGAAGATGATTTTTCGATGGAAATCCGAATCATTTTCAAATTGTTGCTCAGCCCAATTCACGAACATACGACGCTTCTGGTGGTCAAGCGGCTTCAGTTCTTGCGTCAATTGAATCTTGTAAGGATGTAGGCGAAGATCTTTTCATAAAATTCGCCACAACGACGTCATAGAGAGCCCAACGCTTGAGAATGACGTGTGAGAGAAACATTTAGGCTTTCTGCAACTGAAGCCTCAGCAGCAGCAATATTCTCGAGACTACGGGCAATTCTTTGTCTCACTGGCACGGGAACATTTTGTTCTGTGCCTGTGGATTCAAATTTTGTCCACTAGACGCTCAATTGTTGATCTGCTAGGACGATTATGATGACCATAAATTGGACGTAGCACTCTTAACGTTGAGTCCACTGACTCCGAATTTCGGTAGTTAATTTTAATAATTTCGACTCATTGTTGGCTCGTATATCTTTCCATCATGAAATGGCAAACCTAACTGAAGAGAAAGAAGAATACAGGCTCTGATTGCATCTTTGCAATGTTGCCACTGGTTCTCGATACATTGCATTGGCGGCAGAGAACTTCGAGAGAGGTTACTTGTGACTCGCTCGGAGAAGGATAGGCGATCTCTTGCGATCAAAGCAGTTCGACGTTGTATCTTCTCCCAGCATCTACCTGTTTTTCCTTGGTTCTGGAAACCTGAAGTGCTGCCTTGGCTACAACGAGGTAGTGTTTTGAGTCGATGTTAGCCTCTCGGAAAGTGCGTGTCTAGCGTCGATCGCAATATGGTCAATCTGGTTGACGGTAGATTGATCTGGAGAACTCCAAGTTCCTTTGTGGATATTGAGGTGTGAAAAACACGTACTGGCTACCATGAAGTTTTGCCCCGCAGCAAAATCGATGAGCCTGAAGCCGTTGCTGGAAGTGTTGTCGTGCAGGCTGTTTTTCCCGATTATTCCACCAAAGATGTCTTCCCTTCTTAGCTTGGCATTAAAATCGCCCAGGACAATTTGAATGTCGTAGCTAGGACACTGCTCATTTATGTTGATAGTGTTGCCGAATTTGTCCTTGATGCGGATGGTCATGAGGCGCTCGTTGATGCACCTATAGCTCAAGACTTGTTGCCTAAGTCTGCGCCAATGACAAAGCCGCATCCAAATAAGCGCTGTTGGTTTTCTCGGTAGCAGTCACCATAGTAAATATCGCAGTTTTTCATCCTCTTTCTGCCCTGACCATCCCATCGTATTTCCTGGATGGTGGTGATGTCTGCTTTATAGCAGTCCAGGGCCTCCGCTAATTATTCGAAATTTGTTGTCCTTGATTCGTTTGTGTGGGTTTGTCAATAGTAAATGCGTCCGTATCCGAGCCTTGTTGATGCTTCGCAAATGGAATTTCTTTGTGTGGTCAGGAAGTCACCCTGACGCACGACCTTCAACCTGAAGGACCAGGCTTTTGATTTAACTCCGTTGATTCCATCTTGGGAATCCCTCCGCTGCCGTCTGGATGAAAGGAGAGGTGTCTTAGTGGAAACACCTCTCCCCCCCCCTCTTTTGTTTGCTACACTTAACAACTTTCCACTGGGGTTGGATCCCAATCTTCAGTTAAGGTACTAGGCACTCACCACGGGCAGGTGAGAGTAGCAGTTGATAGACAGAGGTGGGTTTTGAGAAAAACCTGTGGACGCTCGTATCCTCTTGAATGCACATGTCTACCATTTGAACATCAGCATTTGTTAGATCCTCAAAATACGTACATACATACATGCATAGGGTACATCACATTTTATTCGTGACAATAAGATATCTAACACGGAAGTTTTACAAATATAACTAATGAATATTCGTTAAAACTCAATGTATCCACGATAGATAACCATCCCTTGCTAAACAATCAGCCTTATTTTGACATTCTCTTTCGTTCGAAAGTTATTCGAATTCGTACGATACGTATTTTCACTTTCTAACGATTCGAAAGTTTATTTTAATTCGAAACTAAAGCAAACTTTGACTTTCTAATCATTCGAAACAAACGTCATTTATTAAGCGTTCACATCTTGATGAGAAAATTAAAAGAAAAACATGTAAGTTCTGTTTTTTTTTCCGAAAAATAAAGAAAATGGAATATATTTTTATGAAAATCTATTGATGTTTTTATTAAAGGTCACAGTCACACTCAAATTGGACAACTATAGAATAAAAGGAAGTTCTTATATAATTAATGGAAGAAACCCATGAAATCGCGAGAGGTTTTCTTACAAATCGAATCCCCAATCGATTTGATGCATCCATAATTCTTCTTCGATTTATGCTGCTTTGATTTTTCATAAATAAAACAATTTGAATTTTTGAAAGACAATTTAAACGATTTTATCGACTGTGTTACTTTTTGATTCTCGTTGACAATTGTGAAGTGTGACCAGGTGTGATTCAAATAAAGAGATTTAAAGTTACATTTTTTTGGTAATTCATGTGGGACGAAAGTAAATCGAATTATAAGCACATTAATTATTTTATTAGATTTAAAGGTGCTGAGTTAGCTGTACAAAATTTTGTAATGTATTTTTTTTACTTTTCATATCAATAAATTTAAATTTATGTTCCCATATTCAAAGTGTCATTGATGGTTTTTTAAATAATTAACATCACTAGCACTTAGAACTTTATTAATTTAATTTTTCTTAAGTTAAGGTATTTTTTGTATTCCATCCAATTGTTTCAATGAAATTGAAAGTTTGTGGAACAATTTTAAATCTTGTTACTTTGGTCACACTAAATAAGATTGAAACTTCAAACAGCTAACTTCGAATTCGAGTTCATTCCTGTTCATTTAATATATTCATTCAACAGTGAACATTATTCGTTAGAATGTCAAAATACAGAAATTTCATTCTAATGAATAGATATATTCTAACGGATTGGCTATTCATTAGAATGTCAGAATAAGCGTGAATATATAGGAGATTTTCGACTGCCATGGGTCACGGTCATAAGTGGTTAATGACCTTTCAACTCACTGTTTATAACTGACTAAGCCTATAACTTCAACTGTTGGTCTGTCAACATCATTAAAAATAAATACCTATGCATTAAATCTAATGGTAAAATGGGTTTGTCTTGCTTCAAAACTGGCAAAGAATTTAATAAGAAAACAGAGAGAAAAAGAAAAACCTTGAACAATCAATTTTACTCAATCACTTTCAGGTATTTAGCATTAATCAATAAAATTTCTTTAATGCAAAGAATGTACAAGAACCTACGCACTAACAACAAAATCAAAACTCTTTTAAGCTATGTGCATAACTTACCTATACAATTGTTTTCAACTTAAATATCCTTTAACATTTTTTAACCCATTATTCAAGGCTAATTACATGGCTTTCAATTTATAACTAATTATCCTTGTAAACAATCTCGTTGAATTCGAATGGATGCATCCACGTAAAACTAATTATCCTTCTGAAGAATCATTACCTTATCAGCTTTATAAAACTTTTCTTCATTCGATTTTTTTTTTCAAACAAACAACAAAAAAGTTAAAGAAAAAATAAGAAGAACAAAACCAAAAAAAAACATCCTTCCGATTATGCTGACACAGAGCAATGTTGAGATGGGTATAACTTTAGGCTCCAAGCTTCGACTCTGATTGCCTTTCTTCCAGGCTCAGCCTCAGCCCCAGCAGCAACATCAGCAGCAGCAGCAGCTATAAACCATTCATTATATTGGAATTGAGATTCCCTTGTTTTTTAATTAATATTCCCAGTAGATGAAGTAAATTACGTACACGTGACTGAATTTGAAAATTCAACCGATAGCTAATGGTATATAAAAGTTTTAGGTTCACCTGTCAAAAGTATGTTCTGTATTATATCTTTGAAGAAAAAGAAGATAATTTATATTATAATATATGTGTTGTATGTGGGTATAACGCTATAACGCACCATCATAACGGAAACGTATACTCGTATATTTTTATCTTTAAGGCTTCGCAATTCACAGAGAAAAAGGAGATAAATTAGATGAAAGATGGTTGCATTTATCACAAAGCTGAATTAAAGCATATATGTACATAGGTACCTTTGAGAGAACGAGATTAAAGGTAGGCAAATGCGGTAGACATATACGATTAAGTATGTACCTAAGCTACATTATACTATGTATACATATAAATAGCTATGAATATGAAGTACCTTATTTTTTTAACGCCACAAAGGGGGGTTATGTGTTATAGTCCTGGAATACCTAACGTTTAAATTATCAAATTGGGTTACAATTATGAAGGTTATCATTGAGTGGTTGACATTTTTAAATTATCACAATCACGACAAAAATAACGGAGTATTAAGTTCAAGTGTTTGTTTTCTGTTTAGAGTGATACAAATTTTATTACCAAATTAAGGAAGGTGCTGATATGAGTCAATTAAAGCTATATTTTATGTCTGTGACAAAAAGTTTAAATGGTAAGACAATATTTGCCAATATAACCTTAGATTACAATATTGATATTAATTTCCACGAACAAAGTGAATTTGTTTTAATTGCTTAAAAAATGGGTTTTTTCATTAAGAACATGTCAACTACTGTTTCAGATACATATTTCAGAAGCTTTACTGTCGGCTTAAAGACAATCAAAACATTTTTTTTTTATAATTTACAAGCACTCAAGGGGTGATTAGTACCTTTCATATGTTATATTTAAACACAGTTCAAGCGTTGGGAAAATATGGAAGTATTTAATAGGAGATACCGGTGCACATTGGTCTTAAAGTTCTGAACATCTCTATACTTGACAGTACGCCCGAAATTGAGTTCAAGAGTAAACTGATGATTTATGAATGAAACTCTTTTTCTTTCATATGGCCACCATATGTCGTCAAGTCGACTTGTTGGACCCAATTTTCGATGGCTCGGCCACACTCATTCTCGTTCAATGTTGGTTCAGAGGTCTTCTAACATCGTCAGCTTGTTGGCATTAATAATCGTTAATCATGGCAACGCTGGCTATTCACAGAAACGTGACCATCGTTATCGTCAACGAAAAAATATGGCCCTATGACACCGCCGGCATGGAAGCCGCACCAAAGAGTATTTTGTGGATGAAGAGGTGATTCATGAACCAAATGTGCATTTTAACCAACAATAACGCATATTTTCGTTATTGACAAATCCATTGAGCTAAAACAGAGCATCATAGATGAGAATGATTGAGCTATACAATTCATCATCTTGGCCCATTTCCTAAAGAGCCCAATCGAGCAACGTAGTTCTCGCTTCAAATGGTCAATCAGCTTTAATTTTTGAGTCAGCTTGATCTTGTATGGGTGAAAACTAAAGAACACAAAAAACGCCATAAAAAGGTATCAGCCCACTTTTTGAGAACGACGTGGAATTGACTGATTTAGATCGCTTGCGACTGACGACTTAACGTTACCGATAATTTCAAAGTTTCAAGAATCTTGTCTTGATGACAACGCAACATCACACAACGAATATAAAAACTCACATTTTTGCAATAAACCTGACTTTGAATTTCGGTAGAAAATTTTTATAAATTGCAGACGTTGCTCATTCGTGTACTTTACCATGATAATAATTTAAGAATTTGCAATGGATCTCAATATTTAATATTTTATCATTCTACCACTTTTTGTTTTTAAAATTCTTTTCCCAAACTTGTCTAAACTCAACTTAAGTAAGTTATGATATCATGACTATCAGCCTTAATAATTGAACTATTCGTACGTTTTGCATAGTACTCCAGGACTATTTAAGCAATCGGTAAGATTTTCTTTTTGTCCGGAGATTGTATAACATGATTTTTATTTATTTATTTTATATTTATTATTCCAACTATAGAGGGGCAACAATCCAAAAAACACGATAAATGATGTCCTTACTCCGTTAGTGGCACATTGCCAAACAAATGAAATAAGAAACTCCGAAAGCAGGAAACACCTGTAGTATGCTATTAATTAAAAAAAAAAAAATATATCAAATATCTAATTATGCAATCATAAGTGTTACCGGAGGATCTTTCCGAATGAACTGGAAATGAGATATATTATGGCTGTAAACGGAAGCTTAAAACACTCTTTACCTTCGTAAGTACTTCTATACAAAAAATCATATCATGCTCTATTGCGACGTGAAGGATAAACAAACAAACAAGCAAACAAACAATGAAACTAACATTCTCATTTAAAATTTTAGTAATGGAAATAAAGGATAAGATGTTTCCCCGAAAGTTAGACACATTAAAAACTGTAGTTATGGTCGGAATACCGCCGAAGTGTGTGAAAAGTGGTTTAAAATTACCGCAAAAGAATAGCATGTATTGAATCTTCTTGTGACAGCCATTTGAATGGTATTCCTTCCCATACTTTATATTCCTATAGTAGAATTCAAACTTTATAATGTGATAAAATGTTCGTCAAAATGTATCGCTGTTTCTGTTTTACTCTCGAAAACAAAAGTAGATTGTGTTTACATGCATTGTAATTATACTTTAAAATTTATTGTGAAAAATAAAACATCCATATAAAATTTTGGTCTATATGAAAAATTCGCAGCGCCACGCGGAGTTTCGCACATGCTTTTATTTTAAAACAAATTTGGTCTGCATAAAAGAGGTTATAGTAAGTCAACTTTAAAAGATAGACATATGCTGTTACGGACAAAAATTATTGAGGAACAAATCTGTCATACATTGTTTTAGCAAAACTTTTCCGAGCGCACTTAGTGGAAGCTCTCAAGAGGCCAAAAAATCCCATATTTTGCAACATTATTTATTGACGCTCCGCTCATATTATTCTAAGCGTAATTTTATATAGCTTATAGCCTTCCTCAATAAATGGGCTATTTAAAACTGCAATTTTTTTCAAATCGTACCAGTAGTTCCTGAAATTAGTGCGTTCAAACAAACAAGCAAACAAACAAACTCTTTAGCATTTTAATATTAATAAAGATAAAGATATCAAGGGTGTCCCAAAATTAACGCAAGATTTCTTGCGTTAATTTTGGGACACCCTTTATAAAGACAAGTATTTTTTTAAACACTTAATCAATCCAAAAAGGTTACCATTTGATGAGATTTCGTTTCTAAATAAATATGTATATCAACTTGTTTGAAATTAACGCAAGATTTCTTGCGTTAATTTTGGGACACCCTATATAATAAATGATTTGTTTTGAAAAATACACCATAAATTAAATAATATGAATTATATATTGAACATAAAACTTTTTAATTTGTCTATACTTTTACTTTAATGAAAATTTAATATAATAAAATATAAAATTTGACTTATGACTTGAAACGAAACATATAAAAGCCTATGTATTTGGCACCAACAAGCCTTGGATACGGACGGATTTACTGTTGACAACACACGCAAACGAATTAAGGACAACGAACTTCGGATATGCACGTGGAATGTTAGGTCCCTTAACAGACCACGTGCAGCTGAAGAAGCAGCCGAATAATTAGATGAATGCTGAGCTCTTCAAAGCAGCTGGAGATAATTTAGTTAGGAGCATGCACCAACTTATCTGTAAGATATGGTCGGAAAAGGAAGCCCGATGCATGGAACATCAGTATTGTTTGCCCGATTATGAAAAAGGAGACCCTCTAAACTGCACCAACTATAGATGAATGAGCTTACAAAATCTTCTCTGCCGTAATATGTGAACGTCTAAAGCCCATCGTCAACAACCTGATAGGTCCTTATCAATGAGGTTTTAGACTAGGAAAGTCCACATTCGATCAAATATTCACATTACGGCAGATCCTGGATAAAGCCCAAGAACATCAAATCCACACCCACCATCTTTTCATCGATTTCAAGGCCGCATATGATAGCATCTACAGGGACGAGCTGTATAGTGCCATGTCTAGTTTTGGCATCCCTGCCAAACTCGTCCGTTTGTGCAGGATGACCATGGAGAATTCACGATGTCCATAAAGGTTGGAAATAACTTAACAAAACCTTTCGATGTCAGAAAAGGTTTTAGACAAGGTGATGCGCTGTCATGCGATTTTATTAACATCGTACTTGAAAGAGTAGTGCAGAGCTCACACGTCAACATTAGGCACTATCTTTCAAAAGTCTGTCCAATTACTAGAATATGCTGATGACATTGACATAATCGGAAGAACTCAGCGTTATGTCAATGGGGCTTTTGTGAGTATTAAGGCAGAGGCGGCAAAAATGTGTTTAACTGTTAATGAGAGCAAAACAAAGTACATGCTGTCTTCAAGAAAGGACCTACAACACCGACGTCTGGGTCAAAACGTGACCATCGACAGACGTAACTTTGAGGTAGTCAATGACTTCGTCTACCTAGGCTCCGCTATAAACACAGACAACAACACAAGCGTCGAGATAAAACGAACAATAACTCTTGCTAACCGCTGTTTCTTTGGGCTAAGAAAGCAATTGAGTATCAAAGTATCGCTATATAAGACACCCATCATCCCCGTCCTGCTATACGGTGCAGAAGCATAGACTATGACAAAAAAGGATGAAAGCACCTTGGGTCGTTTCGAGAGAAAAGTTCTTCGTGTGATCTACGATCCCGTATGAATAGAAGGGGAGTGGAGGAGAAGATGGAACGACGAGCTGTATAGCGACGACGTAGACTTAGTCAGAAGGGTAAAAGTCCAACGACTAAGATGGCTGGGTCACGTAGAGCGCATGGAAACCAATGCTCCGGCCCGGAAAATCTTTGAATCCACATCCACAGGACAGCGCAGTAGAGGAAGACCGCGGATCAGGTGCCGCGCACAAGTGGAAAGTGACCTCACCCAACTTGGAGCGCGAAACTATAGACATCTAGCTAGGGACCGAGCTAGATGGAGAAGTTTGTTGGGTGAGGCCCTAGTTCACACAGGACTGTAGCGCTACCTTAAGTAGGTAAATATTTGGCACTTTATGTTTTCAAGCATTTTCATCCTCTATAATCCATCACTTAAAAATTAACTAATGAAGTTTAAATTTGGCATAACTAAAGTTGTAAAATCAAACAAATTGACAGTTGCAGTTCAAGTTGCAAAATATTAACGGGTGATATTTTTGTACGTATCAATTTAATAAAATATTCTGTTATAAATTTAAATATTTGTATTCATATATTTTTTGTTGACTCAGTTTTAACAATATTTATTGCGGAAATATAAAAACAAAAATTTTATTAAAAAAGAAGCAAAATCGTTCAACCAAGTTCTGCTTCCTATATTTTCTGCCTAAATGCTTAACCGCTTTACTTAAATTTTCAGGTAAGAAGAAGAAAAAGAAACAGATGGATTAGATGAACTTTTAGCAAAGGTGTATAGGTTAGGTAAAGTAGGCATATACTATTATTCATATCCTTCATTTCCACACAATTTTAGTATACTTTCTGACTGATTCGATTTTTGTTGTGGGTTGTGAAATAATTGAAGTTGAAGATGCTTTATTACTAAGAATGAGAAGTATTAAATGCCTTTTTGCCAGATGCCACTCACAAGGACAAGCAAAGTTTTGAAAATTGGAAAGCCAAAAAGTATAAAGCTAAATTGAGTGCTCTTTGAGAGAAGTCAGGATCATGTTCTTATATATGTATGTATACTCGTACCTCCTGCACTTCTCCTAAATCTTGATGTGAATTTATTGTTAGTGGTCGTGATTTGATAATCTGCAAAAGGACGACAATATATATGTAGGTACATATACCTTTATCTACCTATAGGTAAGGTTGAATAGAGATTTTATGGCCTATCGAGTGTAAAAATATAACAAGATTGAGGATTAATATTAGCTTCATTTGTACAGCATGTCTTCTTGCAGTAAATTCAACCCGAATTCGGAGGAAAACAAAATAAATTAAAGACGAAAAAAAATAAGGAAGATAAGTTGAAAAGTTTTTGATAACAAGGAAAACTTTGGAAACAAAGAAGAATTCATACCTTAAATACCATTTATCACATTTGTCAGTGTGATAAATCTTATAGGTACCTGCCGCCTGGAAATGTTAAACTGGTGGCAAAGTCAAGAACGGCACACAAAATGAAATGGAAAAAATATGTTGTTCTTTTTTTTTTCTTATGCAGATATATGTATATGTATATTTGTTGTTTCAGCCTTTTTTTGTTAATGTTAACAACAATTCTGTATTTTCCACTGGGCTTAACATTTGACCGATTTTTTTCCAACGTAAGACATCAAAATACAATAAAACAGGATCATTATATGAATTTGAACAGACTAAGGGTAATTTTGGTTGTTGTTGGAGCAACTAATACGGGCACAGATTTAAATATTTCTTTAAAAGATCTTTCATGCCATCCAATTTTTAACTTATTGGAACTTTGCAAAACAAGTTGGTGAAAATTTTAAACAACTTAATTTTTCTATTGCAAAACCTGGCTGCTTGTTGAAACTCTCTTGACAAAAAGGCTGACAAAACAAGGCAGAAACTTCAATTCAACAAAGCATTCGAAGTTCTTCACCTCCAATCATTGCAGTAAAATTACCACCATTTTGGAAAGGGTAGCCTAGTTAATGGTTTTCACTAATCACAATTAATTGTTTCCAGCATAATAAATATGAGGTAGGTAACAAAACACCATAATGTTGTTTCAAAGCAAAATACTCGCACGTAGCGGCTGAAGAAGAGGACATCATTACATCTATTCCAGCCCAGAGCCCGTACACAATTTTAAAAACAAACTTCATAAAACGTTTATCGGCATTATAAGAGCAACCGGTGCGAAAGCATATAAGGGATAAAAATCTTGGTGACCTTAAACCTTCACAATTCTTTCTCAATTTTTGTTCTCTTGCTGGTTTTTCCGCTAAACAGGATAACCTTTTGCGTCAACTATGATTACGAAGGCTTCGAGACTTCAAGATCTGACCCCGGCATTATCGGAATTAACAGACAAAATAGTTAAATTTTCTTCAGCCCCTCTCAATTTTACCGGCCATGCTATATCAACAAAGAATGATCTTGAACCTAAACTTTTAGATGCTACAGAGCATCTCTTCAGGCAAGTTGTTCAGTTAACAGCCCATCGAAGCTACCGTGGCCGTTCATGTAGCTGTGACAAGCAACAAGCAGATCGAAATCAACGTAGAGAGAAGGCTGGCGCTAGTTTCTAGGAAAACACCAATTTCGTTACTGACTACAAATCTTAGCATCTTTTTTAAGCGACACCAGATCTAACTTATCTTCTTGTTCTATATATCTACTTCCAGAAAGACGTCCTGCATCCGATTATGACCTCAGCTTTGGTACATCAAATTGAGTTTTGGACTCCGCCGAGAATTTATTATGGAAATGCATTGTTGCAGACGTTAGCATTGGCTTAGAATTCTTCGACCATTATCATTTGCTATACCAGATTTTCAAGCAAAAGGCCTAATTCATACGTTCACTGGACTTCAGTCGAAAGGAAAAACAGCATTTTTCATTTTTAAACAATCAACAACTCATCTCAATTTCAAGAATTCCAAGAAATGACTCATCCAGCTGGATTGTCAAGAAATTTATGAAATACAAAACTGTTTATCACATTTGAACTACACCTGGTCTTCTAGAATCTTCTTGTTCTAGCCGATTGTCTTCAGAAAAATTGAAGTTTGCCAAGAAAGAATTTAAAAACATTCTACTCGCTGAAGTTCAAGTTCAAGTTCAAGTTCAAGTTTTATTGAGACAATTAAAAACAGTACAATTTGATAAAAACAAAATTTCAAAAACTTTAGTTGGTCGACTTAGAGATATGTCTGACTGAATCAAAATTCTAAATGTTCAAAAACATAATCTATTCAATTATAAATTTTAAAATATACAAGTTTTAACTTGTTCGCTTGCTCCCGGCGAACATTATCATTATTGCTCTATTTTGGCAAATATAACTTAAACACTAAAAACTATAAATAAAACTAAAACTACACTTAATCTAAAATAAAATACAATGATACTAAGTTAAAAATTCTCCTTACATAACATTTTCATATGTATATATAATTATTGGGAACTTTACCGATATTTACAAAAGTTTATGTTAACAACAATTTTTTCAATTTTAACAATATCACCCTTTGTAATTTGAAGGCGAAGCTTTTACATAAAAAGGGATTTCGTTAACGTTTATATCTGGTCTTAAAACAGCGATAGACCCCTCATTAAGAATATTAAATGGTGACAGATAATATTTGTCAACTACACTATCATTGGCATTAGAATCCATTAGGGATCTTATCAATGGGTTTGCATGCAAATTTATTTTTGAAAGTTTTTTAACTAGAAGATCTATTTGGTATTTCATCAAAGGTGTAGTGTGAGTAGCCTCATAAATAGAGTTATTTGAATACCATTTTTTATCAGGCTTTCGGAACAATCCACAACAAAATCTTAATATTTTTCTTTCAAACACTTCCAATTCATTTGCAACTGTCGGTGATATGGTGAACCAAGTACAAAAACTGTATGTCAAAATCGGCCTAATGAGTGTTTTGTACATTAGAATTTTAGTTTTTGCTAAAAGGAACTTAGAATTAAACAGCACTTTTAATAATGCGGTAGCCATTTTTGCTTTTTTTAGTACCGTCCTAGCATGTTTATTAAATTGAAATCGGTTCTGGAAGTTTATTCCTAGATACTTCGTTTCAAGACGTAGTGGGATTGCTTCGTTATTTATTTTGAGATCTAGGAACTTGCTCTGTTTAACAGCGAGGTTTTGTCCTTTTCCGCTGGCGTTTCTGAAACAAGTCAATCCACACTTATTTATATTGATTTTTAATCTCCATTTTTTGAAATAGTTTTCGATAAGTGGCAACCTGCGTTTAATTTTATTAAGAGCTAGAATTGGTCGACTGTCGCTAATATGATAGTATCATCAGCATAATGTATTGAACAAGGTTCATTAGAATAAGACTCTGAAAGAGGGAAGTCTTGGAGATAAATGTTGAATAAAGATGGACCCAATATCGATCCCTGAGGAACACCTGTATGCACGTTGAAAAACTCTGTATGCTCAGAATTAATAAAAATTGAGCTTTTTCTGTTCGTTAAAAAACTGAAAATTATTTTGATGAGCCAATCCGGAAAATTGAGCTTAATAAGTTTATATACAAGTCCCCGATGCCAGAGTGAATCGAAGGCTTTTTGAAGGTCAATATCTAGACTCACTGTGCACATTTTATTTCTAAGATTTTGAATGACCTTATCTTGAAATAGAAGCAAAGCATGTTCTGTTGAGTGTCCTTTTTTGAAACCAAATTGATTGCATGGAATGATATTCCTGTCTTCGCAGAAGCTATTCAATGGGTCAGCTAATACCCGCTCAAACAGTTTGCCAACGTTAGAAAGAAGAGAGATAGGTCGGAAGTTATTAACGTCTCTTGTAGCTTTGATTTTCGCAATTGGCAAGATCATAGCTCGTTTCCAAATGTTTGGAAAATAACCGTTATTTATACATTGGTTGAAAATCAACGATAATACTACGTCCAAAGAATAAGGACATTTTCTTAATATGTATATAGAAATTTGGTTGATTCCAGATGATTTTTTATTATTAATGGAAGGTCTGTAGAGATTTACACTTTTAGGAGAAGTAAAAGGAGACAATGCTGGATCTATCGCGTTATTTATAGAGGAAAATGTTATCATTGTGCTTGACATAAATGATTCTTTAAAAAGGTTTACTGGTGCCATAACTTGCTGCACAAAGTCGTCATTTGACTCTGAGTTGGAATACTTTGAAGAGAATAGGTCCTGAAATGCGGATAACTTGGACTGTGTGTCAATTAGCTCTTGTCCATTATAAAGAAGTTTGCCTTTCGAAATATCGGATCCATAAAATTTTCTACCGGTTATTTTGTCAATTTCCTTGAAAGCTTGAGGGGAAGGTATGATTTTTTTAAGCCTCTCAACGAAGTGATCGTTGAGATCTATAGTAACATTATCCTTTATAATTTTACTTATACATTGTATTTTTGAAAAAAGCTCACGATACTCAGGATGAATTCTATTCAAGTGTCGATGATATAGTCTTTTAAGTTGTTTTAGCCAAATTTTTCGAAGATCAATTAATTTTTTTGTTAACTCTGAAATACATTTGTACTTACAGTTTTTGACATTCCGCAGATTGGAATGGTTTTCTACAGTTGAGAAAATGATTGTATTTACTTCCTTTATAAGGTCATCTATTTCCGTATTTGAAATGTTATTCTCCTTTGGTAAAACGAGATTGGATAGCGAACGATGCAGGGTTAGTTGAAAAGCTTCCCAGTTTGTGTTTCTGAAATTTCTATATGTGGGTGAAGGTAAGAATATGGGAGAACAATCTGCGAGGAATACTTCATAAGCGATTCCAAAGTGATCAGAAATAGTTGCAAATGTCTTACACATTGAAGATGCAGAGGCAATATTTACACAACTCACAGGATTAAGAGTTGAGGAGATGAAGAAAAAATCTATGTAAGAGTTGGATCTTGGAAAAGTCGGAGCATCCGAAGGAATTAAATCAAGATTCAAATAAGGACCATTGTTAAACCAGTTATTCAAAAGAGTACCGTTGCTGTTATGAACGTTATCTTCCCAAGCTGGGTGACGGGCATTAAAGTCCCCACCGATTACAATGGCATCATAATTATTAAACATCGCATACAGATTATCAAGCTCACTAAGTAGTACCTGGCCAGCGTTAGATGGAATGTAAATACTTCCTATCAAGAGACGAAAAACTGAACCGTTGGCTTTAATGTGTGGAACTGAAGCAAGACAAACAGAAAAAATGTTACTTTCGAATATGACAGAGTCAAACTTAAGATTCTTATCTAATAAAACTGCTGTTCCTCGGCCAGAATCATTTCTTATTATATTAAAACCTTCAAACGAAGGCTTGAATCTTTCGGATAAACGTGTTTCCGAAAGGAAGCAAATCTGTGGTTTTTTAGTTTTTAAGGTATTTAAAAGCGCAAGTCTTCTTTGATTTGAAATTATTGAGTTAAAGTTCATCGATATAATTTTTATTTTAATTGAATTCACCATTATACCACAATTGAAGCAACAAACTCCAGGTAAGAAAACATTTTCTCTTCCTGGGTTTTGATCAATTTATATTTAGGCCAAAATTGCCTAATTTTAATAAGGAGTTCGGTAAATGAAATGTTAAATAAGTTTTTGGCTTCATTGAGGAAATCATTTAGTTCTCCTTTTTGAGCATCTGAATTGGAACATGTTTTTAAAGACGTATTTTTTTCAGGTTGTATGTTTGTCACCGATTTATTTCGTATAGTGTTCTGATTTAGTGCTTTAGCCTTATCAGCAAAAGAAATTGCAGGGTTTGTAAAATTATTTATCGATTCATTAACAAAATCTTTTGTTGTACTTACCTTCTGTCTAACCTTTTGAGAATATAATTCCTTCATCTCTTTATATTTGATATATGCTGAACAACCTTGATAACGAGCAGCGTGACCAGTTTCATTGCAGTTAACACACTTTGGGATAGGAACTACCTCATTTTTTTCTTTTAGAGACTTAAAAGTATCAATGCAATGTTGCGAATCGTGGTTATCTCCACTTAGAACACAACGACTAAAATAAGAACAGCATTCACCTGAATGGCCAAAACGCTGACATCTATAACATCTTAGTACAGACTTATTATGTTTTTTTTCCCAGTATACCCGTTGACGAAGCAAGTATCTTACACAAATAAGATCCTTAATAGACTCTCCTACCTCTAATTGTACAATAAACATATTTAATTTTTTGTCTAATTGCTTAGTTTTGGCGGTAGCAAAAGGTGTAACCTTGCTAATTTTAACATTAGGCACTGTAGACTCTAGTGCTTTTTTAATCTTATCTATTGGGGTATCGCCATCAAGACCTTTCAATAGAATTGAAACTTTTTTCGTGTCCTTGGGTGAAAACGAAAATGCACCTATACCCGTGTCGCGTAAGCGATCTATGATCAGCCTATGCACAGCTGAGTGGCTAACATAAACTTTTGTTTTTCGATAACCCATATTGACAAATTTATATTGAAGATCAATAATATTACATTGAGTTGCAGCAAGTTTTATTAAGTCACTTAAAAGTGAGTAATTAGCTCCAAAAATAAAGATAGGTGGACAGAATGAAATATTTTTCATATTACAATTTGTGGAATTAATGTTATTGTTGAATGTTGAGTTATGGTTAGATGGTTCATCTAATTTGTTGTTATACTTTTGTTGGTAAGATCAACCTGAGTGTTTTCCTGAGGCAGGTTTAATAGCGGAAAGAATTTGTTGTTTGAGAGGTTTGAAGTATTTGTTGTAACCTTATCTTGTTTTGTCATACGTCTTGGCTGATAGCTGGTAGCTGCTCTCTTTAGATTATTCATCACGGTAATCCACTCGGAGGTTGAGTGATCTGTTGACTGATTTTGGTTCATCATGATTACATTTGCGTTAGTTAACGTCTCGCTGGCAAACAATTTTGTAGGATTACTCTCTTGGTTTGGAGATGCAATGGGAGAAAAATTTGCAACTCTCTTTAATTTGTTTGTTTCTCTGATAAACGGATTTAAGAGGGAATCGTTTTTTGCACTCTCATTTTTAGATGAGTGCAATTCAATTGTGGACGAATTAATTTGATCAATGTTTGAATTATCGATGGAATCACGTGGATAAGATAAATCAACACTATCACTTTCTGATTCCAGCATTGATGCTGGTAAATTGTTATTTGTTTTTTCACTAATTTTCACTGTTTTGAGTCACTGTCTTAATGAAAATAATTGATCGGCAAAAGCCGTCAAGGAAAAGTCAATAGATATATGTAGAGATATATGCTTTAGAAAGATCACTCTACTCGCTGAAGCAATTCAACCATCCAAAAGTCCTTGGTCCTTCACCATTACATCTGACACACATCTGAAAAAATGTTTGGCGTCCCTGTGGAGATTATCGAACTTTGAATATCTGATCAATTCCAGATAACTATTCTGCACGTAAGGCTTGTAAGAGAATGTATGCTTTCTGCATTCTTTTGCGTTGCTGTCATAAAACTGAGGTAAAAGTTCAATGAAACGAGAGAACAAAGGGTCTATGGAGGGAAATGACAAAGAAAAGAATGCAAAGCTTACAAAAGAATTCAAAGAATGGAAAAATGCAAAAGAATGCAAAGAATGTAAAAAGAATGCAGAGAATGCGAAAGAATGCAAAGAATGAATGTATTCTCAATGATTGGATTCAATTGATTGCTGTAAAATGAATGGGAGGACAAAATGATTCCAACCTTTTTGCTACAAGTGAATGGAGATTGTATAAGTAGAAGTCTGAAGTCTCAAAGTGAAGTTAATGAATGCAATCTCATAATTGCAGTAAAAAATGATTGCATTCAAAAAGAAGAAAACTGATGTATCACTCATGTGGTTATTAATTCGACCTCAAATTCGGAAAAATGCCCATTTTCAAACACTAACAACCAACTACGGCTGAAAACAAACTGGCTGTTGAATTTGATATAATGGTGCGTATATCTAAACATTCACATCAAGAAATTTTGGTTATCACTCCCAAAACTTGCTGTCGGGGTCGGCTCTATGAAGGGATATCAACAAATTTTAATACATCCAGATGACGCTTGCAAGACTTTATTTTCTATATTGTGTTTTATTTTTATCTAACAGCAATATTTTGTTTCTTAAACTGAAGATAGTTTAGTTTTTAAGTTGACTGGAAGACACTTATTGGTTCTGCTTCTGACCATGGTTTAATTCTCGATTTACATTTAGTCTAAATATTTGTCCGTATTATACACTTCATTGAAAACCACTTGAAGGTGAAACATGAATCTTAAATCTTAAAACTATCTTAGAGCTAGACAAAAATTCTTAAAAAACTAGCGTAAGTTTTAAAAACTTATAAAAAATATCTTACTGGCCCTATGCGGGCGCTCTAAGTTAATCTTATAACTACTGCCTATCGACCTAAAAACAATTTGAATAGGTACTAAATAATAATAACTTAATATAAAACCAAGAAAATTAAAAAATACTTGTTATCTTTATCATTACGTTTTATTTTATATAAAACTTAAAACGAAATAAAAAAACCGAAACCCATTATAATATGTAAGCTACTTAAAACTAACCAAAACCAATAATACTACGTAAAAACTAGAACAGCTTTTTTAATTTTTTTGTTGGTGCCACCTTGACTGTGCCTAACCTAATCCTTAAACCTATGTAAGCCGGCCAAGACCAAACGCCCTAGACAACCTTAAATGACATTCTCAATCAGTCCTACTGAACCGAAGGCACTATCGCCTATCTACAGTTTTACGGCTGACGTGGTAGATTAGCGGAACCGCCTCTCTATCCTGTATCAGTCCTATTCTATTCTGCTTATATTGGCTCTGTTGTATATAACCTGGTACGCAATGAGGTCGTCGTCGGCGTAAGCTATTGCCTGAGTCAGACTTGCTATCAGATCACTGGTGTAAGTGCTGAACAAGATCGGCGAGTTAAGCGGTCCCTGTTGAAGACCATTTCTAATATCAAAGATTTTGGTAGATATTACATTGCCAATTTTGACAATAAATTACCATTAAGCATGTCATAAAGCATATGCAACAGTGGTTTACTTATGCCAAGTCTGGTCAGCTTCAGATTCAGACCCTCTAATAATACGGTGTCGAAGGCCTTCTCCAAGTCAACCAGGCAAGCACCCGTACATTGGCTTTTAGACTTGTTCCACTGGATTTCAGAAACAAGCTTAGACGCTGCATGAATATCGGCCTTAAAGCCGAACTGATTATCCGGAATTATTGTTTTGTTCTCAGCCCACTTCGACAGAGCTCTATTTATAACCTTCTCGAATACCTAACTGATACTCGGCAGAAGACTTATTGACCGGAGATTCGACGGATTGGAGTTGTCCTTTCCCTTTTTAGGGAGAGGATGTACCACAGCTGTCGTCCAACGGACCGCATAATATACATTATTCAGAATGTTTTTAAACAGAGTGGTATAAATGTCCACAGCTTCTTGAGGTAAATGTCGTAGTACAATGTTGGATATAACATCGACACCTGCTGATTTCTTTTCTTTTTTAATGAATCGAAGATGAGCTGGAGCTCTATCTTCATGACTAATAGCGTATTTGTCCCGTTTTGCTCGGCGATGTAATGATGGCATTTGCTGTCAGAAGTACATCTCTGTTCTCTGTCGTCCTCTGAAGCTTAAGACAAGGAAGGTCGTTCTGATCATTCCTCCTAAAGATCTTTTTAATTTGCGGAAACATACTCGGGTCACGAGAATTAACGCCCCGAATTTTCTTGCCCCAGTACAAATTAATGTATAATCTATAGATTCTTTGATCAATTTTATTACGTTTTTTATCGACGACTTCAATGTCCTAATATCCAGATTGTTTGGTTCAATAAACCTCCGGTACAAGCGTTTAAGCCTTGTCAGAAGTCTACTTTTGTGTCTGTGCAGTGCATCTGTAGTCCGTTACGGTACAGGTTCGTAGTGTCTCGTTCCTTGTATTTCGGTATAGTTCTTTTTATGGTTCATTGGATTGTCTCGTTCATTTGTTGAAAATATCCGTCAATGTCGGTATTTGTCAAATTCCTGTCGATTGGTGAGGATATGTGTTTCTAGACCGAAGTTTTCTCGCTAAGGCGTTGGTGAAGCACGACCATCGAGTCTTACTATAATTGTAAGAGTGCACCGGCACGTACTCCTCCAACTCCACAAGCTCTTAATTGCACTTACCGATATAGATTGACATTAATAAAGAATGTCTGTATTTCCCTTAGCATCCAAAAAAATTTCAAAATTAGTTTATGGAATTCCTTTCAAAGGTACCCTTCCTCTATTAAAATTATATCCTCTGCCTAATTCAAGGCAACACAAATACGAGTAAAATCCATTGTCCTTTAAGTAGGGCTAATTCAGTTGTTTTGTTTATAAAAGTGGATGAAAGCACAAAAGGTTTTCGGGTAAAATGTCATTTTCTTACCTGCAATCCACTGACAGTACACGTTTCTGCTGGTTTCACTTCAATTTCTGTCCCACTATGTACAACACCATCCGATCTCGTCGTTGTATCCTCCCCCGAAATAGGTGGACACAAACTATGGTCACTCAAATCTAAAATTTAAAAAACAAAATAAAAAATTGAATCGTATTTGTAAACACAAATGTAGGACAACATTTAAGGAATGGACATTTAAGGCTCCCCCAAGGACACTTCAAAAAAATAATATTTCCACTCACCTCCAGCACGGCCATATTGGGCCAACTCAATTGATATGCTAGTGCCTCTCGGACAGCTCAACGATAATTGTTCTGAATCACAACCAGCCCGCTGATAGGTTCGTAATGTTGCCGCTAACAATGCTATATTGTATGAAAATTCGGATTTTATTTGTGTTTTTCAAACATAGTTTCAGTGCCAAATTTGTATTTTTACAGGTGTAGTCCAGATGAAAATAGCGCGATAGATATCCAAGGCAGATGATGATAGTGTTGTCAACCAGAAATGTAGAATGTAGATTGATATCGGAAAAAAGAGAAAAGATAACATTTTTTTATGTTTAATAAAAAGAAAAAGTTTTATGTCAAATGAAATTATGTTTCATTGTATTCTATTTTATTTTATTTATAAATATAGTGCATAGTTTTCTATGTAAAATTCAAGTTTTCTTTGTCGATTTAGGTTTAAAGTCAGTACATTTTGCCTTAGATCAATGTGGACAGCGTCCAATTTAATATCGATGTTTTAATCTATGTAGAACTTCTTGTAAGAACTTACAAGTAAATTAATTGATTAACTAAAATAATGATCATTGGTGTTGGGCCTAATAAAGATATCATTTATTATAAAAATTTATTAAACGGTGTTTTATAAATTTTAATCTCGACTTTGAATTATTGTTCTATAACATCAGGTTTTTAATATTTGTCCTTTAAAGAATGCTAACTACAACCAAAAACGGTATTTTTAAGGCTTAGTTAAAGCTCAAATATCTCTTAACAATAAATTTTATGATGACTGCAAAGTAGGTACAAATCTTTCTTTTCTAGATAAAATTTGAATTATTAACTTTCATAGGAAATTATTGTAATCGGTCCGATTTTTGAGATTTCTCGACGTTTCAAGGTCCCTAGAGCCGAAATAAAAGATTTTTACAGAGATGTCTGTGCGAGCATGTGTAGTGTACGTACGTTTGTAGGTCAGTATGTCTGTACGTCCGTACGTTCGCTACGTTTTTTTCGTCGTCCATAGCTCAAGAACAAATAGAGATATCGACTTCAAATAAATTTTGTTATACAGATAATAATGCAAAAAGGGCTCTTAAGAAAATTGAGTGAGTGATTTTTTTACCATAGTAATTTGAAAAAAAGGTGAAAATTTTGGTTAGTCCTAAATATTTCACGAACAAATAATGCTAGGGACTTGAATTAAATTTCATATTATATATTGTAACATGGTACCAAACAAATATATTTTTTGAAAAAATTCCAATTAACGTTTTTTTTTTAAATCAAAAAAAACTGACAAAAAAAAGTTGTCACCTCGAAAATTTTATGAAAAAAAAAAAATGATTTATCTCCAAAACAATTTTCTGCAACGAAAAAAAAAAGTTTTTAACATCTGGTAAAATTTTGAGAAAAATCAAATAGACATTTTTTTTATAAAAATAAAATTTAAAAAAAACTTTACTCAAAGTTGGTAAAAATTGGTTTTCGACTCAAATATCTTTTCAAAATTTTGAGATATTAGCTTTGAACCAATTTTGTCTTTTAAAAAAATATTGTTGTCAACATTCAGTAACATTTCGAATTGACAGTTTTTTTTACAAAATATTAAAAATCTAAAAAAAAAGTACAAAATTTGTTAAACATTGATTTTAGACTCAAATGTCTTCTCAAAAATTAAAAATATTGTCTTCAAATTAATTAATAAGAAATATTGTTAAATGGAAAAGACAGTTTTTTAACAAAAAAAAAACCTACAAAAAAACATTACTAAAAGTTGGTAAAAAATTGATTTTCGACTCAAATATCTTATCAAAAATTTGAAATATTGGCTTCCAAATAATTTTAATTTATAATAAATATTGTTTTCAACATTTAATTGAATTTTGAGAAATATAGAATTGACAGTTTTTTTTATAAAAAATAAAAAAAGCATTACTAAAAGTTGCTAAACATTGATTTTCGACTCGAATATCTTTTCAAAAATTAAAAATATTGGCTTCAAACTTGTTTTATCTCACAGAAAATATTGTTTTCGACATTCAGTAAATTTCTTATAAAAATCCAACAGTCAGTTTTTTCATAAAAAATTAGAACCTATAAAAAATAGTACGCAAATTTACGCAAATTTAGTAAAACTTGATGTTCGGTTCTCGATATCTCGTGAACAATAGAAGAATTTGACTTCAAATTTATTTCATCTAATTTGTATTTGTTTATATTAGAAATTAAAATTGTTAAAAAATGCTACTAAAATTAGTAAAAAATTGGTTTTCGACTAAAAATCTCGTTGACAAAAATAGATTTCGAAACCAAACTATTTCATCATATGCAAAATATTGTTGGTAATTTTTAAATTTTTAAGAATAATTCAACTGACAACTTTTTTAACAAAACACAAAAACTTACAAACTTTTAAGCAAGACAAATCGACAAACGTTGTTCAGGAGTTAATCCATTTATATCGAAATGGCAAACCAAATTTAACATAAATAAAGCTATAGCTGTCCAAAAGACCAACACCGAAAGAAGTATTGCCAGATTTAAGACCACACGTCTAAGAAAAACAACCGCTACTAACCTACCTGGCTGGACTTCCTTCTGTCCCTTGTCTTGGTATTCTAATTTGAACCATCGGCTTCAAGTATAGAATTGGTGCCTATATATTGTAAACATTTTATATAAGGTGGCCACTTTTTTAAATAAACCATACACTTGGCAACCATAGTTTTTGAAATTACTAAATATAAAGTTTTTGCCATAACTCCTTGTTGATTTCAAACTTTTTATTCTACGAAAATTTCAACACTCCTTAAACTGACTCGCAAAATTTCATTTTAAGCCAAACCTATTATTTAACGTTTTCAACAACTCACATCACCTTTTCGCCGAAAAATTATTCGAATTAGTATTCATTTCATTTCATCATTTCTACTTTCTGGTTATGACTTGAATGTCAAAAGCACCAAAAAATCACTATCAAAATTTACTATTTCATAAAAATGTTTCCATGTGCTTTGTTTTAAAAGGATAAATAAATTGAATTATTTTTCCTTTTTTTTTTTTTGTTGTCGAGATCCATTCCTTAAAACTCCATTATTTTTGTATTATAACATTTAACTCACATTTTCTTTCAAAATAATAGTTTGGTATCTTTCATCTTTAGGGATTCAATGTAAAAAGCTTACGAATAAAATGAAAGATGGCAGAAGGATTTTGCTTCCGGTTTATTTTACTTCTTTGTATAAAACACAGTATAGCACTCACTTCCTTTATAGATGTCATCCTGAATGAATGTTGTGTAATTTTCGCGATTATTTCCATCTTACTGATCTTCATCGTCTTCTTTTAAGAAATGCGAAGTGCAGATATTTGAGATTACTGCAATTGTATCTTTTTTTCTTTTCGTAAGGAAAAGTTTATTTTTTGTATGTTTAATTCCATTATCCTAATGTTCCTGTCATTCTACTATTTGTGTGCTTTTCGTTTCGTTCTTTCAATTAAACACTTCAAGTTGAATAACTTTAAGATGCTGCTTTTATTTTCTTTTTATCAAGGAATAAAATAAAAAAGACTTAAAAATAATATAAAGTATACATACATACATATATAAAATTGTTTATTTACATTATTCATCCTGTTGAAAGGAAAAACAAAGAAGAGAATTCGAAGTAAGTGTATTTGTATACATTCAGGATTTCCTGTAAAAAAGTACAAGATATCATAAACAGTATAATGGCCAGAAAATAGGACATCCAAACGGCACTGAATGTAAAATTGTATATAATTAGGCCAATTCTTTCGATGAAACAAGTAGTTTCTCCGGATTCACTGTAAAATTTCGGGAAAGTGAATATTGACACTGACTCAGGAGTTAAATTTGAACATTATTAGCATTAAGAACAATGGAGTGAATGAATTATAGTGGGTCATTCATTTCATGATACCAAGCGGATGTCACTGGAATTTGACATTTATTATTAACTTCCCATAGGAAATTATTGTAATCGGTCGAATTGAAAATTTTGACATTTCTCGACGTTTCAAGGTCCCTAGAGTCGAAATAATAGATTTTTAGAGAGATGTCTGTGCGTGTGTAGGTACGTACGTTCGCGAAGTTTTTTCGTCGTCCATAGCTCACGGACCAGTAGACATATCGACTTCAAATAAATTTTGTTATACAGATAATAATGCAGAAAGATGAAGAAAGGACTCCCAAAAAAATGAATAGCTGTGTGATTTGTTACCCCAAGTAATTTAAAAAAAAGTAAAAATTTTGACAAACTCAAAATGTCATCTCGAATTGTTTACGAACAAAAAATAATTTCTCTCCAAAATAATTGTATGCAACGAAGAAAAACGGTTTTGACAACTAGCACAATTTTAAGAAAAATTGAATTGACAGTTTTTTTTAACAGGAAATAAAAACATAACTAAAACTTGATACAAATTGATTTTCGGCTCAAATATCTTTTCAAAAACTTTAGGAAAATATAGTTTTTGACTTTCAGTAAAATTTTGGAAAAGATCGAATTGACAGTTTTTTCAAAAACTAAAAACTAATAAAAACATTACTAAAACTTGGTAAAAATTGATTTTAGACTGAAATATCAAATTTAAGATATTGGCTTCAAACTAATTTCATCTTATAGAAAATATAGTTTTCGACATTCAGTAAAATTTGTATATATAAGAAATAACAGTCAGTTTTTTCATACAAATTATAATCTACAAAAAAGTAGTACGCAAAATTGTTAAAAATTGATGTTCGATTCTCTATATCTCGTGAAAAAATTATGTTATTGACGTCAAAGTGATTTCATAGTTAGTTAGTTAGTTAGTAGAAATGGTGGCCACGAGCAGTCTAGCTCGGTGACACAATTAGCGCTACGTTGCGCCGTTTTGATACCATAAAATACTCGCTTGACCTATAAAGATAAAAGGGGGATTATAAAGGGAAAAATGCGCCTCAAATCCACTTTGTAGCGTTTAGAAAGGAGATCAAATCTTTGATCTCCAGTTCTGAGAACTCATTGAGGTCGTTGAAAAAGGGCTTTCCCAATGTTTTGGCTCTCGTTTTGGCTAAGGCGGGACACTTGCATAAGAAGTGAAGAACAGTTTCTTTTTCTCGCTGGTCCTCGCAACTACGACAGAAAGTGTTGTGGGGGATGCCCAGCTTAGATGCGTGTTCTCCAACAGGCCAGTGTCAGGTGCATGTAGCAACGACCCTGGCTATGTCTTGCCTGGGTCTGCAAATGAGATTATTAGTACGGGATTTGTTGTAGGTGGGCCATATCCTTCTAGATATGATACAGTTGGTTAGGCTGTTCCACCTGTGGTTTGCTTCAGCGAGGAAAATATGGAAGATCTTGCCCTTCATAGCACCAAGAGGAATGTTGACTCTTTCCGCGAGAGAGCTATGAAGGGCTGATCCTTGCCTAGCCAGCTCGTCAGCTCGTTCATTGCCCTCAAAGCCTCTGTGACCCGGAATCCAGATGAGAGTGACCTTGAGTCCAATGTTCATGCTAGCTAACTCACTTCGGCATTGTTGGACCAGTTTGGAGGATGAAGTGGACGAGCCAATCGCTTGAATAGCCGCCTGGCTGTCCGAAAAAATAGCTGTATTGCGGTTTTGGTTTGGATCTAGTTTTAGTAACTTGCATGCTTCCTTGATCGCGAGTAATTCAGCCTGAAAAACACTAGCAAAGTCAGGAAGTCGCAAAGACCTGGAGACATTTAAAGACTCGGAAAAAATTCCTGCACCGACCCCACACTCCATCTTTGAGCCGTCAGTGAAGATAGTTGTGTCGAAGCCTCTCGTCACTAAGTCATCATCCCATTCATTTCGAGATGGGATGATAATTTTAAAATCCGCACTGAGGTCCGCAGTAGGGGTGCAGTAGTCGGTTTCTGTCGAAAAGATGTCCGCTGGGATGAGATTAGTGATATTACTATGACCAAAGGGCCTAGAATACCAACTATTCGATTCCCTAAGTCTCAACGCGCTGCAAGATACTAAGTATTTGATATGCAGGTCTATTGGTAAGAGGTAGAGAAAAACGCTTAGGGCGTCCGACGGACATGAGCGCAAAGCTCCAGTGGAGCCAACACTAGCTGTTCTCTGAACCTTTTTTAGTTTAGTTATGTTGTAGGCTTTACTAAGCGCGGGCCACCAAACAATCGAACCATAGGACAAGATTGGACGTACCACGGCTGTATACGTCCACAAAATCATCTTCGATTGCAAACCCCACTTTTTGCCAAAGGTTTTATTGCAGGCATAGAAAGCTATGCTGGCTTTCTTGACCCTTTCTTCGATGTTAAATTTCCAGTTTAACTTTGGGTCAAGTATTACTCCCAAATATCTAGCGCTGGAAGACAAGGAAAGAGTTTCACCGTTGAGGCGGGGAAGGGTGAAGGGTGGTACTTAGTGAAGAGCATCAGTTCAGTTTTGCTTTTAAGTGATTTCATTCTGTGCTAAATTTTCTTGGAAAAATCCAATCTGCATTTGTTTATATAAGAAGTAAAAACTTTCAAGAAATGCTTCTAAAATTGGTAGAAATTGGTTTTCGACTCGTTAACAAAAATAGATTTTGAAATCAAAATCATTTTTAGTAATTTTTTTATTAAAATTCAACAAACAACTTTTTTTTTAAAACTCTAAAACCTACAAACTTTTTAAGCAAGACCAATCGAAAGATGGGATGGGCAGTTATCGGTGTGAGTCGCATTCCAGCCTCTTTTTTTGTTTTCAAAATTTTCCGCAGAAAGCTGAAAACAGCGATTCCACTGTAATTTTTTTTTTTAATTCATCAAAAATCATATTATTTAATCAAGTTAAAATTTATTCTAGAAATCGTGGGCTAATATTTTGTTAGAACTCATTTCATTTTTTGAAAACAACTACTAGAATTGAAAGTTGGGAGAAAAACTTATCATTATAAGTGAATATGGTATAGTTAATGTTTATTTGACCAGGATCGGCTGTGAAAAGTGTTTCGAAATAAGAATCCATTGTATCTCTATCAATAGAAAATACCGTTAAATTGGTATTTCGAACAGCTAGAATGCGTTTAATTGACCAAAATTATCTAGAATCATTACAATATATGTATGAGATTCAACGCCATGTTTTTCAAATATTGTAGTTTTTGACGCTATATACTCTTCTGTACAAATTATTTGCATTAAGATATAGGGATTCAGAGGCCAAATCATTTTTTTTTTTTTTTTTTTTTTAATTTTAAGTAAAGTGAAAGATTTGTTCCTACTTCTCGTACATTCTATGTCTTACCAAAAATATTTATACTGATTTCCTCTATTGTGAGAGCTCCTGACAGCTGATAATCTAATGGTGTCAAAAATTAAATCTGTCGAAATATTCAGTTTTTGAGACCAGACTTGAAAGGTTAATTAGGTTTGAGATAGATTTCTTCTATAAATATCGAATTTGTATCAATTTAACGAAGCTTTTTGCGTCGCAATCCTGAATCCTGTATACGCAAAAGACGCATATAGAAAGATGATTGTCAAATTTAGCTATTTACGATAACGCATAGCTTAACAATCTAAGAACGAAGAATAATACAAAAAATAGCATGACGAGAAAAAGAAACTACGATAATGGTAATAATGTAGTCAAATACTTTTGTTAATTCCTTTTTTAAGTTTTGAAAAATATGAATAAATTATAACTACTAGATTTTTGATTGAAGTCTTGGAAATTATATTGCTTATTTATTTTACTGTAGGTACCTACTTTTAATTAACTGCGCTAGGTAAGAAAGTTAAAAAATAGTATTTAAATAAAATTGTAATACCTCCCTTAAGTTGGAAGAAAGCTAAAATATTAATTAATTTGAAGCTAGTGACGTTTATTATTTACTCCCTAAGTCTTTCATATAAATTCACAATTTGCTGTGTTGGTGTCTTTCTTAAATATTTTGTATGCTTTTCAAATAAATACTCATCATTCTTCTTCCCTATCCATCTCTATCCTTCCAACCAACAAAGCTTCTTCTTCGAAAGATGTATAGAAAATGTAGCAAATAAAGTTGTTGAAGAAATAATAAAAATCAAGGACACAAGAATTTGTGTGTTTGTGTATAAACTCCCTTTCGTTAGCCTATTTTTGTTCGGTTTCTTTTCTGTGTGTTTGTGCTTTAAAGCCTTTTGTCCTTATTTTATAATTTTCTGCTGTTGTTGGTTCTTCTTTGTACAATGAAAACAATTTGTTTTAGGAGAACAATAATAAAAAACAAAAAAAAAAAAACACAAAAAGGACTGTAGTGATGTATTTGTATGGGAAAGACTATAAAGTGTGTAACTGTGTGCCTCTCTTTGTATAGGTCTATGTTTTATATTGTTACTTTGTGACTTTGGTGTTTTAAAACGAAAAAAAGAAGCACGTAGTGGGCGATAAAAGGGTATGAGTGATAAGAAGATCTTGTATTATTATTATTATTATATTTTTTTTTTCGGGGGATGGATTTGATACCAATCTTGTGTAAGGATAATTTTCCGCAAGGATAATTCAAGAAAATGCGCGTACACAAATCGATTGTGAATAACATAAATAAACAAAAGCAAACAAAAATATACATATACTCGCATATACTATACGTTTTTACATACAAACTTATATACATTTATGAGTACATATAAAAATGTGGTAATTTGTATTTTGATGTATTTGGGTTATTTTTGGGGTCAGCGAAGAAGAAATAATATATTGGTGTGTAGGCATGAAGTGGAGGTATAAAAAGGATTCAAAAGTTAATTTATGTAGATATACTACCTACATATAAATATCCAAATAAACCTAAATCCTGTAAACATAGTGAAACGAATATAATATATATGTATAGTATATGAGGAAAAGAAACAGTATAAATTGAATATTAAGGAAAAATAGATGAAAATATAATATTTTGATGCGAATAGAATAATATCAAATCGCTTATGCAAACATTCCTACACATATAGGTATGTATGTATGTACATATGTGGTGTGGTTGTTATTTTTTTAAAACTAGAGGTTTTTGTAAATTCAATATAATTTGAGATTTAATAGCAAGAAGCATACATGACATTCTTCATTAATTGGATGGAAATGTAAATAATTATACATAAGTGTAGATGTGCGTTTTGTTTTGTCGAACAAAAAACAAACATGCTGATGATTTCATTTAAATTTGAAAAATGTGCCTAATTTTGAAATAAAGTGTTAAAATTCGTAGGTATTCATTGTAAACCCAATTGCCAATTAAATAAATAAATAAATAAGGTAGTACAACAGTCCGTTGAGAACTAAGGCCTAGTGACAAACACTCTCAACCATTTAGTTGGAGGGGACCTACAGTTTTTATTCCTAATTCGATCGGCTTATTTGAGAAAGCAATTTTCATGACAAGAATTACTCTTGGAGGTCATGCAAATGAATTAAAGATTTCAAGAGTGATGGCAGACTTAAACAACACAACACTTTAAAGTACAAGGAATTAGTGATGACTTCTTGATTTAAAACATGTTCAAATAAATAATTCGGTATTTCTTTGCGTGAGAAACATATCCTATAAGTGTTTTTTTCAACCATGGTTACCATTAAAAATATTGATGCATTTTTCTAGCGAAAGAATAGCTACTTGCGTTGAAATGAAGTCTTCAGATTTCCTGTAAGATTGGACACAACGCTACAAAGTATATGATATTTTCAATCTGATCAAAGTTTCAAAGTGAACATACAAGATTTAAATCAATACGGTCTATAATTTAATTTTAGTATTTCAGCTCTGATTTTGAAAACAAAAGCTCATTTCTGAAACTGAGCACTCATCTCTGAAATAATTGTTTTTACCTAGTGTAAGATTTAATTGTCGATAAACACTCCTTGACGTTGAAAGAAAAATTCGTTCCATACAATTCTGTCATAACTTCTAGTATTTTTAATTCTTCGACGTTATCGTTTTGCAATGTGATCGGAAAGTCATTCAATACAGCTAGATAATACCATATTTTTTGACTAAGCTGTAACCACTCAAAACTTATCTAAAGAATTCGTTTTTGAAGGTGTAGGTCTTATCTACTCGTACTTTCATTGCAATCTATTGCAAATATATATATTTGAAGGTATAGTAAAAATTGTCAAAATTGTCTTTTTTAGTACAGTAGGTTTTTTCCAAAACACAATGTACTCAGTCTATTTAAAAGCAGAAATCCCTAAATTTTAATTTTTAAGAAAACAATACATGTTAATGAGAGATGAAGTCTATTTTATAGGAACAACGTGGAGGCGGTATATTTGGACAACAGAGAAAATACACGAAATCTATATGAAAGAAACTTGCAAGACATTTTTTAAAAAAAGAGGCTGGATTGCTTAAAAGTTTGTAGGTTTTCGTGTTTTGTAAAAAAAAGTTGTCAGTGGAATTATTCTAAAAGATTTAAAAACTATCAACAATGTTTTGCATTTGATGAAATAGTTTGATTTCGAAATCTATTTTTGTAAACATGATTTCTATTGGAAAAACAATTCTTATCAATTTTATAGCATTTCTATTGGATGAATATATGTATATCTTTTATTGTTCACGAGATATCGAGAACAGAACATCAATTTTGCGTACTATTTTTTGTAGATTTTAATTCTTAATGAAAAAACTTACATTTGGATTTTTATAAAAAAATTTACTGAATGTCGAAAACAATATTTTCTGTGAGATAAAATTAGTTTGAAGCCACTATTTTTAATTTTTGAAAAGATATTTGAGTCGAAAGTAAATTTGTACTTAGTTTTAGTTTTGTTTTTATTTTTAAGTTTTTATTTTTTGTAAAAAAACTCTTTATTACTGGATGTTGAAAACAGTATTATTTATAAGACAAAATTAGATATTTGAGCCGAAAATCAATTTTTACCAACTTTTTTTTAATTTTTTTTAACTTTTTTATTTTTTGCAAGAAAACTGTCAATTCGATTTTTCTCAAAATTTTACGGAATGTTGAAAACAATATTACTTATAAGAAAAAAATACTTTGAAGCTATAATCTGAAATTTTTGAAAAGATATTTGAGTCGAAAATCAATTTTTACCAACTTTTAGTACTGCTTTTTTTAGGTTTTTATTTTTTGTAAAAAAAAAAAAACTGTCAGTTCAATTTTTCTCAAAATTTTACCAGATGTCAAAAACGTTATTCTTTATTGCAAACAATTATTTTGGAGATAAAATCATTTATTGTTCGTAAAATATTTTTAGGATTTTTTGATTACATCATAGTATATACATACAGTCAAACTTCTTTATAACGAACCTTCAAGGGAACAAAAAATTGCTTCGTTATAAATAAGTTTTATAAAAAATTCGTTATATAGAAAAATTTGTTGTTTTTTAACACTGCAAGTGTTCTTTTATATTTTCAAAACAAAGTATACAAACAAACTCATTTTAAGCTTTTTGTTTCATAATAGAGCCTGAGAGTGGTAAATTCCTTTTCCTGTTTATCTGCACCAAGTTTAACATTGCTTTATCCACATTACCGTTTTTTATTTTTTTTAGTTGTTTTGGCTTCTGTTTGAACTTTCTTCGGCAAACATTAAAATTCTGCACTCATTCTTTAAAATTGTCGACAATGTACTAAACGATACACCAAATTTTTCTGCAACATCTTTTTTCTTTTCTCCCCTTTTAACTTTTTCAATCATCGATAACTTCTCTGATCAGGGGCGAACGCAAAAAAAAATTTCGGGGGGGGTTTCAAAAAATATATATTATATTATTTTTTTATTTTAAATGTCAAGTGTTTTTTTTTTCTTTTTGACACTATTTTATATAGGTACTAAGAAACATGTATAAATAAAAATTACATATACATATACACATATATGACTTGCTTTCACGATTGGCAAAACAGTTTGACTTTGACTTCAAAGCTAAAACTTAATTTTTATATGCAATATGCATGTACAAGTATCTATAGTATAAGTTTGTATGCCTTTTTTTCTAGTTGCCGTGATGAGGTGAGATTTTTCTATTTTCACAGTTCTCACCATGAAAATACTAGAAGTAATGACTTTGAATGCGCTCCGAAACTTTAGACCGAAGACATAGGGTCATATTCATAGTTCAATGATAAGTTCTGATTTTGTCTTTGCTAAATTAAACTACAGTTTATGTTATTCATAGACAATTAAAATCCATTTTAAAACGATAATCTGGAGTCTAAAAATAAACACGACGGAACCTATGTTTAAGCTGTTTCTAAATCTATTAAACGTCAAAAATAAACAAACTGATTGAGAAAATTAAGTTACGAGGCATTTTATTTGAAAATTTAAAAACAAAAACTAAAATGTAAAAAGACTTAAGCATATATCAATATTTTGATATTTTTTGCTGGATGTTGGAATGCTACCAACTAACAAAAAACGAAAGCTCTACTTAACCCGATGGGACCCCTTTGAAATAGATGAAGACCATTCGTGTGAAAGGTATCGATTCGAGAAAAAAAATTGTCAAGTTTATAATTGATCTTCTAAAATTTCTCAACTAAGAGCAAACAAAATAGTTTAAAGGGTTTCAAAGATTTTGGCTCTCCAGCTAACGCAATTTATTTTGTTACCCTCTACAAGCTATTTTGTATAGGTTTAAGTGAAATTTTTTCAAAATTGTAGTAGAATATATGCCTTAAACCTGTTTCTAACTAAACAGAGCTGGAAAATTCTTTTTGAATAGCAGCTGTGTCTAACCTACATATATGTTAAATTTAGACTCCAGTTCAAATACACTCGGGTTTAAAATATGACTATGAATATGCCCCATATTGTTTTGTCTTACATTAAGGTATGTTTAAATGCAGAAACGCATTCAAATGTTTAAAAACATTGAATTTAGGTGACATCACGTAACTTTCATTATTAGTTTGATTCTTGTTCTTGAAAAATAGGGAAATAACGCGACAAAGGCAAACAGGGTTGCTGTTTTTGTTTTAAAATATTCTTGTGTCACAATTCAAGAAGTGAAAAAAGTTAAGTTAAACATTTTTTTAATTTACAGTTAAAAACTAACATAAATGAACCGAACAATTTTTCGGTGGTTTGACATTTAAATACATATGTCATAAGTGGCCGTGAGATCGTCATTTTCTGTTTTCAATTTTTCATTTTTAGCCATAAGAAACATGGCGAAAGGGAGCATCTCTGTGTTAGTAATAATATTTAGCTTTATACAAAAAGTTAAAAACCCTTCATCTTCTACCTTAGTGTTTGAAAATAAAAATACTAAACATTTTAATTGTTAGTATGAATGAAAACAAGAAAAATATTTGTCTTTCCTTACCAAAAAATACAGAAATTTATTGTTCTAATTTAGCGTGTTTGTGTTTTGTCCACAATTTCTATCACCGTAGCAAATTTATTAAAATTGTTTGTTTAACATAGTTTCAGAATTTGAGTTGGAAATTAATTTTGTACCATTTCTGTTTTTCTTTTTTTGGACAATAATGGGTATTTGATTACTGCACATATTCTGATATTTCGGAGGGGGTTTTAACCCCCAAAACCCCTACCTGCGTTCGCCCCTGTCTCTGATAATGATAACGCTTTGACATTTTGGCAAAAATTCTCGAACTTAAAATGCCAACTCAAACAATTGACCTGTTGATATGCGAAACATATCGTAGTAAACTTTGTTTTCAAATTTGAAAATTGACATTTCGTTATAAAGAAACAACTTTGCTTTCGGGCCACAAAATTAGTTCCTTATAAAGATAATTTCGCTATAGAGAATTTCGTTATAAAGAACCTTATTCGTATTGGATATTTCTTAAGGGGAAGGGGAACAAAATGAAATTCGCTATAGAGAGAATTACGTTATAAGGAAGTTCGTTATAAAGAAGTTTGACTGGTAATATAAAATTTAATTCAACTCGCTAGCGTTATTGGTTCGTGAGATATTTTAGGTAAACCTAAATGTTCACCTTTTTTAAATTGCTATAGTAAAAAAACCATCCATTCAATTTTTTTGAGATCCCTTTTTTCATCTTTCTGCATTATTATCTGTATAACAACATTTTTTTGAAGTCGATATGTCTACTGGTTCTTGAGATATGGCCGACGGAAAAGACAGACATCTTTCTAAAAATATTTTATTTCGACTCTAAGGGTCTTGAAACGTCGATAACTGTCAAAATTTTTAATTCGACAAATCGGACCGATTACAATAACTTAATACGGGAAGTTAAAAATAATTTCTGTTTTGGTTTTTTTTGCTATATGTTTGGGATTCAGAGGGCACTTGTTTTTGAATCTTTGAGCAAATAAAACTTAAAGTCAAGTGTAAGTATAATCATTGAAAAAAGTTTCTTCTTTGGTAAAAAAAGAAGAGACCAAGATTATTTTAAAGGGTGTTTTTTAAGAAGAAATAAAACTCTAATAATGTAATGTTATGACCAAGAATTTAACTCTATCATAAAGACTTGGTTTAGCCATAATGCTTTAAAAATTATGTTGGGCAAAAAGCTGCTGCGGCTGGCTCGATTAAATCCCAGCCGAGAGTCAAAATTGTCGGCTACTTTTTGCCGTTTGGGGCCGTATTTCATCAATAACGAGCCCAATTTTCTCTGTCAAGGTGTCTATCGTCTCAGGCTTATTGGCGTATAAAAGCTTCACATAACTCCCCAAAAAAGTAGTCCAGCGTCTAGTGGTGTTAAATCGTACGATCTTAAAGGCTATGCCAAAGGCGAGATAATGCGATCACCAAATCCTTCAGCTCGGCCAAATCCTTCAGCTCGGCCGAACCGAGCTATTATTTTGTCAATAAATTTGCACAATTTTCAGACGTTGTTCAGGAATAAGTCTATTTATTATGAGCTGACGGAAATCAAGCGAAGTCTGATAAAATGATCAATTGCGATAAAAGTATTGCCAGATTGAAAACCACATCTCTAAAAAACACCCGTTATTTAAAATTGTAGTGTTTGAGTAATGACATCATCTTCATTGATCATTAATTTCTGAAAATCCTTTTTTATCCTCGCTGAGGAACTAAACCTTGAACTAGTAGCTGAGAAAAATGGTATGCATTGGTATGATTGGCACTATTTTAAAGTCAAGATGGTAAAAGTGATTTGTGGGTAAACCTCTAGAGCGGTAAGTTTTTGATTTTCGCAGCCTGAAAAAGGCAAAAACGGAAAGGGTTGGCATACTCAAGATAAAATTTGACCAAAAATTAAAAACGGATCTGCTAACTTTATAAAAGACAAAAAAAAAAAACTAACACTAGCTACAGAAAACTTATGATATACAAATATAATATAAATGTTGGTGCGGAAGTTCCAGCACGGATTTGCTGGTAAATTAGATTTGGAGAAAATGTACCACTTAATGATTGAATTTTATTAAATACAAAGAATTTGCCTTGATTGTCTTGTTTATTGTACTCGTAATGTAATATGGTTCAGAAAAATGAAAAAGTTAAATTTAAAATGGTATTTTAATCTTGATTACTCCTTATCTTCCGAAATATTTGTATTCAATACCTTAATTACTAATTTTGTCTTAATATCATGGGATTATTATAATTTTTCAGAATTTACTCGTCATATACATTTTACACCCCCACAAAGCTATTTGTTAATTCAAAGCCACAAACTTACTTTTAATTAAAAATGTGTTATTTTTTCTCTTCTACTCGCAACAGTGTTCATTGTTGATAAGAAATTCAACAAACTTTTGAAAGTAATGTAAATTATTTGATTTGTTAAATTAAACTCAAACCCCCAGGACACGATACTTTCTCTCATTCTCGGTGTCTTAATTAGAAACACTTTATTCTATATTATACTTTTCTTAACTGAAAAATGCGCGAGCACCCACAATACAAATAAAAAGTCTTTTTTTGCCAATTGCAGTTGAAACGTAACATTTCCGTAAAGTGCTCATTCGTGATTCGCCAAAGGTTATTTAATTTTAATATCAGCTATAGCTATGTAGGTATAGGTTAGGTACCCCAACAAAAATTTTCTTTGAAAATAATGGAAATGGCACCAACCCTCGATAGCGCAATTATTTCTTATTTCAAAAATTTCCTGCCACATGGGACATGCCAAATGAGCTTTTTCATACTACAATGGTTGAAAATGAAAAGCTATTACCAAAGACCGACAATAACTTCTACTGCTAAAATATTTATAATTGTTTGGTACAAAAGTTGAGATAGAGAAAGAAAGAAAGGACGAAGAATACGTGCGACGATGGTGTGGTTCAATTCGAAGACAGAAACCGAAATGATGGGTAAAGAAGTTATTCCTGGTGTTTACGGGTATTTGTTGTATTTTAAAAACTTTTCAATTTTACTTTTAACGTTCCCTTACTCAAAGTATAGGATGGAGATGGAGGTTCTTTCAATAATATTGTGATTGGGGCTTTTAGTATTTTCACCTTTTGAAGTTTCACTTCTTGATCTAATGACAAAGATGTGGTTCGTTTTGGGGCATCGATAAAAAGAAAACAAGAAAGCAAGAGAAATCACATAAATTGAATTCATTAACTCGAAAAAAAATTAAAAAAAAAAAGTCACAAAGACGGCAATGTTGTTGTTTGTAAATTGTTGATAATGAAATTGACAAGTTTTTCTCGTAAGAAACCTTCAAAGTTACGGATGCTTCAGCTTTTTATTGGAAAGAGCAAAAACCTCAATCCTTTCTTACTTTGATTTAGTTTATTTATTGACCAATTTGTGTAATAATTGTGATGAGTGGAAGTATAGTTTTCCGTCGGCTTTTTTGGTCACTGTAATTTTCGCAATAAAACAATAAAGTTACATTAACTTTCCCAACGTTTCGGCAGGGGTTGCTGCCTTCTTCAGGGGAACTTTATTAACACAAAAAATATACAAATGATCTTAGTTATAAAGGGTGTCCCAAAATTAACGCAAGATTTGAATTAAATAGAAAACGCCGTTTTTAGTCTTTTGATAGTTATATTTTTATTGACTCGTAAAGTACATAGGATAGGGTTATGTATGGAATAACACATCGGACAAATGGCCTCCACGGCTTTGCATGCACATGCGCACTCTTTTGTTGAAATTTTCCATGACCATTCTGCATAAATGTGGCTGAATTTCGTTGATGCAGCGTTGAATCTCCTCCTTTAATGAATTGAATTGAATTGTTTCACGGGTGGTTGTGGGCTTGTTGACATAGACTTGTGATTTCAAATAACCCCATAACAAGAAGTCTAATGGTGTTAAATCACACGATCTAGGAGGCCAATTTTGATCACCGAAACGAGAGAGTACACGACCTGGAAATGTCTCATGCAGTAATTAAATTGTTTCACGGGCTGTATGACATGTGGCACCGTCTTGTTGAAACCACATATTGGACACATCAATATCATCCAATTTTGACAGAAAGAACTGTTTAATCATGTCGCGATATCGAGCACCAGTAACAGTCACTGCTTGATCAGCATCATTTTCAAAAAAAATATGGCCCAATTATGCCTCCAGCCCAAAATCCACACCATACAGTCACGCGTTGTGGATGCATTTGTTTTTCGACAATCACATGTGGGTTCTCCGAACCCCAAATGCGGCAATTTTGGCGATTGACAAAGCCATCAAGATGAAAATGTGCTTCATCGCTTAGGATGATTTTGCTCGAAAAATCAGGGTCCATTTGTTGATGTTCAATAATCCATTCAACGAACTCTCTTCTCTGTCCATGGTCATTAGGCTTCAATTGTTGTGTTAATTGAATTTTGTAAGCATGAAGACACAGATCTTTGGTGAGTATACGCTGTAGAGAGGTTCTTGAAATTTGCAATTCTTGTCCACGACGCACGTCGAATTGAGGTTCCTGGATTGTCAGCAACACTCTCACGCACTGCTTCGACATTCACATTTGAACGGCTTGTTTTTGGACGACCAGTGTGTTTGGCGTCTCCAACGGATCCAGTCTCCATGAATTTTTCAAATAATCTCTTCACAGTTGACGAAGTTAAAACACTATTCCGACCATATTTTGTATGAAATTTTCGAACTGCAGCCGCCAAGCTTTCACTATTTTTGAAATATTCTTTAATAATGAAGACACGTTGTTCTCTCGTATAACGCTCCATTTTTAATAACCCTATACTGTTAGCTGTCAAATTGCTTTTTTTTTCAGGGTTGCCAACACTTCACTGCACAAATGGCGGCAAATTCAAATCTTGCGTTAATTTTGGGACACCCTTTATCAATGGGATACAAAAACAATAAAGTTTACTCACTCAAGAAAAATAGGAAAACAATTTAATATTAGTTATATTAATTAATATACATAAATTAAAAATAAAACTATAAATATAATTAGCACTTCGAAGAATGAAATTAAGTCTAAATTGAATAAAGCACAAATTACATTTAAGAAGAAAGAAGAGAGCAATATACAGCAGAAATGTTTTGTGTGTCTTGTTTTCGGTTCATGTTGTTTTTGTTATTGAGAATATGTAATGTTTCTAACGTGTATCGTTTGGAAACATGTTTCTCTGTCTGTAGAACTTCCACGCCTTCAAAGTTTGGAGAATGACCGCTTTCAATGCTGTGACTGGCCAGGGCTGTCTTCTCAGAATTTTTTAGTTTTATGTCGGACTTATGATTCGAGATGCGTTGTCTAAGAAGTTGTTTTTTGGTCTCAATATAACACAGGTTGCACGGTTCATTTGATTTAGCATGATAGCACTAACCATCGCACTACTGGTGTTGGGAGTTTTTGAGATGTCAAGGGAGGTCTTAAGGATCAGGGTGGACTGCATATTCTAAGGATGGTGTGGAAATATTAAGATATGTCTGGAGATTTCAGGGGAGGTCTGGATAACGGAAGTCTTTTTTATATTGTTCGCACACCCTAGGGATTATAAATATCCTCACAATGATAAAGCACTGTGAGCAATTATGAAAGGAGGATAGGATAAGAAAGGTGCACATGTGTTTTGAATGTCACAGTGCAATGAATGGAAAATATTGAGTTTGGGCAAGTATTGAAATGTCAAGAGAGGTCTGCAAATCATAAGTGAGAAATGGACATTCCAACGGCGATCTTGTCATTTCAAGGCAGGATTCCAAATTTCAATGAATGGACGTTTAAGGGATGGGTTCAGTAATATAATTACTTACTTACGTAAGGTGGCGCTACAGTCCTGTGTGAACTAGGGCCTCACCCAACAAACTTCTCCATCTAGCTCGGTTCCTAGCTAGATGTCTCCAGTTTCGCGCTCCAAGTTGGGTGAGGTCACTTTCCACTTGTGCGCGCCACCTGATCCGCGGTCTTCCTCTACTGTGTTGTCCTGTGGGTGTGGATTCGAAGACTTTCTGGGCCGGAGCATTGGTTTCCATGCGCTCTACGTGACCCAGCCATCTAAGTCGTTGGACTTTTACCCTTCTGGCTAAGTCTACGTCGCTTCACAGCCCGTACAGCTCGTCGTTCCATCTTCTCCTCCATTCCCCTTCTATGCATACGGGACCGTAGATCGCACGAAGAACTTTTCACTCGAAACGACCCAAGGTGCTTTCATCCGCTTTTGTTATAGTACATGCTTCTGCACCGTATAGCAGGACGGGGATGATAAGGGTCTTATATAGCGACACTTTGGTCCTTCGAGAGAGGACTTTTCCACTCAATTTCTTTCTTAGCCCAAAGAAACAGCGGTTAGCAAGAGTTATTCTTCGTTTGATCTCAGCGTTGGTGTTGTTTTCAGCGGTTACAGCGGAGCCTAGGTAGACGAAGTCCTTGACTACCTCAAAGTTACGTCTGTCGATGGTGACGTTTTGATCAAGACGTCGGTGTAGGTCCTTTCTTGACGACAGCATGTACTTTGTTTTGCCCTCATTAATCGTTAAACCCATTTTTGCCGCCTCTGCCACAATACTCACAAAAGCCCCATTGACATTACGCTGAGTTCTTCCGATTATGTCAATGTCATCAGCATATGCTAGTAATTGGATAGACTTTTGAAAGATAGTGCCTAGTGTTGACGTGTGAGCTCTGCACTACTCTTTCAAAAATCGCATGACAGCGCATCACCTTGTCTAAAACCTTTTTTGACATCGAAAGGTTCTGTTAAGTTGTTTTCAACCTTTATGGAGCAGCGAATTCTCCATGGTCATGCTGCACAAACGGACGAGTTTGGCAGGGATGCCAAAACTAGACATGGCTCTATACAGCTCGTCCCTGTAGATGCTGTCATATGCGGCCTTGAAATCGATGAAAATATGGTGGGTGTCGATTTGGTGTTCTTGGGTTTTTTCCAGGATCTGCCGTAATGTGAATATTTGATGGACTGTGTACTTTCCTGGTCTAAAACCACACTGATAAGGACCTATCAGGTTCTTGACGATGGGCTTTAGACGTTCACATATTACGCCAGAGAAGATTTTGAAGGCGATGTTAAGTAGACTAATTCCTCTATAGTTGGTGCAGTTTAGAGGGTCTCCTTTTTTCAGGATTGGGCAAACAATACTGAGGTTCCATTTATCAGGCATGTTTTTTTCTGACCATATCTTACAGATAAGTTTGTGCATGCTCCTAACGAACTTATCTCCAGCTGCTTTAAAGAGTTCGGCATTCAAGCTATCCGCTCCAGCAGCTTTATTATACTTCAGCTTAGATATGGCAATCTTTACTTCGTCTAAGTCGGGAGGACGGGATTGTTGGCTTTCGTCGTCTATGTTGAATGGATCCTCCTGCGTGACAGCGGAATTCGGTTCGTCGTCACCGTTATACAGTCTGCAGAAGTGGTCCTTCCATATCCTTAGCATTGACTGACACTTTCGTCTTTGCAGCCTTCGGTTCTAGGTTTATGTACCTGTGAATTTCGTTTCACCTGTTCATAAAACTTTCAAACTTCATTCCTGCTTTTAAACATATCAACATCTTCGACCGCATGCTTCTCATGCCCTCTCTTTTTCCTTCTTAGAAGTCGGTGTTCCTCTCGCCTCTTCTGCTCGTAGAGCTCATGAGCAGCTCTCGTCCTTTTATGCAGCGCCACTTTGCGTGCCTGTTGTTTTTGCTGCATTTGCCTGCCGACATTCCTGATCAAACCAGGGGTTCCTTGTTGGTGGTTTCTTGAAACCCGGCACACCAGAGGCGGCTTCTCTGATTGCATCTTGGCAATGTTGCCACTGGTTTTCGATACATTGTGTTGGCGGCAAAGAACTTCGAGAGAGGTTACTTGTAACTTGATCGGAAAAGGATTTGGCGATCTCTTGCGATTGTAGCCGTCCAACGTTGTACCTTCTCCCAGCATCTCCCTGTTTTGCCTTGGGTCTGGACCACCCGAAGTGCTACCTTGGCTACAACGAGGTAGTGGTCCGAGTCGATGTTAGCTCCTTCCCAATTTTAATATCGTAGCTAGGACAGTGCTCATATGTTTTGTCTAAGAGTTCGAAGAACATATCTTTGGTGTTGTCATCCTTCTCTTCTGTGGGGGCGTGCGCGCATATCAGGCTAATGTTGCCGAATTTAGCCTTGATGCGGATGATCATGAGGCGCTCGTTGATGCACCTATAGCTCAAGACTTGTTGCCTAAGTCTGGCTCCAATGAAAAAGCCGCATCCAAATAAACGCTGTTGGTTTTCTCGGTAGCAGTCACCATAGTAAATATCGCAGTTTTTCATCCTCTTTTTGCCCGGCCCATCCCATCGTATTTCGTGGATGGCGGTGATGTCTGCTTTATAGCAGTCTAGGGCCTCCGTTAAAATTGTAATATAATTTGATTGGTTGAATTCTTAATTAGAAGCTCTCAAATTTAAAAGAGTGAGATACCAAAAGAAAGGGATGTTTCTTCAGTCGGTTTCTAGACAATTTCAATTTGAGGGTTTAAACTAGAAAATCCGTTGGTACAAGTCAATTTTGTATGAACTAGATGTCATCATCTGTATAAAAAAAAATTCTATCTGAATCCATGTTTCTGCTCGTTTTTATTAAATCGACTAAGAACCCAGTTTCGAAGCTTTGAACGTAAATAAACACACATACAAACATCTTTCAATTAACGATGTCTTCAAAGTTCTAGAGCAATTCAAACGTATGGATTCGTCGCCATTTTTAATTTGGCAAATTGGACCGATTTTTAAAGCTCAACAAATACTTCGTACCAAAATTAAAGAAAAATCAACCACGTTACATTTAATTACGAGATCTATTTTCCGGCTTCCATTAATTAATGTTTTTTGCGTCGAATAGAAATCTTAAGCTTTCTATAGTAGTACTTCCATACGTATTGTTAGAAAATAATCTCTATTTTCAGAAACAAAGCTTGTGCAGCAGTGTTGTTTGATGGCGGTGCTTAAACCGCCTGAAGACACAAAGGCATCATGACAAAATTTCTTAAATGTATTTTGGTAACGAAAATTATTTAGAAAGGACTTAAGGTCCTTTTTCTTTCCAGCATCTTTTGTGACAAAACTGTGCTACAGCTGACTAACTATTTGACTTAAGTATATGCTCTTTGTCATTGTTGAACTACAATAAAACTTCCATTCTAAAAGTGAATACCTATCTACCTTATTCCTGATGTATGCATATCTCATTCCTTTCCTATATAATAATGGCAGCAAAAAGACCTTCTTCATTGTCATCCTTTTTCATTCTCATTCTCATTTTTTGTAGTTCTAGTCCTGGATTCAAATTATATGAGGACGAGCTGAAAAACGTAATTACACCGGGCAAGGCAGGGCAGGGCAGGACAGGATAGCATCATCAGCTTTACTCGTATATATACATATAAAGCTAGCAATTCATTTCTTCTTCATTTTCTATTTTAATATTCCTTCGTCCTTTTATTTCTATTTTTTTTTTGTTCATTCTTTTATGAAAAAGTTATTGTGGAGAAATTATGTTGCCACAACATTAGGAGCAAGGCGGGAGTTTGATGGGGTGGTGAAACTCTTCAAAGTGGTTGATTGCTCCATTTGACGGGTGAAGAATTTGAATTGGCAGAGCAGTTTTCTTGATGTCCTTGTCTCAACATCAGCTTTACTCATGACGATATACCAGAAGGGAGAATGGAAAGAAGAGGGCGAGACGACATAGCGGCGATCTATGCAGAGGCAGTTTTTCATCTTCTTGGAACTTGAAACGAAAATTAAATCAAAAAGCGGAAAGATAGAAGATATGCTCGTATAGATGTACCTATACTCTATATACACCCAGTGATTGTTCAGCAAGGTTGAAGGATACAAAACCAGATGTGCCAAATTGGCCAATAGATGTGCAAAGAATATGCGATTGCTCATTTTGCCATACCGCACATCTGTGCAGCGCCGCGCCATGCCATGCCATCCCTACTTCAACACCATACCATTTTGGTTTGGAAAGATGCATCTTTCCAATAATTTAATGAGATTAAGTGCTGCTTTTTTTCTTTGTTGGAGTATTGTTGTTTTTTAGTGTTTTTCTTCTTGATGGGAGGAAATTTGTAGCAATTAGTAAGATAGAAACGTAGTTTAAAAAAAGGTAAAAAGAAACTGTGCAATGCAGTAAAGAAGAAAGATTTATATGTTTCTATATCTAACGATATGGTCATACAACGACATTGTTGTAGAAAATTGATTGGATAGATTTTTATTATCAAGCCAATAATTAAAGAAAATGAAAGAATGATTTTTTTTGGGATATTTTTGACTGAGAAATAAATTTACATTTGTTTAATGATTCAAGACTACATAAGTATACGTCTTTCAGTGAGTAAGGTTTTTATTTAAGTACACCATACTCGAAAATTTTAGGAGTATAAATAAAATGCTGTAAACTATTTGATAGGTGCATGTATTTAAGAACCAATCTCTGTTACTAAAGTATTTAAGAATTAACTAATTTTTATAAATTGAAAACATGATGCAATTTTGCTATCGATAAAATTTGATTTCATCGCAAATAATTATTTCAAATGACTTGAAAATTATTTAAAAGCCAAAAAAAAACTGCGAAATTTTAAAACAAAGCACTTCTTGACAGATATACATAAATATCCGCATTCCTTGGATTGAAAACTCTGGCTTTGATAACATAAAAAAAATCTTTTTTTAAAAAACCTTCCAAAGACAAGAGTAAAATTTCTTTTCAATTTGTTTAATTCCTGTATCAAGTCAAGCTACTTTCCAATATTACAATGGAAAAAGGCTAAAATTATTCCGATTTTGAAACCTGGAAAAAACGTTAGCAATCCTGTAAGTTATCATCCTATAAGTTATCATCCTATAAGTTCTGTAAAGTGTTTTAAAAAAATAATTAAAAACAAACTAGTGGCACACATTAACAATAATAATATTCTGCCTCCTGAACAAATTGGATTTCGAGTTTACCATAGTACTACAATCCACCAAATTTATCGCATAACCAAAATCATTAAAACCAATTTTACTAATGGTAAAAGTACCGGTATGGTTTTACTTGATGTTGAAAAAGCATTTGATTCTGTCTTGCATGACAGGGTTTTATACAAACTTTTGATGTTCACCTTTCAAATGTACATATTTTGTGAAGTCCTTTCTGTCCTCAAGAATTTTAGTTGTCTCTGTTAACAAAAATCTTTCGGAAATGTTTGAGTGTACTGCAGGCGTGCCTCAAGGATCCTTTTTTGGCCCAATACTCTATAAAGTTTTTTACTGCTGATTTTCCTGTTTTTCAAAACTGCAATAGAGCTATTTTTGCAAATGACACCTGTGTATTTTCTTCGGATTCACTTGGTTCAGTTATTGAAACCAATTTGCAGTCTTCTTTGAATGTACTTCAACAATATTTTAACGATTGGAAGATTAATATAAATGCTTTGAAAACTCAAGCACGAAAAGAAAAGCCTGTTTTTTGCCAAGTAATTCTCTTTTAATCAACAGTGTAGAAGCAATTGGAAACTTTTCTTAAAGAGTAACTTAAAGTTAGCCACAATACTTTGCATGTGATAAAATAAGTTTGGTTTCAAAATCTCTTTTTTTGGTTAACGAGATTTTTAATCGAAAACCAATTTTTACCAATTCTAAAAGCATTTTTGAAAGTTTTCATTTCTTATAAAATAAAATGCACGACTGGGTCGCACGAACTTGCTTTTGTATGCAAAGAGTCTGTTTAAAAAAATTACCTATATAAGATTTAAAAATATACCTGTAAAAGATGTATGTAAATGCCATTTCATTTGTCAAAACAACCGCGCGATTTATCTCAAGACACAACTCTCCTAGGATAACTCATCCCGGAAATGAAAAATACGTACTTGTAAGCATACTTAACGAAAACATATAGCTTTATTTTAATTTCATATTGGAAGAACCAAGATGGAAAATAAATTATCTGAAGATAAGAAAGAGGAAACATGTGTGTTTAAATTGAAGCGATCACCTATTGGTTGTGTAGTTAGGTAGGTGTCTAAAACGAATAAAGAATAGTTCGTTGGCGTGCTCAGCTTAATGCAGATAGATATGTAGATAAAGACATGTTTATGATGATAATGAAAGAATGTTATTGGTAGGTAGAAGGTACTTACTACAATCCAATCACATTTCATCTTTAATACAAGTTTTCATCGCAAACATGGAGTTATTACGTTCAGTTTATTTTTTCCGTTAAAGTTTAAAAAAAAAAACAAGCATACGAACAGGTACAAGAAATGACTACTCATGTGTTGTTTACAGTCAGGATCTTGTGCGTTTTTGATTTTAGTTATGAAGTGACTCGTAAGCAGTAGTTGTAGAAGTTGTACGTAATACCTATATAGGTTAGGTATAATGTGTATACGCTGAAAAAGTGATTCTAATAGAAAATACACATACTCTTTCTGAACCGTTTCTTTAACTTGTACTAAGTATTTATTCTGTTATATAGGCGAAGGCAAGTAAAATATGTGTGAAACAACCTTATTCCTAAAGAACAATATTTTAAAATCACATATATGTATAAAGGTACCAAGATAATACTTCTTGATAGACACTTTAAAATAGATTGTTAATTAAATATATATTAATTTGGATAAAAGATAGGAATGTAATTAAAATTTTGTCAAAATAATGCGCTCTTTAGAGCTCATGCACAGGATTTGATCTAGTGAGATGGGAAGGGGTTACATTTAATACAGTTAAAATAATTTAAAAAAAAAACTATTTTAAGATTCAAAATTTTACCTGAAAAATAAGTTGGTCTTCAAAAAATTTAAATGCCATTTTATATATAAAAAAACCCTTGATTTTTCAATTTTTTTTAAATCGTTAGAGCAGTTTTTTTTAAGTTAATTTTGTATAGGTACATGTATAAAATTTTTCAATTTTGTTCTAAAAATATTTTTGGTATGCAGTTGTTTAGTGATTGTAAATATACCTACGCTCTACATTTGAATTTCGTAAAAAAAAATGTTGACCCGTTTTTGAGATATAGAATTTTGAAAAAAAAATTTCAATATTTTTTTAAAAATCCAAACAAAAAAAAATTGCAGTTTTGATAATCAAATATGTTAAGGCAATATAAGAGCTCTTTTAAAAAATTATTGAAATCGGTTCATAAGTTGCTGAGAAAATTAAAAAACAAAATAACCGTTCTATGAGCGGTACCTTTCCGGAGCAATACAAAAATATGTTTTTCTTATTAAAAGAAGACAAGTTAAAAAATAAAATTTTAGAGAAAATTAAAAAAAAATCTATCGGTTTGTTTTTGAGAAAATTCGAATTTTCGTTTTTTGACCAACAAAATTGTATGGGGGCCAGTGTTAGTTTTGATCTTAACAAAAAATGAAAAAAGCGTCTTACGCGAATCTGCTCAAAGACTTAACTTCCAAATTTGAACTCAATCGACCCAATGTTTTATCAATCAATCAATTTTTACAAACTTTTAGTAATGTTTTTTTTTAGGTTTTTATTTTTTGTAAAAAAAAACTTTAAGTAATTCAATTTTTCTCAAAATCTTACCAGAAGTCGTAAACGTCATTCTTCGTTGCATACAATTATTTCGGAGGTAAGGTTTTGTTCGTAAAATATTTGAGGTAAATAATTTTTTTTTCCGTTTTATTTATTTTTTTTAAAGAGCGTTGATGGAATTTTTGTATAAAATTATAATTACATGGTATCACGTCACATTATGTAATACAAAATTGAATTAGAGTTGGTAGCGTTATTGGTTCGTGAGATATTTTGGGATAACCAAAATGTTTACTTTTTTTAAATTGCTACAGTAAAAAACGTACGTATACACGCACACACAGACATCTCTATACAAAATTTTGAGTTAGATTCTATGGACTTCAAAACGCCGAGAAGTGTCAAAAATTTTCAATTCGACAAATCGCACCGCACAATGGAAAGTTAATAGAAAATTTAGGTGACTATATTTGTTCGACTAAATTAGAAAATACATGGCTATGATTTTTATAATTATTTAGTTTTCTGATAACTGTCAAACTCTACCCTATTTGTTACACTCTGTATAAATACAATTATTTTATGTCAAATCCAAAACACTTCGCATAAAAGGAATTATTCTGGAGAATCAGTCAATTCATAGAAAAAAGTAATGCCCGTAAATTAAGTACGGTACGTACACTTAATGTTATTTAAGTTTATAACTTAAGCCGCTTTCAAATAGTACTAATGCGGATTACTGTTTTTATATATTGATTTAAACTTAAAAAACATAGCTAAACAAAATAAAATAAAGTTTTTGATAGACAATTCCTAGAACTGTTTTTTAATCTGGAATGTGCAGACTAAAGTAAATCCTAAAATTCCAAACAAATGCCTTAAAAAGGATTTATATTTAAAGCTAGATGGCAGCCAAACCGTGGAATTAAAAATAAAAACAAATTCTGTCTTACTTTTCAATCAGCCGTATAGATATGTATGTATAAATATGTACATATATATACCTAAAAGGTGCCGTGACATAAGGGCAAGTGTCATAAGACCAAATTTTGAAATTTGGCCTTATGACACTTTTCAAAAGCGTCATAAGCCCAATTTCAACGTTTGGCCTTTTGTCTCTTTCAGAAAGTGCCATAAGGCCAAATTTTTTTGCGACTTAAGACCAAATTTGTTTTGATATTTTCTTCAATAACAAAATAACGTTAGAATTATGATAAGAGTAACAACAGATGGTATTTTTCTTATTTAAATGCAAAAGAAACTTTGCATGCACCCCATCTTACACCCACCGCACCTTTCACCCTCCCCATCTTGCACCCACTCCACCTCGCACCCACCCCAAATCCTTTGGACCCCCCAATCATGGGGGTTGCAGGGGGGCAGCATGCCCCCCCCATACACACCTCGGTGTGGCCTACACCCAAATTCGCACACACCCCACTGTTGCATACACCCAAACTCACACCTACTATTATTACTATCAAAAAAAAACCGCTCAAGCAATTTTCTCAAAAACTAATAGACATAAAATCAAGTTTGAAAGTGGCATAAGACCAAATTGGTCTTAAGTCACTTTGGAAAGTGACATAAGGCCAACCGTTGAAATTTGGCCTTATGACGCTTTTGAAAAGTGTCATAAGGCCAAATTCTAAAATTTGGTCTTATGTCACTTGCCCTTATGTCACGGCACCTATATAAAAGCAGACATTTTTCCTCAACACTTACTTTAAACCATTACAACAAATAATATTTTAAAAAATTCCTCAAATATCGTAGTAAAATAATAATCTTCCAAAGCAGCATAATTATGCACCAGTAAAAAATACTTTATTTAATTATTCAATTTAAAGGTAAAAAAAAAAACATAATCGGGTTTTCCATATATAACCAGTTTAAACTTAAATAATATCACAAACTCCACAAAGAATTTCTTATTAAATTATTCCTCTTGCATAATTAAAATTGAAACAGATAAACATACCCAAGCCCCCAAGACCAAGACTTCCTCTATCACTATCCTCTGTCATCATTTTCCAGAGCATTGCGTGGAAATTCATGAACCCCTCTTTCTAGTATAATTTGCATTAATGTGAATACTCATTTCCTATTGTTCTGGTCTCTTTTATAGTACACCTGTATCCAGGACCAGTAAAAGTACCAGTACTAGGATCAGGACATTTGTCTTTATTTTTGGCCAGGAGTGAGGCAGTGTCAACACAAATAAACAAACACAAAATAAAAGAACAAAGTATGGCCAGGCCAGCTTGAGTACGAGAATAAATTAACTCAGGTTAGACTTTGCAAAGAAAAACCAACCAAAAGCCTTGACAAAAACAAAAAAAAAAAATAAGAACCTATTCCTTGCTTCAACACGAAACATTAAGGTACGTGGACAAAAATATATAAAATGCTGAAGTTTTTCTTGTTTGAAGTTGTTTTTGTTTTCTTCATTGTTCGAAATTTAGTTTCGTGAAAGTTTGAAAAAATTATACAACAACCAAGAACTTTTGCTATAATAATTAAAATCACCTGGGCTCTGGCGAAACTACGGGTCGAGCTTGAGCCACAGTCACAGTCACAAGCACCCAAAACTGTTAGAGGTTCCACTAAAGGTCTCCATAGTCTCCACTCACTATTCTATAGTGTTTTCTCACTAAGTGTGTTTTCTAGTTTGTTGTTTTTTTTTCGTTTGCATTTAACTGTATATGTTCTATAGAACACTTTTTTGACCATAAGGTAATGCAGCTGGGAGTTGTTTTTGTTTCAGTATTATTTCAGCGCGAGTGCATTTTTGTCGAAAAGGTCATCATGCAGAGTAGCTACCTACATACATATATACTGACCTCGACAGGAAAATAAAAAGTACTACAAAATATGCTTTAATGCAAATCATCTTCAAAAAGAACCAACATAATAATGTATCTGCTTTACTTAAGTTCTGAATATATTAAACCCTGAAACAAGGGCCATTCATTCAATTATAATAAACAAGAGTTGAGTAGTAGTATAAATTAAATATAGAAATAAAAAAAAATATTTATATAGGTACACTTGAGAAACACAAATAAAGAGAAACTTCATTTTAGGTACTTATACGTATATACTCGTAGGGTAGGTGCCTTACCTATTTGTATTCGAATGGAAAAGTTTAGTTTGGAAATGTTTTTTGAAACAAAGGAGTTCCCAGAAAATATGCCCAAGGATATCGCATATTTAATTGTTAAGTTTTAAACAACATTAAGTTATTTATTTTTGGTATTAAATTAGGCTTATGTGTTTTATACTCAATTCATTTAAGTATACGTATAATGAATCCTAAACTTTGGGCCTCATTTACATTTTAAAATACACATATTCACGACACATATAATAAACTACTATGTTTTATAGCCTTTCAAAAGATTTTAAAATTGTGTATTTACGGTTTTGCCCGCGCCGAACATAAAAATGTCACATAGAGTCATTCCAGGGGCAAGTATACATGAGTTAGTTGGTAAGCTTTCCACAATTAAAAGAAACAATGGGGAACCGAAAGTAACGCTGTCTAGTGTCTATTGTTAAGGTAATAGATGTCAAATATATTTAAAAAAAAAAGGTTTAATTTTTAGTGTTTGCCTTTGCGCCTTATTAATTGTCATAAAACTAACTAACTTTAAGGGGCAGTTAAAGCCTTTTGAATTGGAATGGTAAATTTTTTAGGAATTATTGGGATTTGAGGAACAATTAGGTTTTTAACATTTTTAACGTCGTTTAAGGTATTAGCACTATGAATATTTCGTCCAAGTTGTGTAACACGAAATCTTGTCCAGTAACAGAATCGAAGTGATCTTAATTTCGCAAAAACATTACTAGCACGCCTAATTCCAATTGGAGCTAATGTGAGAACACACCGAAAAGTTTAACAGAGTTAAGAATCTTTTCTTATTTAGAAATTTTCTGTGTCTATTGCCCAATACTCACTCATATCTCCTGTTACTTCGTCAAATATGTGTAAAGAGGACTTCAGACTAGATTTAATTCCATGTACCCTTTAAATCACAGGTACAGTTTGGCGGAGGTCACCAGTCAACAAAACAATCATTCTTCCCATAACATAGGTATTATTGCGCAAATCCTGGAAAGTTCGATTTACAACTTTTACAGATTTACTGTGGGCTATAGTACTTTCTGATAGGCTAATAGTTTACTTTGTCATATCATAGACCTAATGATAAGCAACAATTAGAGGTTCAAAAGCAGGAAGCACCTAATGATATACTGGTAATTAGTGTTCTAAAAGAGTGTTACATTATAAGTGTTACCGATGGATCTGGTCAAATAAGTTGAAAATTACATATTTTAAAGCGGTAAAACAATCTCCAGCCTCGTAACTTCCTACACACAAAAATTCATGTCATAATATTGCTCTATTGCTACGTGATGGACGGACAAACAAACAAACAAGAAGGCTGATTTTCCCAATTATAATATTAGTTTAGGATTGTGGCCAGCTAAATATGTGTTTATTACGTACAATATCTTTGTTTAAAATAATATCTTATGTTTAGAAATCTAAAAAAAACACGTCTGTTTTGTTGTAAGATTGGTTAGAAATTTATCAAACAAGATTCAAAAAAAATTGTTTGAAGTCTTTTTTTATAATTTGGCAAACAAAACTTTCAAAGCTCGTTCTTTTCTAATTCAAATGATTTAAACTACTTGCCATAATAGTACCTGTGGTATGATCGTTAGTGCGTAGGACTGTCATGCCAGAGGTCTTGGGTTTAATCCCCGCCTGTGCCCCCTAAATTATGTTTCACGGGTACTGCCTCTTGCGATTAATGGACAAATCCTTCAAGAGTAATTGTGATGAAAAGTGCTTTCTCAAATTAGCCTTTCGGATTCGGCATAAAAACTGTACTTCCCTTCCATCCCTGAAATAACTCGCACACAGAAATGATTGAGAGTTGTAAGTCACTAGGCTCTATTTCTCTACGGACTGTAGCGCAACCTAATTTATTTTTTTTACATCCCATGGAAAGCCATGAGTTTTATATGTGTTATCTTAAGTCGAAACTAACTTACTACTTTTGATAGGGCATGCGGTTACCTGCGATTTGTTTGGGCTCTCTCCAGCTCTACTCAAACCTCAAAGATTCCCCTTCGGCTGTTCTACTCTACATGCTTCTTGGTCTGCTGACTCTTCTGCCTCCTTGATTGAGTGAACTTTCACTGCACAGAAAACCCGTAAGATGTTTCGTAGACTCCTATTAATGAAGGTTTGCAGTGTTCTCGTAATCGTTGCTGTTATTTTTTTGAGCGAAACATTGGTAGCTTTGTCTTCGAGCTAAAAGAGTTGTTTCACCAAACTTTGGACAACATCTCGAAGGCAGGCTTATATATTCAGATATGGCTAGCGATGATATCTTGTTCTGTTCCGCCTTCAATAGAGGCATCACACCTTTTGGTATATGATTTTAGCAAATTTTGTTCGGGAAATTTGAATTGATACTTGTTATGACAAAATCAGAGAAAACAACACCATTTAAAAACTGTATGTGTACCAATTTTCGATGTACTCGTACATATACGAGTATCTATGATATCTGACAATTGACGACAATTTTGTGTGTTCCCAATAAAAATTTTCAGTTTACATAGAAGGCTTTAATAAACTTAAAACTGGTAGACTTATTGGAAGACAATTTTCTCGACATATGACAGAGAGCATGACAGTGTATTTTAGAAGTGTAAACAACAGGTCGTGCAAAAACATTTAAGCAAATATAAACATAAACAAAAGTGAAACAATAATGATTAAAAAAATAACGACTTTCTTGGCAGCATATTTGTTAGAGGCAAGTAAAGAGGAAGATGAGTTACCTCAGAAAGAACGTCGACTTTTATTTCGTTAATTTTCAAATAGAAGATTTCTTATTTCGTTCCATTTTCGTAGTTTTTAAATTTCTATAAACTTTTGTTGTTGTTACCTGTCCAAAAACTTTGTGCCAATTCAAAATGTTATGATGTTGTTGGAAAAAAACATTATCCAATATCCAATAAGTGGACAGTCGTCCAATTATTTGAAAATGCAAACAATTGTGTGTTAAGACGAGTTCAAACAATTGCAAGAAGTGTTAGAAAAAAAAATGGACGATTGTCTACCAATTTTTTTCTGGCACTTTTGACAGTTAAACTGGTTCAATTTTGTTGCGAAAAATCTGCTTTTATTGGAAGCTCCTTCAATCGTGTATACTTAGCTTAAGACTTGCATTTGTGCAAAATTTCAAGGTTCTTAGATATCGGGTAGTTCTTCATAAGATGGATTACGGTTTTTGATACCTATAGATTTGAATTTATGCATCTCAAAACATAGAATTTTGATTCAAAGATGGTGTTACTCGATGAACTTTCTAAGCATAGTAAAATGCAATAAAATGAAAAGGATTTTAAGAACTGGGTTTGAAATTAAGCAAGATTTCAAAAATCGATAAAGATGTTATTTTAATATTAGAGCTAAACAAATGGACAGAACACCAGAAGAAAGGTATAAACGAGTTTTCAAGCGTTTCCCAGGTTAACCATTTCTTTCGCCCTATTATTATGATGTTTCCAATATTTCTACAAACAATACTTTTAAATCGTCATTACTTTTCTGTCATCTTCCTTTAACGTTAAAGTTAAAAAAATATTAAAGAGGTTTTTGAGGGCGACTTAGGTTCTAATTTAAGTCTTAAAAAATGTATAAAACAAAATTAATGTATTTATATGTTCAACCCAGATTGTATCCATTCTCATCAAAAACAAAGTCAAACTTAATTTTTAAGGGTGGTAAGTTAAAGTACATTACTTTAGACTGTGTTTAATTTTATTTCAATAGTATATAATTGCTTTCGAAAAGCTTAGGATCAAATTCAAAGTAAGATATAACTTTAAAAGAAATCATCTGAAAATTCATTTTTACTAACCATAAAAACCAATCGTAAAATTAAAAAGTTTGTTTATCGTTTTTTCTTTTTTGAAATCCTTACATTTCAGTTGTATGTTTATACAAACTTTTCTGAACTTTATTTTTGTATTTTTCCCAAGTGAATAGAATTATATTTTTTATGATAATGATGATTGCAATGATGTTGAGGTGAAAGTCTTAAGGGGTTTATCATTTTACGTTGTTTTGTTATAGATTATTATTTCCAAAATTAAAGGAATAAAATCGGTTTAGTACTTCAATCAAGATGATTTTTTTTTTTAAAATAATTTTCGAACTGAAAGCTAATAGTTTGAACGAGACAATTCAGTTTTAAGGGAGTGGAAACCGGAAAGTCCAAAAACTAGAATCATCTAAAGGGTTTAATTCAACACGAAAACGATTTATCAGATTTAAAACCAAAATTTGTTAACGTTTGTTAAATAATTTATTAGCTATTGTTTTTTCGTACAAACACTGAAGACTTTACAATCCAATTTGTATATTTACATATATGTATACGTATACATGATATACCTAAACAATAGACCTTACCTGAAAATCGATACTTAAGATTTTGTATCTATAATGAAAGTAACGCAATATTACGTTCGGCATTCAGAGTCAAAAACTTAGTTTGTTAATCATATCATTAACAACACATTAAGAAAATCATTTCATTTGGGCAGCTGTGACCTTTTTACATTTTGTTGAAATTGTTGAACTCTTCTCTACGCAACAATCGAAATTTTTTAATTTTCCACATTGTGAAATTAAACATCTTTATGCCCAATTTCATAAACAACTTTTAAACATTTAAAAGGATTTTAAACTATAAAATGGGATATTTTGGTTTCACCAAGCGTTTTAAAAGTAAACGAGCTTTTAAACACCTTTTAAAACTAAATGCCCATTTTTGGCTCACTAAATTTTAAAAGTGTCATTAAAAAATAAATATGACAGATTGACGGCTGATGTTTTGTTTTGTAAAATTTGTGTTCTCAATATTTGGAGATACAGAATGAATAGGTAAACAAATTCAATTCATTACTATTTATAATATCATTTTTATGATTTTAATTTTTAATTAGAATATTAGATTGGTCATCTACATCTCACGAAGAAGAACAATATATATGTAGTTATTCGCCGCTCAAGAGTATTCCGAGTTCACAAGAATCCATTTTCATATTTTATTTTTAAACGACACACGATTTTTGATTTTGAAGAAGTTTACACTGTTGTATTTTGCGATTCTTGTCATTCATTTCAACATATAATGCTTTCTCATTTTTTCTCACACAATTCGCTCAATAGAAAGAAAAAAGGGGTTTTATTTTTACAGGGTTGTGAAGAGAACTCTATTTTAACAAAAATATCCCTGAAATTTCCCATTTCAAGCTTGGTGAAACTGAAAAAATTTAAAGGCCTGATAAAATTTAAAAAGTTTTTAGATAAAAGTGCTTTTAGTGTTTGTTTATGAAATCGGACATTAGACTTTTTTCTTTACGGCCCTGAAATTGAAAGCAATGAGGAGAGTCTTTTTTCCAATATACTCTATATTCATCATCAACATACCTATATTCCCACTTATTTTTAGGGGCCCGAAAATTTAAAATCATTCATGCTTTCGCAATCGGGCCCCTGTTTGCATGTTATCTACCAATCTATCAGTCACAAGCTTGCCGATCTGGGCCCCTGATTATTATTGGCGTACATTTTTGTTAATATTTAATGAAAAATTGGGCAACTCTGAACTATTGAAAGAAAGTTATTATAAATTGTTTCGCTTTTCTTATTGAATTTAACGTAAATTTCAAATTCATTTTATTTTGAAAATGTTTAAAGTCAAAATAAGGGGCCGGGCAACTTAAAACAAAACACAAATATCTTTTTCGGTTTCTGTTTTTATTGTTTTTTCGCCCCGGGCCCGGAATTCCTCTCGACGGCCCTGGGCATGGGTGCCGAATTATTTAAAGCAGCAAGCGATGACTTCATAAAGAAAATGCACCAACTCATTTGCAAAATATGGTCGGAAGAGAGTATGCCTGGTGAGTGGAATCTCAGCATAGTTTGCCTGTTACCCAAGAAAATAGACATTCTGAACTGCGTCAACTACAAAATCATCAGTCTCCTGGACATCGCTTATAAGATCCTTTTTGTCGTATTATGTGAACGTCAGAAGTCGTTCGTCAACAACGTGATACGTCTATATATTATGTGTGGCTTCATACCAGGAGAGTCCACAAATGATCTTCAAATCACGGCAGATCTTAAAAAAAAAACGAAATTCAAATCGATACCCACCATCTTTTCATCGATTTCAAGGTCGCGTATGATAGTATCTATAGTAGTGAAGAACTTAATAGAGCAATTGACAATCCTGTCAATCTTGTATGTTGTTATGTTAATAGCGATGGTGGTAAATGCTCCATAAAGGAAAAGATATCATTGATGCTTTTGATGTCAAAAAAGGTTTTAGACAAAACGATGCACTGCCATGCGACTTCTTCAACATCTTTATTGATAGAATTGTGCAATCTTTAACACTAAAGGCACAATCTTTAAAAGGTCTGCCTTGAATACACCGATAATATTGACATAATTGAAAGACCAAAGCGCGAGCATGACGACGAAGAGGAGAAGATGGGGTTTAGTGGTCAATGAAGACAAGACCATAGTCCTTTCTTTATAACACAACATACTGTCATCAAAAAATTACATTGAACTACGACATCTTGAACAAAACGTCACAATGGACACTGGACAGCTATAGCATTGAGGTAGTTCAGACAACAACACCAGCGTCCTCTCTCGAGCTACTAAAGTCACCCTTTATAAAACACTCATTATCCCGGTTCTCATATATGGAGCTAGTGCTTGGACTTTGTCAAACCTTTGTCAACGTCATAGGATGCTTCGCGTGAAAAATTCTCCGCGACTCAGGTGGCGAGACGACCTCAACCAACTTGATGTGCGAAATTGGAGACGGTTAGCTAGGGACCAAGCTGACTGGAGACGCATGTTGGTGGAGGCCCATGTCCGTCCCGGATTGTAGCGTCACCTTAAGTAAGTAAGTAAGACTTTTTTTACGGCAACTAGAAATATAAATTTAAAACCTTAAACATTTGTGTTGTGAAGTTATTGTGGACATACAAAATTTCATGATAAGGATACAGTGCCCCAGTGGCGGCCATACTTTCCTATTTATAAAAAAAACATCCATTGATTTTTTTTTTAGAAATATTCGTTTTTTGAGCTTTAAATGTCTGGTTTGGTGAGCTTAAGTTTTGAACTAAAACACTAAAACAATAAGATCAGAATGACTTATAACGGTTAACCATTTTTGCGTGCGTGATATGGCAAAGGATACATCGGGTCCCTAATATTTTGTATCTGTACATTTATATAAAATAATATACTTTTGGCTTTTTCACAGACCTTCTTTTTAAGTATTTGTCTTACTGCAAACACTCCAGCTTTTCATGCTTATAATCCCTACATGCCCTTGAACCGAAAAGAGCAAAAGTAGGTATTATAAGCTATTCAGGCGAGCATCGTATTTCATACAGCAATATCACAAGTTGTTGCTATACGAGTATGCGTAGGATAGGATATAGATAGTCTTTATTTGGTATTCTCATGCTATAGTGATGGAGGTCGTATATAGGTTGGATGATAGGTATAGGTACTCGTGCGTGTATAAATATAAATGAGCAAAAGGCGGAAGTTTATCCTCTTAAGAGATAAATGTTTTTTCAGTCTTCTATTTTTTCAAAAGCAAAACAGTTTAATTTCTCTAAATGGTCCCTCTGTGCTCATTTGTGATATTTTTATTTTTCTATTCAAGTCATTTCAATCTTTTAATTTGTTACAAAATTAAATTGAAAACTGTTTTGTAACATTTTGTAGAATAAAAAATATGATAATCCTGTAATATATAAACAATAGTCCTTATTTTTGTGCATGTGTATGATTTATGCTAAAAAAAACAATAACAAACGACTTAAATTTCATAAATATCTTTATCTACGCATCAAAATAACAAAAAGAACCATCAGCAAATAAAAAATGTTGTGACCATTTTGAAAAGCAGGACGGACGGACACATGAGACATATAACTTAAAACATAAAAGCAATAAAAAGTTAGATTTTCATCGAGATATGTAGAGGAAAAAATCATCAACAGCAACAATAACAGTATAGTACATAAAATTTAGAAAAAGGCTCCGGAAGTGCTTCTGAACTGAATTGTTGAAGTCCTATTTTTGTTTGTGTTGTTATTTCAACGACTCGACTTGGTGAAGGGCGAATGATGGTGACTTAAAACACAAAAAACTTAAGTTCTATGAGTATCTAGGAGTAAGTTTGAATGTATTTTTTCTTTTTTTGTAGAAAAAAACTCAAATATCCTTACAACACGACCAGAACATGCTTTCTTTGTCATCGCTGATAGGAAGATGATTTTGTAATTTTTATGTTTGGAAACATCTGTCATGCGAGTATATGAGGGGGAAGATATTTGGGAAAATTCAGGAGTCAGTTTTTCAATCGAAACAAATTGACAATGAGGGTCTTATTCGTCTCTGCTACTGTTTTTATCTTTTGAAAAAAGCGTTAGCTAGTGTGAAATATGCCAAAGAAAATGTGAATGTTGTTGGTAGTATATGGACGAGCTCTGTTAGGATAAAATGTACGTCATGCATATAGTGTACACTGAAAATGATTTCTTTATGTTTGATGTATAGACTATCAACTATTGAATAAACAGTTTACCTGCTTCGCTGATGATATATAGGACGATAGTGTTAAGTGGGAATAAAAAATCGAATTTAATGCGTCGAAAGCTCAATGCTCCTTGCTGTTGTTTAAACATAATTTGTTATCTTTGCCACTACCTATGAGTGGCACTTGCATTTAAGGAGATTGTTATCTATTAGACCTACATATGTATGTACGTCCAAAGTTTGAGTATAACTCCCATTCTCTGGGCTAGTGCCCAGAATGCTCCATGAATGCTCATCAGTATGCAATCAAGACCAAATTCGGACGAACTGTCAAGTATAGAGATTTGTACTTTAGCCGTACTAATCGAATGTGGAATGCTTTACAACACTCTGTCTTTGCCGTCATTGCCATATTCAGGGATTCAAAACCAATGTGTACCGACACCTCCTTTCAAACACTCTCTTAATTTTCTAATGTTCACATTTTGTCTTGACATTATAAGGGTATTCAAAATGTCTTGAAAAAAAACTATGTTCTTTTTTTTTAAATAAATAACAATACATATGTTTCGAACTTAAGATTCGACTGAATTAATCCAAACATTAACTGATTCAATATAATCACACTGGTCCTATTTCTGTAAAATTATATAATTATAATTATATAACTGAGTTAAATGAGAATGTGATTAAAAAGATGCTGGAATGCCACCAAAACTGATATCTTCCCATCCGTGCCCGGTTTTTGTATTTTGTAAAACAAGTTGTCAACTAAATTTTTCTACAAAATTAACTAAAAGTTAGCATCAATATTTTGCATATATGATAAAATGATAAAATTGTGTTCCTGACATTTTTTGGCGCAAAACCAATTTTTATCAATTTTATTAGCATTTTTTAAAGCTTTTATTTCTTATAAAAAAAAACTCCAATTGGATTTTTCTAAGAACATTATCCTACGCTACTTACAAAATTTTGCATCTTTTTTGAATGAAACATTGTTTTTTATCAATTTAACGTAGGCTTTTTTGTAGATTCATACTATTTATAAAATAAACCGACTGTTGGACTTCTCTAAACAGTTTAAATAAATCTTAAAAACAATGGCGCAAGACGACTCTAGTTAAAGCAGTCCATTTTTTTGTTTAAATGTTTCTTAATTTTAAACACTTTAAGCAACTCCTCTGTAGTACGCGTGGCGTGATGTATAGTGCGTAGGACTATCATGCCAGAGGTCTTAAATTCATTCCCTACCTGTTCCATTAAAAGCTTTTTTTTACGGGTACTGCCTCTTGACAAATCCTCATGAAAAGTCCTTTCTCAAATTAGCGATTTACAAGCTAAACATCATCTTCAAAAAACATTTTTCTTTTAATTTGTATTATAAATGAAAAACTTCATTATGGATAAAGAATACTTTTTAAAGTTTGCCGAGTGCTTTAAAGTATACTTTATATAGTTTATAATTATTATCATACCCCCATTCTAAAACTCATTTTTAGGGTCGTCTTCAAATTTAAAATTGGTTTAGAATAGGAGGAGCATTTCTTAAAACTTTTTATTTCTTGTATAAACAAATACAAATTCGATGAATGAAATTAATTTGAAGTCAAAATCTTCTATTGTTCACGAGATATCGAGAACCGAACATCAATGTTTACCAAATGTGCGTACTATCTTTTGTAGATTTTATTTTTGTATAAAAAAACTGACTGGATTTTTAAAAAAACTAGCTGGTTTACCCGGCTCCATCCGGGAGGTATTCAAATATTTTATATAAAAAATGAGGATGAAAAAACTACTATTTTTATTTATTAATTTATATATTATCTCTGTATATACATGTATTAAGGTTATAATACTTCTTTGTAAACAGTATTTTTTGTTCTTTGGTGAGGCGCATACACATATAGATTTTTTGCCGAGCTGAAACGGGGATTTGTGATGTCAAGGCCTGCAACCTTCAGTGTCTGTCCCTGGGCCTTATTGATAGACATATGTAGCAAAACAAAGCTTTATAGGAAATTGTACTCGTTTAAATTCGAACGGGTATTCATTAGTAATCATCGGTATCCTGGGAATGAAAACAACTTGACCTTGGGCTGAGCCGGAAAGAATTTCAATCACGTTCATCTGCATAGTTACTATCCGTAATCTAGTACTATTGCATAATTTCGGTGCATTCGGACTAAAACATTGAACGAATTTTATTATTTAGACTTGTATCGAATTTTATTATTTATACAGAATCGTTTTTAGGTGCTAAAATCGCTCGTTCGCGTAACCAATCATCCGTTTTCTTTGAAATTTGAGCGACTTGCGGGTTAACATTAGCTATTAATTCGTCTTGTCCAGTGACGCTAGTTGTAAATGTTGGTTCCATTAGTACTTCACCATCATTATTTAAAATATTTCCATTTCCTACATCCAAAAGAGTTCTTGCTGCATTATTATCACCACCCAAATGTACGCGCATATTTATGGTCAATTTTAAAAGTTTGACAGAAGCCCACAGAAACGACGATTTTAGGCAAGCATTTATTTCATCACTTTTTGCACCTCTTGGCACAACTGGCAATGTTAGCCGAAAATAACCAGCGAACAGTATCACAACACCTCCCATCGGACGTCCATCAGCTCTAAAATCTTTATTTACCATAGTCGAGTCATCCCACACAATAAACGTCGTTTCTTTAAGCACATAAGCTAGTGAGCTTTGTTTCGAGATACTAAAAAATGGACGCTCTTGTATGTATAGATAACTAATTATTATTGACTAACATTATCGGACTTTATTTATGCCTAAAACCTGCTCCGTGATATCCTCTTTCAAAAAAAAAAAAACTGAATGACAATGGATAAGAAGTTTCGAAGCCAAACCGTAACAAAGATTTCTTATTTTGATTGGTTTCAGTTTTATATATATAGATTTACTGAATGTCGAAAACAATATTTTCTGTGATATAAAATAAGCTTAAAGCCAATATTTTTAATTTTTGAAAATAGTTTTGAGTCGAAAGTAAATTTTTACCAAGTTTTAGTAACTTTTTTATTTTTTGTAAGGAAAAAATCAATTCGATTTTTATCAATATTTTACTGAATGTTGACAATATTTTTTAAAAGAAAAAAATAGTTTAAAGCCAATATCTCAAAGTTTTGTAAAGATGCTTGAGTTGAAAATCAATTTTTAACCAACTTTGAGTAATATTTTTGTTTAGTTTTTTTTTTTGTTTTTAAGACTGTAAATTTGATTTTTCTAAAAATTTACCAGATGTTAAAAACGTTATTCTTTGCTGCACAAAATTATTTTGGAAATAAAATCATGTTTTGTTCGTAAATTTTTCGAGGTGTCTAATATTTTTTTTCTTTCTGCATTTTTATCTGTATAGCAAAATTTATTTGAAGTCGATATCTCTACTGGTTCTTGAGCTATGGACGACGAAAAAAACTTCGCAAACGTACGGACGTACAAACGTACATAATGTACACACGCAGGCGCAGATATCTCTCTAAAAATCTTTTATTTCGACTCTAGGGACCTTGAAACGTCGAGAAATGTCAACATTTTTAATTCGACAAATCGAACCGATTACAACAACTTCCAATGGGAAGTTAATAAAGATCTTAATGGGAAGCCAAACTATGTTAAAATTAAAACAGGCAATCTGCTTATGACAAAAATAGTATTAACATTTCTTTTTACAAAACTTCACCAAAATGACGGATTGCGGTCATTCTATTCTAGCATCATTGGAACAAATAATGTTAATTTTTTAAGGTTGTTTTACCGTAAAAAATATGTTAAATGTTAAATACTTTCTTTCAGTGTAGAATTCATTGAATAAGGTACCTACTGTTTTCAAAATAATACTATTGATTGGTATATAATATTTATTACACAATATATAATTTATATGGTATAAAGAATGTCATAGTGTCTTAAGATGATATATATTCGTATTTAAGATACTTATCCCGAATTGATTTATTTTCTTTGAAAATAAAATAAAATCTGAGATACGTATAATATTACACAAATAATAAAAATGATATATACTATTTCTGATGGGTAAACCTCTGTTCATATACTACATAATGTTTATACTCTATATGTATCAATTAAAACTGAAATGTTGAGCTCCAAGGATAATTGAATTGATATGTTTAGTGTCAGATATCTTTATTGCGTCAGTATAAGTATTATGATAAGCTCGAGATTCCAATACATACTTAAGAAAATACCTAATACGTACAAAAACAAAATATGAAAAATATAAACAAACAAAAATAAAGTTCGATGAGTTTAATATTTTAAGAACTTGACATAAGAACATTTGGTTAAAAGACACTAACAGTCTTATAATTTGATAGGTGCGCATTACGGAGGTTCATACACATTTTATTGTTTCACATTTGATGGAAGTCGTATAGTTCCATTCGAATTAAAAAAAAAAACAAAACTTGTTGAATATGGTAAATATACATACGTTAATCTTAAAAGATGCATAGAAAGAAGAGAGCTTCTCACGGGCTGTATTGGCAGGAGAGGATAAAGGATCACCGAATTCTCAAGCATGAGAAGCGTGAGGTCGCATTGTTTGCCCGGTACTGAAAAAGAAGACCCTCTAAACTTCACCAACTAAAGAGGAATCAGTTTCCATAACATCGGCTTCAAAATCTTCTTTGCCGTAATATGTGAACGTCTTAAGCTTATCGTCAACAACCTGATAGGTTTTTATCAGTGTGACCTTAGTACAGAAAAATTGACAGTCGATCAAATTAAAACATCTGGGCTGTCATGTAGTTTTCTTAACATCGTCCTTGAAAGAAAAGTGCAGAGCTCCCAGGTCAACACTAGAATATTGTTAGTCTGGCCAACTACTGGAATATGAACGCAGAAAACAACACCAGCGCTGAGATCAAATTGAGAATTACTCCTGCTAACCGCAGTTTCTTTAGCCTAAGAAAGCAATTTAGTAGTAAAGCCCCCTCTCGTGCAAGCTAAGTGTCACTATATAAGATCCTTATCATCCCCGTCAACTCGATGAACAACAAATTAAATTATAATATAAAGACAATTTAGTTCACAATATGAAAAGGTTCTATCAAAATCAATTAACTTCAAGTTTTCCCTTTGTCAACATTTTCCTAACAGTTTGATCAAGTATGACTGAAGGTTCTTAGGAACATACAAAGTTATAAATATTGTTCTCAATTTAAAAAATGAATTCAATGATAAATGGTGTTTTTTCAAACGTTTAATTTTCAATCTGGCAATACTTTTCTGTCAGTTGATTTTACCTTTTTTTTTTTTGGTTTATATTTCATAATGAAAATCCTTTCTCCTGGATAAATAATAATGGTTCGTTATTGTATCAAACATTTTATTCAACTTTCAAAAATATTTTTGGGATGAGGTTTTTTAGATGTTTAATGGTTTTCATATACAGTTCAAAAAACACCCTGTCACATGAGATGTTTTTATGGAATGTTTTGATTCAAATTTTTTACTAACAATTATACAAGTGTTCCAAGTTTCATTATCTACACTAGTAAGTATTTGCCTAGCAGATATTTTCTAAACAAAATGCTTACACCAAAAATATTCTAATCACTAAGTGTAGTATTGAGTTTAATTTATTAAACTATAACCCAAGAGTTCGTCCTCGCTCATAAGAACCATATTTATGTAGTCCTCAGTATTCATGAAGGTATGACTGTTGTCAACTTTTTTTAAAAGGTCAAGTCGTGATCGGAAAGTGCATGGGTACATCGTCAACTTCTGGTGGGAGGGAAGAAGACGTCCCAGGCCTTTCAACCGCGAGTTCGCCTTTGAGTGTTGCTCGAGGCCCGCTATCTGTGATAGCCTCATTTTTTTTGTAAAATTCGAATTTTAATTGTTTTGAATCCATAATTAATTGATCCATTGGTCAGGGCTAGAGGAGCAAGGGATTCTTTATTGAGTACCACAATGGTACTCCTATAAAGACTCTTCTTCACCTCCTCGAGCTTGGCGATCTTCCAATTATGAGTTGGCAGGGATGGATTGCACACCTTGATCATTTCAAGTACGTTCTCGATACTAGGAGGTTCGAGGAGAATCCAAATGCGGGCTCTAGGTCGGCTAGGAATGTCTTCCTTAGCAACACGTGGCGAAACTTCACATAACCGGCTGACAGAAAGCTTGTACATGTCACAAGACCTCTGATTGCCACAAACCATGAGCTTGACATGACCTTAATGCCAAGCCAACCCCCATCGCTTATGAAAGGAAGTGGTCCTGGAAGCTCTCTCAAAATGCTAAGAAAGCCATCCGAGAGCTTTACCTTGTGTTGTGCACGCGAGTCCGTTTCGTATGGCCCCCTCAAGAGACCTTTCGCGTTTAGACGTGGAGTCTTAACTGGTCCTTGCTGCAGCAAGAACACTCTGCCCATTCAACGCAAGTTGCCAAGAGAGGTCCGTCTGTACAGAGATTCGCATTATACAGATAAGGCTAGTTATTCCGGAGGTCGACAGGTATCTGGATACTCCGTTAGAGACTGAGCTATTTTTTGAATTGGGCCCCCAGCCAGGCTGATCGTCGGCACGGGTCGTTTAACACCTTATAGATCCAGCCCAATAGTGATAAGAGGTGGTTGGAAGGAAGAGATAGGGTAAAGAATCAGTTGATGTTATGAACATCATGCTGATATGTAAGTAAATGATTAGGATCGGTAAACAGCAGTTTAACTATGTTACCTAGGGTTGGGTGGAGCACCGGAGGGAGGAGCGCTGTCTAGCTTTTTCGCCATTACATTGTGGGAGGTGGGATGGGAGTTGGTGACATAAGCGTTTTGGCTTGAATGCCTTATGTGGGAAGGGGTGATGATAGCGGAAAGCTAGAGGATATGAACGTCCTTTAGTTTCACTACTCATCTGGAGAAAGTTCTCGAAAATCATCGACCTTACTCAGCTGCCGTCAGCTTAAATGTGATGATATCATGAGATGGTTAGTCAAAAGCTTTAAAATAATCAGTGTTCATGTAGTCTTGCTCTTGACTGAGTTCTAGAGTATTTTAGCATTTATGCATAAATGTAAGCAAATAAATAATTGTGTATGTGTGTAAATTTATCTGAGCTTAGAAATATTGCAAATATGCGATGAAGAAGGATGCTACTATCGATTTACATTTTTTGAAGACAATCGGAAGAATTCGATAAAGATGAATAATTGAATAATCGTCTTTAAGCAAAGCCAAGTTATGCTTGATTTTGTCTAACGTTCTTATTAAAAATAGTTTGCGCACAGTCTCGCAAGTAAAGGAAGACATTTTCATCAATTTTACGGAATAATATTTCTGAAAAATATTAGCAAACGCGTTAAAAATGTCTAATTTCTTACTCGTATTACAAGCAAATTTTATTATAATTAAAATTGAATGCATGGCTAACAGATTTCCTTTTTGTGCTATTATAACTAATTCAAAAAGTTAAGGAAACTTTCCATATTGGTAAGGTAGGTAGGTAGAAATGGCGATCTCAGGGCAGACCTAGCCTGAGATCCAATTAGCGCTGTAGTGCGCCGTTTTGATACCAAAACTCGTTTGACCTGTGAAATAAAGGAGAAGATTTATAGCGATTAAGTTAGAGCCATTTTGTCGCATTGAGAAAAGAGATTAGGTCTCTAATCTTTGTCTCAGATAGCTCGTTCAGTTCGTGAAAGAATGCTTTCCCAAAGCATTTCATTCTAGTGCTTGCCAAGGCAGGACATTTGCAGAGGAAATGGATTATCGTTTCACTTTCTCTTTGGTCGCAGCAACTACGGCAAAAAGTGTTGTAAGAGATACCCAACTTCTCTGCATGGACTCCAATGGGCCAGTGTCCGGTACAAACCGCAACAATCCTGGCTATGTCTTGCCTTGGCCTGCGTAGAAGATCGTTTGTACGGGTTTTATTATAGGTGGGCCATATCTTCCTAGATATAATGCAGTTGGGTAAATTGCTCCACCTACGGTTTGATTCAGTTTGGTATATGGAAAAAATTTTACCCTTCATAGCACCAAGAGGAATGTTAACCATTTCCGCAAGAGAGCTATGAATATTGGTAAGATATTCGGCATATAAATAATTGAAAATAGTTTTGAAATGGTAATATACATACACTTCACAAACTTAAGAGAACATGCTTTTTATGAGATTTTTCCAGGCGCTGTTTCATTTGTTTCAAAGCATTTTAAGGTCTTTCATTTAATACAAAGACAAAAGCTGGAATATTTGGATATTTAATAAGGAGCCATTTTAAGAGTATGAAACTTGCAACGTCAATGTAATTTAATTAATAATTTAAATTTTAAAATCTACCTTGCCAGCCTATTACCTCATGAGATTAAATATCTAACCAACAGAAAAGTGTATAATGGAGAAACTTTTCTATTTCAGAAGCATGGATAATTTGTTGGTACGTATTTTGTTGATGCATTTTCAAATTCAGTTTTTTAAATGCATTTCATATGAAAATAAAAATAAAGTGTATGAATGGGTGGCACGAACCAGCTCTTGAGTCCAAAGACTCTTTTTGCTAACAGTACTTATATCTCAGATTTTTAAAATTTACCTATAAAATCGGTTTGTCATCAAAAACTTATTATTTTTTAATAATTTTTTTTCGAAAATCGTTGTTTTTTTTTTATTATATTATTATTATTATTTATTGAACTTTACATAACAATAAATATGTGCTAAATACTCAGATAAGGATTTAAAAGCTTTAAAATTTTGAAAATATTTTTTAAATTAAATTTGTATTTATACAATTTTTTATTTCGAGTTTAAAAACATTTTAAGTATGCAGTTATTTAGAGCTTTTTATAACAGGTTTTCGAGATATCGGATTTGGAAAAAAAATATTTAATATGTTTAAAATCATAAATAAAAACAATGAAATTTTTAATCATCAAACAGACAGTGTAAGAACAAATAATATTAAAATTAAAAATAATTAAAATTGGTGCATTAGTTCTTGAGAAAACTAAATAACAAAATAACGGTCCTATTTGGGGTACTACCCCGAAATACAAAAATATATTTTTTTTTATTGACAGAATTCAAGTGAAGAAATTAAACTTTACAGAAAATTTAATAAAAATCTATCGTTTCGTTTTTGAGAAAATGCGAAATTTCAACTTATGAAACTTATGAACAAAAAATTTGTATGCGGACTACTGTTATTTTAAGACTTAAAAAAATGCCTAAAGCGAATCAGCTTAAAACCTTAATTTCAAAATTTGAAGTCAATCGACCTTATGCTTTGGGTTGTAGAGGCCAGGACAGACAGGCGAACGGAATGGGGGAACCCACTTTCCGTACGTTCGAAAAGCTTTTTTTTCAACGTCCATATCTCAAGCACTAGGAGAGATATCGCATATCGACTTCAAATACATTTTGTTATACAGATAATAACACAGAAAGATGCAGAGAGGACTCTCAAAAAAATTGAAAATGTAGTTAAAAATTCATAATTATGGTTAACCAAAAATGTTTCACGAACTTATAGCGCTAGCGACTTGAATTAAATTTTATATTATAGAAATTAGTATATATTCAAATACTATAATTTTCAATTAACTGAAAAAAAAATAATTGTCACCTCGAATATTCTATTGAATTGATTATTTTTACTAATAGTTGGTAAAAATTGATTTTCGACCTAAATATTTTTTCAAAAATTAAAAATATTGACTTCGAACTAATTTTATTTAAAAGAAAATATTGTTTTTGTTGATCAGTCAGTTTTTTCATAAAAATTATAAACTACAAAAAATAGTACGCCAAATTGGTAAAAATTGATGTTCGATTCTCGATATCTCGTGAATAAATTAAGGTATCGTCTTCAAAAATATTTCATTCTGTGCTGAATTTTGTTGTTAACGTAAAATATTGTTCTTAAAAATCTGTATTTGTTTATATAAGAAATGCTACTGAAATTGGTAAAAATTGGTTTTCGACTATTTTTAGTTACCAAAAATAGATTTTGAATTAAAATTATTTCATCATGTGCAAATTGTCGTCATTAATTTTTAGTTAATCTTTTAGAAAAATTCAGCTGACAAAATGTAAAAAATCACGAAAATTTAGAAAAACCTACAAAATTCATAACGTTTGTTTTTTTAGATGAAATAATCGAATATTGTGTCATATAATATCATTGACTTCAATTATTAGTTATTAGATAATTACTAGATAATATATTAAAAAAAAAACTACAATCAATTTATTATCAGGTTAATTTTGTTTGACTTTATAGTTTTCAAATTATGCATTCAGATAATTTAAAACAAAAAAAAAAGCTTTATTGGTTGATGACTTAATTGAATAACTTAATACAAATTTTAAAATCATTAAATCAACTCCTGCACTTACATATAAAATACATATACATATACCAACATCCAATAAATACATTGTAGGCAAAACCCAACACAAATGAATTGTTCCTCTGTTTTTTCTTTGTTCTTTTGTTGTTGTACACCACTTAATTTACAATTTAATTTATGCCACTTTACATAATTAATTCAATCCCCTTAAAGGAGGAATTCGAAATTTAAATCTTGTTATATTTCAAAATATAGACAAGATACAACAAAAAAAAATTAAAATTTATAATCAGGTTAGCTGTAAATCGGCTTAAAACATTTTCAACCATGCCCTTAATGACTATGCATAGCTAATTAACAAATAAAAAAGCTTTTTTTCTTTTTCTACTAACCTACTTATCTTAATCTCTCCAGTATCGAGTCATTTATTGTCAGAGTTATAGCGCCATCCTATATCTGACATTTTCAAGGGAAAGTCTCACAAAACAACAATGATGGTCTATAATTAATCCCACCTACTGCCAACTAATAATGGGAAAAAGAGTTGAACAAGCCCAATTCAAGCAACGGACATTGCAACTTTTTAAAGATTATTTATTACATTATTAATAAATATAATACAAAAAATACCCACTGGCTATTTCATAAAGTTTGGGTCCCCAAAGACATTAACTTTTAAAATTCTTTAAGGAACAAATAAAAGGACACAAAAAAAGTCACATACATTATGTAGAATGTATATGAAATGCATATATTTTTAAAACTGAACATCTGGCAAAAATTGTATAGGTACCCTCTTCTTAAAAAAGTTCATACACACACATATACGTTTATATATACTATATAGTATAGACGCTATACGGAGGTTATAATCGAGTGCAAATCCTTTTCCTAGGTCATCACAAATTCCTTCCTGGCTATATTCGTTGCACATTCTAGAGTGAAACACCATTAAATTTTAACATCCGCCCCCGGTATTCTTATACTCGAATATAGTATTCGAAAAGAGTATAGCTGGGATAGGTAATAGTTTGTATGTACATATTCACTGTGAAATATATATAAATGGTGAAAATCAGAAGCACCTCTGGGTCAAATGAAGACCATCATATGTACATACATACAAAAAAAACTCAAGTAAAACCGGATGTGAAAAAGCATCAGAAAACTTTTGGCTTGATGCAGATAGTGCGGTGCAAAAACCCTTTCCTTGGCAAAAGTTCCGCCGGAAATTGCATCAAACTTCTTTCTTTTAATGTTTGAATGTCATAGAAACTAATGTACCTTATACGAGTAGTAGTAGTTCTTTACGTTTGGGATTGCATGCACAAGGACATGCAGACATTCGGTTAAAGTTGATTATGTGATGGCGTGTACTCTGGGTCGGGAGGAAGGTGAGAGAGTTTCAGGACCATTACATTTATTAGGCAATTAGCTATATCATCAAAGTATTTTATTTGGTGGACAACATCAAAGACCAAGATGAGTTTACTCCAAACAGATGTACATACATATGTATATCAAATTAAAAAAAATACAATTTTTGCTTTGGCACTGTTTTAGACGTTTTCGAAAAATAAAGAAGCATCTTTTTCTTAGTTAGATACATTAGCTGAGTTGTTAGAAATATGCAACTAGCATTTCAATCTGACAACAGAGTAAGAGGGATGGAATTTTTTTATAATTAGCGAACACTTAAAGGGTTTTGTATACCTTTAATATGCCAAAGACACAGTGTGAGCATTAGGAAAAGAGGCAAGGGTTAGATGGAGGTGCTGGTGTAGATTGATTTTGAATTCCTAAACATTGCAATGATTCCACATTCGCGTAGTACAGCTAAAAATGAATCTCTGTACTTCATAGTACGGCCGAAGTTGGGCTCAAGGGTAAACTGATGGGCATTCCTAGAAGCGCAAGTATTACGGTTAAATTGTTTAAAGGGAGGAATTCAACTGGTTATTTCACTAGAGCAAAGTCCGTTAAAATAACGGTAAAAAAGGGTAAGACAAGAAACTGTACGACGATGTCCGAGTGACGTAATCGTGTTGATGATGTTAATGTCACCAATCATTTTAAAAACTCTTGTTTGAATACTGTCTAAGAGGCTTAAATAAGTTACTGGAGCACCAGCCCAGAGGTGAGAGTTATATTCAAGTTTCGGACGTATATAGGTTTTGTAGATTGTAGCCAGATCAGACGGCGAGATTTTCAGTTTCGTTGATGCAAGTGCCGCTCATAGATAGTGGCAAAGAGGGTATATCTCGCTTTTACGATACAAGAAAGCATTGGGTTTTCGAGTCTGGAAACGAATATGAAAAGCTAAGAGAGTGCTATCGTCAGCGAAACAATTTATTGGATTAGAAGTCCCAGACATTAGATCATTTATAAAAATGAGGAAAAGGGTCGGAGACAAAACTGAGCCCCGGGGCACACCAGCATTTATTTTATGGGTTTTAGACTTGAATCTGTCCAAGACAACTTGTATTGAACGGTTCGAAAAAAAATTTCTAATCCAACGAAGAAGACATTCGTCAATACCAAAAGCATGCATTTTTGATAAAAGAGCAAGATGCCAGACTTTATCAAATGCCTTTGAAATATCCAGTACAATAATCTTACTTTCTCCAAAACGATGTAAAGATTTGTTTCACTGTTCGGTGAGATGAACCATGAGATCACCAGTGGACCTATTGCTATGAAAGCCGTATTGCCGGTCATTAAGAAGCTTCCGTTCCCAAGATATTCCTTGAGCTGATAATTAATCGGCGTTGTTCTTAGAAAGAATCGGTCGATAATTTGCGTGGGAAGAAAATTCGCCTTTTTTTGGATTGGCTGAACAAATGCAGTTTTCCAACTACCATTGATAACGACATGTTAATTCAATGAAAATAACAACACAAATGACGAATTGTTGTCCCACAACGCCATACACGACGAACATGTTGATAAACTTCAAAACGTGTTGTAAACTTGCCCATACACAGCCAACATGTACGTCACAACTTCACGGTTTATAAAATATTTCATAAACTGTGGATTTGTTGGCCAACATGCCCATACACGAATAATTTTCAGCCCAACACCAACAAATCACACCAACATGTTCACCGTCTATGGCCAGCTTAAGTTTTGCACTAGGTTAGGTTAGGTTATTGATGAGTTAGATTCCCGATTTTCAATGCTAGAGCTAATAATGGCTTTGAAAAAAAATGAAGGATAAAAAGGCTCCGGGTTTAGATGGCATACCGGCCGAGTTTTACAAAAATGCCAGCTCACAATTTCTAGAACAAATTTTACTTTTAATAAACAAGATGTGTAGGTATAGATGAGACAATTCCAAATAGCTTCCGATCTTCATACATTTCTGTGATATTTAAAAAGGGAGATCCTAACCTACCGGAAAACTATAGGGGAATCTCTGTTCTCTGCTCTCTGCGGAAAATTTTCACTCAATTACTGTACCTAAGGCTTGTTTCCTGGGTTGAAAAAAATAATAACATAAGTTGTTTCCAAGCTGGGTTCAGAGCAAATCTCTCTACAATAGACCAAATTTTTACTCTAACGAGTGTTGTTAAACGTTTTATTAATAAAAAAAAGAACGTCTACGCATTTTTTGTAGATTTCAAAGCCGCCTTTGACACTATAAACAAAAGTTTACTACTTTTCAAACTTACAGATATAGGCTTGTCTAAAAAGTTCATAAGAATATATGAACAACTAATATCAAATACAAGTTCAGAAGTAAAAATTGGTATGAGATTATCAAATCAATTTAAATCTGAAACGGGAGTACCACAGGGTTGTATTTTGAGTCCCTTGATTTTTTCCCTCTTCATCAATGACATTGAAGATCAAATTTCAGGTGGTGTTATTTTTGGAGATGTACTTATCAAGGTGCTTTTATATGAAGATGACCTTGTCATTCTAACTGATAATCCAGAGACTTTGCAGGTTCAGATTAACAAATTAAAACAATATTGCGATACTTGGGACCTTAAAATCAATACTTCAAAGTCAAAGATAATATGTATGTGATCAAACTTCTTCAAAAGTAACTCTATAGATGCGTCGACTAAATTTATAGTATTTGAGACAACTATCAAAAGTTCTCTCTTATACGCTTATGAAGTTTATGGATAAAAGGAATTAGAAGTAATCGAATTAGTCCAACGGTACTTTTTCAAACGTATTTTCAGACTCCCTGATAATACACCAAACTACGCTATTTACATTGAATCTGCCTCCAATTTATTTAAAAAAAACCTCAAAGCTAACGCAGACTATATTGTTAAAGTCATGAGTAGACCTAAGAATAATAATCAGAAAAAGATTATTTTGATAGCTCTACGGGGTAGGTACTCTCCTTTGTTGTCACTAAGTATTGATAATTTAGAAGCATTTAGAAATGAACTGTATGACCTTATTTCTATTATAGATGAAACAATGTATCTAAAATCAATAACCCGGGAAAGAGAGTCTGTTACAAGAACAGCTTACTCTAAACTCAACTTATGTCTCGGGTATGACAACTTTTTTCGAAACGAGTTAACTGCCAATGAGATAAGTCTTATCTTTAAAATGCGAGTTGAAATGCTTGAGCTTAATTATAGACCTCACAGAAATGATTTGAATCCAAATTTTTCACTATGTAACCTCAATCAGGCTGAAAATATTTCGCATTTCTTAGATTTTTGTCCAATCATACAGGAAATCCGAAAATTATATTTTAATAAAAGTTTTTTTACAACTAAAGAATGTTTTGCAATTTTAAATTGAGAAAGTGAATGGAAACCTCTCATTCCATATGTTTCAGAGGCTCTAGCATATAGAAACATGTTTTTTATTTATCTTTTTCTTTTTCATTTTTACAATAATTTACAAAATAATATTTTTAAATTACATACTCTAAAGTGTATTGTAAAAAATGGAAAAGATAAAAAAGTCATTCTGTAACCATTTAAGGCTAGTGACGAATGACCCTTTTTGTGTATTGAAACACTTTAAATTACTTTTTATATTTTTTTTTTCGGCAAATGAAATATTTTTTTTATAAAGTGCGTTAGGAGTTTTTCAACCGAATTGTACTTTTTACATCCCCATACCTGCGATCCATATAAAAGTATGCTCTCAGCTACTGCTTCAAATACTTTAAACTTGCTACTATGTGCTATACACTTATTCATGAAGCATTGTTTCCAGGTGATATTAATAGCAGTTTTCGCCTTAACCAATTTGTCCTTCAAGTGTTTATCCATATTTAAATTATTTGTAACAGTAATGCCAAGCTCTCTTTTAAAGGGTGTCCCAAAATTAATGCAAGATTTGAATTAAATAGAAAACGCCATTTTTAGTCTTTTGATAGTTATATTTTTATTGACTCGTAAAGTACATAGGATAGGGTTATGTATGGAATAACACATCGGACAAATGGCCTCCACGGCTTTGCATGCACATGCGCACTCTTTTGTTGAAATTTTCCATGACCATTCTGCATAAATGTGGCTGAATTTCGTTGATGCAGCGTTGAATCTCCTCCTTTAATGCACGGGTGGTTGTGGGCTTGTTGACATAGACTTGTGATTTCAAATAACCCCATAAAAAGAAGTCTAATGGTGTTAAATCACACGATCTAGGAGGCCAATTTTGATCACCGAAACGAGAGAGTACACGACCTGGAAATGTCTCATGCAGTAATTGAATTAATTGAATTGTTTCACGGGCTGTATGACATGTGGCACCGTCTTGTTGAAACCACATATTGGACACATCAATATCATCCAATTTTGGCAGAAAGAACTGTGTAATCATGTCGCGATATCGAGCACCAGTAACAGTCATTGCTTGACCAGCATCATTTTCAAAAAAATATGGCCCAATTATGCCTCCAGCCCAAAATCCACACCATACAGTCACGCGTTGTGGATGCATTTGTTTTTCGACAATCACCTGTGGGTTCTCCGAACCCCAAATGCGGCAATTTTGGCGCGATTGACAAAGCCATCAAGATGAAAATGTGCTTCATCGCTTAGGATGATTTTGCTCGAAAAATCAGGGTCCATTTGTTGATGTTCAATAATCCATTCAACGAATTCTCTTCTCTGTCCATGGTCATTAGGCTTCAATTGTTGTGTTAATTGAATTTTTGTAAGCATGAAGACACAGATCTTTGGGGAGTATACGCTGTAGAGAGGTTCTTGAAATTTGCAATTCTTGTCCACGACGTCGAATTGAGGTTCCTGGATTGTCAGCAACACTCTCACGCACTGCTTCGACATTCACATTTGAACGGCTTGTTTTTGGACGACCAGTGTGTTTGGCGTCTCCAACGGATCCAGTCTCCATGAATTTTTCAATTAATCTCTTCACAGTTGACGAAGTTAAAACACTATTCCGACTATATTTTGTATGAAATTTTCGAACTGCAGCCGCCAAGCTTTCACTATTTTTGAAATATTCTTTAATAATGAAGACACGTTGTTCTCTCGTGTAACGCTCCATTTTTAATAACCCTATACTGTTAGCTGCCAAATTGCTTTTTTTTCAGGGTTGCCAACACTTCACTGCACAAATGGCGGCAAATTCAAATCTTGCGTTAATTTTGGGACACCCTTTATATTCTATCCAAAAGACTCAAATGTGGTTATTTAGGCACTAGCCCAAAAATGAGAATTATACTCGAGTTTCAAACGAATAAAAGCCTTGTAAATTATATCCCGATCAAGGTGTAACAAACTTTTTAGGTCGTCGGATAAAACCTAAACACTTAGCAGCTTTTTTGCCAATGTCAAATATGTGCAAATATGTGATCACCCTACAAGAGATGGCTTGTGACGCACATACATCGAACTATAAGCTGTTCAGTCTCCTCGATATAATTGCCAACCATGGATAGTGGCATTATGGAGAGTTTCGCTTTTGGGACAGAGGACTGCATTGCATTTTTTGGAAGCATGCTGTCAAGATAAGAATTTAATCAGCTGAGGGTACTGTCATCAGCAAAACAATTAAGTTGGTTAGATGTTTCATTTAAAGTCTGGCACTTAACTGGGGTTTTCTTTATTTCGAACCTGTATGGATAACCTATCAAATAAAGTATGAAAATCTACATATTTCTCAAAAATTCAAGCACTTTTCATTTAAATTTCTAAGATTATTTTCTTAAAAAAATTTATTTTCATATTTAATCATTTTCATTTTCACATTATTTGTAATTTTGAATCAAATGTTATTAAATTGAACATTTACTTTTGCTTAAACGTGAATCTCAGATTCTGTCAAGAAAAATAACAAAATCATTTTTGATTACATTCTATACCTAATGTACCACCGTGTTACATCCGAAAAACGTACGGTTCCACTTCAAATTTACAAATTTCAATGATTTGCGGAATAAAAGATTGTTTTTTCTTTTTTCATTGCTAAACTCAACCTTATGAAAAATATCCTTTATACATGAAAATGTGAAGGCATATGGTGTAATAGGTATTTTTCCATTTCCTTTTCATATAAGAAATTGACAAACGTATAAAGAGAAATAACATTAAGAACAAGAAGCAAATGTAGAAACATTTATTCACCTTGGTATATTATACACACATGCCTATACATAGTTATACACACATACAAATTCTAAATAAATATTTTTACAATAAGACCTGTATCTTTTTCTAGCATCAGAGTTGGATTAAGTCAAATAACAAGCATTTTTTTGTATGGAATAGGTAAGCAATGTTTGTTTTAGATAAATTTGATTTTTTTTTGTATGACACACAAAATACCTAAATAAATGTAAACAGATTAGATTAGATTAGATTCATATAAAAATATTATTTACATATTAAGTTTGAGATTTTAATCAGACTGGGAAAGGAAAATAAAGTGGGATAATATATCAATATTCCTAAATAGGTCGATTTTCTTCCAATGTTTAAGCTATCAAATTTTGGAAATCCACATCACAATACAAAATTTCACTCGGAAAATTCTTACTTTCTTTCAAAAATGTCGGTATTATTAAAATTACACTGGTCCACAAAATTATTATATTTTCTGTCACACAAAACAATACTTTGTTAAAGGATTAAGTTTTCCTGAATTCCAATCTTAAAGTTTTTCTATCACATCAGGTTTTAAAAAAATGAAACTTTAAACATGCTAAAAAACAATCAAAAATTGCTTTTTATGGCTAATGATTTTGTAAATTAAAAATCTTTGCCTTAATGTCTTCTAGATACAGTTCAAATCAATTTAGTATCTTACTTAGTTTCCCTTAATTCTCATTAATTATGACTTATGAGTCTTTTTGACTCTATATTAAGTTTTAAGTAAACCTTGAATTTAATGCGCTTTCATGGTGTTGAAAAATACGTTTTTGAGTTAGTTTTTAGTGCTAATTTGAACCCGGCATTTGATTTTAACTAACTTCTCAAATTTTCAAAGTACGCGCTTTCAACGTTATTTTTATATTTTGTAATATTTTCAAAAAGCTTTATACAATAAAATTTCTTAGACGACGGATTCGTTACAAGTGCAGGAATTATTTTTAAACCATGTTGCCTTTTTCTGTTAAAAACCGTTTCAGCATAAATGGTTCAGCGTTTCTTTAAGATTTATTTTAAGACAGGTAAAATCTAACAAATTATGAAGATATTTTGAAGATTTTATGAAAAACTATAAGAATTTAAAATGAGTATTGAAGAAAGGAATTTTATCACTATCGCGAATTTTATTTTTTATTTTTATCGTACTAACTTGGTCATGTATCCAAAGATTTGAAAATGAACCTGAAAAAAATGTTAGTTTTTCAAAATTTAAATGCTATTTGACTTAAAAAAAAAACTTTCTTTTTTTCACAATTTTTATTAATTTTTAATATTTAAAATTTTTCAATTTGAGTTTAAAAAATGTTAAGTATAAAGATAATTACAGTTTATTGAATTTAGAAAAAAAATTGTATTTTTTTTTAAACAATTTATGACTTTTTTGATCATCAAATCATCAAAGAGCTTGTGCAAAACAAAAAAAAAATATTAAAATCGGTTCATAAGTTCTTGAGAAAACTTAGAAACAAAATTACGGTTCTATGGGGTGTAGCCTTTTGGAATATATATTTTCTATTTGAAAGAAGCCAAGTTAAGAATAAAAGATTGAGAGAAATTTTAATAAAATCCAACAGTTCGTTTTTGAGAAAATTCAAATTTTCGATATGTTACCAAAAATTTGTATGTCGACTACTGTAATTTTAAGACTTAAATAAAAAATAAAAAACACCTAATGTGAGTGGGTTTAAAACCTTTATTTCCAAATTTGAACTAAATGGACCCAATGGTTTGGCTGAAGGGGCGAGGACAGACAAAAAAACAAACAGACGGAATCGGGGGATCCACATTTTTTTCGACTTTTCTACCATCTTAATATTATGTTTGATTGAAATCTCGGGTTCGAATTTGCTTACGACTACAATACTTTCATATAGTTCAAATATGTCACAAATAAAAAGAGGATCCAGCTGCACCCTTTATGGACAAAGTTTAAATACAAGAAAAAACATTTCAAAACTTGACACAAGGCATTGACTTCAGTCAAATATTGACATTTAAATTTTGAATAAAATTTGATATATGTACAGTACATATTATGTATGTAAGTTGCTAAGATGTCGAAGGTAGCAGACTTTTAAAAACCTGATAATAAGTGAATTGAATTATAAGTGTTCTCGTTCGTGTGATTTTATTTTGCGGCATATTTGTAATGCCAAACATTTTCAAGAATTTTAACTTTCCCATTGTTAATTCGATACTTTTCTACATGCATAAAGCATACACCCTTTATGTATAGAAAAGTATCAAAATATTACACAGGTATCAAAATATGTTTTTTTCTGTCTGACTTACTTAAAATTGACTACAATCTTCATAGTTAAGGACATCAAATTTTCTTTTGGAAATTCGTATACATTTACCAGAAAACAGATACCAGCAACCGAGACAGGTATTGGCTGAAATTTATTTCAAGATTGATTTTTACCGATCTGAGATACGACTATAATTAGTGAAAGTCTAGTTGGGTCTTTTGTCATAACCAGTGTTTTTTTATTATGTTGAGTAATAAATCAAAGCTAATTTTTGTTAGCTAAAAACCTACTTAGCATGGGTCAAGACCCTCTGATTATTTCAAACACTAGAACTTTCAACTTTTCGTAGATCTTTTATAATAAGCATAGAGCTTGTAAAAATAGTAGTTTTGGAGGAATTACAAAAAAAGGGGTTTCATGTGCTTTAAGTAATTATTATCAAAGAGGAGTGCTTTTTGTCGAAGACATATACATACATTTTTATAACAAATATAAGTGTAAATTTATTCTTTACATCTTCCATTAGTTATTTTTACCATAAAAACTTTTGCGTAACTTATTCTTTTGTGGTGAAAAATAAACAAATTGCTAATTTATGTTTAATGTTAATCCAGCCCTGTTCAAACATATCATAAAGTTACGTGTCTTCATCCTATTCCACTCACATTCTTCTACATACATATATATGATGGGGCTTTTCTACTTACCTCTTCCGTTTCCTTATAACTGTGACTTGAATAACCAAACAAAATATGCCATCGCCACAAAAACTTAGACCTTTGAGTTGGGTATAAGGATGTACGAAAAATATTTTCATTTCATTTTGTTGGTTTTTAGAATGAAACTAGAGAGGTTTGTATTTGTATGTACTCGTATACATACATATTATGTATTTGTATAAAGTACATGATGTATGAAATAATAGATTCTGAATTCTTTAATATTCTAAAGCTGTGTTTTCGCAGTACTACTTTACCATAGATGTATCAAGCGAAGCGCATCACCTCTTGATATGTCTGTAAGCTCGTACACTACAAACATGATGAAGACTTCATTTATGAGAATACATGATATGACTCCCCAAAAATATATTTGCTAGTTTTTCAATGACATTACAAGGCATCAATTTCTCGTCCATGCACCAGGATTTCACGATCTTGTTTTCCGAATTCCAGAATTCAGAGTTGCTTGTGGGACTTAGTAAGTCACTTATTATGGAGGTAAGCGTAATTTATATTGAAGTTGTAAAAAAGAGAGATTTTCTGCAATATTTGCAATGTGTGTCGTCCGATTTTTAAGGATCACAGAAGGCTTTTTTTTTTTGGGAAAAACATCTTACAAGCAGAAGCTGTGAAAAGTTTGCTAAATGGAAACGACTGTAAACTACTTTTTAAGTACATACATACATTTTGTACTTAAAAATGCTTAAAAGTGTTTACGCAAATGTTCATACAATTTGGTGAATTTAATATGAAAATGGCAAAATAAAAACTTTTAATGCACTTATATCACACGATTGAATCAGCTATAATTAAAATTTTAGTTTTTATAAAAGACGTTTTTTTAAAAGTTTGGTTTTCAAGAAAAAATAAAACGCATATTTCTTAATGTTATTACATAGACCTTACTTCCGTCATAAAGATATACGTTTGCCATTATGTCCTAAATGGGACAAATCAAGTGGCTTTCGCGGCTAGCTCAAATAAAGTCCAGCGGAAGGGCTCAAGTTTCGATCACTTTTTAAAGGAAATGGGGTCGTATGGCAGCAATAACGTCCTGAATTTTCTCTCGCAATACATCAATTGTCATCACATAACCCTACGAAAGCTAGTGCAGCGCTGTTGAAGGCCCTAGCCCTTTTTCCTTTTTTAGATGTGTGGTGTTCTGGCAATACATTTTTACTAGTTATCTTTTTTGGACAGCCGAAATTTGACTTGTGCTCAGTTTAGTCACTTTTAAAAATAAATATTTTCAAAAATAAACTTGTATAAATTTTTAACTTCCCATAGGAAGATACTGTAATCGGTCCGTCGTCGGTCGTGTGTACGTACGTTCGTACGTCCGTACGTTCGCGACGTTTTTTTCGTCGTCCATAGCTCAAGAACGACTTCAAATATATTTTTTTATACAGATAATAATGCAGAATAATGCAAAAGTACTCTCAAAAAAATTGAGTGGATGTTTATTTTACGAAAGCAATTTAAAAATCAGGCGAACATTTTGGTTAACCCAAAATATCTCACGAACCAATAATGCTAGCGAATTGAATTAAATTTTATATTATATATTGTATGGTGATACCAAAGTAGTATATTTTTGGAAACAAATCCAATTGGGTTTTCTTATAAATCAAAAAAACTGAAAAAAAATTGTCATCTTGAATATTTTACGAACAAAAAATGATTTTATCTCCAAAATAATTGTATGCAACGAGAAATAACGTTTTTGGCATTTGGTAAAATTTTGAGAAAAATCGAATTGTCAGTTTTGTTTATAAAAAATAAAAACCTAAAAAAACATTACTAAATGTTGGTAAAAATTGATTTTCGATTCAAATATCTTTTCAAAAATTTAAGATATTGGCTTTGAACTAGTTTAGTTAAATTTTGAGAAAAATCGAATCGTCATTTTTATAGAGAAATAAAAACCTAAAAAAAAACATTACTAAAAGTTGGTAAAAATTGATTTTCGATTCAAATATCTTTTCAAAAATTTGAGATATTGGTTTCAAACAAATTGTATCTTATAAAACCTGTTATTGTCAACATTCAGTAAAATTTTGAGAAAAATCGAATTGACAGTTTTTTTTTATAAAAAAAATAAAATCTAAACAAAACATTACTAAAAGTTGGTAAAATATTAAAAATATTATTAAATTAAAAATATTGGCTTCAAACTATTTTTATCTCATAAAATATATTGTTTTCGACATTCGTAATTTTTTAAAAAAATCCAACAATCATTTTTTTTTTAATAAAAATTCAAAATCTACAAAAAATAGTACGCAAAATTGTTAACAATTGATGTTCTGTTCTCGATATCTCTTAAACAATAGAAGATATTGACTTCAAATTAATTTCATTCATCCAATTTGTATTTGTTTATATGATAAGTAAAAACTTTTTGGAAATGCTACTAAAATTGGTAAAAACTAGTTTTCGAATAAAAATCTCGTTAACCAAAAAAAAGATTTCGAAATCAAACTATTTTAACATATGCAAAATATTGTTGGTAATTTTGAATTTTTTTTAGAATAGTTTAACTGACAACTTAAACAAAACTCGATAACCTACAAACCTTTTAAGCAAGACAAATCGACAGACGGGATGGGAAGTTATCAGTGTGGGTCGCATCCCAGCCTCTTTTTTATATTATTTTTGTGTTTTATTTTTTGACAAAATTGCAACCAAAAAAATCCACTAAATCAATCATAGGCTGGCTTTGTATTCAATTAAGAATAGTCCTTAAAATGCTGTTAATACTATTTTTTCCCTGATTGTTTGTGATAATGATTTTTGTTTAAGTAATTCAAGTATTTGATCTCAAACACTAACAACTCAGAAACTGCTAAGATTTCTATTTTTTTTGACTATATTTAAAACCTAATGGAGTAGTTTTTGCCCATCACATCGGTGACGGCGTCAGATATTAAAAGTCCTTCTCGAAGGAGGTGGAAAGTTCCGCGTGTTTTGAAGCCAGAAGTAAATTTTGATGTTCGAACTATCTGTCTATCTATTCGAACTATCTGTCTATCTGAAATTATCTGTCATAATTGCTTCATTTTACCGAATTAAAAACGTCATTCTACCAAAAATCCTATTAAAATTTATTTTTTTATAAGGCTTCCCCTGAAAAATATTAATAAGACTTCTAAGCTAGCTTACCTTTCCATTCTGATGCTCCTTTTTTCCAAACCAAATCATTATTATATAATTCCACCACTGTTCATTACATAACGTAAATTTTAGTCCCAAACAAAAACAGTAAACTTTTTCTTTCTCTCAAGTACAAATTACCTCTGTACACATACGGATCTAATCCTTATTCTACTATATTACTGAAGTTGTTCATGTTGTTGTTGTTGTTAAACCATTTTATTGTTAGATATTTTTCATAAAAATAAATACGTAGGGAACAATCTTCTCTTTATTGACCTTCTCTTCTCGTGGGAATATTAACCCACTTAAGACCCTTATTTTTTTGTTTTGTTTTTTTTTGGCCCATTATCTTTGGATCTCGATCGTTAAGTTCACACTAATATCATGATACTTTATAGCTACTTAGTGGTATGTTTACTCTTTCCTATATCCTAGCCCCGCATATTTAACAAAATTCCTTTTCTCCATAGAACCATAGAACCTAACCCTTGAACCATTATCCAATCGACCCTTCAAAAGGCTCTCTTCTTAGCCACAGACAGGAATCATGCAAAAGGCGTTCAACTGTTTGTGAATGCAGCTCACACCATATACGAAGAGCGGCTCTTTCCATAAAAATTATTCTTTTTAGGGCAACCAAACGCTGGTCCTGTTGTGGAACCAAAACCTCAGTGCGGGACGATAGACGATGCGCCAATGATAACAACGAACTTGGGGGAGCAAATGAGGCAAATGTATGGGATAGTTTAGAAGTAGGTTTGTAGGTATGGTTGGTTCTATCGCCACAACTTAATTATAGGTTTTCACAAAGTGAGCCCAAGTATCTCTACAACACACTAGACACTTAGACACTAGAAACTCACCATACAGCATATCCACCCACTGACTGTTATACATAAGTGGAGAAAAGTTTTATGCAGGAGTGCATTTGAAGCATCATCGCTCGTGTATGACTACTTTATTATGTGCAATGGCTGGACGGAACGGAACTATTATATTCCCTTTCATCCCGACATCATAACCTTGTTCCGATAGTTCTGACAATAAATGACCGATAAACAAACAAGGGCAGAAGCAAATAGTTGACAATGGGATTTAATGGCAAACACGTAGTTTCGTTTAGAGTGCTGGCCGTCCGGACGGGGCGGGGGAGCGACCCATGTAGCTTTAGTGTAGGTACTTGTGTTCTGTATTGGTATTCTGGAAGTGTTTTTCAATCCCAACCGCACACAAACTCGTATACCAGAGGAAAAATATTGTATTTATGCCCAAAGTCATATTTTACACTCTGGGAACGATGCGCCCCCGATTGCCTCTTATCTTTGAACGATGCGATGGAAGACTGTCGAGTCGACCAGAGTTAGCATCCGTATAGAGCCAAAAACTGTTCAACTGGAACTCACAGAGTCAGCGCTAGTTCCTGTTCCATCATAAGCCATTCGTCCTCATACCATATACTCTACCCTACCCTACCCATCCTTGTGTTCCAGTTCAAGTGCTAAAACAATGACAATTGTGGTTGCACACTCTCCGCATAAATCATCCTTTATATACAGTTCCAAGAGTTTCTGGAGTGGTGTATGCGGAGTACCTACTGTGCGAATGCGAACTCATTTTGGCACCAACATAGAATAGTGCACCTAGCAGCACATTTGCTCCTAGCTCCTCATACCCAGCCCAGACCAGTTTGGCTGAGACCAGCCCTAGAGAGATAGATAAAGTGGAGTGTGAGTGGAGTCCCACTTCTGCAGTTTAATTAAATTAGATTTTTAATGATACTTTGGAAGAAGAAGTTTTCCTGGGCTTTTCTCTTCTTTTAAGTTTTTCTTTTCTTATTGTTGGTGTTGTGCCCCACCCTTTTTTGTGTTGATTGTGTTTGCACGCGGCAAAACTTTTACAATTGGCAGTAGTGGTATAGTATGAGTATGTAGAGTAGAAGCATAGTTTGAGGTAAATGGCAAAGGCACGGTACAGTAGCGGAAGCGGAAGCATGTGGTAAGAAAGACGAGGAATAAGTGTGATTGGTGGGTCTATAGAGTTTTTGAAAATGAATGCAATGTTGGTTTATTCTTTAATTGGGTTCTGAGTGCAGAGAATTTTGGAGAGATGTCAACGCGAGTTGTATAGCATTGAAAGTTTTGTGTATAACCAATACCCATATACCTCTATAAATGTACAGTCTACCCATGTGCTTGTGGTTGGAAAGTCAATATTGGGCTTATTTTGGGTTTTTGAAAGCAGTATACCATATAGCTTGTATTCGTATTCCTACGAGACAAATTTAGGTTGTTTTGTAATGCAAATTTTTAAAACTTTGGGTCGATTGAAGGGTTTATGTTTTGAAGGCAATTTATAAACTTTCAACTGTAATTGCATATGATAGAAGATCTAGAGGTTGGAATTGTAAATTTGTTCGGATGCTATAGGGTGTTTCTATGTGCTATTTTAAAGGTTTGGATTTTATTTGTCCCTTTGCTTCTTTTTTCAAACTCAGCGAGGAAGTTTGTAAACAAAATTCTATGACATATTTCATTTTAATCGGTTACAGCAGTGACAGTGAAGCTGCTTTGAAAGAGTCACAGTGTGAATGCGCCTGTCACAAAAAGCATTCCGCTATTATATCAATGTCAAATCTTTGCTTAGAATTTATAGAACGGAGTTTTGAAAGAAAGGAAGAAACTAAATATCCCAATATGCTTCAATTTCGAATTGAAAAACATTAAGGTCCCTTAATTCTGAAAACAGTATACTACAGAAAACAAACATTTGAAAAATAAGAACACTTAATTATGAAATTTCAAAATATCCAAAAATCACACAAAAGAATAGAAATACATTATTTTTTTTTCAAAATGTGTAAGCTTAACTAGTTATCCTATCTAGACCGTGTCAATTATTAAAAGGACTATATTTAGAACCCCAGTAATGGGTCTGGGTGCTTGAAATGGATTTTTGGAATCAATTCCAAAAATTGATCATAAGCTCCAGATGAATTACCTTAAAGTGATGCTTAGTTATTGGGAGAATAGATTTGTTTGCGAAAAAGGGATTTTAATTGATGTTACCTATTGAGGAATTCATTTAGAAGCACCCCATTTCGTTCCTTGAGTTCTAAGTTATGTAAGTCCTTACCATTTTTTGTTTTAAAAATAGAAACGGTTAATATGCTGATGGGATGCTGTACTCTTCAGAGGAAGATTAGACAATAAAAGTTAAATTTTAGACATTTACAAAAAACTAACAAATTTAATTTAAAAACAAAGTTTTGAGCATTGTTTGACAATTTTGGTAAGCGGACACGAGATCTTGTGAGTATTTGTACAGAATGTTTTTGTTACAAAATATATCGAGAAGAATAAGAATCTGCATGTGCGTTTTGTGGACTTTTAAGCTGCATTCGACACAGTTAATAGGCAGCGGTATGGGACGATTTTTTAAGTTTTCAGAATGGTTTGATACGTTATATTCTGCCAGGGTGCGTAAACTTTACGGGTGAGATTTCATAAAGGGTAATCTCTTGGTGCTGATATCAGATAATCGTTTTTCGCTTCAACTTCAAATAAATCGTTCAAAAAAGTACTGCAAGACTTGGGATCTTCATATTAACATATTGAAAACGAAAACAATGATCTTTCAAAATCGACACAGAGGAAAACTACGGGAAGAAACTTGGTGACCCGAATTGGTGTATAGATGTGGTGACTGAATTCAAACACCTCAGTGTATTGTTATTATCGAACTTAAACTTTGGCAAACATGCAAATAAAAAAAGCACTGAAGGTAAAGTGGAAATCATTGTGGTCAAAAATGTTCGCAAATATAAATTTTGATCTTGCCCCTAAATATTAGGTCTTCAACGCCACTGTCAAAACGTGTATGTGTTAAATATTTAGTGCAGGCGTTTGGGGTCACACCAGGGCCGGACAAAGCATATGTGCAAGATGTGCAAATGCACAGGGCGCAGAATTCTGGGGGCGCATTGCCAGGAGCAAGAAAATGTAATCTGATCTTGCAAACAAATATGTACTACTACATATTTGCCATTCTTTAACCACAAACATTCTTAAAATAATCTCAAAAAAACATCCATCACAACTGTCCTAAGTTATCTCTTGCGCACTAACTAACATCACTTTCATTGTTGCATTCAATGAAAATTTAACTCAAGATATCGCAGAACTAAAAATTCTACCTACCTCATTTCCAAATATTTCACCCTGTTCGTACAAGAGAAAAAAAGAAAAAAATCTCAACACAAAAAAATTCCATGCAAGAGAAAAGAAGAAAAAATCTCAACACAAAAAAGTTCCATGCCACCTCATATGTGCAAGATATATTTTATGCACACCGAGTCCCAAAATTAACATAGAAGTATGACGAAGCAAAATACTTATTCATATTGAATCGTATGGGCTAGAACGTGCAGGTTTTGTATCACGCACAGTACCCTGTATGTGAGACTCACATGAGACATTGTGAGTTCTCATCTACAAAGAAAACAACAACAAAAATATATGCTGTTTGCTGTGTCTTTGATTTGTAGTAGAAGGTAGCACAGAATACAGAAACCTACCTGCTCTCTTTTTTCAGAGACATTTTTTTGTTGTTTTCTTTGTAGATGAGAACTCACAATGTCTCATGTGAGTCTCACATACAGGGTACTGTGCGTGATACAAAACCTGCACGTTCTAGCCCATACGATTCAATATGAATAAGTATTTTGCTTCGTCATACTTCTATGTTAATTTTGGGACTCGGTGTGCATAAAATATATCTTGCACATATGAGGTGGCATGGAACTTTTTTGTGTTGAGATTTTTTCTCTTGTATGAACAGGGTGATATATTTGGAAATTAGGTAGGTAGGTGTCTTTGCTACAAATAATGGTGAATGGATGTGCAAGTTTTCTTTTTTGCACACTGAGTATCGAAACTAACATGGGAGATATTTAAAAAAAAACTTATTTATACGGAATCATATGGATCAGAGCGTGCAGGTTTTCTTATTGCACACTGTGTAAGAGTTAAGTGCCTGATTACAGGAAATGAAATTTTTAATAGAATGGAAAAGGAGCATAGAGCTTAAAAATTAAAGAGGGATGATTCTATTTGGAGTCGAATTGTTCTTGCACAGGCAGTTTGTTTTTTTTTGTTTGAAAGTTAATGACTATTGTAACGGCTACTTTTAATGTATATCTAGTCTGGTGCAGAATGCAGATTGTTTCAATTGTTTTTTCGCTTTGTTGGTTAATTAATATTAAATAAATAGCTACCAGTTTTTAATAGAAGTGACGTATTTTGAAGACAAGACAAGCCAAAGTTATGATAATGGTTCGAATATGAATATGAAAGGAAAAGAAGCGGGTGTTCAGAATCGAATTCGAACCCTGGAACCAAGAGCATTTTTGGTTCCATGTTGCCCGCATTCCTTAAATTTAGTGGTTAATGATGCTGCTCGGTTCTCATTTTATGCAGTTAAAATTTTCGATACAATTCAATGTTTGTTTAACTTTTTTTCAATTCAAGAAATATATGAAGCCCTATAGAATTAAGAAATCTAGAGGCAAAAAACATTGCAGAATCGTTATGAAATAAAATTTTTGATTTTACATTTATTTGCTGCCTGCTAATTTGGTTTGATATTTTAGAAAATATAAATTAAACTAGTAAATATTTGCAAAGTTCGTCCGTTAATCTGTCAACTGGCATAACAGTTTTAGAAAATACAAAAAACAGTTTGATTTTAATGCGTTCCGATGAAAAATTTAATGAGTAGGTATGTTCAATTAACCGAGCGTATTGCTAGTTCCCTAGAAATACCAAATATGTTTCTTGTAGCTTCATCATTGCGATCTCAACGGAGAAAAATACTTTATGCTGATGAATGTCCTGAAACTATATTAGCCGAAACAAAGATTCAAAGTTGAATTTTTTTTTTCAAATACTTGAAAGGTTTGATACGTATAGTATCAATTTTACATTTTTGAGTAACATAAGCGAATGTTTAAAAAATAAAAATGTACGTGCTTCATGCCTTAATTTGCAGAATGTTTTAACATAAAGTAGTTTTAAATATTTAGATGGAGAAGAATTGTTTCAAGAGTTAACCGTAATATCCCAGCTTGTTACGCCACAAAGCTCAAGTTTAGATATGTTAAATTTTATTTTTAGTTCAAACCTTGAAGATTTTGCTCCGAATTTAGTAACTGCTCTCCAAATCCTTAATACAATCCCGGTCACGGTAGCTTCAGGAGAACGTAGTTTTTCTAAACTTAAAATTATTAAAAATTATCTTAGGACAACCATGACTCAAGAGAGATTGGTAGGTTTATCTATAATGTCCATTGAAAAGAAATTATTAAATTTTTTAGACTTTGATAATCTCTTTTCTGAATTTGCAAAATGTAAGGCCAGAAAAGTAAGTTTCCAAGTTTAAAAGTTTCCCCTCTGCTCATTTCTTCGCTGCGTTTAAGTTTAATGGTTTAGGCCTCCTGGGGATACCTCAATAAAAAAAAACGCATTGAAAGTCCATCTCCTGGTTAATGTGGGAAAGGCTTATGCTTGTGTATCAGTTTATGTGTAAAAAAAATATAAAAAAGGGGCGCTTTCTACAAATCTTGCACAGGGCGCAAGTTTGGCTTGGGCCGGCCCTGGGTCACACCCATTGAAAAAGTTATAGTTGTTCATAGATATTTCTCTAATCTACTTATGCCATACATGTAGAATCTGGTTTACTTCCCATTTATTTCCAAAACCTGATTCAGATTATTTAATAAAAGTGATGGAAAAAATTGAAAATTGTTTTCATAGATCAATCGCTTTAAGGCCATTTAGAACCAATGATTCCCCGTTAAGGGAATGGAACCAACTGGCTTTATCGCATGACATCACTCTATTTTTATCTGAGAGGAACGTAAGCTATTGGCGGCAGGACATATTTTCAATGATCATAGCTAAAGTGGACTACAAAATATATAACCAGCACTTAACTACAACATCATCATTAGCTTCTAGACTATTCTCCAAAAGCCTCAATCATCAATTGCCTACTAAAGAAAATTAGTATTTCAATTTCACTTTCAAATATTATTCGATAATTTAAAATTGATATTGTTTGTATTTTAAATCATCTAAAATTACTAGATTTTATGGTTCGAGTCGTTAACTTTGTAAAAGACCTCAGGTTTCTCGCTTCCAATTGAAATATTTAACTAAATAGTTTAATATTTATGTACAAAATTATTATGTTTTATTAATAATTTATTGAAAAGTTATAGACCAAGTTAACTTTCAATTTTAAATAATATTCAATATCAATATCTCTCAATAACTCGCTTTAACGATACAAGACAATTGCGTTTTTGAAGCATTAAATTCCACTCGGTTATTAACTTCCCATAGGAAGTTATTGTAATGGGTCCGATTTGTCAAATTGAAAATTTTGACATTTCTCGACGTTTCAAGGCCCCTAGAGTCGAAATAAAATATTTTTAGAAAGATGTCTGTGCGTGCGTGTGTACGTACGTTCGTAAGTCCGTACGTCCGTACGTCTGTACGTTCGCGACATTTTTTTCGTCGTCCAAGAACCAGAAGAGATATCGACTTCAAATAAATTTTGTTATACAGATAATAAGGCAGAAAGATGCAGAAAGGGCTCTCAAGAAAATTGCGTGGGTGTTTTTTTTTACCATAGCAGTTTAAAAAAAGGTGAACATTTTGGTTAACCCTAAATATCTCATGCACCAATGACGCTAGAGACTTGAATTAAATTTTATATTATATATTGTAACGTAATACAAAACAAGTATATTTTTGGAAAAAAATCCAATTAACGGTTTTTTTATAAATCAAAAAAACTGAAAAAAAAATTTGTCACCTCGAAAATTTTACGACTATATTTTAGTCGTTTGATTTTATCTAAAAAAAATTTTGTGCAACGAAGAATAATGTTTTTGACATCTGATAAAATTTTGAGAAAAATCGAATGGACAGTTTTTTTACAGCAAATAAAAACCCAAACAAAAAATTAATAAAAGTTGGTAAAAATTGATTTTCGACTCAAATATCTTTTCAAAACTTTGAGATATTGGCTTTAAACCACTTTTATCTTTCAAAAAATATTGTTGTCAACATTCAGTAAAATTTTGAAAAAAATTGAATTGACAGTTTTTTTACAAAAAATTAAAAACCGAAAAAAAAATTTAACAAAAGTTGGTAAAAATTGATTTTCGACTCAAATATCTTTTCAAAATTTGAGGTAATGGCTTCTAACTAATTTTAACTTAAAAGTGATATTGTTTTCAACATTAGCAAAACGCGTCGTCCGCATAGGCGTTCACTCTGAAACCCTCCGCATCCAGACTAGTTAGGATTTTATTTACCACTAGGTTCCAGAGGAGAGGGGATAGAACACCACCTTGCGGTGTCCCTCTACTAACGAATCGTCTGCCAGAAGAGTTGCCCTGTTTTGAGTTAATTATTCTGCTAGTCAGCATTAAATGAACTCCCGAAGCGAACTCTCTACATTTAGAGATGTTAGTACAGATGTGATTGCAGATGTGTCCACGTTGTTAAAGGCACCTTCGATGTCAAGGAAAGCAACCATAGTGAACTCTTTATGATAGAGGGAATATTCGACAAAGGTGCGTACTAAGGTGTGTAACGCTGTTTCCACTGATTTACCTTTACAGTAGGCATGTTGAGACGAAGACAGAAGTCTTGTATCAATACTTGCCCTTAAATGGATGCCAATCAATCTTTCCAAGGTCTTAAGAAGTAATGATGATAGACTTATAGGTCGTAGATCGTTAGGATTGACTTGCGAGCATTTTTCCATGCCGAGGGAATATGCACCAGGTAAAGACAGCTGTAAAAATTGCCTCAAGGATTGGTGCAATTATGTCAGAAGTCTTATGTAGCTCGGCTGGTATTATTCCATCTGGTCCTGCAGATTTAAATGGTTTGAAGCTGTTGAGAACCCATTGTAGATTGTCCTTTGTGATCAGACCTTGTGGATATGTTGTATTGGGACTTGAACGTATATAACTGTTGCAAGTTTCGGTAAGAGAACTACCAAGAAAGTGAGTGTCCAGTAGTAAGTTCAGCGATTCATTACTTGAATTTGTCCAGGAGCCGTCTGCATTTTTCAAGCAGCTTGGCATCGCTGGATTAGTTGAAAGAATTTTCCATAACCTAGAGGCTTCAGAAGTTTCTTCTATCGTGCCACAGAAGGATCGCCAGGAAGATCGCTTAGATTTCCTTAGTGCCTTCTAGTTAATTCTTAGGGATTCTTTGTAAGAATAATCTTATTTTCTCCAAAACGATGTAAGGAATTGCTTTACTATTCGATGAGATGAACCATGAGATCACCAAACAAGATTGGTCCCTTAGACTCACTTACTCGCTCAAGTACAGCCGGAGTCATAACACTCACTGGCAGTGTTGAATTGGCGGCAAACTGCCTTTTAAAGAGATTAGCTTTCTCTTAAGAGCTAACAAATGGAGTGTCATTGAAAACGAGCGTAGGAACCGAGGAAGAGGAAGAATTCCTAATATTTTTTACGAATGACCAACAATTTTGACTGCCTTTTCTACATTGCAGTATTTTTGTCGTAATTTTTGGTCAAGCAAAAATGTTGTCATTCGAATATGGATGTAGGCCTTTCAAAATTACTTGAAATTTGTCCGGTTTTCCTCAATTGGGTTGACCTTAAAACAACGGAAACTTACTTCTTTTTCCCGAATAACATCTTTAGAGCTCGCATCGAACCATGCGTTTTCCTTAGGTCTGATATTTTTAGCCCTGTTCTCATTCCCAGAAGAATCAAATTTGTGATCATTTTAGCACTGGCTTCGACGTAACTATCGAGGATGCATAGTGACCAGTAAAAGATCCTAACTGGAGAGTATTGACATGAAAAATTTGCTGATTTAACACAATGGTCAGATGTGCCTAGAAGAGATAGAAGACTAATAGTGCCCTTATCAGGGTCAGCGGTACGAAGCAAGTGTTGTCTGACAGGAATGTTGAAGCCATGAAGAACTGTGTACATTGAAATCGCCCGTAACAACGATTTCAGTTCGAGGATAGGACGAAACAATTCTTTGGATGGAGTCAGACAAGATAATTCACGGGAAGTTGATACTCTGCCTAGATTAGGACTTCGAAAAAAGAAGCAATAGTTACCTAATGATGTGCTTACTTACGGAAATATTTTATTTTTTTTTTCGTTAAATAAAGAAAAATGTATCGATCTTTCTACAGTTTACATCACTAAAAGGAAAGAAGATTCTTACAGTTAGAAATCTTATGACATTTGAAAATATTGATAACTAAAAATCAAGAATTAAGAAATTCAAAAAAATACATGAATTGAATAATTTTGGATTTTCCTTAAAATAGAGGACAACCAAAAATTCTTTAAATTAGGATACATTTTGAAAACATTTAAAACTAAACTTTAAAAATCTCAAAAAACTGCATGAATTGCAGTTTGCCATATGGTAGGTTTTGTTTCGGCTTTCTTGGGGAATATTTCTAATCTCTATTTTTGTTGTCATTATTTTGCAGCTTATTTTACCATTGTTTGAAAATCTTATAAGTACTCAGCAATCAAAGCTAAAAATCCCTTTCGACCAAAATCGGTTCTGAATAGACAACAAAAAATAAAACGAAACTTCTTTAGTTTTTCAGTATTTTCCCAGTAAATAATTTAAGATATGTTTTATAGAAACCAACAAGAAACTATTATGTACTCCCACAAAGAACATTTCCTTTTATTTCCTTATAGAAAAGTTTTTCTTTTATTACACAGATATTACACAAGTATGCATTAATATTCTTATGCAAAATTAGTGACACAATATATGCATCAAGTTCTGCAATTGTCATTTAGGTCAAATTCTACTCTTTCCAATGTTCTTATTGTGTAGTCCAGTTGCATATTTTAATAATTGTCCTCTTATGTTATATTTAAAATAAACAAAAAGAAAAAAACACTAACACATTCATATTCCAAGACGAGAATGTATGTATATGTAATGTACGTATGCCTATCCGGGTCATATAACAAATTCCAAAACTCTGATCTCGTTTTGTCCTTTTTTGTGTTGAGGTTTTAAAAATATATATCTAACTTGTATAAACAATAATAATCTTTCTATTGTTTTATTTATGTAGCAATGTGCGTTTTGAATTGTTAAAACAATAATTTTATTCTAAAGAGCAAACAAACAAAACTTTTAACTTTAGATCTTCCCGCAGGAGTATAGTAGGTATTGTTTCAGATACACGTTTATTTTACAGGTATAGTAAGTATGGGAAAGGTTTTTTAAATTTATTGGGATAACCGCATACGTACATATACCGTTTTGTATTCATATAATTTGTATTTCGAATGATATGATGGCAAAGTTTTTTTTCGAAAGCGAATTGTTGAAATAGTCTCAAAGCGATTGTGGTCTTAATGATCTGGAATACCGCGTTGCAAAAAGGGAAAACACATTTCAAAAATAAAATTCTTTACTAAATAAATTAGAATCAAAATTTCAGTCTCTCAAAAACTAAACATATTTCAAATATTGGTTAAAGAGGCTGGGATGCGACCCACACTGATAACTTCCCATCCCTTCTGTCGATTTGTCTTTCTTAAAAGGTTTGTAGGTTTTCGTGTTTTGTTAAAAAAATTTGTCAGTTGAATTATTCTTAAAAATTTAAAAATTACCAACAATATTGTGCATATAATGAAATAGTTTGATTTCGAAATCTATTTTTGCTTACGAGATTTTCAGTCGAAAACCAATTTTTACCAATTTTAGTAGCATTTCTTAAAAATTTGTATTTCTTATATAAACAAATAAAAATTGGATGAATGCAAATAATATGAGCTCAATATCTTCTATTGTTCACGAGATATCGAGAACCGAACATCAATTTTTACCAATTTTGTGTAGATTTTGATTTTTTATTAAAAAACTGAGTGTTATATTTTTATACAAAATTTAAAGAATGTTTAAAACAATATTTTCTGTGAGGTAAAATTAGTTTTAATCCAATATTTTTAGTTTTTGAAAAGATATTTGAGTCGAAAGTAAATTTTTACCAAGTTTTAGTAATGTTTTTTTACGTATTTATTTTTTGTAAAAAACTATCAACTCGATTTTTCTCAAAACTTTACCGAATGTTGAAAACAATATTTCTTATAAAAAACAATAATTTGAAGCCCCCATCTCAAATTTTTGAAAAGTTATTTGAGCCGAAAATCAATTTTTACGAACTTTTAGTAATGCTTTTTGTTTCTATTTTTTGTTAAAAAACTGTCAATTTGATTTTTTTTTAAATTTAGTGAATGTTGAAAACAATAGTTTTTATAAAATAAAGTTAGATTGAAGCCAATATCTCAAATTGTTGAAGAGATATTTGTGTCGAAAATGAATTTCTACCAACTTTTATTAATTTTTGTTTAGGTTTTTATTTTTTTTTGTAAAAAAATTGTCTATTCGATTTTTCTCAAAACTTTATTGAATGTTGACAACAACATTTTTTCAAAAGATAAAAGTAGTTTAAAGTCATAATCTCAAAGTTTTAAAAGATATTTAAGTCAAAAATCAAATTTTACCAACTTTTATTAATTTTTTTAGGTTTTTATTTTTTGTAAAAAAAAAATGTCAATTAATGTGATTTCACACCGTTGGATTTCTGTTTTTAGGGTTATTAAAAAGAATAGGTGTACAATACGCCAGCAACAATTCAAGAGCTTCAGGGTGATATTAATTCGGCAAAAATCAAGTTCAACAAAATTTGTTTGGCAGCCATTTTTCTCTGACGTTTATTAACTCCGTTTACATACAAATCGGACTAAGTCAGACCTTTTTGTTTACTGCAGACATTCTGCTTTGAGAGTGCATTCACAAATGCATCAGAAAAGAAATGCGATTGTACTAGCGCAGATTTTCTGCGTTTAGGAAAACGCCCTATACCTCATCGTCATCGAAAGTTTGGATCATCGGATGTACGAGTGCCACTCAGATCGCGACTTCTATCTGCCCGATATTTTATCACACACATAATTGAACCATACCAATATTATCATCATCAAAAGAAATTACATTCATTTCCCTAAAAATGTGTGTTTTATTCAAAATCGCAATCGGTCCTTAAAATTTAATCACCCTTTACATATGGTGTTAAAAGCTTATTTAAACAAGGTAAGAAATTAAATTGGTGGCTTTGCTGTTCAATTATTTAAAGCACCAGGAGATTATTTGGTAAAGAGTATGCACCAATTCATCTACAAAATAGGATCGGAAAAAGAATGCCCGATAAGTGGTATCTGAGTATAGTTTGCTCGATCCTATAGAATTGAGACCCTCTGAACTGTGTCATCTACGAAATCATCAGTCTCCTGAATATCGCGTATATGACTTTTTTTTAAAGTATTATGTGAACGTCTGAAGCCATTCGTCAACAACGTGATAGATCCATATTAGTGTATCTCAGACTAGGAAAGTCCACCATTGACCAAATATTCATATTACGGCAGATCTTCAAAAAATCCCACGAACTTCAAATGGATACCCCCCATCTTTTTATTGATTTCAAGGCCGCATATGGCAGTATCAATAGAGAAGAACTTTACATAGCAATGTCTTGTTTTGTTTTGGCATCCCAGTCAAACTTGTCCGTTTTTGCAGAATGACGATGGGGAATGCACGCTGCTCTATCAAGGTTGGAAAAGATCTCAGCGCTGCTTGTCAAAAACGTTTGTGGACGAAGCGATGCACTGTCAAGCGACTTCTTCAACAACGTTCTGGAAAAAATTGTGCAAAAACTCAATTGTCTATACTAGAGTCAAAATATAAGAAAGATCCGTCGGATACTCGGATGCGACGATGATATCAACATAATTGAAAGATCAAAGTGTGATGGCAGTGAGCATTGCGACGGAAGCGGAGAAGATGGGTTCAGTGGTCAATGAGGGCAAGACCAATAGGAAATGTTGTCATCAAAAAAGGACATTGCACGACGATGTCTAGGATAAAACGTCAACATGGGCAGCTATAACTTTGAAGTAGGTAATGACGCTATAAATTTAAACAACGACACCATCTTTGAAATCAAACTAAAATCCTCTCTTGATAAGACACTCATCATCCCGGTCTTCAAATCCAATGTCACGCAGTAGAGGAAGACCACGACTCAGATGCCGCACGCAGGACCTCAACCAACTTGTCGTGAGAAACTGAAGATAGTTAAATAGAGCCGAATTTGGCTGGAAACATATGATTGTTGAGGACCAGGTCCGACCCGGATTGTTGCACCACCTTAAGTAAGTAAATAAAGTAAGCAATAAAGAATCATAAAGTGGATCTGCATTTCATTCAAAGGCAAGAAGGGGAAAGCCAAATTGAATTTTAAATAAAGAATAACAAAAGGTCGCGTTTTTAAAAAGCCTTAGCAGTAAAGTATACAAAATTTAGTATAATCCACATCCAGCAGTGGTTTAATTGACCTCTCTTGACGTGCTTTCGAGTGTTTTCTGGTCAACGAATTAGAAGCTGCATAATTTGAGCATATAATTGACAAAAAATGGACTTATCCCTGTAATTTTTTGAAAATTTGTTTTTTAAAAACTTTTTTTATAAACCTTCGATTTCCATTCTAAAAATGTTACTTTCAGCAAAAGGAAATTACCCGACCTCACCATCAAAAAACTATGCGGTATTGGTTAATATAAGTTTATCTTCTTAATGGTCTTATCTTTTTTTCTAAAAACAAACAATTTTGTTTTTAATTCCAGAAAATGGCTAAACTCTAATTGACTTAAATCTTAAATCATTGGCAACTTCACAACACAACATCGCAAACTATTAAAATAACTAAGTTTGTTGAAAAACTTTATTCGAGATTTAAGATAACACAGAAGATTCAAAAAGCCGAAATAAATATTCAATTTAAATGTTTGTTGTGATTTGTATCTACAAACACAGAAATATAAAGCAACTTTTTTCCCTTAACTTTCCAACAATAACAAAAACAACAATCAACAAAACTTGAAGTGATATGGGTGGGGGTATTTCGAGATTGGGATTTTCGTTTGTTCAAAAATTGCTCGTTTTTTTTTTTGTTTATGTTTCTAAATTTGTTGAGAGATTAAGTTTAATACTTGATGCAAACAAAGGTAAATGATCCGAGTTTAAGAAAACTGTATCTCTTTTTGTATTTTTGTTCCCTTGGTGATAGCGGTAGATCTCAAATAAATGTCGGATGTTAAATTTCTAAGACGTTCAGGGCGGATTTGATGCGTAACATCTGACAACCAGCGTTATTGTTAGTAATATGGTGATGGGTTTTTACAACGTTTTCCAGATCCGTATACACTTATATATATGTATGGTATGAGTATACATATACGGAAGGTGTAGGTACTTCTATACTGATACTTCCGTGGTTAATAGGATTTAACTTAACGTTTCGAGCATGTGAGCTCATGTTAAACGCGACATGACATGGGTTTGTCATAAAAATATTTCATACGATTGCCGCCATGTTATAGTCATATGTACTCATAAAGACGTACCGTTCAAACATACATACATAGGTACGCGACATATTTTCTCCCAAGCTGTAAATATTTATTATACGTAAATTTGTTATTATCAACCAGGAATGTGCGAAATTTGTGGGCTCTATACATACATACATATGTATTTGAAGACTTTTTAAGGAGGTTACGTACGATGAAGTATCTATATTTATATTTTTATTTTTTGATATGAGTATAGGTTATACAGCTTTGAAGATATAGGATGAGCGTTTTTTGTTGTTATGAGGAAAATGGAAATTAAGAAAGGCCCGGATGTGTTTTGAGGTATACCAAAAGTATGAAGTGATTATATTCTGGCGTTGCTGAATAAGATATTCAGATTTAAATAAAAAAAATTCGGAGAAAATTGGCAACATTTTGATTAATGTCAGACAGATTGCTTGGCATCTTTTTGAGAGAGAAATTTGATTTTTTTTTTTTATTTTGATTCTTCATTTTTATTAATAAAATGAGCTGTTATACTGTCGTTTTATGTTTGAAAAATGAAAGGAAAGATGACATTTTAAGAGGTTTATTAAAACATAGGAAATTCAATACGTATGTATTATGATATATGAAAATGTTTACATCCTCGAAAGAAAATTCACATTTAAATAAGATTATATAGGTTGATGTATAGGGTTGGTTCAAATGATATATTTTCTTAAGAACATATACAAAGGTGTATTTAGGTGGGAATATATATTTTTGAATTCAAATTACATGGAATTCTATTTATTTTTTTTTATATTCATGAAGGAATTGAAAATTCCAACTAAATATATTTTTTTGTATGAAAGAAGTCAAATAAGTACCTTCCTACAGATGAATCGTTAATATAATATCAACACAAATGAAATGCAATACCAGTTCGTACAAACTTGATGTTGTATTTGACAGGATTTTAATTGTTGGTGCAAACGTTTATTTATCGCCATTTTATGTTGTAATAACCCATAAAAATACCTGTTTTATAAAATTTAATTTAATGTTTATAATTTAATCATATATATACGTACATATATGTAAAAGTTTATTTTTATAGATATTTATTTATCAACACACTTCTAGAAACATTTATAAAGACACACTTTACTCCAAACATTTTAATTTTGACTCCATAGTACAAAAATATTAAAAATATAAGCATTATTGCCTGGATGTAGAAAGTCATTTTATCTCCTGCTACTTCATTCAATATCTTTAAATTTGTTTTCAAAACCCACATCGTTTTTGATGCTAGTCATCTCTTGACCAGGGCCGGAAAAAGCATACGTGCAAGATGTGCAAATGCACAGGGCGCAAGATTCTGGGGGCGCATTACCAGGAGCAAGAAAATGTAATCTGATCTTGCAAACAAATATGTAGGTACTACTATTTGTCATTCTTTAACCACAAACATTCTTAAAATAATCCCAAAAAACATCCATCACAACTGTCTTAAGTTATCTCTTGCGCACTAATTAACATCACTTTCATTGTTGCATTCAATGAAAATTTAACTCAAGATATCGCAGAACTAAAAATCCTACCTACCTCATTTCCAAATATTTCACCCTGTTCGTACAAGAGAAAAATAAAAAATCGCAACACAAAAAAGTTCCATACAATTTCATACATATGTGCAAGATTTATTTCATGCACATCTAGTCCCAAAATTAACATAGAGAGTATGACAAAGCAAAATACTTATTCATATTGAATCGTATGGGCTAGTACGTGCAGGTTTTGTATCACGCACCGTACCTGAATGTGAGTAATGTGGGAAAGGCCTATGCTTGTGTATCAGTTTATGGGTGAAAATTTAAAAAAGGGGCGCTTTCTACAAATCTTGCACAGGGCGAAGGTTTGGCTGGGGCCGGCCCTGCTCTTGACAGAGAATTAGATCGTCGTGTATGTAAGTTTATAAATCAAGGTAAACACTTGCAATAAATTATTTTAAATTGGCAGGGTAGATTTTTGCGCCCCGTGGTGGCCATTTTGTTTTAGTGACATCTGTCAAATCTTTTGTTTATTATTCAGTTGTTTATGCCAAATCATCATGGCAAGTTACTCAATTGAACAGCACGTTCAAATAATAAAACCTTATTATCAAAATGAGTGTTCGTTAACGCAAACGTTGCGCGCATTGCCCATATTTTACGGTAGACGTGGTTTCCCTTCACAGTCGGCTCTTCAACGTTTGGTATCCAAATTTGAGACGACCGGTTCAGTAAACAATCAGCAAACAGCCGTACGTTCAAGGAACGGAAGATCGGCCGAGAACATCGCAGCGACCCGTGAAAGTGTACAGCAGAACCTGAGGCAGTCTATTCCTCGCCGTGTACAAGAACTCGGCCTATCGCAGGCGTCAACTTGGCGAATTTTGCGTCGGGACTTGGGTGTACACCAGAACAAAATCCAACAGGTTTAGGAGCTCAAAGTTCATGACCATAGACAACTCCTTTTGTTCCTTAACTGGGCTTTGAATTGTTTGGAAAAGAACCCCAATTTCGGCCGAAAAACCATCTGTAGTGACGAGGCGCATTTTTGGATGAATGGCTGTATTAATAAGCAAAATTGCTGTATATGGGGCCACACCAACCCACGCGAGGTTCACCAGGTGATAATGCATCCTCAAAAAGTTTACATTTGGTCTGGATTTTGGGCCGGCGCGCGTTGTAATTGGTCGGTACTTTTTTGAAAACACGTTAGTGAGGCGGTCATCGTCAACAGCGAATGGTTAGTGCATTGGACTGTCATGCCAGAGGTCTTGCGTTCAATCCCTGCCTGTGCCATCTAAAGTTTGTTCACGGGTACTGCCTCTTGCGAGGAATTGACAAATTCTCCAAGAGTAATTCTTGTCATGAAAAGTGCTTTCTCAAATTCGCCGTTCGGATTCGGCTTAAGACTGTAGGTCCCCTTCATTCCTGAAAACATTACTCACACACGGGAAAGGTTAAGAGTTGTAAGTCACTAGACCCTAGTTCTCAACGGACTGTTTCGCCACCTAATTTATTTATTTATAGTAAAGTTGTTTGATAGGTAAATATTGCAGTCACAATTATTTTCGAACTTGGTTTAGAATTAAATATTAAAAATAATTGAGGAACAACTTTTTTTTAATCTTTACATATCTTATAGCCTTTGACCATTGAAAATCAATCAATTTTGTCTACTATATACAATTTTCTTCCCCGTCTTAGATATTTGACATCTAGCAAAATTCATTTCAGCATATTTGAGGCATTTCTTCCTTTGAAAAATCTTTGTGGAGAACAGATGATTTAAAACTTTTTTGGTATATTTGAATTCGCTTTAATTTTTGCTATTAAACCAAAATGAAAATGTTCTTTAAATTTTATATCTACATATATTGACGTGGCCGTTTAATCTTTTCTTTCTTCTTCTTTCCCATAAAATTATCTCGCAAAATCGCCAATCCAATTTAACGCAGCTTCGAATCCTAATCCGTTTCATTTTTTCAAAAGAAACAACTAAATCGTTTAAAAATGTATCCTGTTGTTGGAAGAAAAAAAAAAAAAAAAAAAAAAAACAAATAAAGTCAGCAAGCTAAAGAAGTTTTGATTAACATAATTGGTTTTTACCCCAACGAAAATTAAATTTAATCCTGAAATCACTTATAAAAGCTAAAGTTGAAGCCACATCGTTGACTTTAGTATTACGTACGTTTATAAGAGTGCAAACTCTTCTACAAGTTTAATCCTTCTTCGAATTCTACTTCAAACTTTTTCCTAACACAGACACACATGCACACACGTCAATCGATTATTAGTGTTAAACGACGGTACCCCAGTTCCAGGTAGTTGGTTGTAAGGTACGAGTATTGTAAGCATCTGAGGTATTCATAAATAATGTTCGTATCATAATGATGAAAGCTATTTCCCATAATCTATCCATCATGGTGCGACTTCCAGAACAAGTCTCAAACTTAAGGGCGACATGAATTTAAGGAAAACAAAAAAAAGATAGCAGTAGACGGTTAATGTTAAGTGGAACAAGGAGTCCTTAAACGTTTACATATTTGTAGAATATATATGTCTACATAGTTTTGTTCTGATGTGGAACCAGCTTTTAAATGCATGACAGAGGAGAGAACTAAATATTCTTTTCCTGTTTCTAAGTTTGAAAGTAAATTATCGTTTGGATTTTATTTATTTATTTTGTATGTTGTTGTTAAATGTGTTACAATTTATAACCCAAATAGGAAAGCTTAAACATTTATCAAAATATTGCATTACAACCTAAAATTAAAATAAATGCGGAAGTAGATAAAAAGTTAACATGGAATATTCATTATCTATATTTTTTTTGTAATTTTAAATGGAAAAGAAGTCATGCCTGTTTGATTTCCAGTTTAAATTTGGGATTAACTCAGAAACAATAATGTTTAATTATATAAGAAAATGGACTTTTTGAAATAAGCTTTAGATAATTTAAATGCTGTATAATGTTATAAGTGTAGTACCCGTAGCGTGATGGTTAGTGCGTTGGACTGTCATGCAAGGGGTCTTGGGTTCAATCCCTTCCTGCGCCATCTAACTTTTTTCACGGGTACTGCCTCTTGCGAGGAATTGGCAAATCCTCCAAGAGTAATTCTTGTCATGAAAAGTGCTTTCTCAAATTAGCCGTTCGGATTCGGCATATAAACTGTAGGTCCCTTCCATCTCTGACAACATTATACGCACACAGGAATGGTTGAGAGTTGTAACTGTAAGTCACTAGGCTCTGGTTCTTCATGAACTGTTGCGCCACCTAATTTATTTTTATAATGTTATAAGTAATAAGTACCTAAGTATGAATTAAGTAAAATAAATTGAGTCAATAAGATGAATTAAAATAAAAAATACTTGTAGTATCAGCGTAACACTAGCCCTTATAAACTTGCATTTACTTGGTAGGTTGGCAACACTTCATTTGTTGTAAGAATTGTAAGAAAGACTATCAAAATATAAAAAGAAAAACCACTTGAATAAAGACTAACCTCACAACACGTTGCTTTTTTTAAACCTATAAACTATCACATGGCGCAGCCGGTAAATTTCTAAGTTTTAAGCTACGTTTTGTTACGAACAAATACTTGAACGAGTTGATATGGACTTTCACAAACCCCAACAACTGTGTCTGGATAGAAATTTGCGAGAAAATTGGAAGAAATTCAAGACTCATTTCAAGATCCATGCTACAGCTACAAAAACGGACAAAGAAGAAGAATCTATTCAAATAGCAAGATTTTTAAGTTGTGCTGGGAGCGAGGCAATTGAGCTCTACAATACGTTCGCGTTTGATGAAGATGTAGAATATGAGGCAGTTCTTGCAAGATTCGAGGAATACTGCAACCCCAAAACGACAAACATGCATCGTGTACGAAAGTTTTTTATTTTATTCAAGGAATCAAAAAGAAGGGGAACCTTTTGAGCACTTCCTTAAGGATATATCGGCACTGGTGGATAATTGAACATTTGGTACAGAGAAGGAGTCCATGTTAAGAGACCGCATCGTGCTTGGAATTGGTGATGTAGCAGTGCAGTCTCAGCTCCTAAAACAAAGTGACCTTACTCTGGCAAAGGCAGTTGAAATTTGTCGGGTTGCTGAGATAACTGGGAATCAAATAAAAGCCTTGCAGGCAGAATCAGCACAAGCAACAAGAGGTGGTACATGCAGTCAACAAAAACGAGGGCAGTAATCATGTCAATAAAAGTTCTGAAAAAAACATTTTAAATAAAAGTAGACATTCTAACTTTAATTCTAGATTTGTAAAAGCACATGCAAGTTCATCTGGGTATAGCCGAAACACAAATGATCAACTTGATAGGAAGCTTTGTGCGTACTGTAATCTGAATCACTTAAAAGGAAGATGCCCTGCTTACGGGAAAAAATGTGCTGTTTGCGGTAGATTTAATCATTTTGCTTCAACACTAAATACTTTGGGGATTTAAAGGGGACGTTTATATATATTGATGACATTATAGTTGGAGGCGAGACCTTAGAAGAGCATGACAAGAATTTAGCGGAAGTTATTGAAAGGGCAAAGAACTACAATATTAAATTTAACCCTCGGAAATTGCAATTTAGAAACCAACAGGTAAAATATTTGGGTCATATTTTTTCAGCTCTAGGTGTAACACCTGACCCAGATCGAGTTAAGGCAATCAAAATAATTGCTGAACCCAAAAATGTGAAGGATCTACAAAAAATTTTGGGAACCGTTAACTACTTAAGAAATTTTATTCCTCATTTAGCTGACCTCACACAACCTATGAGAGATCTCTTAAAGAAAAATTCACATTTTATGTGGACCAGTGTACATACAAGGGCATTAGACACAATTAAAGAAACCATTCAAAATACAAGTATTTTGCACTCTTTTAATCCAGGCATCCCTATAGTAATTCAATCCGATGCATCGAAGTACGGCCTGCGTTGTGTCCTTTTGCAGGACGGGAAACCGGTGAGTTTCGCATCTAAAAGTTTGACAAAGACTGAAATGGCCTATGCTCAGATAGAGAAGGAGCTTTTAGGTATAGTTTATGCATGCACAAAGTTTAGTGAATTCATCTATGGATATAAGGTAACAGTCCAGACAGATCATAAACCATTATTATCCATCCTAGGAAAGCCTATAAACTATCACAATACTGTTTGCTTGGAGTAATTTTTGTTAACCTATTTCTTGTTATATTTATAGGGATAAAAACTTTAAGGACGCCTTTACGCCCAGTTTTCTTCACGAGTCCTAACGTTAGTTTTATAGAATAAGTATTTAAATCGGTATCAATTTGTTTCTGGACACAAGTGGTGACATTAGTCGTATCAATTTGAAACCAAATAATTACTGTTAGGACTCGTTCCTAAGCAAGCAACTCCTCAAAATAAAAAGGATCTGGTTGATATACGACTTAATAGTACACGAATTGGTACCAATTGATTTCCTTACAAAAAAAAAGATGCCATATTAACAATCGTTGATATTCAACTTGAAATTTGGCCAAATTGTCGCATTGACTACCAAAATAGTCAATATTTCAACTTTTTTTTTTAAATATTGACAATAGAACAATTTCGATTGTCAATTTTGGGTAGTCAATATGACAACAAAAGTAGTCAATAGAACAACTTCGGTAGTCAATATGACAATTTGGTTGTCATATTGACTACCAAAACTGACTATCGAGAATTGTTATATTGACTACCCGGTAGTCAAATTAGATTTCGGTTTTCAACAAAAATTGACTACCGCAGTTGTCATATTGACTAACACAGTTGTCGTATTGACTACCACAACAGTCAAAACGGCAACCGTAGTTACAATTTCTTTCAACCAAAGTTGTCATATTGACTACTACAGTTGTCATATTGACTACCGCATTAGTCAATATGACAACCGTAGTTTAAATAAAATTTAACCGTTGGGCAAGAGTACGATAACTCAGGCGACAAGATATTATAATGGATTTTTAAAGAACAGTCAAAAAGAAGATTTTTTTTACTTTGGGAGGGGGTCTATCTCCCCCCGTTTAGGCGGGAGGGGAAATTTAAAAACATTGGTATTTAAAATGGAAACAAATAATTAAAAAATAACGGTAATACTTACAATTCAGTTTTATACATTTTCTTAAAGCCAACTTTATGTTCTATTAGCCAGTTTTTAAATCAAGTCAAAAGTATGCGTAGTTTTTGAAAAATTTTAATTTTTAACTCAAAATTTGAGTAAAAAAGTTAAAAAAGGTTTAAAGTGTAATTTTTCATTACTTCAAGATTATCTACCATTGATTTTATTTCAGAATTTATTGCTCTTATTTGTTTTTGATGAAAAACTGAAAACTAGATGATTTTATGTCTTTTAGTTTTTGAGAAAATTAATAACCACAACTACTATTTTAATTTAAATCTTTTTTTTTTTGCTTGAGTGGACTTACATATTTTGATAGTAATAATGGTAGGTGCGAGTTTGGGTGTATGCAACAGTAAGGTGCGTGCGAGTTTGGGTGTATGCAATAGTGGGATGTGTATGGGGGACATGCTGCCCCCCTGCAACCACCCTGCTTGGGAACACTATAGGATTTGGGGTGGGTGCAAGGAGGTACACACCCCGAACCCCCCCCCCCATAGTAAAAAATGCTTGTTTTTAAATGTTCTATACAAATCCGTCATTAAACTTTGTCGCCTGAGTTATCGTACTCTCCCCAACCGTTGGGTAAAATAATCATATAAGTGATCGAATCGATCAAGTATTGAATTACTTAATGATTCGATCTTTTGAATCAATAGATCATTTGATTACTTTTATTTTATTTTTCTGGTTCTGTTTTCTGTCATTTCGATTTCGATCAATATGTTTTCGATCATTTCGATTTGTTTAAATCTCAAGGCATATTAAGTGCTTCAATCCTTGAAATGCATCTAGTTCAGCAAGATAAGACATCTGTTGTCATCACTATATCCTAAAGCAGCACTTGTTGCATCGATATATGCAAACAAGATCGACGTTGTTTATTAGCTACTTTTTACCGCCATTAAATATCTCATTTCCAGACATTTTCCAATGGGTTTTGATGGTCTTAATTGAAATCCGACTCAAAAATGTATGTATCACGTCAGATTTTTGAGATATTACTTTTTAAAACTTGAAAAACACGTTTATAAGGCTTTTTGAGGCTATCAAAATTTATGAAGCAATTTTTTTTCTTCAATAAAATCCGTGATGGTTTTCCTAATCCTTAATCCTTTTCTTTAATATTCATTTGAAATATAAGTTGTTACATTTCACCTGTTTTACAAAAACCTGACAGAAATGCTTAACCTTTTATGCTAAAATGGTTTTTAAACACAATAAGGTAAAACGATTTGAAAGTAATTTGTGTTCTGGTTACGTATCGATTTTCTTATATCAAGTTTATTATTTATTAAAAAATATAAAAATAAAGTTGAAAACGAGTATTTTAAAAACTTGAGCAAATAGTTAACATTTAAGTTTGGATTCGAAAACAGCACTTAAAACTCAGCCCAAAACGCATTTTTCAAAACTATGAAAGTATCAAATTCAATGTTTTCTCAAAAGTTCATATAGAGTCAAATAAAGATTTATTACTTATGACAATTTCCATAAACAAAGTAAGATACTAAAATAATCTAGTAACTTATTAGAATTGTATTTAGAAGATAAAGATTCGTACTTTGCATAATCATCATACAATTTATTGTTACGAGTTATTTTGAGTTTTAACTTAGCCTTAAAAAAACCGTTTTTGTTGTGATGACGATCATTTTCTCTGTCAAAGATCTATTCCAGCAACAATAAGCTGATGGAAACAAAAAATATCGAATAAATTAGCAGGAGATATCAAAAATTTTTGGCAATAGACATAGTCGTGGACTCAGAACAGAGCACTTCATACCGAGTATAGATTCTAAACTCAGTTAAGCTGTCCGGTGTGTCCTCACATAAGCTCCAATTGATATAAGACATGCCAATAATGCTTCCTCGAAATTTTGATGCTCCTCGATTATGTTATGGTACAGACTTGGAAACAGTAAAAATGGAATTATTCCCCAAATCCCAATAATTCCTACAGATATAATGTTAGTTTCGCTAATAAGGTCCAAGAGCAAACACTTAAAGTAGCGGGGTTGAACCTAGAACCGCGCGCCGTTGTTCTCCCATAGAAAGCTAAATGTTCCGTGTTCACGGGTTTACAATGCCCAGAATCTGTACTTTCTTCTCCTAGTAAAAATAAAAACATTATTGTGTACAAAACCATTAAAAAAAAACTGGGATACGACCCAGACTTATAACTTCCCATCCCGTCTGTCGATTTGTCTTGCTTAAAAGGTTTGTAGGTTTTCGTGTTTTGTTAAAAAAGTTGTCAGTTGAATTTTCTAAAAAAAATAAAAATTACCAACAATATTTAGCATATGATGAAATAGTTTGATTTCAAAATCTATTTTTGTTAAATTTTAGTAGCATTTCTTAAAAGTTTTTATTTTCTTATATAAACAAATACCAATTGGATGAAACTAATTTGAAGTAAATATCTTCTATTGTTCACGAGCTATCGAGAACCGAACATCAATTTTTAACAATTTTGCGTACTATTTTTTGCAGATTTTAATTTTTTATGAAAAAAAGGCTGTTGGATTTTTATAAAATATTTACTGAATGTCGAGAACAATATTTTCTGTGAGATAAAATTATTTTGAAGCCAATATTCTTAAGTTTTGAAAAAATAATTGAGTAGAAAGTAAATTTTTACCAACTTTGAGTAATGTTTTTGTTGATGTTTTTATTTTTAATAAAAAATACTGTCAACTCGATTTTTCTCCAAATTGTACTGAATGTTGAAAATAGTATTTCTTATAAGAAAAAATTAGTTTTATGCTATCTCAAATTTTTGAAAAGATATTTTTACCAACTTTGACTAATTTAATTTTTAGGTTTTTATTTTGTATAAAAAAACCGTCAATTCGATTTTTCTCAAAATTTTACCTGATATCAAAAAAATTATTCTCATTGCATACAATTATTTTGGAGATAAAATCATTTTTTGTTCGTAAAATATTCGAGGTGACAAATTTTTTTTTTCAGTTTTTTTAAATTGAAAAAATTGTTAGTTGGATTTTTTTTCCAAAAATATATTTGTTTAATGTCACATTACAATTATAATATAAAATTTAATTCAAGTCTCTTGCGTTACTGGTTCGTGAGATATTTTGGGTAAACCAAAATTTTCGACTTTTTTTTTAAATTTGTATGGTAAAAAAGCGCCCACGCACGGTATAAATTCACAAACGCATCCCTGCAGAGATGATTTGCTATCATCAATGTAGCACGTTCATAAACGCAAATAATATAAACAGAAAAAGCATCAAGCATTTTCTTGATAAGTTGTTGATGCCGACGCGATTTGGAGGAAAAATGGCAGAAAAAGACAATGAAAAGTATTTAATCAAATTCTAAATTGTTTATAAATTAATTAATTTGATTAATTTCAGGGAATATTTTACCAGCACACAAATTAAACAATTAATAGAAACCACATTAAAATATGAAGGTGAATTTATTGCCGGCAGAAATCAAAGTGTGGAGAAAAGTTTTAGAGGAGATAAAATGTGTGGCTCCAGATTTTAATTACAATGAGAGTTTTTATTAGTATCACATCCATCATAAAGCAAAAGTTGATTCTCTCTAAAAAAAATCTTCTATTTCGACTCTAGGGACCTTGAAACATGGAGAAATGACGACGTTTTCAATTCGACAAATCGGACCGATTACAATAACTTTCTATGGGAAGTTAAAAATAAATTAACTTAAATAAATTTTTATTTTAATGAAAACTGTTTTTTGAAATATGTATTTAACGTTTATGATTATAACCCATAGATAGCTTTATTTTTAGTTCCTATTTGTTTCTTTTGATTGTGGAAAGCTCATATATAATTGCCCAATGGAATATCTCTATGAGATATTTTTATTTTCTTCAAACACGCTGGAAACAGAAAACCACTATTTCAAACATACTCGTATTAGTATTAAAAAAAAACTATTTCAAATTACTTTGATTCTCAAGAAGCTCATTCAGAGCACATCCAATTCCAATTACATTGATCGTCAATCTTTTCTCTCTTACCTATTACGACCTTACAATCGTATACCTATGTATGTACATAAGGTCAATATAAAAGTTAACTGTCAACATCTCAACTGTATAAGCCAAATGAGAATAACTATTCAGACAAACTTTATTTTTCTCCCACGAGCAGGCCATCACATAACATTCATACTCGATTGGGCTTGAGAATATTTATACATACATATATAATATATACGTAAATATATATATCTATATATATGTATGTATGTATTATGTACCTATAAGAACCTGGTTTACATGCATCATTGAATCTGTGACAGAAGCGATAAGATTAATGTTACCATCATATTAGGAGAAAGCAGTAGTTTGACACAAAAATATCTACTACTTCAACTACATCCATCTAAACTTTATCCTTTTTCTTATACTAGTAGAAGATACCAGAACCGTACCGTATACCGATACGGACTGCCTACCTCCAACTCCAACCCCATTTAAGTGTGCAATGACTGGAAGATGAATCATTTCGACACATGTCACTGTTAGTTCATATCCGGAATCACTTTTTATTTCCGGATGTGCGCACTTATTTTGTGTGTGTGTGTGTGTGCGAGTATACCTTCACTTCCTACATACATACATCCATATGTGTGTAGTATAAGTATATATTTTATTTCATACTTGAGAGCTTCGATCATGAAAGACATGCAAATGCTTTTACGATTTGATTAAATCCATCCAAGCTTTCAAAGTGTTTCTATATAAACTTAACTTAAAAAAAAAAGAAACAAAAATAACTCCCTATTCTGCATTGTGTTATAGAACGAGCATAAACGAAGGGCGAGGGCGATAAATGGGTTGTTTTTGGAACTAGAGTCCTGACGATTTATATCCTGCGAGAAGATGCAACATATCGCACGTAATCATTCTTAAAATGTGAAGTCATTTCAAAACCTCCGCACCCGCAGCGCCTTATACAATGCCCGCCCTCTCTGTTTTCATTTATGTTCGCTTCGAGCTAAAGGCTTAACGCGTTATTTTTGAACTTCTCTCAAAAGAGGGCGGTTCGGCTCTTATGTACGTGTATACCTATGCTCCTAACATCACATGAAAGCTTTGTCCTTGTTTATGAATCCACATCCCGATATAGTATATTATATATGTATATCCTTACACACTTCCATTTCGAAAGATTGATGAGCAAAGTGTGAATGAAGTTTATTCCTTTGTATTTTGTGGATGAAAGTAAAAATAGGTTATCATTTATTTTATTCTTTTGATGTTTTGAACGTAACCGTTGCCGTTATGCGTTGGATAATGAAAAGAGGACGAACAAAAAATATATATGGATGTTTAGGTTATCGACAATGATGTGGCGGTTATCACCTCAATAAAAAAAGGTGACCTGAAGCTTGTAATGATGGAAATCAATTTGCATGCTGTGTGCCTGGATACAATCGCTCGCACACACACACCACAAAAAGAGGACCGAAATTAAGTTCCTTTTAGGAAGGTTCTTGCAGGCGGGGGGAACGGCTGGAGGATTGTAAAGGACCATATGTATATGAGGCTTTCATCCATCATGCTATAACTCTGTGTCCTTTTTTTTGCCACTTAAAGGCCAAGATATAGACTTTTGTGTGTGCGTATACGTATTTATCTGTGTGTGTGTGTATTTACTCGTATTTGAATGAAAAGAAGAAGACAAATCTAAGGAGTTAGAAAAAGCCGTTTGTTCCTAACAGAATACGATTAATCATCCAGATGAATATCATTGTCAGAGTATCATGGTGATCAAGAGAAGTTATTTCCTTTCTTTATATTCTTTTCTTTTCGTCGTTTTTATTTTTTTATTTTTGTAAGAGTGTTGACAAGCGACTTGAATGAATGCAGAGTGATAGAAATAGTGCACCATTAAGTAATTGAAAAAGTTTTTGAAAGTTTTCTAGAGTTTGAAAAAGATCTTATATGTATTATAGCGATAGAACGCGTGTGTAGTTTACATCTTCACATAGGACGGTTAAGAGTTTATATGTAGTTTCTTTGAAACAAAAGGAGAATAGATTAATTCACAAAGAATAAATGACACAAAAGAAGGGAAAATGCATGACAAGGTGACAAGATAATCCTTATAATATATTATGTATAAGAAAAAGAAAATGAACCATATGTTTAAGAAAATGAACTCTTATTGACCTGGTGGTATGTGTTTAATCGAGTATAAAAATAGTTAAGTGAGTTTCAACGTAATCATTTTCAATTAGAACCTACAAAGATAAAAAGGTTCATAAACTTCCATCGCAATCAGAAATCAGTAGTATAAATTTTCAAATTATACGTAAACATTTCCTTCTCCAGCAGAATGGAGTCACTGTAGCGGCCGCTTGTCGCGCTGTCAAAGTTGAAACATACGAAAATAGTACACAGCGCCACAATGGGAAGCTGTTGCTGCAGCGATCGCTGTCGCCATTGTTGAATAATTTTCTACTTTCCGCTATTAGTCGCGCTACATTTTAAAGCTTTAAAAGCGCTACAGCGACTCCATTCTGCTGGGGTAGTAAAGCTTTAAAAGCTTCATTCAGCAGTAGAGCACATTTGCATTGTCATTGCAATAAATGCAATTTCATCGCGTTGGTCCATTTTTTAATTTAAAAATTGAAAATTAAGTTGCCCAAAAATATTAATAGTCTTACAAAACTAAACACATATGTATAAATGTCAAAAAAAATTACAGCTGACGTTCTTCCTGCGCTACACCATTGTGGGCGACCTTTGCTACATAGTGAGCAATTTTAGTGACAGCTTGTGCTACAACGATTTTTACCGCGACTAGCGAATTCCCATTGTGTTCAAGGAGTTCATCTTTTTCCATTCGAAAAGTCAAAACCTATGCTTTTCTGATGCTTTTTTTTGTGCGAGACTGACATTGGCTTGTTGTTGTCCAGGGTTCTTTCCAAAAGAAAGCAAAACACTTGGGCTTAGAGTTTTCAAGCTCCTAACTAACAAAGTATTACATACATACTTTATTTTACTTACGACTAAATTAACAATTATACTACTATAATACTAATACTATAATAATAATATAATATAATAATATAATGTATTATATACTTTAAATTTATATATAAAGAAAAAATAACACAATAATCTAATAATATATATATTAATATATAATAATACACTCAGAAGAAGGGGATGACCGAATAAATGGCCGAAAGAAAAAAGATATTTCGGGACTGGGGACAGACAAATTACTAGACGTACAAACAAGGTTGACAATAGTACGCAAACTAAGTCAAGGTAGAAGACGAATTCGTGTTGAAATCTCACATCCCTGTATGAAATATTCTGTGAAAAGTTACTGTGAATTGAAACCAAGTGAATGGCAAACGCTATATCATACAATTATAATATATTAAAATTTATTACAAAATTGCTAAAACTTTTGCAGTTCGTAGTTTTGAAAGAAACGTTTGCTGATCGTTTATGTAAATGTTTCGATTATATGTAGTTCTATCGCCTATCATTTTCAAAGCTTTTTTTGGATTCTATTAAAGATATTTAAACTTGTTTTTGGGGAACATACCACGATATTCGAGTTATACTGAAGCTTTGGGCGAATGAAGGCTTTGTAAATTACAGCCAGATCAGAAAGGGTACAACATTTCTTGCATCGTGTCGGAGAAATCTTAAGCACCTAGCAGCATTTTTGGCAATGTCGAATATGTGATCAATTCATAAGAAGTGTTTGTGATACCCATACCGAGTACTGAAAGTTGATTAGTTTCCTGGATGCAAGTGCCACTCATGGATATTGGCCTCGAGGTTGGGTAACGCTTTACCGACAAGAAACAGCATTGAGTTTTTGAAGCATTACATTCTACATGGTTCTTAATTCCCGCTGGACAATGATGTTGAGATTAGAATTTAATGAGCTTATCATACGTTGCCGTTGAAGTTTCATTTCCGAAGGTCAAGAATTTATATCTAGAAACGAATATGAAAAGATGAAGGTACTGTCGGCAGCGAAACAGTTTAATGGATTAGAAGTGGCAGACAAGAGATCGTAAATAAATATAAGAAAGATAATTGAGGACAGAACGGAGCCCTGGGGAACATCAGCATTTATTTTACGAATTTCAGACTTGCAATCATTCAATACATCCATCCATTTATTGAAAGGTTAGAAAGTTAGTTTTCTAATCAAACAAAGAAGGGATTAATCAATTCTAAAAGCACGCATTTTCGATAAATGAACTTGGTGTTAAATTCTCACAAGTGCTTTTAAATATATATCAAGTGCAATGATCTTACTATCTTCAAAAAGATGTAAGAATGTTTTAAACTGTTCGGTGAGATAAGCCATGAGGTCACCAGTGGACCTTCGATAGTGGACGATAGTTGGAGGTGAAGGAGTATTCGCTCTTTTTTAGGGCCAGGGTGGACAAATGCTGTTTTCCATCCGCTCGGAAAGAGATCTGTAGAGTAAGATAGCTTGAAAAGCTCACGGAATGGTTTCGTAAGCGTCGAATTACACCTCTTCATAAAAACAAGGGGATACTATCCGGGCCAGCGGATTTGTGTATGTCAAGCTCTTTCAGTACTCTTGCAACTGCACGAGTTCGAAAGAAGATTTGTCCCATAAAATCATTTGCGCTCTCAAGTACTGGGGGCCTAATGACACTCCCTGGTAGCGTGGAATCAACAGCAAACTATGCTGCAAGCAAATTTCCTTTATCATACATGTACAAATTAACTTCCCTAATACTTTGAGGTAGATCATTTATACATTTTGAAAAAAGCAGTGGACCCAAAATAGATCCCTGAGTATCTCCACTCAATATATCTTTGAGCAGTGATTTAGAATCTTCATTCAAAAACACTAACTGCTTTCTTCCGTGTATATAAGATTGTATCAAACCAGTAGAACTATCTGTGAAATTGAAAAATCTTTTAAATTCAAAACTTAAAAGATAAAATTACAAAAATTACTAAGTAATTACTCAGAGAAGTTCGAATATCGTCTGATACTTTTACCAACGCAGATAGGCTTCTATAGTTAGGCCTGAAACCAGCCTGCCTGTTACATAAATTTAAGATGATTTGTTTAAAAAAAACGGAAATTTGAAAGTTAGGAAGTTTTTCCATGACTTTTGAAAATATTCATCCATTCTTTATACACAAAAAAATTATCTAAAAACGATATGCCTCAAGTTTTAAATTCGGAAATAAATCAAATCGATTCCAATGAAGTGCCATGGGAAATCTTACACCAACAAGTCCATCTGTTAAAACAAAAAATTAATAAATGAACAACATTAATATCTAATTATAAATTTCTCAAACTTCCATCATTGCCATGTTTTTGTAAAGATGATCCAATCAGGTTTTAATTTTCAAAAAATAATCCAGTGAATTGAAAAAAAAACAAAGAAATAATAATTCAATTTAATAATCCATTAAAACCAACACTCTTGAAATGTTTGTTAAATTTACCTACAAACTTTTCGTAGGCATAATTATTTTTCCGAACGTCTTATTTTTGGTCACTACGTCAGTTAAAAAAAATGTCCTTCTTATAAGAAAAATCGTTACCAATGTCTTTTACTAATTTTGTTTGGTATTTTTCAGTGCTATGTATATGTTTATGCTAACATTTCTCATCATCGGAATGAGAAAGCACAGCACAGCCATGGTTAAGTAATCCTAGGGTTCCTTAAGGATGAAAAAAAATACAATCCTCGGACTTTTTACCGCAGATGAAAAACACTCTTCATCTTTGCATTACATCTTAGACTTGATTTAGAACGCGCAATGCCACGCCATTTGCCCACCCACCAAAACCACCCCATCAAACCTATACCAAAGTTTACCCCCTGAGGAGAGATTGCGAATTTTGTTCTGTTCTGTGAGTCTTTTGATTTGTGTGGAACAAGAACAAATTTAAATAATAATCAGGTTCATACAGCTGGTGTCCCATGATACTGTCACTGCGTTGCTTGTGTGTGTTTTGTAGCGAGGTACTCCTCGAGGACAATGTCCTCTGTTCCGTTTTCCTGGGTTCATTGCTAGTGTTTCTGTTTTGTTTTGTGTGTAGGTAGGTTCGATATGTACTTTATTTCAATTTAATTTTGGACGATTTCCCAAAAAATGAATTTACACGCGCGGATCTATATTATTTTGGCGCATTGATTTGGGGGATTTTGTTTTTAAATTAATAATCCAGTCGATATAATTTACACTTTTGTTCATATTTTTGGATACAAATTTGTCAAGAAAAACGTGTGCGTAAATTTATATTTGTTTATATTTATCAGTAATTTTTTTTAAAGAAGAGAGAAGTTGTGGCTTAATGTTATAATTTTAAGTCTTCTAATTTATCTACAATATATTTTTCAATTAAAAAAATAGAAGATTCGCAAAATTCAGTTTTGTTGAAAGATCGGTTCTTTCTAAATGCCCAAGCTTATTAATTAAGTTTTTAATTTAACATCAGCATTTAATTAGGATATTCAAAATGTTCACTAATCAGGCGGAATAGCATCACCATGTGTCAGGTCACAAAAAACATCTGGCCTACATTAAATTTAAAGCGCTCAAGGTGCTTGCTATCTCTAAGCAGATCAAAAATAAGCTCATGTTATAATTGGGCATAGAAAAGCACGCTATGCAGCTAGGCGTATTCTCAAATGACTTTTGCAGAAGCCTCTCCTCTCTTCTCTGTACAGTGTACATGTCTTTGTTTTAGCTCAAAAGTGCAAGGCATACCTAGAAGAATACTTCTATAACGATCCAAACGATCGCAATCATATACACATCATCAGTCTTTCACATTTCGTAAGGGCCTAGAACTGGTTTCATTGAGCTAAGAAGAAAGCACTGGTTCGAAAAAAGAGCAACAGTTTACAAATTTTCTTAAAAGTGAAGTCGAGAATGCGATAGATAGTCCTGGAATATAACGCTGAATCCTGTCAAAGAGCAATATAAATAATCTTATCTCAATGTTACGTTATCTCAACAAATTAAACACAAACATTTAAGAACCCAGACAAAATTTGAAGATGTTCTTCACAAAATAAGAAAACTCAAATGGGATTAGGCTGGACACATATTTCTGACGTCAGGATTTGAAAATATTTCTGTAAAAGCAAGAATTGATTTTTGTTTTTAAAAAAAGTTAGATCTTCCCTAGAATTTGATGTAACAGCCGTCGGGATAAATACTCTATTTACTTGTTTAAGGTGCTTTAGACTCCAAACACCTTTCTTGTTGGCGCGTCTGCATCAACAAGAAGAAAAATTTAGCGTAAATTATTTTCCCTCCCTATTTTCTTGATTCTGCTTCCACTAAAGTAGTTAGATTGAAATTATATATATTGTGGTCCTGTAATTTTGTTGTCACTTTCTTTAAAATGACTGTCTACGAAGTACACAGAAAACAAATATGAACTGGGGATGTGGGATGTTCCCCAGAGAAGAACCAAAGTTAAATAATATTCATTGAATGTTGGCAATGAAATTAAGCTTCAAGAAGATTCTTATTTTAGATACAATCTGTGTTTATTTTGTTCTGTTTTGTTTTATTTATTTTATTCTTTGTTGTCGTAGAATCAGGCCAAGAGATTTTTCAATAAAATATGTAGGTATACCGTATACCTATTTTATTTTCTTTTATATTGCTCTTTTTAACTTCCTCAAACCATTTGTAATCTTGATTTTAATAGACATGGGAATGTAGGCACCTACTTAACTTCTTTATATATTTTATATTAGGGGGTTTTCGGCAGTTGAATAACAGTTTGTTGATTTTAGAACTAAATTAGCGAGGAAGAACTAGGTTTAAATATCCCATTGATAAAATGGGTTCTATTGATAAATTAATTTTCACCCATATTCAACACTTGTTTGAAAGTAATTAACAGGTTTTTTATTTAAATTTGAATTGTGATTAATATATTGTTAGTAATATTAAAACAAAAAATAAATAGGTATATACAATTTAAAACGTTTAAAAAAAATGTTTAAATCGATGATTTTACCAACTTAAGGTGTTTAAATAATTTTATATGTATAAACTCTTACATTTTTACTAAAATATTGAAAAAAATGTTTGACACAATTCCAACAAAATACAGCTTTTCAAAATACTGACCCATGTATTTATACACTAATTACTAACTCTAAGGAATTAGAATTTTCTGAACTTAAACATACCCTCCTCGATATGTTTTCACCGTGGCGTTGTAAAAAGGGTTTACGTTTGGATCCCGGGCTTTGCAGCATTGGTCAAATAGATAATGCTGAGTAGCGAAGGATACAAACAACTTAGAGGGACCCAACCTAACGGCATTGGCTTGCACTTTTGGTCTCAATACCGGGAGAATAAGTCTCCAGTGACAAACCACTTGACAACTTGACATAGGAAGAGGAGAATCTCCTACCCAGACCCTTGCTTGTCCACTTATACTCATACGAGGAAAGAGGAAACCACAATGGTGGGCCTCAGAGCTCGACTCGCTCAGAAGAGAATGTAGGAAACTCTTTAACTTGGTCAAAGCCACAAGACTAGCCTCTCACTGGGATTCTTATAAAGAATCCCTAAGAATTTATAAGAAGGCATTAAGAAAATCCAAGCGATCTTCCTGGCGATCTTTCTGTGGCATGATAGAAGAAACTTCTGAAGCCTCCATGCTTCGACAAATTATTTCAACTAATCCAGCGATACCTAGCTGTCTGAAAAATTCAAGTGAAGAATCGTTGAACTAACTTCTGGATACTCACTTTCCTGGTAGTTCTCTAACCGCAACTTGCAACAATCATATTCGTTCAAGTTTCAATATAACATCGGTAATACCCGTGGCATGATGGTTAGTGCGTTGGACTGTCATGCCAGAGGTCTTGGGTTCAATCCCTGCCTGTGCCATTTAAAGTTTTTTCAAGTTTTTTTACGGATACTGCCTCTTGCGAGGAATTGACAAATTCTCCAAGAGTAATTCTTGTCATGAAAAGTGCTTTCTCAAATTAGCCGTTTGTATTCGGCTTAAAACTGTAAACATTACTCGCACACAGTAATGGTTGAGAGTTGTAACTTGTAATTCACTAGGCCCTAGTTCTCAACGGACTGTTGCGCCACCTAATATATTTTTATTTATTCAATAAAACATATCCACAAGGTCTGATCACAAGAAACAAGCTACAATGATAATGGGCTCTCGACAGCTTCGAACCATTTAAATCTGCAGGACCAGGCGATAATACCAACCGAACTACAAAAAGCTTCAGACTTTATTGCACCAATCCTTGGGCAATTTTTACCAGCTGTCTATATCTGGCCCATATTCCCTCGGCATGGAGAGAAGTTAAAGTTGTTTTTATACCCAAAGCAGGTAAATGCTCGCAAGTCAATCCTAAAGATCTACGACCTATAAGTCTATCATCATTCCCTTTTAAGACCTTGGAAAGATTGATTGATATCCATTTAAGGCAAGTATTGATACAAGACTTCTGTCTTCGTCTCAACATGCCTACTGTAAAGGTAAATCGGTGAAACGCCGTTACACACACTAGTACGCACCACCGAATACTCCCTAAACCATAGAGAGTGCAATATGGTTGCTTTCCTTGACATCGAAAGTGCTTTTAACAACGTGGACACATCTGCAATCACATCTGCACTAACATCTCTAAACTTAGAGAGTTCGCTTGGGTAGTTAAGTCATTTCATGCTGACTAGCAAGATAATTAACTCAAAACTGGGCAACTTTTCTGTCAGAAGATTCCTTAGTAGAATGACACCGCAAGGTGGTGTTCTATCCCCTCTCCTTTGGAACCTAGTGGTAAATGAAATCATAACTGGTTTGGATGCGGAATGTTTCACAGTGATTGCCTTTGCGGATGACGTTGCTATAGCGGTTTCATTAAAGCATCTTAACACCTTAAAAGAACTCCTACAAAATGCCTTAGACAGACTAATACTTTGGGCCGATCGGTGTGGATTGGGTGTTAACTCACACAAAACTGAATTGGTCCTATTTTCAAGAAAATACAAAATTCCATTTGTTAACCCTCCCTATATTAAAGGAATCTAATTGAAGGTCTCAGACGATGCTTAGTACCTGGGTCTTATTTTAGACAAAAAACTAAATTGGAAATGCAATGTACAAGAAAGAGTCAAAAAAGGTACTGTAGATCTCTTTTCTTGCAAAAAAGTTATTGGTAATAAATGGGGCTTACAACCTCGAATCACGCATTGGTTATACACATCGGTATTCAGACCGATTTTAATGTACGGTGTAACTGTATGGTGGTTTGCTTTAGAAAAAGCTATAAACCGCGACAAAATAAATAAAGTCCAACGTTCTGCACAATGCTAGTGCCTTCCTTGATAGAGAATGCTCGGGAACCTCTCCCCAGGAAAGTCCCTGGGGCAACCGCAGTCTATAGCTCTCCAGCTAAGAAGAGGGGTTAAGACACCAATTACTACTACACACACTGACAAGGAGCACGTAGCAATCAAAGGAGCCTATACAGCAACATCTTGCAAGGGTGTAATGACAAGGGATAAGATGGGATGAGATTGTTCTGACACTACAAAGGACATTACTAGGGAACACATCAAATGAACACACATTTCTTTAATAATCTTGAAAATTTGAAGAGAATTTGAAGATATTCAAAGAGAGAATTTGAAGATATTCAAAGAATCATTCTATTAGGCTTCATCCAAAGCATCTAAAATTCCAGAACAAGATAACCCATAATTTCATAGGTTTAACACTCTTTTAGGGAAGTTCAATACTTCAGAGTATCAAAATGGATCTGAACCATCAACCAAACCTAGCTAAACCTTAATCTGCAGTTTGATATATGACTCAAAAAAAGCAAAACGCTTATAAGAACTCAAAAGTTGTTTCCAATTCTTCATGGTCAAACGGACGAGTTTGACAAGGATGTCAAATCTAGACATGGCCCTTTACAGTTCGTCCCTGTAGATGCTAGTCATTTGCGGCCTTGAAATCGATAGAGAGATGCCATAGCAGCTATTTGGCCAATATCATTTTCTATTTATAATTTCATAACTTTCTCTTTACATTGAAAGTAACATTAATTGATTTTTCTAAAAAATATTACTATTTGTGTTTGAATGTCAAAATGAAACCTCTTGTTGGAAAACTTTATAAAATTCAAAGTTGCAGTTATTAGTTGGAAAAGAAAAGTTCAACAAAGCTGGAGTTGAGGTGAATAAAACAGTTTTTTTTTTAACTTCCCATAGGAAGTTATTGTAATGGGTCCGATTTGTCAAATTGAAAATTTTGACATTTCTCGACGTTTCAAGGTCCCTAGAGTCGAAATAAAAGATTTATAGAAAGATGTCTGTGCGTGCGTGTGTAGTACGTACGTTCGTACGTCTGTACGTTCGCGACGTTTTTTTCGTCTTCCATAGCTCAAGAACCAGAAGAGATATCGACTTCAAATAAATTTTGTTATACAGATAATAAGGCAGAAAGATGCAGAAAGGGCGCTCAAGAAAATTGCGTGGGTGGTTTTTGTACCATAGCAGTTTAAAAAAAAGGTGAAAATTTTGGTTAACCCTAAATATCTCATGAACCAATGACTTTAGAGACTTGGATTAAATTTTATATTATATACTGTAACGTGATACAAAACAAGTATATTTTTGGAAAAAAATCCAATTAACGTTTTTTTTTTATAAATCAAAAAAACTGAAAAAAAATTTGTCACCTCGAAAATTTTACGACTAAAATATAATTTCATCTCCAAAACAATTTTTTGCAACGAAGAATAATGTTTTTGACATCTGATAAAATTTTGCAAAAAAATTCAATTGACAGTTTTTTTTTTTTAAAATAAAAACCTAAAAAAAAACATTACATAAAATTGGTAATAACTGAATTTCGACTCAAATATCTTTTCAAAACTTTGAGATATTGGCATGAAACTACTTTTATCTTTCAAAAAATATTGTTGTCAACAGTTAGTACAGTTTTGAAAAAAATTGAATTGACAGTTTTTTTTACAAAAAATTAAAAAACGAAAAAAATTTAACAAAAGTTTGTAAAAATTGATTTTCGACTCAAATACATATCTTTTCAGAAATTTGAGATAATGGCTTTTAACTTATAAGAAATATTGTTTTCAATATTCGGAAACATTTTGAGGAAAATCGAATTGACAATTTTTTTTACAAAAAATAAAAACCTAAAAAAAAAAACAATACTAAAACTTGGTAAAAATTTACTTTCAGCTCAAATAGCTTTTCAAAAATTAAAAATAGTGGCTTCAAACTTATTTTATTTCACAGAAAATATTGTTTTCGATGTTCAGTATTTTTTTTATAAAAATACAACAGTCCGTTTTTTCATAAAAAAATAAAATCTACAAAAAATAGTACGCAAGTTTGGTAAAAATTGATACATATAGACAAACTTTTAAGCAAGACAAATCGACAGAAGGGATGGGAAGTTATCAATGGGGGTCGCATCCCAGCCTCTTTTTTTTTTACTTTTTGCCAGGTTGAAGTTTAGACATCTTGCAAATCTTGTTAATTCCTAGAAAATACTGGCCCATTATATTTGAGAATTTTTTCGATGAAATGTTCAGCTTTGGAGATTTATTATTTTGAGTTTGTTCTTTAGGAACTCGCCAGATCTCTGTCTCAGAGAACTCAAAAGGAGAGTTTGTATTATATTTTTTGTTGGTTTATTTTATTGTATTTAATAAAAGACTGGTATTTTATAAATAAACAATACACAAAATTTATTAAAAGAATAAGTTCTGTTTTATACAAAAGTTTCAAGAAGAATTAAAAATATAAAAATATTTGTCAGTTATATGAAATTAAAAACTTCCTAAGTATAAAATAAAAATAAAGTAAAAAGCAACTTAAGAAGGAGAGCTTATGTTAACTGATGTTTGTGGACCTTTTAGTGATTCTTTCAAGAAAAAGCGATAATTAGTTGTGTTTAAAGATAGTTTCACAAAATTTCGCTATGGATTTGCAATTGAACATAAAACGGATGTTAAGGACGCTCTAAAGGAGGTACTTTCATACGCAAAAGAATTGGGTCACACAATAAAAGAACTGTTAAGTGATAATGGTGGTGAGTTCGACTATGCTGAAATCAAGAAGATGCTTCGTGACAATGGAATCGTGCAAAGGCTAACAGCACCATATACTCGTACACCTCAACAAAATGGCGGGAGTGAACGAGAGTAACAATGAAGAATATGATACCGGCAATGACACTGATTTTGACAACAGTGAAGAAGATTTTTCACAGCCATCAACAAGCCTCAGAACACGTTCAGAATTGACAAAACCAAAAAAGTATGACGATTTTGTTAGAGCAGCAGAAGAATTCGTGAATGCTTTAGGAAATCCTGAAAACTACCAAGAAGCAACAAGCAACAAATACAAACTAGAATGGAAGGACGCAATGGAGAGAGAAATTACAATACTTAAGGAAAACCAGACAGGGAAACTAACAGATTTACCTTATGGAGCGAAAGCTATACCGTGCAAGTAGGCTTACAATGTGAAAAAGAATCCTGACGGTAGGATTGACAAATACAAATCTAGGTTAGTTGTTTGGTTAGTTAGTTATGGTATTGACTTCTGTCAAACTTTCAGTCCAGTTGCAAAGTTAGGGACGGTACGGTCAATTTTAAGCACTGCAGCAAGTGAACAAATGCATTTAGCACAATTTTTTCTTTATGGAGAACTTGAAGAATCCACCATATACATGAAACAACCAGAGGTCTACAGCGATGGAACAAAGAAAGTATGCAAGCTTAAAAGGAGTCTGTATGGTCTTAAGCAATCGTCGAGGTGCTGGAATAAACGTTTTGTAAGTGCTATTTTGAAATTGGGATTTAAAACAAGTCAAGCTGATACATTTTTGTTTCTTCGAGAGCGCAACGGGAAAAAGCTTATACTACTTTTGTAAGTTGATGATGGTTTGATTGCAGCCACAGACAAAAAGGACTTAAATGTTTTTATTAATGAAATTAAACAAGAATTAAAAATCATCTCAAAGGAGGCCGTATATTTTCTAGGACTAGAAATTGAGGTCTTTAAGGACGATCAGAAGAACATCGTAGTAGAACCGAAGTCTATGTGGAGAATATGGATATACCACTTCTCTAAATTATATAACGGCGATGACAAACCGAATTTCGCTGGAGATAGGGAGATAGAACGACGCAGATCAACAATTCCGCCTACTCGACCTCGACGAAGTGCAGATAGCTATATCAAACAAAGCTGCTGGAGCTGACGGCATCGCTGCTGAATTATTCAAAGAAGCAGGCGATGATTTGGTAGGCAGCATGCACAAACTCATCTGCAAAATATGGTCGAAAGAAAGCATGCCCGATGAGTGAAATCTTAGCATAGTTCGCCCAATACATAAGAAAGGAGACCCTCTAAATTGCGCCAACTACAGAGGCACCAGTCACCTGAACATTGCCTCTCTACCGTATTATGTGAACGTCTGCAGCGGTTCGTCAACAACCTGATTACGGAAAAAACCCAGGAACTTCAAATCGATACCAACCATCTCTTTATCGATTTTAAAGCCGAGTATGACAGCATCTATAGGGAAGAGCTGTGCAGAACAATGTCTAGTTTTGGCATCCCTGTCAAACTTATTTGTTTGTGCAGAATGACGGTGGAGAATGCACGCTGCTCTATCAAGGTCGGAAAAGATCTCACCGATGCATTTGATGTCAAAAAAGGTTTTAGGTAAGGTGGTGCACTGTCATGCGACTTCTTCAACATCTTTCTGGAAAGAATCGTGCAAAACTCAACCGTCAACACTAGAGGCACAATCTTCCAAAGGTCCACCAATTCCTCGGGTACGCAGATGATATTGACATAATTGGAAGATCAAAGCGTGATATCAGTGGAGCGTTTTTGAGTATTGCGAGGGAAGCGGAAAAAATGGGTTTAGTGGTCAATGAGAGCAAGACCAAGTATATGCTGTCATCAAAAAGGACATTGAACGACGACGTCTTGGACAAAACGTCACCATTTACAGCTTTAACTTTGAGGTAGTTGAGAAATTTATCTACTTAGGCACGCTATAAACTCAGACAAAGACACCAGCGCTGATATCAAACGAAGAATAACTCTTGCAAATCGCTGCTTCTTTGGACTTAGAAGGCAATTGAGTAGTAAAGTCCTCTCTCGAGCATCTAAAATCACCATCTATAAGACACTCATCATGCCGGTTCAGGCAGACGGCAGGAAAGCCATGCTCTTATTCTTAAGAAATGAAATTTGTAAACCATTTTTTTGTATAATAAAGAATTAATATAATCTAATCTAATCTAATGCCGGTTCTCATTTATGGCGCTGAGGCCTGGACCCTGTCAAAGGAAGATGAGAGCGTCTTAGATGTTTCGAGAGAAAAATTCTTCGGTTGATCTTTGATCCCGCGTCTGCATAGATGGAGAATGGAGGGAAAGATATAACGACGAACTGTACGGGCTGTACAGCGACACTGACCTATTTAACAGAATTAAAGTCCAATGACTTAGATGGCTGGGTCATGTAGAGCGAATGGACATCACCGCTCCAGCCCGGAAGGTCTTCGAATCCAATCCCGAGGGATGGAGCAGTAGAGGAAGACGCCGACTCAGGTGGCGAGACGACCAACCAACCAACTTGAAGTGCGAAACGGGAGACAGTTAGCTAGGGACTAAGCTGGCTGGAGACGCATGTTGGTTGAGGCCCAGGTCCGCCCCGGACTGTAGCGGCACCTTAAGTAAGTGAGTAAGAAATTGAGGTCAAGGACAAGAACATACAAATTAAACAGACAGCACATGCAAGAAAGATTTCGGAAAGATTTAAATTTGCTGATTGCAAGCCAATTTCAACACCCATGATTAATACTACAGAAAATCCTACAACAATGAAAGAACAAATCGAGAAGCAGAAATTTCCGTACAGACAAGTCGTTGGTGCATTGATGTACTTAATGCTAGGTACAAGGCCAGATCTTGCCTATAGTGTGGGATTTCTTTCAAGAACACTCGAGAATCCATCCACTGAAGACATCACCCGAGTCAAGAGAGTGTTTCGATACAACGCAGGAACTTTGGAATATGTAATAACTTATCGTCACGATGCAGAAAAAGCAGTTCTCGAATGTTATAGCGATGCAGATTTTGGGGGATGCATGAAAACAGGACATTCAACTTCAGGAGTTGTAATTAAAGTCGCTGGCGGTGCTATTTCGTGGCTCAGTCAAACCCAAGCGATGGTGGCTACATCGACAACAGAAACAGAAATAGTATCAGCAAATGAAGCAGCGAAGGAAGCCATTTGGCTGAAAAGATTATTCAGTGGCAGTTATCAACTCAAGGACATTTCTATAATACAAGTTGATAATTCTGCCGCAGTTAGACTTTCGCAGAATCCAGAATGAAGAATCAAACATATCACTATCAAGGTTTCTTAATTAGAGAGAAAGTTATTGAAGGACAGATTATGGTTCAACAAATTTCAACAGCAGATCAACTGGCAGATGTTATGAATAAGACATTACCAAGTCCACGTCTAAAGACGATATGTAAGCAAATGGGACTTGATATTTAAACTTAGTCTACATAGTTGAATTAATATTTAAAATTTAACTTGCAAGTAACAAGGGAAAGTGTTGAAGTTATGAAATTATATATGTTACTTCCAAGTTTAGAATAACACTTTGTTTTTATTTTATACTTAGGAAGTTTTGAATTTCATATAACTGAAAAATATTTGTATATTTGTTTGTCATTCTTCTTGAAAATTTTATATAAAACACAACAAAAATAAACAAATTGGGTGGCGCAACAGTCCCTTGAGAACTAGGGAATAGTGACTTGCAAATCTCAACCATTTCTGTGTGCGAGTACTATTGTCAGGGATGGAGGGGTTCTACAGTTTAAAGCCGAATCCGAACGGCTGATTTGAGAAAGCACTTTACATAACAAGAATTACTCTTGGAGAATTTGTCAATTCCTCGCAAGAGGCAGTACCCATGAAAAAACTTTAGATGGCATAGGCAGGGATCGAACCCAAGACCTCTGACATGACAGTCCAACGCACTTACCATCATGCCACGGGTACTACATAATTTTAAACTAATTCTTCAAATAAATTGTTTGTATTGTTTATTTATTAAATACCAGTCTTGTATTAAATACAATACATTTTATGTGAATTTAATTATTTCAACACTCAAAATGCCAACACATTGGTTTGTTTTATTATTTTCCATTTTTTTTAATTAAATTTTCTTATGTATGCTTCCGTTACTCTTGTAATCCTTTTTTTTTTTGAATACCTTCTTTTGAAATACAAAACCACATCTGATTTCTTAGATATCCCAGCAACATTCTTTATAACAATTAAATTTTATATATATGTATTTACAGTGCATATCTCTACCTGACTACGTTTTTCCTTTGTTCTCTTATTCATTTACCATTTTCACGTAAATAATTAATTTAAAAAAAGGCTCTACTATATATATATATCTACTCTTGCCAAAAAGGTGTTTTTCGGTTAAAAGACTAATGGCTCTACCATTTCTTTAACTCTTCTTCGCTCGCTTCCACTACAACCGGATCCGAAATGGTTGATGGGAAATAATTTAATTTTTTTTTCTTGTTTTGCTTACATAATTATATTTCAACGTGTTAGGTGTAGCGACGAGCATTGAAAAACCTTGCCACAGAGAAAGATAAAAAGACTGACACACTTCCTATTGCCAACACAGATACATTTGACTTGACTATTATAGAGTTATAAGCATAGAATAACATACAAGACAAGGGAACAAGGATAATCCATAGACATGGACAAGGAGCAGCATCAGTTAGATAATTCGAACTCCAACTCTATCGTCGTCATTCGTACGAGCGACGACGAGAGTACCTTACCTAACCTAGTCGTAGTCCTCGTCGTTGTCGTGCGCCTTGCCTGCTTTTGCTTTTGCCTGCCTGTTCAGTTCAGGTCAACTTAATTAAAAATAATTTCCCGAGTCAGCTCCTGTTTCTTTTCGGTAAGTTAGTTCATTTGCCCTGAGGCTAAACTGTCACTCCCCATCACGAACAGGATACTTTTGTCTTAATTTCCTATACTCTTCCTTTGGTTTCTTCTTTTGCAACACTTTTATAATTTGTTATTATTTCATTCATCTGCTGCTGTTTCTTCATCTTCTTCTATACCCATCATCATCATCATCGTCATTGCATTGAAGCGTTGGCAGTTAGAATGGGCAATAGGAATGGGAATGGAAATGGGAGAAATAGAGGGCGTCAAATGAATGAAGCACTAGAATGAAGGGGATGAGTGGGTATCTCATCATTTTTCTTTCAATGCAGTCAAACAGAGCGAAGCGGATCCAGATACATAATGCCAGGACTTTTAGCTTTGTTCGGTTTAGGTTTATCCATCTTCCATCAATGGTCCATTTGGGAACGATATCCTGGTAACCTAAATCCGACTTCATTATTCGACTGTTTTGCTTCTATTTCTTTTTGTCTGTTATTTTCTTGTTCTTTTATCTTTAGTAACCGCATTTTTGCAGCGATGGCGTTTCTTTGGCAAACGAGCAAAGCTATAAGAGCTAACCACGATGAAGAAATGTATCAAATGAGAAAAGAGCTTTTTACTGTAAAAAAAATACAACACAGCACAACAAAAAATGCCACCCTTATCCTTTCCGATTAAAAGGATAAGGCGAAGGAGTTACGCCAAGCCTTAATTCAATTAATTTTTTTTTTTTTTTTTTATCTTTTTCATGGAACACTATTTTGAAAGCTTCTTGGAAATATACATATTATATTCAAATCTAATGACATGCGCTTAAAAATGTTTATTTGATAATAAACATCATACGAATATAGTCAGATGTAAGATATTATGTCAGTTGAACAGTCTTTTATCTTAATATGAATGAAATTTCAAATTATATACAAAATCCTAACATTATACGATTCACCTTATAGTTATACAGAAAATAGGTATAAGCATACATATGTATATAGAAATACATGAAACAAGATATATTTACCTAATGGATCTACTCGGTAAATGACCTCCGGCAGGACAGGACTCAAGAGACACGTTAAGAGTAACCAAATTATGGACCATTGTGTGATTGAAATACGACTCCTTCGGGGCGTTGTAGGTGCTGTTTCTTCGTAGAATCCTGTCATTTTATACTGAATGACTTTTTGTTAGGCTGATGTATGTATATGTGGCCTATATATGCATATATAGTGTTATATCCGGAACCCGGATATACCTACGTATAGATTTAAATAAGCACTTTGTGTGCGTTTGTCTTTTAATATTATGGATCACAGTCGAACATTCTCACTCGTACCTTTTGTTTTATAATTATATTTGTTGTTTGTATGCATTTATATGTTTATGATGCTTAAAGATGTTTGTTCTTCACTTTTATCAACATTATATTGTGGGTTATATCTGAAATTAGAAGAAATAGATATTGTTTAATATACTTGTTAACGTGCTATGATTTTAATGTAGCCATTAATAGTTATCGTTGATGCTTCAAAGTATTATTATGAATACAAACATAATACAATTAATCATATTAATTTTTAAGATGTCAATAAATAAATTTAACCTGTGTCGTGAAATAAAGCAAAGTAAAATAAGTAGTACCTACCTATGGCGTGATGTTTATTGCGTAGGACTGTCACGTCAAATGTGTTGGGTTTTTTTTTCACAGAAGTTTTTTCCTCCAAGAGTAATTCTTGTCATTAAAGTGCTTTCTCAAATTAGCCGTTCGGATTCGGCATATAAACTCAACTGTAGGTCCCCTCCATCCCTGACATGACTCGCACACAGGAATGGTTGAGAGTTGTAAGCCAAGGCCCTGGTTCCCTATGGACACCACCTTTTTTATTTATTTATTAACTTCCCTTAGGAATTTATTGTAATCCGTCTGATTTGTCAAAATGGGATTGGGTTCGATATCCCGGTTCTTGAAATCCTGATTTTAAAATCCTGTCTTTTATAATGCTGCTTTTTATAATCCCGATTTTTTATAATCCCGCTTTTTGTTATCCCGTTTATTATAATCCCGTTTTTTATTGCAACATCGAAATTATAAAAAATTAAAACAAATTAAAAAATGAGGTATTTTTCTTGATTCATTTTATTGCAACCTTTAACAAATATAACATATCAAAAAATAAAAATATAAAGTAAAGTAGTCTTCTTTTAAAACAAACTCAAATTAAAAATTAATAAGGTAAACGATAGTGGTAAGACCGTTATAGTAAGGTAGATTTGCTGTAGGATGCATTTTGTTTGTGCAAGAATTAATATTGTAAACAAAAATTATTGTTTATGAACAGTAAAAACAAAACAAATTACAATATTACTATAATTATATTGGTTTTATTTGTAATTATTATATATTAGTCAAGTAATTTAACATTCAAACCTTTGACTTATATTGTTATTCAGTTTAATGCACGTATTTTGTAAAAAAAAAAACGGGTTTATCGGGATTTAACGGGATTTTAAAAAACGGGATTGTAATTTATGGGGATTTTGAAAGACGGGATTTCAAAAAATCTGTATTTTAGAAGACGGGATTATAAAACTCTTTTTTCGGTATTTTTTAAAAACAGGATTTTAAAAAGCGGGATTCCGATGCGCTCCCGTCAAAATGTAAATTTTGAAATTTCTAGACGTTTCAAGTTAACTTGAAAAGATTTTTAGAGAGATGTCTGTGTGTCCGTGTGTTCATACCATCGTACTTCCGTATGTCAAGAACCAGTAGAGATATCGACTTCAAATAAATGTTGTTATACAGATAAAAATGCAGAAAGGACTCTCAACAAAATTGTTTGGGTGGTTTTTTACCATAGCAATTTAAAAAAAAAGGTGAAAATTTTGGTTAAACCAAAATATCTCACAAACCAATAACGCTAGACTTGCATTAAATTTTATATTATATATTGTAACGTGATACCAAAAATATTTGTCACCTCGAAATTTTTATTTTATCTCTAAAATAATTTTGTGCAATGAAGAATAACTTTTTAACATCTGGTAAAATTTTGAGCAAAATCAAATTTACTGCCTAAAAAAAATATTACTCAAAGTTAGTAAAAATTGATTTTCGACTTAAATATCTTTTTAAAACATTGAGATATTGGCTTTAAACAAATTTTATCTTTTGATAAATATTGTTTTCAACATTCAGTTAAATTTTGAGAAAAATCGAATTAACAGTATTCTTACAAAAAATACAAACCTAAACAAAAAGTAATAAAAGTTGGTAAATATTGATTTTCGACTCAAATATCTTTTCAAAAATTTGAGATATTTTATTTATTTTATAATTTAAGATTATAGCTCAAACTTATTTTATTTTATAAAAAAATATTGTTTTCAACATTCAGTAAAATTTTGAGAAAAATCGAATTGATAGTTTTTTGTACAAAAAATAAAACCATTACTAAAACTTGGTAAAAATTTACTTTCGCCTCAATTTTTTTTCAAAATTTAAAAATATTGGCTTCAAACTATTTTTATCTCACAAAAAATATTGTTTTCGACGTTCAGTAAATTTTTTTTTTAAGGAACGGGTTTTTGATAAAGTATGACTATGTGTTACCCTTCTTTTTTTTAGAACATTTTCCCCCCGCCTTTTTTTCTTGTCATCGCTCTTAAATTTGTGTGAACTTACCAATCAATCTGTATCCACATCTTAAATATATAATTATATGTGATCTTCATTTGATTTGAAGTTGTTAAATAAAAAGTACATAAGAAGGTAATATATTTTTGATAGATGGAAGTATTTTTTAATAAAATGCTGATATGGAATTAAAAAAAAAAATAAATTAAAAAAAAATAAAAAATAAACTTCACCTTAAAGGACTTAAAAATACATTGAGCTGAATAACAAATTTTAAAAGATTCATCCCGTTTTTTTAAGGTCTTGCTAAACAGACAAACAGAATCTGGTAAGTTTGATTCTTTTACTAATTTTAAAATTGCTCGAATGATTTACATTCCTACCCTTTTTGCAATAACTACCTATACTTAATTAAATTAACTGTATCTTGTTAAGGAACTCTTCTTGTTTTAAATTGTTACACATAATTAAGAACATAACAAAAATGTAGTATTTTATTTGAGTTTTGAATTCCCCATACTAATATAAAAGAATTTTATTTTTTGTATACGATTTGATTTATTAACATAATAAACTTTATTTTTTAGATAACATTCTACATACATAGGTTTCTAGGAGGTTAGGTAAATTATTATTTTTCACGTATCCATAGACAATCTACATTCATACATACATGCTCTGTAAAATTTTTAAAATATATGTACATATGTATTTCTTTATTAAAATTGTTTATTTTGTGTAACATGTTAATGTTGAGTTTTGTTTGCATATGTACATATGTACACACATTAGATATTGTAATTAGTATCTTGGAAATATGACATAATTTTCTAATTTTTATTTAATTAAATTTACTTGACATTACTTTATGTTTGACTCAGCAGAAATAGGAAGGCAGTATTAAGGAAAAAGTTTAAAATTTAATTAAACAGAAGTTTGTGTTACTTTGATTATACAAGGTAGGAAATTAAATTAGTAAGGAATGTTTTGCCGAATCTGACGTAGATGGGCCGAGTAAGTCTAAATGTAATTGTTTTTTTTTTTCTTGTTAGTTATTGCTTATGAAATACAAATATACGGATATGTAAGAGTATACATACTTTTTAATTAACCATTCTTTTCTGCAATGTACAAAGTTAAATAATTTGGAAAAAAAACTTTATAGGAAAGTAAATTATATTTAAAACAGCATTTTAAGCTCGACCCTTTTAAAAAGGCATACATTTCGGGATGCAATCCATCACACTAAAAGCATATCCTTAAAAACATGCCGAATCAAGATTTAAAGAATTTTGAAAAGTATGTTTTATGTTTCAACGGAGGAGATGTGAAAGCGACCACATTTGACTTAAGACTAAATTTATTTTATTCACAATAACTCAAACTAACTTACAGCTAATGGTTTAGAGAAAAGAAAGAGAACAAATGATGATATTATTACAGTGTAATATAAAAGTATTCATACAATCATATCAGTATGGAATTAAAAGTTGAAGCTGTTTTTTTTTTGAGGTTCTTTTAATTGGATTTTAAAAAAATGCTTTTTTTTTGTTTTTTTGCTCGTTATTTTTTTAATGATGGTCGAAATAAACTTTTTTTCTCAAAATTTTGGTTTTTAAATGCCCTTTTTTAGAAAAAAAAATATTAATTTGTTTGTATTTTTTTATCATTTTTTACAAATTTTGTGTTTTGAAAATTTGCTATTATGAACTTTAATCCATCATTCAAATTTTAAGCCCGCCCGGTAAGGAGCCCTAAATACTAACTATTTTTTATCAATTTTTAATAATTTTGCTATCGTATTATAAAATAATACTTATTTCTTTTTTTTTTTTCATAATAAATAAATTATAATAATAAAATAAAGATGCATAATACAGGGTTTTTCAACATGGATGATACAAAAGTAGAGCGACAGAGCAAACGACGCCATATTTATTGGCGCTCTTTTGACATTTCTTTTCAGTAAGGTTTGCCATTTCATGATGGAAAGATATACTAGCCAACAACAAGTCAAAATTATTAAAATCATAAATGAAAGCTTTTAAGATAAACTAATCTTTTTTTTTTATAAATATATATTGCAAAAATACATACGAATTATTGCTCAATCAAATTGTCATATTATGTGAAATTTTCATGTTTTGTCAACTAGGCAGACGGCAAAATGCCATGCTTTTTTTGTTTTTGTAAATTATGAATTTAATCATTGAAAAAATAATAAAACCAATCTAATCTAAATCTAATCTAATTCGGATTTTCATCGAGAAATCATCTTCAATGATGAGGCTCATTTTTGGCTGAATGGCTTCGTCAATAAACAAAATATGCGATACTAGCGGCCCGTCACGGCTTCACACGGGTAGAAATAAATAGGTACAGATATTTAAGTTATAAGCATGCTAATTAAAACGACCATGAATCACTCAATTAGAAAAAAATTGTACGCTTATCTTAAAGCCTCCCTGTACACTATGTTGGCTGTGGTATTTGTAGATGGCATCAAAACGTATTGATTTTCAGGAGATCCTACTCGAGAAAGTGCCACATACAATTGCCCGTGGGAAAAGCACTCTTTTCCTTAAGTCGATATTAACTATGGAAAAAGTTTGTCACTGGGATTTATTTATTGTTAGGGCAAAGGATATTTTTAAAGGGAACTGTAACCTTTTAAAAGATATGGGCAAATCAGTTGGTATCATCGGGATCCGCGGAACATGTGCGAGCTGACCGGCCGTGGGACCCGTAATGATAGTTGCTACAATCACATTATCTCTTAATTGATTTTTGATAATTTGATCAATAGTCTTGTATTCTATAATATTGTCGAACATTTTTTTGTCCTATCATTAATACTCTTCGCAGCGTATGCGATGAAAGACATTTTATGGCAAATTTTTTTACACCTTCGGTTGGTTTTAATAGGAATTTCAAAAGATTTCTATAGTAATCTAGTACTAAATCCTATGTTACTCAGTGATAATATAGCTTTCTAATGAAAAAAGAATTATTGAAATCGGTCCGGTGCTTTTTGAGTTTATTCGTTACATACAAAAATACAAATCTTTGCTATTTATAATATTGGTGTAGATTGGTCAGGCAACAATCCACACGTACTCCATGAGTCATCATTGCATCCCGACAAAATTACGGTTCAGGGTGATAACCGAATGTTTTTCAGGGTGGTTTATTGGCCGGCCGCGTAATTGGGCCGTACTTCTTCCGTAATGATCAAGACCGGCACGTTACTGTAAATGGGGATCGCTATCGCTCAATGATAATCGAATGTTTTTGGCCCCAATTGGATGATATGGACTTGGAGGACATGTGGTTCCAACAGAACGGCGGCGTGCGCCACAAGCCACATAGCGAATGTCGCAATCAATTTATTGGAGACCAAGTATCGGCCGATTTATGCTTGAAAAATTCGAAAATTGTTCCCTGTTTATTTTTGAACGTACATACATACATACATATGTATGTATGTCTACACACGCATATAGTTTTATTTTTTAAGCATCTTGAAACGTAGGGAAATGTCAAAATTTTGAATTTGAAAAATCGGACTGATTACAATAACTTCCAACGGAAAGTTGAAAAGTGTTGTTAAAGCATCATCTACATTTTAGAAATCCTTTCAATAAATATACATATAACATAAAAGCATCAACATTCTATTCACCAGGCATTAATATGTCTAAAATAAACCTTGACATCAACTTTTTATAGCACATTTTTATAATAAATATTTGTGTATTGAACTTTCCCAGCTGTCATTTAAAATCTTAAAAACTGGTAAGATTATTATGTTACAAACTTTTCAATTACATATAAGTATGTAAATATCAATGTTTAACCTTCCTCTTTTCATAGAAGGAAACTTTTTTAGCTTAATAAATAAGAAACTGATAGTTACATGTGTATGTAAACATTACATGTGCACGTAAATATAAATGGCAATAATTTGATTTAAATGATGTAGAAGTAATAGATTTATGTACCTTAACTACTCTGAAGTTGAACAAATTCAGTTATATACATAAAGATACCTTTAAGCCCGTAAAAATAATTTTTATTTTTCTTACATTATTTATTATAAATTAAAAAATAAAATGACTGAGCTTCATGTAAGGATAAAAGAGAGTAAAATACACATACATATGTGCCATGTACATGCATTCTTATACAATTGGTATGTGTTCGTAAATAGTATAGTAATAGTTTCTATAGGCTCCTTCGAACAATTTTCTGTATGTTATATGGTGGGAATTATATAGACTATTTTATTCAAATCCCTTAAAATTACAAGGACAAAGTATTGATGTTGGGATAGGTTAAATTATTTTTTGTTGGTAACGTTGTGTAGGTACAGTTCACATGCACCTGATTCAAAATATTATTATTATTTATATCATACACGATTTCCTCAATTCTGTTATAAATAAAGGTAAAGGTAAAATTATACAATTTCATAGAAATACGTTTATATTTATGAATTGTTTTTACGAAATGCAATAAAAATGCAATCTGTTTCAATAAAATCACATGAATGTTTCATTTAAGAACTTCTCTTTTTTGGATGTCAATCTTACCTGGAGGGACCTGGGAAAACACGAAATTAGAACTGGTTAAGGAGTACAAGTACCTTGGAGTCGTAATTACTCCCAAGCTTTCCTTTCAAAAGCATCTCCAGCGCAAATTATTGGAATCCGAAAAAGCCATTCATTGTAACTGGAAGGGAGTTTTTGGTAAAAAACTATGTGCCCCCAAGGGCAAATACAAGTCTTTTAAAGCGGTGATGAGGTAATTCATTAAATGGATTCGGAAACTATTTTGATGACCGATACTCCATATACACAATCTCTACAGTTTACAAAACCCGAAGTAAACTACTTCGTTTAAACTATCAACAGTATATGGTTCAGAAGACAACCCAATGTGTACCCTTTTTAACCTCAGAGAAACGGAAAATGTATTTGACTTGGTAGGAACCTGCCAAATCCTTAAGACAATGCACTCGAAAAGAAGAATAATTACTCTAAACGAAGCAGTTGCTACTCTTAATTTAAAAAAAAAAAGAAAACTATCACTTCTTGAAATTCAAATGTGCTTTTGAATTGATTTTCGAAGTCCCCAATTATAAAATTTCGAGTATAAAAAAGGTCTCAGCATTTTAGATAATTTGAAGTTTTAAATTAAATTCGGATCATTTCGATACATTTCATGGATCCAATCGTCGAAGACACGATGTTGCTGGAGATCGACCGGCTTTAGTTGTTATGTTCACTGAACTTCAAAAGTTTTAAGACTTATGTAGGTCTATATTAAAAGTATGTTAAATTTTCTTTGTGAAATGCAGAATTCCTAATTCAATATCAATATTCTCAGTTCTTCTTGAACGACGTCGACGGTTTTTGTTCTTTACATCAGTAACTAGTCTCATCAGCTCAAATTATTCACTACTGCCCAGCCGAAAAGATGCTTCGGGACTACCAAAAGTGCATTAGCTTTGCGAATTTTCATTATTTTCATTTCAATGCACTGATTTTTTAATTGTGTTTCATTCCATTTTTATAGCAATGGATTAGTTTTAGACTATAAACTAGGTATGTAAGCCAGCCAAGGCTTAAAGCTCCAACCCGACTACCCATTATCAAGTGCTGATTGCAGCCACTAAAACTGGTTCTCCTGCTTCACTCTATAAATTCGGTCCCGTTCGGACACAGCCCTACTGAACTGAAGGAGCTGCCTGCACCGACTTGTGCCATTGTCGCCTATCGAAGGCTGCTCTGACCCTGTTCAAAGCAGCATTTATATGTCTGTCGAAATACAAATACTAATCTTAACATGATATCGATGTAATTCACTACCCTTTTGCTAGTTAAACGTTGCCCGTGAAGGTAAACGTTGACCATCTTGCGCCAAATCTGACTTCTGGACGTTTATTTTCAGTTTCCAGTAGTCACGATATCGCTGAATGTTGTTTAAATCAAATAACACAACCTTTCGGGCGTTCTGACGCACTAACTATCACGTTACGACATGCGTACTAGGAAGGGACATGCATTTAATTAATTTTAATTTTAAAACAAGCCTACGCTATATCGTAAAATTAAAGATAGCAACAGTAGTAATTAAAAATATTTAATTGAGTTTAGAATTGTGAACAGTAGGAGTCAGTTATGTTGTGCTAAAAGAAATAAATGTTATGGGTGTGTTTGTTGATATTTATTTTATTCTAGTTTCCAAAAATGTTGTTTTTATTTGCACAACAAATGCCTGTAATCAGACGCTGAAAGCAATTAAAGAAAAAAGTTTCACCATCCGTTCTCCCAATTGAAGTTTACTTATTAATTCTAAGATCAGGCTCAAAAAATTCGACTGCGGTTTGGTATTCATACATTCTTTTAGAATTATTAAATGTTGAAATTGTTATTTCCACTCTTTAAAACATCAAAACAATTGATTAATCATCAAGAAAAATTAATACTGATTTGATTTTCTTCAATCAAACTTTATTAAATGTTTTTGTCACATATAATTTAATTTTAGCGAACACTTTGACGATTAAATAAATGAAGTGTGATTTTTTGAAAGTTTTTCAAAAAAATTCAGAAAAATGCATGAAATCTTTATTTGAATCAATAGTACGATCCATACAATTTAATGTTTGAAGATTATTTCATGCAAATGTTGACCTTGACTGCGCCTCAAATGGTCCATCCGCTTAGTCTATTTTTGGCATACTATTTCCAAAATTTCGGCCGGTATCTCACGAATAAATGCTTCAATGTTGTCTTCCAACGCGTCAATTGAAGCGGGGTTGTTTGTATAGACATGAGCTTTAACACAGCCCTATACAAAACAGTATAAAGGCGTTAAATCGTACGATCTAGGCGGCCAATTGACCGGTCCCGAACGTGAAATAAAATGTTCACCGAACTCGCCTCTCAATAAGTCCATTGTTGCGCGTGCTGTGTGGCATGTGGCACCGTCTTGTTGAAACCACATGTCATGCAAGTCAAGCCCATGCGTTTTGGGCAAAAAAAAGTTGGATATAATCTCACGGTAGCGCTCACCATTTACAGTTACGTTACGAAGAAGCGCGCGATGAACTTTCTTAACAGAGCACGCATTTTGATAATAAAATTCAATAATTTGCAAGCGTTGTTCGTTTGTAAGACGATTCTAGGTTAAATTATAGACCAAACTGAAGATGTTTGATAGTGAAACAAAACACGAAACGTGCGTCAGCTGTTTAAACCAGTGGTGTTGCCAAAAAGATAATAGCTAAAAAAATCACCCTTTATTTTCATCGTGCAACGTTCGAGAAAAACTAAACTTCTGAACACACCCTTCCACATGTTGACAATGCCAGTTATACCAAACAAATTCAATTAAAAGTGAGTTATTTCTTAAGTGCTATTTGGTACTTCTATCACTGCACTAACTTTGTGCTACCCTTAAGACAAGGCTACAGAAATATTTATTTGAATGTTTGTGATGGTTTTTTTCCGATAATTCAACAAAATCGTTTTCTCTTGAAACACTTTTTTTTTTGTTTTGTTGTATAAATTATTCACAACCTCGTTAAGTAAGACTATCTATCTTTTATATACCATTCCACATTTACTTACAAAATACATACCTCCTTCCCAAATCAGACTATTGTGTAGTGAGTAAAAAGCATCTCGTCTTTGTTTAATCTAAGCTCAATTAATTTTACGATGCCTAAATAGCTTTGCCTTATTAGTTTGATTGGAAATACTTAAGATTCTATTGTATGAATTTTTCGATAAAACTTTTTTCGAAATTATGTCATTTACATAATTATTCCACCAAACATATCTTGCCAAAGTCAAACACTGAGCTCTTGATTTCGTTTTTTCTGGTTTCGAAAATAATTTTTTGTATTATTTTATTTGAATAATAATCTCGACCATCCTCAACCCCCCCCCCCCCCCAACCCCTTTCAGAAAAAAATAAAGTCCTGGGTTCTAATGGCTTCGCTTACTTCCCATATAAATATTATCATTTCTAGGTACTCATATCAAGATGTTCTGTGTAAGGTTTCCTTTTGGATTTGGTTATTTAGTGATGGCGTTGTAATCATAAATAAAATAAATGTTCTGGATATGAGCACGTTAGGGTGAGCCGTAAAAAATATTACAATTCAATTTTTAATCAGACTATATGTATAACTTTTGTAATCTGTCGGTTTTTTCAGCTCAAACATTCTCAGAACGGACAATTAAATTGGCTCGTACTTAATTTGAACATTATTTAATTGTTCTTGTAAATAGAAAAGAGTCTTAAACTTATACTTGGACATTTAAGTCAGAGCTAGATTTGGTTAGATTTAGCTACAAAATAAAAGATGTCTTCTAGTAAAAGCTATTCTAAAATGGCTAAAGCTGGATTCAAAATTTTGTGCTTAATAATAGTTTAACTTTGAATATTTAAAAAGGGTGGTAGAATTTTAAGGGCCGATGTTGAAGTTTTTGTCTGCATTTCATTTGACATTTCTGAATTTCAGAATAACTCAATTTGAACCATGGAAAGATGCAAAATCGATCAGCACGTTAAAGTTAGTAAGGCTTATTATGAAAGTGGGCGTTCAAATCAAAGTTCATATTGTGCCCTTGGTGATTTTTTCGGTTAATTTAACTTACCAAATGTGTGTACGAAGGCGGTCAATAAGTCCGTGAGTTTTTGAATTTCTGACCTCTTTACTGAAACAGCAACACTGCTCCTGTCAACAGGCATCTGTCAGTTGACCCCTGTCAAAATTTAATATGCTGCGTCAGTTAGTTTGTGTTTGATAGTTTTTTTTATCAGACTACTCACTAATTTGAGGAGAAATTAAAAAAAAAGTAAATTTCGTGTGTTTATTAAGCATTATTTCTTGCGAAAAAAACCATTACCGAGACCAAGGCTAAGCTTGATAAATGCTATGGGGACTCTGCACCATCGATTTCAATTGTAAAAAAGTGGTTTACTGAATTTCGTTGTGGCCGTACAAGCACTGAAGATGCCGAACGTCCTGGACACCCAGTTGAGGTCTCTACACCCGAAACAATCGAAAAAATTCACGATATGGTGTTGGCCGACCGAAGATTGAAAGTGCGAGAGATTGTGGAAGCCGTAGGGATCTCGCATGGCTCAGTGGTTTCAATTTTGAATGATGACTTGGGCATGAGAAAGCTTTCCGCAAGATGGGTGCCTCGTTTGCTCACAATGCAAGGGTGCACACATGTGCAGTTGCCATGGCAAAAATCCATGAATTGGGCTATGAATTGCTCCCTCATCCACCCTATTCTCCAGATTTGGCTCCGAGCGACTACTTCTTGTTCCCAAACCTGAAGAAATGGCTTGGTGGAAAAAGATTTGACTCCAATGATGAAGTCAACTCGCAAACAAAGGCCTATTTTGAGGACCTCGACAAATCATTTTTTTGGAAAGGATACAAAAATTGGAGAAGCGTTGGACAAAGTGTATAGAGCTCAAGGGAGACTACGTTGAAAAATAAAATTATTTTTTTATCAAAAAATCTGTGTTTTATTCCAAAAGTCACGGACTTATTGACCCGCCCTCGTACAATCGGACAAATCGAACGAATCGAAGAAGATCATGTTCAGTAATGAGATACACTTTCACCTCAGTGGATTCGTCTTTAAGCAGAATTGCCACGTTTAAACGATATGTGGTTTCAACAGGACCATGCCCTTGCCATACAGCTAACGAAGTAATGGCTCTTTTGAGCGACAAATTCAATGGCCGTGTTATCTCACGTGGTGGCGATGTCGATTGGCCACCGAGATCATGAGATTTGACACCACTGGACTTATTTCTTTGGGGTTATTTGAAAGAAAAGAAGTACGTTAATAAACCTGCAACAATTAAAGAGCTAAAAATTAGATAATTGGGCACATATTTAAATGACATATTACCTGATGATCTTCATGCCACTTCAGCTAAAAATAAACCAATTTTCTTCAAAAAAAAATATTAAAGCTCTATTTCCATTTTTGGATTCTTTTTAATTGCGCTACAGACACGAAGTTTAATGGAAATAGTATTGAGACAATTTTTAATTATCATCTACTCGTTTTAGAAAAGTTACTAACACAACAGTGCAAGCTCAAGGGATTGAAAAGGTTCTGTATCCGTACCAAGTTTAAAGCTTAATGGTCCATCTAAAAGACTAGCTCGATGAGCAGAAGACACATTTACATAACTGAAGGACGGTATAATAAGAAGCTGCTGGGACAAATAACATTCCAGTAGAATTTTTTAAATATAGCTTACCTGGATTTAAGGAAAAGTTAGCAGAAGCCTTAAATACTTATCTTTAATTTCGGTATTCCTCCAGACCATTTTTAAGAAGCCCTGATCTGGCCTATATTAAAAAATGGTGATCCAACTGATCCCAAAAAGTATCGAGGAATATCGTTTTTAAATGCTTCGCTAAAAATATATTCTTCACTCCTCTGGGTTGAAACCAACCAAATTCTCAGTGAGTTCCAAGCTGGCCTTCGCAGAGGTTACTCTACAAAAGATAACATTTTCGTATTAAATGGTATGGCAAGAACGAAGCTAAGTAACAATAAGAAACTTTATGCATTTTTCGTTGACTTTAAGGCTGCCTTTGATAGAATTGTCCGAAATTCGATGTTCTTCAAGTTTTACAATTTAGGAATGTCAAGCAAATTTGTTAATGCCTTAGAGAAACTTTACCAACAGTCATTTCCGGAAGTGTTTGATAGAAAAAATAAATCCGAAAAATTGGAAATGAAACGAGGCCTTAAACAGGGATCCAATCTTAGCCCGTTACTTTTTGCCCTGTATCTGGACGATTTGGTTACTGGTTACCGTGTGGAGTTAAAATTGGTGATATAACAATTAATGTTATTAATGTATGCCGATGACATTGTCATATTAGCAGAGACGGCAAAATCACTTCAACTGATGATAAATAGACTAGCAGAGTCTACAGTACTCTACTCTATGGAGTATTGAAGTCAACATAGGTAAGTCTAAAGTTATGATTTTCCAGAAGGGCAGTGGGAGACTTTCAAGTGATGAACAATGGAGGTTTGATCGAAGGGATTTGGAAGTAGTAAAAGAGTACACTTACCTTGGAATGGAGTTAACTTTTAATATCAATATGGGAAAATACTTAAAAATGAAAGCTAATAAGTCAAACTATTGTTGCAAATTGGAAAAAAATATTTTACAATAAGAATATTTCTCTAAGCTCAAAGTACAGGGTTTTCAACGCAACTGCAATCTAATTTGTTTTACGGTGCATACTTCGTTCTTTCTTAGAAAAAATTTTCTCACTCCCTAGAAATACTCCAAAATATAAGTTTTACTTGGAAAGTGGTCTAGCAAAACTCTTTATTTCAACCCTTAAGCTTAACGCGGATTATCTGATCAGGAAATCTGATCAAAAATGCAAAATTCCAGGCTACCAAAAGTAATCTCTCGACATGCAATTTAATTTTAAAAAAATTGGTATGAAGATTGGAGAAAGCTAGCAGCGGACTGTGGAATCACTTTTAATGAAATTGGGACGAATCACAGGGAACTGAAGAAATTATTCTATAAAATTATACAGCTTACTGATGAAAACGAAAGGTATTCTTTTAAAGCAAGTGCGAGAGCATCAACAGAAAGAACATTTTATTCAAAGTTGAAATACAATCTCAATGTACGGAATTACTTTGCACCGAATTTCACACCGGAAGCCATCAGGACAATTTTTATTATAAGAGGAAAGATGTTGTGGCTTAATTTAATACCTCACGGAAACTATTTGGCAGTTATTTGCAGTCTCTGTAACTTAAATAAAAAATGTTGGATGCTTTCTGGGTGAATGTCCGATTCTAAAAGAAATAAGAAGGGCAGTTTTTGGAAAAAATGTTCTATAAGAAAATGAAATACTTCGACTCCTGAACGGTGAGAATTGGATACAGCTTGTGGAGTACTATAAATAGGCGACCTCATACCGGAAGAAAATCAAAAGTGAAAGCTTCTAAAATTTTGTTTTAACTAAACTAAAAGTCAATTTAAGCGTTACGCTATTTTTTTTTCGTTTTAGCTAAACTAAAAGTCATTTCAAAACAACATGTTTTATAATTTGAAACCTAAGTTCTCTAAACTGAAAATTTAAACAATATTTTGTTATTATAATTATATTTATATTTAGTAAGTCGAGTAATTTAAATATTTTAAAGAAAAAGTCAAACGTATCAGATTAATATACAATTGTAATGTAAATTAACGAAAATTTAAAGCCATTCAGGCAAACGACATAAATTGTCATACCCTTAATTTTGTATTATTTAGAAAATTGTGAAAAGAAAATGTAAACAACTATACATATCTGTTGAGTAAAATCTAATCAAAATCTTATCGAATAAGAACTTTCTTCCATCAATCATCGGTTAAACTCGATTAAGATCTTTACATGAAGCCAATACAGTAAGTGAACAGATTTCATAAATATAAAATTCCCTTGTTTTTGCTTTTCGGTAATGGATATGGCAGTTTTACCTTTAGCTTTTTAGCCAAAACATGTGAATAAACAAACAAACACAAGCTAAATATATTAAGCTTAAGCTAGAATTTTTTAACTTTGTCAAAAATCTGATTAACCTTTTTTTATTCACAAGGTTCAATAAGTAGTTTTTTTTAACTAATATCGGAAATTCCTCTAAATTCTACCACCCTCTCGAGTGAACTGAATGCTTCTACCACTTCTAACGCACCTAAAACTCGACCAAAAATCAATAAGTGTAGGTACAAACAGAAAAAATATTGAAAAGAAAACATTGTATTAAAAATTAAATACCTACCCAAAGTAAAATCATCCACATCAAAAACTCCAGAAACTCCGAAAACATTCAACTCTCAACCATCAACGAAGCCATTCTCTAGGTTGGGTCGAAATGAGAAGTATAAATTAATTTCTTTCGAAATAGAAGTCGAAAGCTCGAAGAAATAGCTATCCTATCATAGGATATGTCTCTGGAGGATTTACTTGAAGATGAAGAGTGACTTTTTTGTATTGTGCTTATGCCTTTGCTTGTGCCTTTCTTTGTGTGATGGAGATAGACTATGAGACTATCTATAGACCGACTTACATATAGGATAGAAATGTTCTGTTCCTCCATCACAGATCAACTTTTCATAAATTCAATTAATTCTGACCCATAGCACACATAACAGAAGAAACATCAGAAGTTATAAAACTTCCTCCACTTCTTTTCTGAAGAGTTTTTCTTTTTTGGCCATCAACATCATTTTTGGTTCATCGTATAGACCGACAGACATACATACATACATACATACGGTACATTGCGAAATTTGCTGCCAAGAAATTCATGTAAATATACTGATGTGATGAGTGTAGGGGGCTTGAGGAGAGTTCCTTTAGGAAAGAGGGTGTGGTTACTCTACTAAATCGTTAAAGTATCGTGTCCTTTTTGGCAAGAAAAAGCTGTTCTTTATTATATATACTTTGTACATATGTATGTGTGTATTATTTGTAAAACACCCACACATTCATAGTAAGTGGAACAGTAACATTTATAAAATTGCTCTTAACTTCTACTCACAACCGTGCGTCGTCGGTCGTGTGCTAGATAAGTTCTAATTGATGATGACTTAAAAGAAGGGCTATTTATGATATTTTACATGATGGCTTCTGATTTCGAGGAGTTTCCATAAAGACGATTAAGATTGAAATATAGGTATACTGTGGGTGAAAATGGATGTCATATGTCATCATCATGTGCCTGTACATAACAATAGTTGACCTCTCACATATTCGAGTAAAAAACGACAAGAGTGAGATGTTTTTGTGTGTTTGGAACTTATGAAACTTCTATATATACAAGAGCATCAAAAATAAAGTTTTAATCAGTTTTTTGAACAATATTTGCATAGAAAAATTGTATTTGTTTAATATATTATAAATTATGTGCATATATAAATTGTGATTTTTAAGAAATCTTTTTTTTTCACTATTGTTTGTTATGGTTATGGTTGGTTCCTGATATGTACTGTGATACGAAACAATCATGAGACACAAGCTATTAATTTGAAAAAGTTTGGAATATTTCTACTGTATCACTGACATATGTATATGTATGTGCATACCTCTGGAAGAGAGATCATAAAATAACATGTCTCTAAATTTTAAATTTTAAATTTTAAATGTCGAAATAAAAGAATATTAATCTAAAATAGTGTAAGCGTTTTCTTAAAATAAAATAAAAATGGTTTATTTTTTGTATTATATCTTAATATTGTGTATATAAAATAGGGAAAGAAATATAAAACTAAAAATTGGTGTTTTTTTCTAAAAATGTGGTTTATTATTGAAACCAGTCCTTCAATTCTTTTAGAGAGGTTATCCACATTTCATTAAGTAGCTATGTTAATTTATTTGTATTGTGAAAAAAATATTGTTAGCTGGATCAAATTTTATTCGAATATTTTCATTATTAAATTCAAGCATTTTTAAGATAATATCTTACTCATCCAAAGTCATTTAAGACTATACTTCTCTTATTACGTAAGGTTCAATGTTTCTTGAAAATAAAAATAATGGTGCACTGTGGCGTATAAGCACTCCACTAATTTTGTTTTTTCTGTAATTGCATGTGTACACATTTTAAACTTCCCATTGGAAGTTATCTTGGTTGGTCTGATTTGTTCGATCGAATATTTTGAAACTTGTTAATGCTTAACTTTCAATAGGAAAATATAGTAATCAAGGTTCCTAACCTGGATAAAAGGTTTAAGATAGCTGTATGTGTATACGTATGTAAGTCTGTATGTATGCAGATCGGGAAACTTTTCCTTCAAATAAATTTTGTTTTGCATCAAAAGATGCAGAAAGGACTTTTTAAAAAATTGAGTGGGTGTTTTTTTTACCATAGCAATTTAAATAAAATGCACGAACTTGCTCATGTCAACAAAGAGTATCTTCTAAAATATTTCCTGTATTTTAAGATTTAAAAATGTACCTGCAAAAACAGTTTGTTTTCAAAAATTTAAATTCTTGAAAAAACTTAAAAACAAATTAACGGTTCAATGGTAACCCCCTGGAGCAATACAAAAATATTACATTACATTACATTTCACACTACTCAGCACATAAATGTACAGAGTAGAGAACACAGCACCTTGAGCGATTAGACTATATAAGGTGATAACAACACAAGACATTAGTACAAGACAGAAGGACAGAGGAGAAAGAACAACATACAGAAAGAACACATGACAACAGCACGCGGTAAGTTTCGAGACGGTCCCCCATCTGAGTACTAACCACGATCACTCATGCTTGATTTCGGTGATCGATGGGAACCGAAGCTTTATCAGTGACTAGGCCGTTGTCAATATATATATAAAAATATATACTATCTATACCTATATATATTTTTTTTTTTTTAATTGAAAGAAGCCAAGTTTAGAAACAAAAATTTGAAGGGAATTTAATAAAAATCTGTCGGTTTGTTTTTGAGAAAATTCGAATTTTCGATTTTTTACCAAACGATTTTCTATTTGTAGTCTTAAAAAAAATGAAAAAAATGCCTAACGCGAATCGGCTTAAAACCTCAAACATTTGAACTCAATCGAGCCAATGGTTTGGGATGTAGGGGCGAAGACAGACAGGTGGATGGAATCAAGGGACCCACTTTTTTAACTTCTCTACCATCATAATGTTATAATTAAAGTCTCGAGTTCGAAATTTCGTACAAATTCAAAACTTGCCATATACATATGTATGTAGATTCTATGTGTTGCAAGTAATAAATTAACGGTTTTTTATTAATTAAAAAAATGACAAAAATATTTGTCACCTCGAATATTTTGCGAACAAACAATCATATTAGATAATAAAGCTTTTGACAACTGATTACATTTCAAAAAAAAATAGGAGTGACAGTTTTTGTCTACAAAGTCCATAAACCTAGAACAGAAGGCTGCAAGGACGAAAGTAGAAGAGCAGTCAATGCTGAGTATATGGAAGTACCACTTCTGCAGACTGTATAACGGCCACGATGAACCCAATTCCGCTGTCAGGCAGAATGATCCATTGAACATAGACGACGAAAGACAACAATTCCGTCTTCCCGACTTAGACGAAGTAAAGATTGCCATATCTTTACTGCGTCTAACAAAGCCGCTGGAGCAGATGGCTTGAATGTCGAGCATGCTCCAAATTATCTGTAAGATATGGTCGGAAGAAAGCATGCCCGATGAATAGAACCTCTGTATTGTTTGCCCGATTCTGAAAAAAGAGACCCTTTAAACTGCACCAACTATAGAGGCATCAGTCTACTTAACATCGCTTACAAAATCTTCTCTGCCGTAATTATATCAACGTCTAAAAATGAAAAACTTGAAAATTGGTTCCGATATACAAATAAAAGTCAAATCTAGATCTGCAGCAGGATCTTTCTTAACCTTTTATCTGCAGTGATTTATACTGCGGATGTTGTATTTGTTATTCATATACATTTCTACTGTATTTATGGATGACTGCACTGTCATGCGACTTCTTCAACATCGTTCTGGAAAGAATTATGCAAAACTCACTCATCAAAACTAGAGGCACAATCTTCCAAACGACCACCCGATTACTTGGAAACGATGAAAATATGCCATAATTAGAAGACCTAAGCGTGAGGTCAATGGCACGTTTTTGAGCAATGCGGCGGAAGCGGAGAAGATGCGTTTAGTGGTCAATGAAGGCAAGACCAAGTATATACTGTTATCAAGAAAGAACACTGTACGACGACGTCTTGGACAAAACGTCATCATGTATAGCTATAACTTCAAGGTATTAAAGGCCTTGTCCACTTATTCAACGCTATACATTCAACACACTGTCAACAAACGGATAATAACTCTTGCAAATCGCTGTTTTCTTTGGATTTAGAAGGTAATTAAGTAATAAAGCCATTTTTCGGAATCATAATCCCGCTTCTCATTTATGGCGCTGAGGCTTGGACCTTGTCGAAGAAAGATGAGAATGTCTAAGGATGTTTCGAGCGAGAGAAAAATATTCTTTGGGTGATTTTTGTTCCCGTCTGCATTGATTCAGAGTATAGGAGAAGATACTAAGACAAACTGTACTGGCTGTGCAGCGACAATGATCCTAGTCAAAAGAAGTAAAGACCTTAGATGACTGGCTCATGAAGAGCGACTGAACATCAACGCTCTAGCCCGGATAGTGTATGAATCCAATCCACAGAGACGATGCAGTAGAACAAGACCGCGACTTAGATGGCAGGTTGTAGAGGACCTGAACCAACTTAAGCGAAACTGAAGACAGGTAGCTAGGGACCGAGTTATCTGGTGTCGCATGTTGGTTGAGGCCTAAATCTTGGACTTAAGTGCCACCTAAAATAAGTACTACGGATGGCTTTCCTATATGTTTATATATTCATATAGTTTTTGTTAACCTTAGCTAATTTAAATTTAACATTGTTGTTTTAAAAATGTAAGGTTTTTCACCCTATTGCTGATATAATTAGATTGTGTTTTGTTATTTAAAAACAATCCCTAATGCACTACAAAACAAATTGGATACACGCAACCATAAGTATGACCACCAACAATAAAAAAATAAAAAGTACCAAGTGGCACTTAAGTACTTAAATAAAATTTCAAGTTATCTGGGGAATATTATCTTCTATTTTTTGTTAAATCCAATTACTACAATGGATATTCTGTCTTAGCTCAATATGATTTGAAACAAAAGCAAAAGCATCAGACTAAATTCAACATCATCAATCATTACCACTCCTCGTCTATACATCGCATAATAACAAAAAGCGATGGAAATCCTTCGGTGGAGTGGAGAGCGCATATAAATTTAAATTTAATAGCTATTAAATTAAAAAAAAACAGAAGTAATAATTTGTGTTATACCGCAGGCGCCATGGAATGGGTACATAAATCTATATATATCCGATCTCAGATCCGTATGTATGTATGTAGATATACTCCTTCTTAGATAGCACTTTGGGGTTAAGCGTAAATATTTCAAGAAATTTGCTTTATTTCACTGTAGGGAAACATTAAAATTACGAGGGTTGTGAATGGCGATTAGCTTAAGTCGTCCTATCACATTGCTATATACATACATTGTATTGGAGAAGAAAATGGATTTTATTTTGTTTTTGTAATATTAAAAGAAAGGGTATCCCAAGTGGGATTACAAGGCAATCATGTTTTATTTTATTTTATTTTTTCCTCCCTCTCTCTCTCTTAAGATCCCATATATTGAGGGATGAACCAGGGCCAACCATTCAAATAAAAGTTGAGGTCAAACTAAATATAAGAAAATCTTCAATGTGGACCTAAGAAACGCACAAGAAATTCATATTTAGCAATGGTTATGTAGATTCATTCAGATTGTGGTCGCATTAGGAATCATTGCCAATTGGGTATTTATACAAAGTGCCTTAAGGTTTTTTTTTTGGTTTTTGTTTAAAATATTTTGCTGACCTATAACAACAATAGAGAACCCTTGGTTTGGTTAATAAAAAATGAGTAGGTATAAATGTTTGATAAAACTGTCAACTACCATAACAAATTGCATGGGGTAATTATAATGATTTATTAAGGTTCCGCACCCTCGAGCCATGTTTGTATATAAGTATGTTTTGTGTATGAACTTGAAGACTTTATTTAATAAGTAAGGCATATAAACTTCAGAAATGTTGAAGAACACTGAACAAAACAAACCCTCTGTGAAATGCTGGCATTTGTTCGCTCTAATGGTTCATGTTGCTTGTGTAACTTTCAAAAATAAGACATATAGGTCAGGTAATTTACTTACTACATTTTGTGGCGCTTAAGACCTTTAAGCTGGTATGATATTCCATTAAAAACAAGGGTTGTTTTTGGTGGGTTAAGAAATCTTAACTTTTCACAGTCGAATAATCTCGACAAAGTCGTATTAAAATAGAACCATTTCCTGTTAAAACTTATTTATTTACTAAGGTATATTATATTAATAACACTGTTAAAAGAAGTCATGTAGATGGTGATTGCTTAAGTTCAAATTCAACTTAAAAACCAATCTATTATGTAAGGTTTTTGAGATACAGCCTTTTATTATTCGAAAAAATACTTTATATTATGCTTTTTGGGGATATGTAAATTCATGAGTAGCAGTTTTTTTTTCAAACAAAATACGTAATGATTTTTTAAATCTAAAATCCCTGGCCTTAATTCAATATTCCTTTCAAAAATGTTCAGTATCTTAAATATAAATTCGGTGGTGCAACAGTCCGTTGAGAACTAAGGCCTAGTGACTAAAAACTTTCAACCATTCCCTTGTGTGAGTAATGTTTTCACGGATGGAAGGGACCTTCATTTTTAATTCGAATCCCGTGAGAACAAAAAACTTTAGATAGCAGAGACAGGTATTGAACCCAAGACTTCTAGCATGACAGTCCTACGCACTAACCATCACGCCACGGGTACTACAGTATCTTAATTATTTTTCAAAAAAAATCTCATTAGTTGCAAGTCTGCACCTGCCATATATTAACCTTAAAAAAAACTCTTAAGCATTTATGCTAAGCAGGTTCTCAACAGAAAAACGTAAAACCGTATTACAGTAATTTTTGATCTTATAACGAATTCGAAGTCTTAGGGTTTTAACATCAAGTTTTTCGAATGAAAGGGGTTTTTCAATAAGGGCGGGTAGATGTTGAAATGAAATAAAAAAAGCTGTGTGTGTAGGAGTACTTTAAACTTATCATAATCTTTAAATCTAGTTTTTAATTATTTTGTTTTGACGAATAAAATTATTAATAAATTCATTCGAAATAAAAGATTCAAAATAAAAACATCATAAATATTTTGTTAAGAAGAAATTTGGTTTTTAATTAAAGAGCCTATAACTTCAGAAGTGGGATTCAAGACTACCTATTACTGCAATTTTTATTTAACAAATATAAAATAAAAAATGAATAAAACAGATATACAAAATTGGTTAACCGAACACGACATTCCTTTTTCGAGTTCAACTTCCTTAATAAAGGGTGTCCCAAAATTAACGCAAGATTTGAATTAAATAGAAAACGCCGTTTTTAGTCTTTTGATAGTTATATTTTTATTGACTCGTAAAGTACATAGGATAAGGTTATGTATGGAATAACACATCGGACAAATGGCCTCCACGGCTTTGCATGCACATGCGCACTCTTTTGCTGAAATTTTCCATGACCATTCTGCATAAATGTGGCTGAATTTCGTTGATGCAGCGTTGAATCTCCTCCTTTAATGCACGGGTGGTTGTGGGCTTGTTGACATAGACTTGTGATTTCAAATAACCCCATAAAAAGAATTCTAATGGTGTTAAATCACACGATCTAGGAGGCCAATTTTGATCACCGAAACGAGAGAGTACACGACCTGGAAATGTCTCATGCAGTAATTGAATTAATTGAATTGTTTCACGGGCTGTATGACATGTGGCACCGTCTTGTTGAAACCACATATTGGACACATCAATATCATCCAATTTTGGCAGAAAGAACTGTGTAATCATGTTGCTATATCGAGCACCAGTAACAGTCACTGCTTGACTAGCATCATTTTCAAAAAAATATGGCCCAATTATGCCTCCATCCCAAAATCCACACCATACAGTCACGCGTTGTGGATGCATTTGTTTTTCGACAATCACATGTGGGTTCTCCGAACCCCAAATGCGGCAATTTTGGCGATTGACAAAGCCATCAAGATGAAAATGTGCTTCATCGCTTAGGATGATTTTGCTCGAAAAATCAGGGTCCATTTGTTGATGTTAAATAATCCATTCAACGAACTCTCTTCTCTGTCCATGGTCATTAGGCTTCAATTGTTGTGTTAATTGAATTTTGTAAGCATGAAGACACAGGTCTTTGGTGAGTATACGCTGTAGAGAGGTTCTTGAAATTTGCAATTCTTGTCCACGACGTCGAATTGTTTTTGGACGACCAGTGTGTTTGGCGTCTCCAACGGATCCAGTCTCCATGAATTTTTCAATTAATCTCTTCACAGTTGACGAAGTTAAAACACTATTCCGACCATATTTTGTATGAAATTTCAAAGATTTCAAGCTTTCACTATTTTTGAAATATTCTTTAGTAATGAAGACACGTTGTTCTCTCGTGTAACGCTCCATTTTTAATAACCCTATACTGTTAGCTGTCAAATTGCTTTTTTTCAGGGTAGCCAACACTTCACTGCACAAATGGCGGCAAATTCAAATCTTGCGTTAATTTTGGGACACCCTTTACAATTAAGGAAATTATATAATGAAAAAAGGAATGAACTGGATCTAAATGATGAAGATAATGATGACAATTTTAATGACGCCGGAAATGAACCGCTCAACCCGCAACAAGAAGAAATTAATCTTGATGCAGAGATTAGAATCTTAGAAAAACGACAACGTATACAACAATTGCAGCGAGAGTTAACCATAAATTCTGTAGTCAGCTGTCCAAATTTTGAAGATGTTCAACACTTAATGAATCCGTTTGACGAAACTTATGATGGCTATAAGTGGCTTAAAGATTTTGAACGTGTTTGTGATTTATTGAGTGCGGATGATGTTTTTCGCTTAAGGTCAGTCCGACGTTTAATGAAAATGAACTCTGCTGCTGAATTGTTTTTGCGAGTAGATAATTCTACGAATTTTTCCAATTTTCGACAAATTTTTTTATCGAATTTTGGTCGAAAGCACACCATATCTGAAGTAATCAACGAACTCCGAAAAACAACATATTGCTCATCCAAACTTTCAATTATTGGATATATCCTGAAAATGCAAGAACTTGCTGGTCAAGCGAACATGGATGAAAAAGAAGTAATTCAATTTATAATTGCCGGCTTTGAAGATGATTCAGTGGACATTGCTGTTTTGTATCCAGCTAATGACCTTCAACAACTCAAGGAATTGTCACATCGTTATGGTCAATTATGAAGTCAACGGAATTTTAGAACTCAGAAAAGAAATCCATCTTCTTCGTTTTCATTAAATAAGAATGACGACATTAAAAGACATAAGTGTTTTAATTGTTCACAAATAGGACACTTTTCAAGTTCGTGTCCAAATCCAAAGCGAGAAAAAGGTTCCTGTTTCCGTTGTGGTTGTGGTTCAAAAGAACACATTTTGAATAATTGCACGAAGAAATCAAATCCTCAAGTTGCATTAGTGGACCAATTTGAGAAGAATAATATTAGTTTTAAGACAAGCAATTCACATGATGAACATTTGCAAGAGATTAACCATGTAAGTGTTGCCTTTCTTAATAATGATTCCATATATCGATGTAATACTTTTATTTCTTTATTTGATTCCGGTAGTCCGATTAGTTTGATACGAAAATCTGCTGTTCCTAAATTGTTGATTAATCAATGGATTAAAGATTCTGGCTATAAGGGCTTAGGAGATTTTAAACTATGCACTTTTGGAAAAATCGAAATTCAAATTACATTTCGCAAATTAACTCGTACTATTTTTGTTTTTGTTGTTCCTGATTTGATTATTCCATACACTGTTTTATTAGGTCGTGATTTTTTAAATGCATTTAATATAAAATTTATGATAATTAATGTAAATTCAAGTGAAATTTTAAAAACAAAAATAAAGATTTTGGATGCAAATAAAATAAAAATATCAAATGAAGTGTTACATTGTGTATATGGCTCTTTTGAAAATTTTGAGAATTCCAAATTCATTTCCACTTGTGATCGGTGCCTAAATCCTGAAATTGATACGAGAGAGATAACTTCTTCTTTGTTACATATTGATCATTCGGTACCAGATATTTTTGCAATAAATATGAATTCTGAGTCTGCTGGCGCATTTGATGTAAATTCTAAATTAGATGAGGTTCGTCGCGAAGAAATTTTAAAAATCATTGAAACCGAATATCTAGATCTTTCAAATATTCCAATTATTGAACAAAATTATGACATGAAAATTCACCTCACTTCCGATGTACCAATAAGTTCACCACCCGAAGGCTTTCATATGGTGATCGCAAAGTAGTAAAAGAAATGGTTGGAGAACTTTTAAAAAATAAACAAATACGACCCAGCAATTCCCCTTATGCATTCCCAATTGTCTTAGTTTCCAAAAAATCAGGTGAAAAACGAATATGTGTTGACTATAGACCTTTGAATAAAATCATGGTACGAGATAGTTATCCACTTCCTCTTATAGATGACTCATTTTTTACAACATTAGATCTAAAAAATCATGTAAAATGTCTGAAAACTCCATTCCATATACAGTATTTGTTACTCCAGATGGACAGTACGAATATTTGCGAATGCCCTTTGGATTAAAAAATGCCCCTGCTGTATTTCAACGGTTCATTAATCATATATTGCGAACATTTATAGATGAGGGGGACGTTGTTGTCTACATGGACGATATAACAATCGCAACCCAAACTATTAATGAACACATGGACGTACTCAAAAAAGTTCTAAGAAAACTTGCCCAGTTTCGACTTGAACTTAAATTTAAAAAATGCAAATTTTGCTACAATGAAATAGATTTTTTGGGATTTTCTATTAGTCAAAAAGGAATTCGTCCCAATAACGGACATATTGAAAATATAAAACATCTTGCAATACCAAAAACTTTAGATGAAGTTCAAAAATGCTTGGGATTATTTTCGTATTTCCGAAGATTTGTTCCATCTTTTTCGAACATCGCTAAGCCACTTCAAAACCTTATTAAGCCAGGGACAAAATTTATTTTTGATGATGAATGTCGTTCAACATTTTTAAACTTAAGAGATAAATTAGCATCACCACCAGTTTTGGCATTATATAATCCGCAACGTGAAACAGAACTTCATTGCGATGCAAGTTCTGATGGCTTTGGTGGTATACTTTTACAAAAACAGAACGATAACAAATTTCATCTAATCGCTTATTTTTCTCAACGTACGACAAAGTCTGAATCTAAGTTTCATAGTTTTGAATTGGAAACATTAGCGATAATATACTCTTTACGAAAATTCCGTATTCACCTTGAGGGAATTCCATTCAAAATTATAACTGATTGCAACTCCCTTACTTTGACTTTAAATCGAAAAAGTTTAAATGCTAGAATAGCTCGTTGGCCACTTGAACTTGAAAACTTTAATTATACTATTCAACACCGAAGTGGACATTTGATGGGTCATGTTGATTCTTTAAGTCGCTATCCTTCTGTTTCTATTGAGTCATTAAAAACAAAAGAGGACATTACTTCGGTTATAAATCCAAAAGATATTGACATGCAGTTACAGATTACTCAAAACAGAGACGAAGATATTTTGAAAATACGCGAACGTTTAGAAAGAGAAGACGTTCCAAATTTTATTCTGAGTGATGGCCTTGTTTTCCGAAAATTAGATAGTCAAAATTTATTGTTATATGTTCCAAGTGAAATGGAACAACAAATAATAAGATTAGTTAATGAAAAAATGTGCCATTTAGGTGTAACAAAATGCCTCAATCTAATTAAATTGCATTATTGGTTCCCAAAAATGAAAGATAAGATCGAAAAATATATTCAAAATTGTATTCAGTGTGTAACAAATTCCTTGCCAGTACATTCATCTAATCGCACATTGCACCAAAATTCCAAAAAAACCTATTCCATTTGATACAATTCATCTAGATCATTTTGGCCCTCTTCCGTCTTTTATTTCTAAAAGAAAACACATTTTGGTGATAGTGGATGCTTTTACGAAACATACAAAATTATACGCTGTAAATTCAACCAGTACCAAAGAGGTTTGTGCTTGTCTCGATAAATATTTTGAATATTTTAGCCGACCACGTCGTGTTATTAGTGATCGAGGTTCATCTTTTTCATCTCTTGAGTTTGCCTCATATTTGTTAGATAATAATATAGAACATGTTAAGACAGCAACCGCTTCTCCCCAAGCGAATGGTCAAGTTGAGCGTGTTAATTGAAATCAATGTTGGCTAAGATTTCTGAACCTGTTCAACACTCCGACTGGTCTAAACTTTTAATCAAAGTAGAGTATGCCATTAATAACTCTATTCATTCCACAACAGCTGTGTCTCCATGTCAATTACTATATGGCATTAATCAACGTGGACGAGAAGTAGATACTCTTTCAGAACATCTAGATAGTAAACGATTTATAAAACCAGACTTAACCATATTACGAAAAACAGCATCCGATAATATAGAACTAAGCCAGCAGAAAAATTCGGAGCATTATTTGAACACACACAAATTACACAAAAAGTTTTCGGTAGGAGAATTTGTCATGATCAGAAATATTGATACAAGTATTGGAACTAATACAAAATTCATTGCTAAATTTCGTGGTCCGTATAAAATTCATAAAGTATTACCTAATGATCGGTATGTAATAAGAGATATTGAAAATTGTCAGTTTAGTCAAATTCCGTATGATGGTATAATTGAAGCCTCTCGTATCCGTTCTTGGGTTGACACACGTGATTCTCAAAATTGATTTAATTTCGGAAAGGTTATACTTACTAAATTGCTATTAACTGTGTATTTATTTCATTTAAAATTAATCTTTGTATTATTGTTTTATATAAATTAACTGTTTCATGTTTCGATTAAATTATATAATATTGTTATTGATCGGGTCGATCAAAATGGTCAGGATGGCCGAGTTGTAGGAGTACTTTAAACTTATCATAATCTTTAAATCTAGTTTTTAATTATTTTGTTTTGACGAATAAAATTATTTAATAAATTCATTCGAAATAAAAGATTCAAAATAAAAACATCATAAATATTTTGTTAAGAAGAAATTTGGTTTTTAATTAAAGAACCTTTATGTGTGAGGTATTAACAAAATTATTTCTTTATTTGAAAAGCGCATGTATGCCATTAAGTGTGGAATATGGCATCATTCAAATGCCCGCCTCGGCTTCTTAACGGTGGCACGGATCCGAGTGGTCCAATTTTCAATGACTCTTTCGCATAGATCCGGCTGAATTTGAGCGATGGCCTGTGATATGTTCACCTTTAGGGCATCGGTCGATTGTGTTTTATTAGCATAGGCCTGCGACTTCAAGAAATCTCACAGGAAAAAGTCAAGCGGGGTCAAATTGCATGACCTTGGTGGCCAATTCACATCACCCCATTCATGCAAAATGTCAATAGTGGCGTTTGCTGTGTGGCACGTAGCGCGCGCCGTAAGAAATTAGTTATCATCGTTATGTTGCGCTCGCTGTTGACGGTGATGTCCTCACTAACGTCGTTTTCAAAAAAGTACCGCATTATCACCTGGTGAACCTCACATGGGTTGGTGTCGTCCCATATACGGCAATTTTGCTTGCTAACACAGCCATTCATCTAAAAATGCGCCTCGTCACTTGGGTGTAGGCCCAAGTCCCCACGCAAAATTCGCCAAGTTGAAGTCTGCGAAAGGCCGAGCTCTTGTCCACGGCGAGGAATAGGTTCTGCTGTACACTTTCACTGACCGCGGCGATGTTCTCGGTCGATCTTGCGTTCGTGGAACGTACGGGTGTTGGCTGATTGTTTACTGAACCGGTCGTCTCAAATTTGGCCACCAAACGTTGAAGAGTCGACTGTGAAGGGCCACCACGTCTACCGTAAAATGAGCGCAACGCGAGCAACGTTTGCGTTAATGACCACTCAATTTGATAATTAAAGTTTTATCGTTTGAACGTGCTGTTCAATCGTGTAACTTGCCATGATGATTTGGCATACATAACTGAATAATAAACAAAAGATTTGACAGATGTCACCAAAACAAAATGGGCACCACGGTGGGGCACCTAAATCTACCAGCGCCAATTGAAAACCCCTTTATTAAAAAAAATATTAAAATAATGTTGAAAACGGTTATTTCTAAGTTTATGCAAGTAAAGCCAAAATCGTAATATTTATTCGGAATCAGCACAAAAAATGTACTCTAAAACGAATTATTCAAAAAAGAAATTACATTCAAAGTAGGTATTTCAAAACCCCAGATAGAGATAGAATGAAGACCTATAAGTCATCTCATAACAAATGACAAATAACAAAAACTAATTGAGATACTAAAATGATTTTAATTGCATTTGTAAATTCAATTTATTGTTAAGGGAATTTATTGTTAAAAAACTCGTCTTTTAATAACCTGATGTGGTAAAAAATGTAAAGGTAATTTTGTCGCCTATCAGTGTTATAATTATTGCAAAATAAACATCAATTGAAACGGCATAGAAAGAGTGCATAAATGAAACTTATTTGACATTTGTAAGTCTTAGAGAAATAGGATTGACTGTGGATATCAGTTTTGTATCAATATTGACCAAAAAAACCTATAACCAAACGACATTACACCGTATATTCTGACCAAAGATTTAGGTTTTAACGCTTCTTGGGTTAAGGTAAACACAAGAACTCAATCCTTACATGACGTATCTTCGATGATTATAGTTCCTTGAAATGCATTAAAATGTTTCTAGGTTTCATCGAAAAATCATCTTTAATGATGTGAAGATGCCCATTTTTATTTCAAAGTCTACGTTATTAAGCACAAATGTCTCATTTAGAATTATTTAAAGCCGTCAATACCTTCATTTATTCACGAAGCCAATATCTTTAATTTTTGAAAAGATATTTTATTCAAATATAAATGTTTACCAACTCTTAGCAATATTTTGTAGGTTTTTATTTTTTATAAAAAAAAAACTGTCAATTCGATTTTTTTTCAAAATTTTACAATATGTCAAGAACGCCATTCTTCATCACAAAAAATTAATAAATAGAATTATTTTTTGTTCGAGGTGACAATTATTTATTTTCATTTTTTTGATTTAAAACATAAAAAACCTTATGTGAACTTTTTTTTTAATTATACTAGTTTGGTATCACGTCACATTAATTGAAGTTGATAGGATTATTAGTTCGAGAGATATTTGGGGGTCAACAAAATTGTTAATTTTTTTTTTGTAAATTACTATAGTAAAAAATCAATCTTTTTCTTTCTGCACCTTTTTGTTTCATTATCTGTTAGACAACATTAATTTGAAGTCGATATCTCCACCAGTTTCTGAGATATATATAGCCTACGAAAAAAAAGTTCCCGAACGTACCATTCTATGGTTCTACACTTACAATATAACTTCCTACGGGAAGTTAAAAAGGAACAAATACTGCAACCGTAGAAATATTAATTCACTTCTCTTAAAAAAATGCTCTTATATGAATATCAGAACAAAATCTATTGTTGTTAAAACCTTCGTTTAAAGAAACAATTCCTAACTAAAATTCGTAACACTAGACGGTTATTGTAAATTATAGGTTTACAGTAATTGAAACCATTTTTTGACTGTATTTTTATGAATAATCAATATATTTATTTATTTATTTATTGATGTCTTCAATTGGTGTATATGGTGTATGCCCATTAAATTCATACAACAAAACTCTTACGTTCTTAGCAACTGGTATATTGTTTCATTTGAATTACAATCACTCCCACATAATTGTCACTAATTATTTAGAGACTAAATTTAATCCTTTCGACATCAGAACCCAATAAAACGATAAAAACTTAAAAGCAATCAATGCTTCTCTAACTATGTGAATGTAATATATTTGCATCTTTTACATACATCTAAAAGTTAAACTGCTATGTTAATCGTCTTCGTGGAAAATACTCATTTTGACGGCACCGAAATGCTTGGAGTAAAACCACAAGAATGGTTTAACCTATAATCGAAGCTTCTATATACACATCCTCAATGAAATGTCTCCAAACGATAAAATACAAAATTCGCTTATCTTATATAAATGCACCTAGACCCACTTTATACTTCTTGTACTTCCAGTAGGTACATAACATTTTCTTATTGCTATATTGCTCCTTGACATAATATATTAAATAATTTCTAAACCATCCATCTTTTAGCTCCTACGCCTACTTGTAATACAATTCACAAGTAATTTCATCAAATACCTATTGAAGTTTCTGCTCGAGTGCTGATTTCGTCTAAATACACACAGTCTCTCTGTTGTACTGCCGGCTGGCTGATGTTTTGGATTGGCTATGGCTGTGAGAGAGATCTTATCCATCAGCTTCAGCAGCTATAAAATGTATATATATCGACCTACCTTGCCTATGCGTCTTAAGAGCTGATTCTATATATTCTATATTCTATAATGGTGTGTATCACCTTACTTAGTAGCGCTCTTGATGATAAATATCTTCTCGAATCCTTGATACAAGAATAGGAGTAGGTACTCGTATAATTACGATTTCTCTCGAGGATTTCCAAATAACATATTCTCAACACGTATCTATTAGAAATTAGAATGCGGAGATATGTATCTATACGTTTTTTGAAATGTTTGTATTTGGAATTGGTAAAGAGGTATAAGGCAAGGTAAGGTTATGTTTTATCGATATTTTGTAAATATCACAAAATTAGGGTGACCATGTTTAAGAACAAAATAGAAATAAAGTTGTAAATCGTATTTTACGAGAATTGGTGCTGAAATTTGGTGAATTCGAAACCATAATGAGTGTGAATTCTTGAACAAGGTACACAGGTCGACAAAATTATGTTTATTTTGAAGGACAAAAACAAAACAATGTTTTTTAACTTCCAATAGGAAGTTATTGTAACCGGTCCGATTTATCAAATTGAAATTGTTGATATTTCTCGACGTTTCAAGGTCCCTAGAGTCTAAATAACGGATTTTTAGAGAGATGTCTGTGCGTGCGTGTGTATGTGGGTTTGTACGTGTTTAATAGTTCAAGAACCACTAGAAATATCGACTTCAAATAAATTGTGTTATAAAGATAATAATGCAGAAAGATGCAGAAAGAACTCTCGAAAAAATTGCATGGGTGGTTTTTTCCCATAGCAATTTAAAAAATAGGTGAAAATTTTGGTTAACCCAAAATACCTCAAGAACCAATAACGCTAGCGACGTGAATTAAATTTAAAATTATATATTGTAACGTGATACCAAACAAGTACATTTTTGGAAAATATCCAATTAACGGTTATTTTTATAAATCAAAAAAACTGAAAAAAAATATTTGTCACCTCGAATATTTTACGAACAAAAAATGATTTTATCTCCAAAATAATTTTATGCAACGAAGAATAACGTTCTGATATCTGGTAAAATTTAAAAAAAATCAAATTGACAGTTTTTTTTATAAAAAATAAAAAACCTAGAATAAATATTACTACTGGTTAAAATTGATTTTCTATACTTGAATATCTTAAAAACTAGATATAGGTATTGGTTTTAACCAAATTTTGTCTTATACAAAATATTGTTGTCAACATTCAGTAAAGTTTTGAGAAAAATTAAATCAACAATTTGTCTACAAAAAATAAAAACATTACTAAAAGTTGGTAAACATTGATTTTTAACTCAAATTTCTTTGTAAAAATTTAAGATTATGGCTTCAAACTAATTTTATCTTATAAAAAATACTGCTTCAACATTCAGTAAAATTTTTATTAAAATTCGACATTTAGTTTTTTTTTCATAAAAATTAAAATCTACCAAAAATAGTACGCAAAATTGATAAAATTTGATGTACGGTTCTCGATATCTCGTGACTTCAAAAATATTTGATTCTGTGATAAATTTTCCTAGAACAATATCTGTATTTGTTTATAAAAGAAATTAGAACTTTCAAAAAATGCTACTGAAATTTGTGAAAATTGGTTTTCGACTAAAAATCTCGTTACCAAAAAAATATTTTGAAATTAAACTAGTCTTTTTGCCCAAGACCATATCGCCCAAATTAAAAAATTTCATAGCGCTCAAACATTTTGTTGTTGAACGATTTGCGGAATATTACAGAGCCCTTTGGCGTTGAAACTATTTTGAGTTATTTGCTACAGAGCCCAACATCAAAGTCGTATTGCCCAAATCAATTTCAAATATCATGGCGCCCAAATTAATAATTGACAAATCCAAAAGATGGCATGTCTTTCAAAATTTGGGCATTCTGACAAATTTTTTGTTTATTTTGAGTACTACGACTTTTTGAGTTTTAAACTTGATCGCCCTAAACGCAAACATTACAATGCAAATACATACCTCACTGTTTATACTTGTCTCAAAGCCCAACCACCCAAAATGCTTGCTAAATAAAACATTTTGGGAGTTATAACATTTCTAAATTTGAGCGTTACGACATTGAAAGTTGGTTTGGGTGATCTGACATTTTATTTGGACTTTGTGACCATTTTTAGTGATATTTTTTACGACCTCTCTCTTTTTGGGCTTTATGTCATTTTATGATTTGGGTTATGTGTCGTTGGGTATTGAGACATAAGAAACGATTGAAACCATAATTGTCATAATGCCCAAAATATGTCACAAATCCTATATTAAGATATTTTGGGATTTGGGCGCTATGGTTTTTGGCGAAAAGACCTAATGTCCATTTTAGTATCTCACTTAGTTTTCGTAATTTCTCATTAGTTATGAGATGACTTATGGGTCTTCATTTGACTATGTCTGAAGTTTTGAAAAACTTTGCATGTTATTCATATCTTGAATAGTTCGTTTTGAGTAAATTTAAGTACTGATTCTGAATCCAAATTACTATGTGCATAACCTTAGAAATACCCGTTTTCAACATTATTTTCATATTTTTTTAATTCTCGAAGTAAGGGATTGAAGATTTGGAAAATCATTTTGTATGTTATTGCATACAAAAACTACTACTTTACATAGCCTCAAAAAGCCTAATATAAGGTTTAATTTGAATTATAAAAAGTTTTATCTCAAAAACCTAACGTGATAGATTAATTTTTAAGTCAGATCTGATTTTAAAGTCAGATTAGAAAAACTATAAGTTGATTACTAATAACCTGGTGACCTCTCTTATTGTTCTTAAACATTCAAAAACTGTTTCTATACCAAACTTTAATCCAACATTGGTCGGGTATATTAAATAATAATAATAATGTTATATTCAAACAATAATGCATATAGTTACATAATGTATATACAGTGCTTGGTTTCTACGTCTGTGCATAGCATAGGTACCTACTCCGCTTTTAACAAATCTCCATAAATCTTTAAGCGTGCTACATACCTAATTAAATTTAAGTATATACTAACCTAATTGAAAGATATCTCTTATTATAGTGTAAATACATATACATACATATGTATGTCCTTATTTCTCACACGACGACGAAGAGCGACATAAACAAAATTTTTATTTTGTTTTGTATTTTTTAATGTCATTTTTGTGGCGTTGAATGAAATTTTATGTTTTGTGTTCTTGAATATATTTTTATATTGTGTTCTATTCAAATGTGTTGATGAGATGAGGAGAAGAATCATTAGAATAGTCAACAGACGCAGTGCTGGATTATACATTGAGAAGTTATTGCATATGCAGCTGCTCCTGATAGCTCTTATATGGCTTTAAATAATAACAATTTGTAGAAATAGTTTTTTTTTAATCTATGTTTATTTTTGGGACACAAATATAAATACTACAATAAGTGAAAAATATAATTATGTATTCAAATACAGATCTTCCTAAATGTTTTATTTATCAAACTATTTAACTATTATAGTTATAAGAAACTAAAAGTTTGTAAGAAAAAACCATTAAATTTGTCAACCTAAATTTTTTTTACTAATAAATATATGTATGTATTTGAGCTTTTGAAGCGCTTATGATTAAATTGTTCGTCAAAATCAAGTCCTTTGTTCTTTTGCACAAACAAAACAATACTTTTTTAAAAGATTACGTTGTCCTAAATTAAAATCGCGCCATAAATATTTCTATTCCTATCAAATTCCATCAATTAGTTTTCACTTTGCAACGTTGCACTTTTGCACTTTGCAAGTAACGTTTCACCTCTTTGCAAAATACGTTTCACCAAACTGAAATTTGCAAAGTGCAAAGTCTTTTCTGAGAAAAGAAAGGTTTTAGTTTGCAAAGTATTTCTTAATTTATTTTCACCAAGCAGTAAACTTTGAAAATTTGATTTAATATTTTGAAAAGCTTTTCAGTTATATACAAAGGGAAATTTTCATTTGGAAATAAGAGCTTGTTTTGAAGAGTTGTCGGAAACTAATAAAAAAAATTAAATGAACCGTTTTGAGAATGAAGAATTTAAAAAAAAATTAACAAGAGAATGGAAAGAGCCTATTGTTTTTACTTTTGACGAATTTACCAAACAAAAATTGAATTTTGAATTTTAGGGGTGATACGTTGATTCATCTCAATTTCAAAAATGCATGATTTTGTAGAGGTTATATAAAAAAACGTTGCTTTTGAAACTCTATTTTAAAATAATTTATACAAAATGAAACGTTTTGAAGAATGTCTTTAGACCGAAGAAATTAATAATAGTGACCAAAGAGTAATGAAAGAGAGTTTTCGGTTAACAAAAAGTATAAGATTTTAATAAAAACTACAATAATTCAGAAGATAAAGGTAAATGTGTTTAAGTGCCTTGCAACAACTTTTGTGTATAAGCAAAACAACCGTCTGCAGAGTAGTTCTACGAGTGTGGAATATTATCATTGATAAATTTGTCTCGAACACAATTTGCTGGGCAAGGATTTCCTTATGTAGCTGAAAAAGTTGACGGTACCATGATAGATATTGATCCACCTTTTTCCAATACATTTTTGATCTTAATAAAAATAATCCACAATTAATTGTGAAATCGAAAAGCCTTTTCACTTTGCAAACTTTGTGCAACACTTTGCACTTTTACTTTGCAGGACATTATTTTTGTTGCACAGATGCAAAGTGGTTTTTGAAATATGCAATTTTAAAAATACCTAAGGCAACCAAAAAAGGAAAGGCTAGGTTAAGACCTAAAATATTAAAAAAAAAAAAAACAATTTTTTATGATTTTGCACAAATATCTGTCTGCTAGATACAAATCATTTAAGTATCTTACTTATTTTCTCTAAATTCTCATTAGTTATGATGACTTATGAGTCTTTATTTGAGTTTTATGATCATTTTAGTAAACCTTGATTTAAATACTTTCCTAGTTTTGTAAAATATAGTTTAATTAAATGCAACTAAATTAATATTTAGTGCTGAATTCGATTCCAAACTTTGATTTTAACTATCTGCTAAAGTTTTAAAATTACCAGTTTTTATTTGTATTTTTGTTTACATTTTTCAAAAAATTAATATAGTAGAATTGATTAGACGACGGATTCGTTACAAGAACAAAAATTACTTTCAATCCGTTTTGTCTTTCTGTGTTCAAAACTGTTTTTATGGTTCAGGGTTAATTAAGACTCGTGAAATCTACCAACTTATAAAGTTTTTTCGAAAATTCAATTACTAACTATAAATATTTTCAACTAAGTATTAAAAAAAGTAATTTTAGATTTGAAAAACCATCACGAATTTTATTGAATAAATCTACTTTATGAATTTATTTAGCCTTAAAAGCCTTTTACATGTGTTTTTTTTTATTTTTGAAAAGATATATCTAAGAAACCTTACATGATAAAATAATATTGGATTTAAATAAAGGGTATCAGCACGGATTGAGAAAGTGCAATTTGATTTCAAAACTCTTAACAATTTCTTGTGCTATTTTTGAGACTGAATAAAATCTTTTCTGTATTTTCTGCCAACAAATCAGCGTCGTTAAAAAAAGAGCTAAGAGCTATACATTCACATGCATATACACGAGATATTGACCCCAATAGAGGTTGCTTATGTGGAGTCATATCATCATTTCAAGATGGTAATGCTGTCATTTGACATCTGTCAAACTCATACATGCATACAATTTATCGAATAACGCAAAAGATCGTGCCTATGCGACCAACAATTCATCAGATACATCCCCGAAATGTGCAAAAATCGGTTACAAAATTACTTCAAAAGAATGAATGAATGAATTATCTTTTACAGTTTTTAAAAATAGTTCTTAATTGAGGCAAATTCAAATCTTAAGTTAATTTCGGACACCATTTACATTTTTTTTAAGTATATTCTCCAAAATAGACCTTTAATATTTTTGTATGGCTTGTGCAAGATTACGTATTGCTTCGAGTTTACGAATAAGTTGAACACTTCTTAACAATTCCTTGTGTTATTTTTTACACTGCATAAAATCTTTTCTGTATGCCAAAAAATTGGCGACATTAATAAAGTAGCTAAGAGCAATATGTTGGCATACGTACATATACACTAGATATTGTCCTCAGAAACTTGGTTCAACGAATCGGCAACTATAAAGAAAGTGAGTGTTTTATTAAGCTGTACTTTCGAAACTGATAAATTAATTGCCTTTCACTATTTTTGAAAATAGCTCTAAAATGATTCAAATTTAAATCTTGCGGTTATTTTGGACACCCTTTCATTTAGTTCCCATAGGAATTTATTGCAATCGGTCCGATTTGTTGAATTGAATTTTTTTTTAAATTTCTCGACGTTTCGTCGTCCATAGCTCCAGAACCAGTAGAAATATCGACTTCAAATAAATTTTGTTATAAAGATAATAATACAGAAAGATGCAGAAAGAGCCCTCAAAAAAATTGAGTGGGTGGATTTTTACCATAGCAATTTAAAATATAAGGTGAACATTTTTAACCCTAAATATCTAATGAACTAACAACGCTAGCGACTTGAATTAAAGTTTATATTATACTAGCGGCCCGTCCCGGCTTCGCACGGGTAGACATAAATAGGTACAGATATTTAAGTTATAAGCATGCTAATTAAAACGACCATGAATCACTAAATAAAAAAAAATTGTATGCTTATCTTAAAGCCTCCCTGTACACTACGTTGGCTGTGGTATTTGTAGGTGGCAACAAAACGTATTGATTTTCAGGAGATCCTACTCGAGAAAGTGCCACATACAATTGCCCGTGGGAAAAGCACTCTTTTCATAAGTCGATACCAACTATGGAAAAAGTTTGTCCCTGGGATTTATTTATTGTTAGGTAAAAGGATATTTTTAAAGGGAACTGTAACTTTTTAAAAGATATGGGCAAATCAGTTGGTATCATCGGGATCCGCGGAACATGTGCGAGCTGACCGGCCGTGGGACCCACAATGATAGTTGCTACAATCACATTATCTCTTAATTCTTTGATCAATAGTCTTGTATTCTATAATATTGTCGAACATTTTTTTGTCCTATCATTAACACTCTCCGCAGCGTATGCGATGAAAGACATTTTATGGCTAATGTTTTTACACCTTCGGTTGGTTTTAATAGGAATTTCTAAAGATTTCTATAGTAATCTAGTACTAAATATAGCCTATGTTACTCAGTGATAATGTAGCTTTCTAATGAAAAAAGAATTATTAAAATCGGTCCAGTACTTTTTGAGTTTATTCGTTACATACAAAAATACAAATCTTTCCTCTTTATAATATTAGTGTAGATATTGTAACGTAATACCAAACAAGTATATTTTTTTAGAAAATAATTTATAATTTTTTTATAAATCAAAAAAACTGAAAACAAAAATAATTGTCACCTCGAATATTTTACGAACAAAAAATGATTTTATCTCTAAAATAATTGTATGCAATGAAGAATAACGTTTTTAACATTTGGTAAAATTTTAAGAAAAACCGAACTGACAGTTTTTTTACAAAAAATAAAAACCTAAAAAAAAAAACATTACAAAAAGTTGGTAAAAATTGATTTTCGACTGAAATATCTTTTTAAAACTTTGAGATATTGGCTTTAAACTAATTTTATCTCAGACGGCATGGGAAGTTATCAGTGTGGGTCACATCCCAGCCTCTTTTATGTATTTTATATTCATACGTTTTTGAAAAATTTTTCTTCAAAATAAACCTTTAATATTTTTGTATCGCTTGTGAAAAATAACGTATTGCTTCGAGTCCGGCCATTCGAATTTATATATTATCACCTACAGCTACAAACACCCACCCTCACCGCCACCACCACGTTTTTCTAATCCAGCTAACACAAAAAAAAATAAAAATCTTTTCACTCTCTGTTGCATATTATGAGGGGGATTTGAACGTAAACATATACTTATACATATATACTGATGACATAAAAAAGCGATTAAACACCGGTGAACATAAAAAAGTGGAATTCATTCAATTTTTTTGTTGTAAACCAACAAGGATTTTTATAGACCGATGACGGAATAAAGTGTAGAGAGAGGATAGACGCGTGCAACATTGGGAGAATTAACAACTTTTAAATTGATCATAAAAAAGAAAAACTATACTATCTACGTATATGCATTGGTATTTTATTAAATTTGTCCATTGTGTTTTTCTTAAATTCTGAAATTTAAGCTTAAACACACAGTTAAGAGGGAGAGTATAATTTAATATGAGTATATCTATGAATGCAAATATTATGGATTAAAAGTGATATTATGATTTTAAATCTTATCATTATAATATTATGGTAGCGTTAGGTATAGTAATGATAATGTTGATGCATTTTAATTTTAATTGAAAATATACATCTCAATGATTTATGGTATGGATATTTATAATAGGGTTGATTATAAAAGAGTTAACCTAACTGGATATATTTTATGAATTATAATTAATAATTTTTGAAGAGCAACAATGAATTTAATATTCAAGTTATAAATGCTAACGCTTGTGTTACCTGGGCATCGGAGTAACAGGAAGCCGAGAGATACCTAGATAATTATAAAATTCTGATTAAAATTGCTATTGAAAAAGTAAAACAAAATAATAAATTTATGTGGATGTATGTCAAGCAGTTCTTGATCGGCATTAGCAAACATTAGATTTTCTCTTCCCGGAATTTAAAAATAATACACATGTGTAGGTATTATGTCAATTAGAAATAGACGTTTAGCTATGTATAATCAGTGGATTTATATCGGATAAACATGGATTTTACTGGAGGTCAATGGGAGTGAGGTAGAAACTACAGAGTTTTCATTTTAAATAGCTGTCATCTTTTGACATTTGACAAGTAAAACTAAACCATTACTAGAATTTGAACGGTTTCTCTCTAACAACAAATATTGGTTCAAGTCGTTTCAAGGATTCTAGAATCAAAATAAAGGGTTTTTCAATATAAAGGGCGGGTAGATGTTGAAATAAAATAAAACAAGCTGTGTGTTAACAAAATTATTTTTTTTTTATTTGAAAGGCACATGTATGCGTGGAATATTACATCATTTAAATGCCCGCTTCGGCTTCCTACGGTGGCACGGTTTCGAGTGGTCCAATTTTCAATGACTCTTCCGGATAAATCCGGCTGAATTTAAGCGATGGCCTGTGTTATGTTCACCTTAAGGGCATCGGTCGATTGTGGTTTATTTGCATAGACCTGAGACTTCAAGAAACCCCACAGAAAAAAGTCTAGCGGATCAAATCGCATGACCTTGGTGGCCAATTCACATCACCCCTAGAGAGATAGCCTTACCCTCAAATCTTTCATGCAAAATGTCAATCGTGGCGTTTGCTGTGTGGCATACGTTTACAGGTTTACCTCGAAATAGTACCCGTAGCGTGATGGTTAGCGCATATGGCAGTAATGCCATAAATCTTGGGTTTAATCCGTGCCTATGACACATAAAGTTTTTTTTTACAGGTGTACTGTACTCATGTGAGGAAGTGGCAAATTTTTCAAAACTAATTCTTGTTATTGAAAGTGCTTTGAAAAATTAACCATTAAGGTCAGTTTTTTCCCCATCACAAAATCTCAAAACCATAATGCAGAAAGCAAAAATCTAGGATGCGAAAATCTCGATAACAAAAAATTTAGAATAGAAAAATCTCGAAAAGAAAAATCTAGAAATACAAAAATGTGGAAAAAGTAAAATGCACGACTGGTTTCCACGAACTTGCTCTTGTATCCAAAGAGTCTATTTAAAAATAGTACCTATAATTTAAAATTCCAAAATATGATTGTCTTCAAAAACTTAATTGCCATCAGAATTCTCAAAAAACCTTAATTTTTCAATTTTTTTTTTTTTTGAAAACCGGTTGTTTTTTAATTCATTTTGTATGTATTAAATTTGTCAATTTTTGTTCAAAATTATGTTTGGTATGCAGTTATTAAGAATATACATATATATCAATATACATTTTGTATTTAATTTTCGTAAAAAAATGATAACCTGTTTCCGAGATATCGAATGTAAAAAAAAAAAATCAATATTTTTGACCAACAAATTTGTATGTAATATACTGTTATTTTTTATCTATACAAACAAAATGAAAAACACGCCTAACGTGAATGTGCTTAAAGTCTTGACTTGCAAGTTTGAACTCATTCGAAACAAAAGTTTGGGATGAAGGAGTGACGACAGACATAAAAACGGACGGAATCCTCTTTCTTCGACACCTCTAACATCGTAATATCATGTTTGATTAAGATGTCTAGTTCGAAATTTTTAACGAATTCATAACTTGCCATATAGTCTCAAGTTAAAAATCTTGAATGCAAAAATCTGGAATAAATATATTAAATTTTGAGAAAATAGTTACATATAGTCATTCTTGATTTTTGCATTCGTGCTAGCGATTATTGAAATGGTACTCTCATTAATAAAGAGAGTACCGTAACGTTGTCACGAAAATTATTATAATTATTGATCGTAATTATATATGTTTACGTGTCGTGCTATAAATTCTTTTACAAAACTTCAAGACCTTGTTGGCCAAAACATTAATTTGATATAAATTGGTTTCTTATTATTATTATTTTTCTAAATATTTACATTAGTAAGCAAAGAATAAATGTGAATTTAATTTCAGTTTTGCTATTGTTACCATAAAGTGAGGTGTTAAAGAAAATAGAATCGCAGCAATTGCCTACCATATGTAAGGAATGAGTTCAGGCGAAATGTTCTCATTTTAAAATCACTGAGCACCGCCATATTTTTCGGGACCTGGGTTCTTCTCCAGTTTCCTATATCTTCAAGAGAAGATGACTAGCCCAAAAAGTAGTTGTCTTCGCGCTGCCCAAATTTGAACGCCTATAAAAGCATTTCGAGAACGAATACCACTAAAACCACTTAGGAAGAGAAAGATAATGTCCACAGAATTGGATATATTCATCACATCCATTCTAAGGGTCAAAATTAACCATCACCACCCTTCGGTAATGATTTGATTGAAAGACTCACTCCAAAGTCTCACATAACGCAAGTTTGGGGAACTAACGTGAAAACGGTTGACAAGTTATGCTATATAGAAGTACCATAAAGCTTATACAGTTAAGTTGTATAAGTAAAGATTTTATCTAAAGATTTGTTAGTAATTTAACGACATTCACTAAAAAGTCATTTGCTGTCAAAAACAACAAACATTTTTGTTTTCACTCAATTTAGAATTTGAAAAACTTTAGTCATGCTTTAAATTATTTTCATACATTTTTTTTTCTAAGAAAAAGAGCAAATATTCAGGTTTTTAAGAAGAAACCTTGAATAAGAGATCGTCAATTTTATATTAAGTTGCCTTTTAATTACGGAAACTAGCCTTCAATTCCATCTTATTTTTATGATGCACATAACTAGTGTCCATTGAATTGATTTTTACTTGCGACAAATAGGAACTATAAGGCAAGTATTGCATTCGTAAAAAAATTCGAATCAAACATGACAATACGAAACCATAGTGCAGGTTGGAAGTAAGGTTGTCAGCCGATTCAATTTTCAATTTTTTAATAAGAAAAATTACAGCAGCCCCCATAGAAATGTTTTTTGTTTAAAATCGAAAATTCGAATTTTTTCAAAAATGAACCGATAGATTTTTTAAAACATTCTCTGATAGGGCCCATACACTGCGCAAACACGTTTGTTCAAACGTGTGTTTGAGCAAACATAGTTTCGCCACACACTACACAAACATGTTTGTGTCCTACGGACACGGAGCAATGAGTGATTTAGCATGTGCAGCTTTGATTATTGCCTTGGCTATTAAAAAAAAAAAAAAAAAATTTTACACACCACAACCACAATACCGGTAAACTTTTATAAAGTTCAATGAATTCAGTCCAAAAAATTTGTTCCTCTTGTTTGAAATACAAAATTTATAAATTTTGTACATACAAATTAATTTAAAAAAAAACCCGCCCTAATGATTTTCGAAAAAAATTAAGTTAATCTAGGTTTTTTGAGAAATAAAATGGCATTTGAATTTTTGAGAAAAACATATTTAGCAGGTACATTTTTAAATCATATAATATAGGACATATTCTTAAACAGACTTTTTTGAAGATATTAGCAAGTTCTAGCTACCCAGCCGTGCATTATATTTCTTTCAAAATTGATTTTCTGTTGAATAAACCTTTTAAGATCTTAAAAAATTAAATAAATCTACTATTTGAAGCGAATTTACTTTAAATGTTCTAGAACTGAGATTTAAACATAAATTTCAAGAATATAAATGTCCTAAAAACAGCAAAAGTGACACTTTTGTTAATTGCTAATTGAAAAACACAATGCACGTTTCAGTGAAAAGAGATTCTAAAACGTGTAATTTCTGACTGCCACACAAAAGCTTCTTCCCAACTTCTCTTCAGATATTACGAGTATGTACTTAAATGCACCTATTTCCTCAAATTCAAGAACCAAACATTTTTTTCTATACAATTTTTAAGTTTTGTTGACTCCTTTCAGATCAAAATATTTTCTAGCATCAGCTCCAATCTATGAGTAAGCAGTCTGATAGCAATAGTAATAGTAGACTACCAAAAATTGAGTCCGAAAAAACTACTTCAAAGAAAGCCAGAAAATTCTTGATATCAGATTCTTTCTCATTTTCTGCGTTTTTGAATTTTTGTAACGTTTTTCGCATTAATAGAAATGGCAACAAAAAAGAATATATTCCTTTTGAAAAAAGCTAAGTTTCAAAACAATTTCTTACATTTCTGCGTGAAAGCAACAAAAAAAAACCCTCTAAGCTATTGTATTTTGCTCTTAAATATGGCATATCTAGAAAACTGTTGGAATCTTAGAATGCTTTCATATTCAGAGAGTCGACCAAATTAAATAGTTACACTATACCTTGCTGGAAAAAAGAGTTATAAAATAATTTAATAACTAAAGTTGTCACTTAAGCCCTTGAAATGTGTACATTTGTAAGGTTAAGATACACATTATGTTATTTAAATTTTGTTAGCCTTCTCAACAGAACATTTTTAAGACGTGAGTAAAAAGTCGTCCCTGATTAAAAGTCTGGACCCGCCCATGGGTATGCCAAACATACCTACTTACACACGCACACACATACATCTCTCTAAAAATATTTTATTTAGATTGTAGGGACTTTGAAGTGTCGAAAAATGTCAAAACTTTCAATTCGAAAAATCGGACCGATTACTATGACTTATAATGGGAACTTAAAGATCGGTTGGTCTTAAATAGCGCACCAGCAAATATATTTTTTTAAAAATCCAAAAACTAACATTTGTCATTAAACTTATTGAATTCATATGAATACTTAATCAAAATATGAGATACAATTTTGCTTTGAAATGAGTTTAATAAAGTTTTTATAATGAATTTTGTCTAAAGCGAAATAAGACAATGTTTTCTCTGAAAGTTCTTTCCTTAGGTTCGGATTTTTGTTTTCTTTTTCAAACAAAAATCGCTTTTGTTTTTTGGTTTGAAGGGATGAGTTTAATAAAATACACAGACACACAACAAAACAAATAGAAAAGTCGCTATTAAATTATACAAATATTCCAAGGTCGCAACAAGATATTTATGTATGATGTATGTATAAGTCTTTAAATATAAAGGAATTATCCATTACAACTTAAATTTTATTTATTTTTTGTTTTTCAAATTTTTATTTCCAGATAATTCCAGAAATGAATAATACATATATATATTTCGGTACACTCAAATCTAGATAATTAATAATTAAAGTTGGTTAAGGGAATTTAATTATATCTAAACTGTATTTAACTTGGCTTATTTGTTTATGACAAACGGCAACAAGGCCGTTAAAGATTTTGATTTCAAAAATAAAATTTAAAATATCCAACATAAAAAGAGAATGTTGAAATATTTAGCGAATAAATATTGTATAGAGTTTTTGAGGCTAATTAGTTTGAATTATGGTGTGGTGGGCTGCTTTCGAATAGTGATGTCAATAGTTAAGACTCTAACTCAAGCCATTTGATTTGCTTTATTTTGTTGTGCGTGTTTTAATCGCCAACTTCTTAGAATTTGAAAAGTTGACAAAATATTTAATATTTTGCTGCTTTGTATAAAGAATTAACGATGGTGACAATCGTTTTCGTTTGCTTTTCATTATATTTTGAAACACCATGGACTTTTTTGAGTTATTTATTTTTTTTTTCAAAAAAAACAATCGACCTAGATTAGTTTGAATATATGTATTTAAAATTTAGTAAACTACCTACCTGCTTAACTGTGAAAACAACACCATCAACCCGAATGCAAAAATATAAAATTGAAATTTTATGGTAATGATTCTTTTTGTTTTGCATCTTGTTTTTTGTTTGCTTGCCAATATATAAACCAACAGTTAGGTATTTTCTTACATTTGTTATTTTGGTTCATTAATCATTGAATAACATCGTTCATCTTCGTTCATCATGTCAGTAAACAACAATAAAAAAGAACAGCATAGAATTGTCTAGAAAATAAAAAAAAAGTTTCAATTTAAAAGCCTGAAATACAAAGGCTGCTTGACTGACTGTAGGTATTATGTCATGACATTTTTGTTTCAAAACGTCCAGACGCTAGTCTAACATAAATATTCCAAAAAGTTTAAAATACAAAAAACATAACAAAAAGAATTATTTATTAAGCATATTATACAAGAAGAAGAAAATAATAATACTATACAATAAAATAAGTGCTTTCCAGCCTTGGTTTGGATGGTTTAAAACCTTTAAGCTAGTACCTAGTATGAGCTGTTCGGAATAGGTAGGTAGTGTTAATTGAATGAGTTTAAATGGAAATTAATGTCTATTCTAGCCTTTCAAGCGGAAATAAGAACTCCTTTAATATATCATTTTTATTACAGGGATATTTATTTTTGTTTCCTCGATTTGCCTAACCAAATTATGAGCATTACAAAATGTATTGTTTATAAGTGTTCTAATAAATTTGTTGCTTTTAAAGGATTTGTATATATAAGGGTTGATCTATGTGAGTGGAATTCAGCTGGCTGTAGAAATCTGATATTTTTGGACTGATTAAGTAGCATTCATGCATCATTATTTAATATCCAATGTTTTTAGGCTATAACAATGTATTTTTATTGATGTTATCATCATTTAGTGGTTCAAAGATTTTAAGTGATGGGTTGGGGTCGTTATTCTAAATTGTTAAAATTTTGTATTCCCAAGCAAAATTATGGAAATCTATCAAAAATTATGTATAATGATGAGTTTCTAAATTATGTTTGAAAATTTATTATTTTAAAATTCTGTAAATTCAAAGTTCTAGAACTTCAACATTCTTTATTTATATGTTCCAACAAAACAACACTTAACACAACATACCTACACAACATAATTTTCAATTTCTATAAATTAAAGGATATTTGCCATAGCTAAAAATCTTACTAATATATTTTATATACTTAAAGCAAGAGTGTTGTTTAAAAAAGGATATTTTTGTGAGGAAACAAAATTCAAATAATTTTGTAAGGTTCTCAGTATAAAACAATTTAAAAATTTAGTGGGCAATGATGGATATAAAATAGCTCTATTTTTAACTTATTTTTTCAATGCAAAATTGAGAGATTTTTCACTTCTAACGTTTTTGGTAATAGGTAGTTTCTTTTGGAATTCAATTACGATAGAATTCTTGATAGGGCTGAATAGCTCAAGAACGAACAGAAATATTGTTCTCAAATAAAAATATTTGTATAGATAATAACATCAAAATGTGTAGAAAGGACTTTAAAAAAATCTAAGTAAGTGTACAAAACACAGAACGCTTCCAATAACAATTTTTAGGAAAAAAAATAAGTCTCTACGGACAAATAATGGAACTGATTCTAAATTCAATTTATTTTATTACTAAAAGTTGATAAGAACTTTAATATCTATACTTCCGAGAAATTTAATTTTATTAACAACTGCGTTTTAAGAATCTGCATATTTTGTTGATCCTTTTTTCCTAAAAATGTACAACTAAAATACTTGTGTAATGGAATTTTATTTTAAAATTAAAAATTCAAAGCTTGAATGTTTCATACGTTTAAAGAAAAAAATTGTTAGGTATTTCGCAGATTTGAAATTTGTTTGAGTGCTTTTTGAAGGGATATTGTTTTTTAATGAATTTAATTAATACATAAATGTATAGACTAATACTTAAAGCTAATAGCTACCAGGGCTTCTAGCTGATGAAGGGATATGCCTGTGCCAAAAAAATATTGACAAATTTTTAATCGTATTTCTTTTTATTTTCATTTTTATAATAACCAAACAATTATAAGAAGCATTGAAATTTGCTTTAATAAGATGTCGAAATATTTTTGACCAAAAATGATATGGTTAATTTTGTATTAAAAAAATAAAAATAATAAAAATAATTCATAGCAGATACATAGAACTATAAAAAAAATGTAAAATCAGATCGCAGATACAGCAACAAAAAGAGCGACTCGTTATCCGCATTCAAAGGGGGTTTTTCAATTGGCGCGGATAGATTTTGGCGCCCCCTGGCGACCATTTTGTTTTGATGACATCTTTTGTTTATTATTCAGTTGTTTAGGCCAAATCATCATGGCAAGTTACACGATTGAACAGCACGTTTAAATGATAAGACTTTATTATCAAAATGAGTGTTCGTTATCGCAAACGTTGTGCGCATTGCGCCCATTTAACGCTAGACGTGGTGGCCCTTCGCAGTCGACTCTTCAACGTTTGGTGGCCAAATTTGAGACGACCGGTTCAGTAAACAAAAAACAATCAGCCAACACCCGTACGTTCAAAGAACGCAAGATCGACCGAGAACATCGCCGCGGTCCGTGAAAGTGTACAGCAGAACCCGAGGCAGTCTATTCCTCGCCGTGCACAAGAACTTGGCCTTTCGCAGACTTCAACTTGGCGAATTTTGCTTGGGGACTTGGGCATACACCCGTACAAGATCCAACTGATCCAGGAGCTCAAAGTTCATGACCATAGACAAAGCCGTTTGTTCGCTGACTGGGCTTCGAATCGTTTGAAAGATTACCCCAATTTTGGCCGGAGTGACGAGGTGCATGGATGAATGTCTGTGTTAACAAGCAAAATTGCCGTATATGGGACGACACCAACCCACGCGAGGTTCACCAGGTGATAAAGCATCCTCAAAAAGTTACCGTTTGTTGTGTATTTTGGGCCGGCGGCGTAATTGGTTCGTACTTTTTTGAAAACGACGTTAGTGAGGCGGTCACCGTCAACAGCGAGCGCTACATAACGATGATAACTAATTTCTTAAGGCCCAAATTGAACCATATGGACCTAGACGACATGTGGTTCCAGCAGGACGGCGCGGGGCTACGCGCCACACAGCAAACGCCACAATTGACATTTTGCATGAACGATTTGAGGGTAATGTTATCTCTCGCAGGGGTGATGTCAATTGGCCACCAAGGTCATGCCATTTAAGCCCGATAGATTTATTCCTGTGGGGTTTCTTGAAGTCGCAGGTCAATGCAAATAAACCACAATCGAACGATGCATTAAAGGTGAACATAACACAGGTCATCGCTTAAATTCAGCCGGATCTATGCGGAATAGTCATTGAAAGTTGGACCACTCGGATCCGTGCCACCGTCATATTCCACACTTAATGGCATACATGCGCCTTTCAAATAAAAAAATAATTTTGTTAATACCTCCAACCTCCAACACAGCTTGTTTTATTTCATTTAAATATCTACCTGACCTTATTGGAAAACCCTTTACAAAAACTGTTAATATCTCTCTCTCTCTTATCCGGAGAAATTTCAATTCAATCAAAAATGAAGAACTCGAAAACTCTTGGCTTAGTAAACATAACTTTTTTTGAAAACATCACTCCAACATACCAGAGAATCCTACACAACAAAAACTCAACTTAAAAGAGGAATGAAGCGGGTGTGTTATGCTTGGGGGGTGTGTGTGTGAAAATGCGTAAATGTGAGAATGCAGTGGATGTGCTTGACTGAAACGAAAAAAAAAACCCTGGCGATAACAGAGCCAGGCAACCGTCAGAGACGTTTAGCCTGTCTACAATCTTATCTCTTATGTAACGATGATTATGAAGGTGAAGAGCCAGGCGACCAAAGGATTGTTCAGCCTGTCTACTTCTGCAGCAAGATGACTAGCGAAAACGCAAATTCTCAATTCAATCAAAATAAAACAAGATAGTTACTCCAACGAAAGTTGTGTGTTAACCACTAAGCTTTATTAGACAGAATGCCTCTTCTATTGATTTGCTGCGGCCTTTTATACTGTAGAAGGCGGCAGCACATTTCAATGGTTATGTTTTACAAAATGTGTTGTTTTTATGTTTCTGTTAGCACTTTTAAATTTACATTGTTTGTCAAAATGTGTTTGTTAAAATTAATGAATTATATAAACAAAAAAAATAATTAAAGAATTAAAGTAAATAATTTTAAATGTATGCATGTTTAAATGTTTTTTATAATATTTATGTTGTATTTGTTTAGGATGACTGTTACAGGAATGTATTTCCTTTTTTTAAATCCGTGAAGGGAAAAACTCTTTTTACTATCCGTCTTTATTTTAAAAATTACCCCCCAGAAGAATGCGAAACTTGTAGAGGGGCTCTCTTAGTTTGGCATATATTCACAGACTGTCCTGTTTCTCCTGAAATAATAATTACAGACTCAACGGAAGAAAAGCAGATTTTTTTTTCCCAAAAAATTGACAGAGGTTCGCCTTGCTTTTAAACTAAAAACTAAAAAATTCTGAGAAGACAACCCTGGCCAGTCACTGCATTGTAAGCGGTCATTCTCCAAACTTTGAAGGCGCGGAAGTTCTACAGACAGAGAAACATGTTTCGAAACGATACACGTTAGAAACATTACATATTCTCAATAACAAAAACAACATGAACCGAAAACAAGACACACAAAACATATCTGCTGTATATTGCTCTCTACTTTGTTCGTAAATGTAAATTGTGCTTTATTCAATTTAGACTTAACTTTATTCTTCGAAGTGCTAATTTTTATTTTTAATGTATATTAATTAATGTAATTAATATTAAATTTTGTTTTTCATATCTTACTTGAGTGAGTAAACTTTATTGTATTTGTATCCCATTGTTCTAACTAAGATCATTTGTATATTTTTTTTTGTGTTAATAAAGTTCCCCTGAAGAAGGCAGCAACCCCTGCCGAAACGTTGGGAAAGTTAATGTAACGGAATTGTTTTATTGCAAAAACTATAGTTACCAAAAAAGCCGACGGAAAACTATATTTCCACAATAAGTACACAAATTGGTCAATAAATTAACTCTATTAATATTTAAGCATATTTCTTTAAAACGGCATCTTATTGCACTGATGCTTTAAATGTTAATATATTTATAAATTTATTGTTGTAAATTATTTTTGATAAATTAATTAATAAATAAAAATGTCTAATTCAAGATGTATTCATCTTGATGATGCTAGCTAATTTAATAATAAGGAAAAAAATTTAACAATTAGTGATTGTTTTTTAATTAATCTGAGACGAACGAATTATACCACATATAGATAGGAGTTTTTATAAAGGCGGTCCTCAGGGCGACCGGGACAATTCCAAGGGCCCCTTAGCGAGAAATCACATGAAATTTAGATTCGAAAATCTTACTAACTCGAAAATCTTTTGTGGAATATTTTTTTTTAAATTCATAACTTTGAACTGCTTTGCAATATCCAGATAGCAAAAGTTGAAAAATCTTTCTCAAATTCATCGAAAATTGCTAGCGAGATGTAATGAAATGTCTAAAAAGTGACAGTTCGAAGACAGATACTCTTAAACGGACCTATTTATTGGAATTCCCAAATGTTGACTGCACCATTCCATCAACTGCTCTTATAAGAATATTTTTGCAGATGTCATTTATGAATTAGGCAAATTGCTAAAAGTTAAAGTAGCCATTCCGTGATAAAAACTTTAGCAAATTGTTAAGAGATAGTAAGATGTTAAAATCGTTTATAATTAGATAAATCATCTTTTAAGCTTAGTAAATTGCTAAAAATTACTTTAACGTATTATTATCTAATAAATCGTTTAAAATTGCATTAATATCTTTAATTTTTGCCAAAATATTCGAGTCAAAAATCAATTTTTATCAACTTATATTTTTTTAGTTTTAGTAAAATAACAATTTCTTCGATTTTTCTTAAAGTTTTTCCAGCTGTCAAAAAAGTTATATTTGGTTGAAAAAAAAATATTCTAGAGGTCATATTATTTACTGTTTGTAAAATATTTTGTATCAATTTTGTTGAATTATAAAAAACCGTTAATTGAATTTTGTCAAAACTATACTTGTTTCATATCACGTCACTGGTTTTTGAGATATGGATGACGAAAAATGGTAAATGGTACGCATTCACACATATCTCTCTAAGAATCTTTTATTAAGATTCTAGGAATTGAGAAGTGTAAACATTTTCAATTCGAAAAAAGGACCGATTACAATAACTCCCTATAAGAATTTAAAAAAGTGAAAAATTTTGTTAACACAAATATCCCTCGCTAGCGACTTCAATTAAATTGATATTTTCATTAATACATAAAAAAACTGGAAAAAAATATTTGTCACCAAGAATATTCTGCTAACAAAAAATGTTATTACCTCCAAAATAATTGCTAGCATACAAAAATTACGTGTTTGACATTTGTTGAAATTATCGAAAAATCAAAGTGACAGGTTTCTTCCAAAACTTAAATACCTTCTACTAAAAGTTGGTTAAAATTGATTCTCCACTCGAATATCCTAGTAACAAGATTTGGGCTTCAAAATGTTTTTATCTGATGGAAAATATTGTTCTTAACATTTAGGAATTTTTTAAGAAAAGTCAAATAGTAATTTTTTTTATACAAAATCAAAATCTAAAATATACCTCACAAAATTGAAAAAAAAAACAAACTTATTTTTGACTGGAATATCTTGAGAATAAATATATGTAGGTAGGCTTTCACTAACAAATTTTTTTATATTTTTATTATCACCTTTAGAAAATGTTCTTAAAAAGTCAAAGCAGTATTTTTTTTTCGTAAGAAATAAAGACTTTAAAAATCGCTATACTAAAAACTGGTTTTCGATTTTATTACCTCGAGAATAAAAAAAAATATTCAAATCAAACTTACTTAGAATATTGTTGTGAACTTTTAGTTAATTTTTAGAAAAATACAATCTTCAAAAAAAACGATAATCTAGAAAAACAGCTAAAAACTTATACACCCACCGAAATATTTATAAAGGGAAGCTAATTTTATTATCTTTAATATGAAAGCAGTTATTTTTCAGAAAACAAATTAAAAATTATTTTGGATACTTGGCAACCCTCAATTTCTATGTATTTTAAAACATGTATATTTATTATTTTAAAATGAAACAGTCGTTTCTACCGAAATAAATATTATTTACACATTTAATTTGACCTTCAATGAGAGCGCAAGTGATTAAAAATAATTATTATTGTTTTAACAATTATTTTTTATTTATTTTTTAAATTTTTATTGAATTTAAAAAGCTTTTTGGTGTTTTTTTTTTACAATGCCGTGTGAAAAGTCTTTGACCGACGAAGAAAAAGGAAAAATCAAGGTATACCATTAGAAAGGCTTGTCCAATCGAAAAATTTCACGACATTTGGGAAGGTTGAGCTGCGTCATTGACAACTTTATCAACAAAGGTCCGGATTATGAGGCAAACAAAAAAAACGACCAGGAAGGACGACGCCGCCGCCGCTCGTCAACATTCGTGCCAAAAGAGAGATGAAAAGACTCCTCATAGAGACAAATTGTGTGCTTAAGAAGTACAAATTGTGTGCTAAATAGGAGTACGACTAGTCCAACAAATAATATAAAATTATTTGAAGCTTTCCTCCGAAATCAAATGTGCCAAACCTGCTCTCGCCGCGTCACAAACTAGCTCGACTTCGATTTGCTGAAAAACACCAGTTCTGGAAAGAGGAGTGAAGAACACTGATTTTTACAGACGAGACGAATTTTAATTTGGATGGTCCAGACGGCGGCGGACACAAATATTGACGCTCTTAAATCGACCCCAAAATAGTGCGCAAACGGCGAAATCTTGGTGGAGGATTCCTTATGGTTTGGGGATGTAGAATACAATAGACCTACTCCCATTTCCTTCGTGAGCACAGGAATGGGTTCTGTTTATTACATTCAATTGCTTAATGATGTCTGAATCAACTTTGGATAGGAAATAGCCACAACAGAACCAATTTTCCAGCAATACAACGATGCAATCCACCGATCAAGAGAAACAAATAAATTCCTGGAGTCTCGAATATTCGACAGCATTAAGTCCCGACTTAAACCCGATTGAAAACCTGTGGTCACTTTTATCGTTATAGGAATTAAAGAAAAATCAGTCCAACAGGAGTGGAAGAACATTGATAGTTCTTATGTTCAAACCCTAATTGAATAAATGCCTAGACGACTAGAAGAAGTTATAGCCAAAAAAAGCAAACATGCTTCGTATAAGAAATATTTAGAAACGAAAAAAGAAAAGTGCCTTAATAATTATTTCGTAGTGAATTTTTAATATTTATTTAATTTGTTCCTCAAAATTTAATACAAAGAAATCAAAAGTGTTCATTTAGTTAGAATAAGTATTTTTATTATGTTTTTCATTCCAGTTTTTTTTTAAAGTGTTATATTTTCTTCTTTTATTTCGAAAATCATACTACCTTAATTTTCAGTGAGTGTATAAAAATAAATTGATATCATTGTTTACTTCCTATAGGAAGTTATTGTAATCGGTCCGATTTGTCGAATTCAAAATATTGACATTTCTCGACGTTTCAAGGTCCCTAGAGTCGAAATAAAAGATTTTTAGAGAGATGTCTGTGCGTGCGTGTGTAGTACATTCGTACGTCCGTACGTTAGCGACGTTTTTTGTGTCGTCCAAAGCTCAAGAACCAGTAGAGATATCGACTTCAAATAAATTTTATTATACAGATAATAATGCAGAAAGATACAGTAAGGACTCTCAAAAAAATTGAGTGGGTGGTTTTTTACCATATCAATTAAAAAAAAAAGATGCACATTTTGGTTAACCCAAAATATCTCACGAACCAATAACGCCAGATACATAAACTAAATTTTATATTAACGGTTTTTTTATAAGTCAAAAAAAACTTTAAAAAAAATATTTGTCACCTCGAAAATTTTACGAACAAAAATCTCCCAAAACAATTTTTTGCAACGAAGAATAACGTTTTTAACATCTGGTAATATTTTGAGAAAAATCGAAATGACAGTTTTTCTACAAAAATAAATAAAAACCTAAAAAAAATTAATAAAAGTTGGTAAAAATTGATTTTCGACTCAAATATCTTTTCAAAAATTAAAAATATTAGCTTCAAACTAATTTTATGTTACAAAATAATATTGTTTTGAACATTCGATAAAATTTTGAGAAAAATCGAATTGACAGTTTTTTTACAAAAAATAAAAAGCTAAAAAAAGCATTACTAAAAGTTGGTAAACATTGATTTTCGACTCAAATATCTTTTCAAAAATTAAAAATATTGTAGGTACTCAAACTTATATTATCTCACAAAAAATATTGTTTTTGAAATTTAGTAAATTTTTTAAAAAAAATAAAAAATTACAATTTACAAAAAATAGTACGCAAATGCTACTAAAATTGGTAAAAATTGGTTAACGACTAAAAATCTCGTTAACAAAAATTTTGATTTTGAAATCAAACTATTGAAAAACATTGTTGGTTATTTCAAAAATTTTAAGAATAATTTAACTGATATCTTTTTTAACAAAACACAAAACCTACAAACCTTTTAAGCAAGAAAAATCGACATACGGGATGGAAAGTTATCAGTTTGGGTCGCATCCCAACTCTCTTTTTGAATTCTGTATAATTACCTTAAAAAACTTAAAGTTATGAAGCAGGATATTTTTTTGGTTTCCCCAATTATATCCATGATGTAAAATTGATTTTTTGACAAAATTTATTTAAAAGCATTGTTTAATAAAGCAGCACCAAGACAATTTCCCAATAGTTATAGTGCCCAAATAAATCAAGTTTGGTCTATACACCAAAGACAAGCCATAGAAAGCTGAAATTATTGAATATGCATTACAGATTCAAAGCTACATTGGACTTCAATTGAAAATATGTCACAGATAATTTAATGAAAACAGTCCTTTCAAATAAAATTTCAAATTTGTTGATATTCCACACAAAACTATTGTCGTATCCAATTTCACAGCATCACACCGTTCCTTTCGAAAACAACACTTTTTTTTATTCTTATTTTTGTAATAATTATTTTTAACACAATTTCATATCAAAATAAAAATACAAAATATAAATAAATTTTAAATTCAATCCGGTAACATGAAAGAAAGAACAAAAAAGAACCCATTCAGAGTTGACCAAATTTATATTTTAACAAAATACCACTTTATTAAATTTCTATTCAACTAACTGAATTCACAAACAAAATGCAAATATTACTTTGAAAACTAACAAACCACTTATACAATTTAATATACCTACAATATAAATGTTCATAACATATATATGTATGTAGATATGTAAAAGTCTCTCCGGAACTTGTGCTAAAATTTTATTATTTTTTCTATGTAAAAAAAATAACAATTAAAAAAAATAAACATGAATGTTAATATTAATTTTAAATGAAATAGAACATGGTGATATGGTACATACATACCTATGTATACCTATATGCATGTCCTACATGACTCTTTTATTTTTATTGTTTTTGTTTAGATGAGAAAACAGAACACTATTTGAAGTATTTGAAAATATTTACATAAAAGGAATTCCAGTGGTTTGAGGAAGACTTCAAATTAAATTCTAAAATAAATATTGACTTTGGGGTGGAAATATAATTCCGATGAGAATATATTTAATTGAATTTGTTTGCAACATTGTAAAATGTAGGTACCTACTATATGGTGGTATGAAATGTACCTTATGCACCTATTATATTTACATATAAAATATTCATATGTAATGTATGTAGATGTACGCATAAGTGTAAGTTACGTAAAGTAAACTTTGGGACACTTTGTTTGTGTGTTCTTTTTGTTTTTATTATTATTGCTTGAAATATATACTACACCATAGATTCTATGGATGAAATATTTTGAATTTTTAATCAGGATTAAGATTGCGAATCTATATTCTGTCAGTCTCTATTACGACCAACAGCTTAAGCTCACTCTTATTCGAATCCCTATGGCTCAAATTGCTAAATTGAAATTTTCAGCATCTATAATAGTGTCATCCCTTAAAATCTTCTATAACTGGCAAATGTTTAATTATCTCTTAAATAGCTTTAAGGATTTTAATAAAATATGACCACTATTTATGTACATATATTTGCATAAGTGTTAAAAATATATATTATGCTAAAGTATTTAAAAATTTATGTTCCATTAGAAAAAATATTCAAGCTTTTAATGTGAGGTCACAAATTTTATTAAGGATAATTTTCACCTGATGACAGGAAAGGACAAATCCTTTAGGTTTTTTTTTTGTTGGTTAGGATGACAGATCCTTCGTTAAAAATTCTATCACTGTCAATATCTAATACACGTGTGCGCATATATTTATATATATAAACAAATGAACAATATTCACGTGTTGAAATTTTATATGATACTATGCGGATAAGGAAGTCCTTAGAGAAAAGAATAAAAAAATATAAGATTTTTTGTAAGTAGACGATAAACAAAAATAGAATTACACATGGAAGGACACAAAACCACACGTTTTACTATACGAATAACAATAAGATATCGCTTAGTAAGAGAACTGTGTACATATAGGGCTTTCCAATAGCAGGTTTTTTTTTTTGAACAGACCCCTATTTGGGTAGATGTCATATTTTGACATTTGACAAGTAAAAACTGGGTCATAATTAAAAATGAAATAACACTAGCTCACAACACATTTAAATTGTTAAAATGGCCAAAGTACGCAGTTTTGCAAGAAGATATTTTTTGACTGTGTTATTTCTGATATCTACTCGTAGGTTATCAGAATTAGCCTTCAAGATCTTATGCCAATTCTGCACACACGATTCAAGACCTTAATGATGGAATTCCCGAAGTTATCGAAGACATACAGACGCACATGTGCGAACTGTTCATGGAAAGTTTTATGAAAAAGCTATGGTTCTGCAACTGTAACCATGGCCGTTTCCTCTTAGAATGAAATGAGCATTCATTGATTTTTTAATATCAAAATGAAACTTAATATTAAAAAACCCTATAACAAGAGTTTTCTAGAACACAGACCCGTTTATTCAAAGTCATTTTAATTTTTCTTTAAGAAATTTGTTTGTTCAGATTATTTTTAGTTAACAAATTTATATTAATAAAAAGGTAAAAATAAACGTAAATAACGAGAGCACATATAACGCTATTGACGATTAGTTTAAACGATTAGTTCGAATATCGTCCTAAAATTTTGTATAAAAAATATTCTCCTTTAAATATGCTAAACACAACCAAAAGCGGGGTTTTCAAGGCTAAGTTAAAACTAAACATATCCATTAGTTATAAATTGCATCATAATTTCGCAAATTAGATATCTTTGTCTTCTGTACACATCAGTTTAAATCATTTTAGTCTTACTTGTATACGTAAAATAAAATAAATTGGGTGGCGTAACAGTCCGTTGAGAACTAGGGCCTAGTGACTTACAACTCTCAACCATTCATGTGTGCAAGTACTGTTGTCAAGGATGGAGGGGACCTACAGTTTTAAGCCGAATCCGAACGGCTAATTTGAGAAAGCACTTTTCATGACAAGAATTACTCTTGGAGAATTTGTCAATTCCTCGCAAGAGGCAGTACCCGTGAAAAAAACTTTAGATGGCATATGCAGGGATCGAACTCAAGACCTCTGGCATGACAGTCCAACGCAGTAACCAACATGCCATGTATAACAGTATCTTACTTAGTTTTTGGAAATTCTCAAAAGTTTCGATTCTTTATTTGTCTCTACATGAAGTTTTCAGCCAACTTTGAATTATATGCTTTCATAGCTTTGAAAAATACGCTTTGGAGTTACTTTTTATAGTGCTGATTTCGAAACTAAACTTTAATTTTAACTATTTCCTCAAGTTTTATAAAAAACCGTTTTTAACATTATTTTTATATTTTTAATACAGTTGTTGGTGGAAGTTATTTTTAATATATTGTTGAAAAACTTGATTTAATAGAATTGTTTAGACAACAGACAAAAACAAAATTTACTTTTAACCCGTTTTGCCTTTTTCTGTTGAAAATCGTCTATGCATAAATTACCTAGCGTTACTTTCAAATTTTAGTAAGACAGATTTTTCCAATATTAGATAAATAAATAAATAAATTAGGTGACGCAACAGTCCATGAACGACCAGGGCCTAGTGACTTACAACTCTCAACCATCCATGTGTGCGAGTAATGGTGTCAGAGATGGAAAGGACCTACAGTTTATATGCCGAATCCGAACGGCTAATTTGAGAAAGCACTTTTCGTGACAAGAATTACTCTTGGAGGATTTGTCAATTCCTCGCAAGAGGCAGTACCCGTGAAAAAGTTAGGTGGCACAGGCAGGGATTGAACCCAAGACCCCTTGCATGACAGTCCAACGCACTAACCATCACGCTACGGGTACTACAATATTAGATAAAGTACTTCATTATTTTAGAAAGCCGCATGTGTTTTTTCGAAAACACTATAACGTAACTTAATTACAAAATAGGAAACTTTGAATTTTAAGTGTAAAATTTAAGAAAAATGCACAGGGGTGTCGTAAACGCTTAGGACTCACAATGCAAATAAACAAAAATAAAGAGATATCATTTGAGTATTACTAAATGTATTTAACATTAAGCCGTAATGCTTTTAAAGAAACTATAAACAGTGGAAACAAGTGTCTTACATTCAAATATAAATCAATAATTTTCAAATATATTTATCATTATTTTGAACCAATATGTTGAATATTATAATATTTGACTTTATTACTTTGAAATGTGATTTTAGTTCAGCCACTAATTGATTCAGGACAATTTGTATAACTCTTTAAACTCGTTTTACTTCTTAAATGTAACTTCTAAAGTAAAAGTCTAAAGCGTGAGGTCCTGAGAATAGAATTTTTCACAAAATTCATAGATCTATATATGGGTGATTATACAAAAGTTGGGTAACTTTTGAGGATATTTTGTTTACGATAGTTTTTAAATCAAACTTCTATAAATTCGGGTGTATATGATAGCTAATCTAATTAATATATTGTTCCCAATCGGGCCAGTCACTTTTTTGAGTACATTGTAAGATATTGAAAAATTTCAGAATTTGACTGCCAGAGGACTGACGAGTATACACAGTTTTGAAAGTATTATAATGAAATTAAATCAAATTAGTAAAAATTTAATAATGATCACTTAAAATCACTAAGAAACAATTAAAAATAATTATTAATATGTAATACTAGGAGAAAATACTACATCAGTTTTCAAAACAGACTTTTGACATTTAACGTAACGTTATTCACTTATCTTTTACTACTTTCACATAGTTTTACTAAATATTTCAAAGTAATCAACAAACAAAATTTAACAATATTCATCTTAAAAGTACTAATGATCAAGAAATGAAGAACAATAACAATTTACTTGACACAGAACTGACGCCACACTACTGACGAAAAAGACGAAATTTGAGATTATAATCTGGACTAATGTTTTTTTTTTGTAATTTCAAATATCAACAAACTACATTTTAACAAATCAAAGTCTAATACGAATAAATAAAAATAAACTTTAGATTAACAAAAAAATAACGACTCACCATAAAACTGACGTGTTGACTGGCTAAGCACGTGTATAGACAACAAACATAACCCAAACTCTGGTACAGTTATGGTGGCCGTCAAATTGTGCGACCCGCAACTAACTTTATTACCAACATTAAAATTCAAAGTGGGATTTGACGTTGAGTCGGCGATATTTCGCACGAATTTTAAATTTAAATAACACACAAGAAACTGACGAATAAAACTGAACACAAAATTTCTTATTTTTTTAAATAAAGTGGAGAACACTGCATTATGAAAGTTGTAGTATATATTAAACTATATACATCGCAGATTGTATTAATTTAATAAGTTTTCTCAAATCAATGATAATGTTTAATAGACAGTCACTTAATGGTTGGTTTTCAGGGTTGTGACATGCCAGAGGACTGACGTTTTAAGAACTAATTGTGTTTTTTTAATAACTTGTATTCAAAATGAAGAACTGAAATTGGGTGACTAAATAAAGGTCTTTTCATTGTTTTAAAATAAATTACAATCTCAATTAAATATAATCAGACTTTGTAGGTATATATTGGTTGATGACATCGAGTTACCCAACTTTTGTATAATCACCCATATGTATGTAGGTAGGTACATAATATTTAGTGTATATAGGTATATATGTATAATGAGTTGATGATCCATACCTGGTCAAATGCGATTTAAAAAAAAAAAATTAAAGTCGACTTAAGAATTTAAGATTAACTGAAGTCTACACTGCCAACCAATAGGATGAGGCCACACATTTTGGAATCTGTTTTCACTTTTTATAGGTAACTGGTGGAAGTTTTGTATCCCGATATATTTACTCCCTGTGAATAGGTTTGTATTTCCCCATAAGAAATTCATGCAATTGCAAATTAGAAACAAACATTGGATTTTTCTAACATCAAATAATATAATTATAATATGTATATATGTATATAATACCTATACCTACTAAAAAATCGGTTAAACAATGCACTTCACTTGGATGAGGTCATTGCGAATACTTTCGTGCAATAATTTACACGTGCGATCTTTCAAAAACTTTTGTAAAGAATCTCTTAAGAACTTGAAGACAACTGTTATGATTTAATTTGAAACACAAATGGGATCCGGAAAGACTTAAACGGCTACAGAAAGAGCAACAAAAAAAGATGTTTTCATGGATTTAAGACTCTTAGGACGTGAAATAGCAAGAATATCTAACAGAAGCAAGACAGTTGTAAGCAATTATCTTGTTGATCTATACAGAAATATAAGAACTAATCAAAAAGAGCGCACGGCATAAGCATCAACGTCAAAAGAAAAGCGGTTAATTCTACGGCTTGCCTCAAACTCCACACTAACAGCGAATAATAAAAGGAGCATCGGATGAATTTTGCAAGAGAACATGTTGCTTTGACAAGTGCATTGGAACGCATAGTATTTTTGGATGAAAACAAAATTGGTAATGGCTATCTCGTAAAGTTTATGAAGCTGACAGACAATTTAAAGACAAGGACCTTAATGGAAGGTATTTCTGATTTGGGGCCAAAATTCCCTGAATTTATTTAATCAAAATAATGTTTATGATGCTATTTCAAACCGTCTCTTTGAGGTAATATCCGAAAATGGCGAACATACAAAGAAACTTTAATCTGGTTAGATATGGTTCCCATGAAGTTTTTAACAAGGTTTTCTCACTCGCAACTTGATGAGCTCAGGACTGCAAAGTTATTTTGAAAATAAACAAAAACGTTAGGTATACAAAAAAAATGATTGTAAATTGATAAAACCGATTAAACCGACAGAAAATTGGGTTAAAACACAAAACACAATCTTAGTGCCAAAAAAGCTTCTATCTACCTACCTACACAAAAATCGTCTAAAAATACACTTATTTATAAAAAACATCTTGCAAACAAAAATCTCAAAAAAAAACAACACATAAAATAAGCCTTTGTTGATGATTTTTCTTATAGTGTGTGACTGTGACACACAAGAAGAAGTCACATTTTATAAATAAACCACGTTCCATCTGCACATAGTGTATAAGTATCTTTCTAGCTACATGACTAAAAATCGCCGCAAAATGGGGGGGCCTATACAAAAATATTCACTTGCTTTGCTTGCGCACGCACCTTTTAATTATTAAAATAAATACAACAACAATAAAAAAAACTTCCGAAATTCCCACATAAATAAAACATATAGTGTGCCCTTGAGAGTATAGCCGAGTTCTGCAGCATTTGTATCCAAAAAAAGAAGAGAAAAACACCAAAAGATATTTCCCCAAAAAATTGTTAAAGCAAACTCAAACTGTCATAAATAATTCAAGAGCACACTTCGCACAGAAAAAGAATGACGACAAAATTCCAAAAAGACTTATCCATATACCTACCAAAATAAAAAACAGAAGAGGGACTTCCACATTATATCTTATATTCTTGCGAATAACGGAACAAAAAAAAAAACAAACTTAAGTCCACAAGGACAAGAACCAAAATAAAAATGGAAAAATGGAAAAATAAAAGAGAACAAAACTAAATAAATTAATCTAATAATCCCTTCAAACAACAACGATAGCTTCCTTCACTTCTCTGTTACTCGCATTACTCCTTAGAAGAAAAGATATCCTTTTATTTGTTTATAAAAATATATCTATGTATATATAGTTGTAGGTACCTACAATCTACATATTTATAATGTATAGTATGTAGATGCTATAGATGCCTATATAATTTTTTCGAGAAGATTTCCAACAGTATGCGATGTACATACATATAAATACATACATATATATATATACCTATTTATCTTTAGGCCAAGAAAAAAGAATAAAATATGTACCCACCATCTAAACATATTTCTTGCGCGACGATAAACAGTTAAATATATATAAATATGTATATCCTTCCTTTTGCGATTTACTATACCAGCAGCAGTATAAGATGATGACGTATATTATATCCTTTTTTATATCTCGTTTGATTTTCGCTTTTCTCTTTTCTTATATGTATATTTATGTGAATCCTTAATTTTCTTCAATTTATCAAACACAAATAACCACACAACTCGCGTATCTTCTAAAGCACTAAAGAAAGAAAGACCACTAACCAAACCAAACCATCCGCTTCTAGTTAGAGCAGCAATACGGACACTTAAGTCGTAGATACGAAGATACGAGAAAATATCTTCACCCGAACCCAACAAAAGACAAAAAGGAATCACTTAAGCCTCGCGAAAAATAAACTAGTAATCCTTCCTCTTATTATTTTTTTTAATATTTATTTTAATTGGTTATTAGAATAATTGACCGATGGTCCTTTTTCAACACTTAATCCAGATAAAAAAGGATATAATTATTCAGGACGACACTTTGGGTAAATCTATTTTTCACACTTATAGCACACTTCACAGAAAAAGCAACGATCGTTTCATTGGGTTGAAATTGAATTATATTTCTTCACAGAAGCCCCTTTTTAGCACTCACAGATACAAATATACTTATATTTGATTAATTAGGTTTAAATATGGTTTGAATCTTCACTTAACCGATCGAATCCACGAAGCGCGCGTTTCGCGATCACTTTAGATGTGATGATGGGTGTTGATCGCAACCTTAGATAGTAACTTATTTAAGTATGCAGGTGCAGTGTGATAATTGCAATGCTTTTGCTTCCCAAAAAAAGAAAAAAATAACAACAACAAAAATATCCTCCGATAAAAGATATTAATCCAATTGGAATTTAGGTCGGGGTAGATTTATATACGAGAACCGAGAGATACAATATCTAGCTGTATACAAAAACACTCCCTACCGCTACCCTATTTTAATACACAACAAAACCGACGAATTGCTGGCGAACGATTGAGTAGTGAACGCAGGACAGTGTATCTGATCTGCGAACTGAGATTCTCAGATACACGACAAACCATGAAATTCTTTTACGATACTTCGCCGTCGTCGCCGTAGTCGTTGTCGCTCGTCGGCGAACACAAACATTCTTATTAATACTTCTCCGCTCCGCGCTCCATGCAGTGCGGATATTCTAATGTGGATATTATTCTGTGTTTATAATTCCCCTTTTTGTATTTGATTCGATGTTTTTTTCTCTTTGAAGTTGTTTTGTATGTAGACAGTTTATGTTGAGAAACATTTTTTTTAAATTTGCTTAGATACATTTTGAAAAGTGTATTGCTCACCGTTGGAAAAAGGCTCACTATTGTACTGAATTCAGTACTATTTGATTTTCTCAGTACGTAAGTACATCTTTTCCATTTTCAGTACTATTTGGAATTGTTTGTACAAAATTGATTAATTCCTTTACTAAATTTTCTTTTATCTTCACAACTTCACTTACAAAAAATTATGTGCGATGCGAACATACCCAAATCACAATTACCCAATAAGGGTATTCATGAAACGTCGGAAACTTTCCGACGTCGTAAAATGGTAAAGATTCCGACAAAAGTTTCATGAACGCCCCTTTATATAAAAATTATAAAATTGCATTAATTGTTATAAATGAAATGGTGAACAATTTCGGTGGATTTAATGAAGCGTTTGAAAAAAATAAATAAAAATGTTGTGTATTATTGAAATATTTGTTGATGTCAAATTTTGATATATGTATACAATCTCATAATACCTTCATACAAAATTTTTCACGCTTACTATATTTTCATTCACGACGTGATCGTAAAGTATTTTTATACAAAATTGTGACACGTCGTAAACTCGTTTACGACGTCGTAAACTTTCCGACGCTTACTATCGTGTCAAAGAAAAACATAAAAACATCGGAAAATGCCAAAAAATTAGAAATATCCCTAAGTCTTTTCATCGCAGAACATAATTTACCGTTTGCAGTATTGGATCATTTAAATATTCTTTTAAACTCAGAAGTGGTCAAAAAACTGGTCATGAATCGACACAAAGGCCAAAAAATTATCGAAGAAATATTGGCTCCGGAAAATTCGAAAATTATTTCCGAAATAACAAACCGCCAATATTTTTCATTAGTTGTAGATGAAAGTACCGATATAACTATAAAAAAAAATTGGCGGTGGTTATTCGAATATACGACGAAAAGTGCCATGATATGTTGTTGACACTTACTGAAGTTCCTGACGGAAAGGCTTCCGGAATTTTGAACACAATTAAAAATATTTTTGAACAAAAAAATATTTCATTTAAAAACATGGTTGGATTCACCGCAGATAATTGTCCTGTTATGATGGGCAAAACAAACGGTGTTCAGGCAAAATTAAAGGAAGTCGTCCCCAGTCTCATTGTAAATGGCTGCGTATGTCATAATTTAAATCTTTCATCGAAGGCTGCAGCAGAAAAATTTCCAGACGTAGTTGATAAGCTAATAAAGGAAATAAATCACCATTTTTGTAACAGCACTAGCAGAAGGTTGGAATTCCAAGAGTTCCAAGAACATTTTGGAACTAATTTACACACAATTTTAAAATATTGTGCTACGCGATGGCTTTCCCGTCAGGTATTTGAAAGAATGCATTTCAAAATTGCGCTTATGCTAATTTGTTTGTGTTAATAGGCAACACTTGACCGCATCTTAGAGCAATGGGTCCCTTTGTGTACTTTGTACTTGGTGAATTTTAATCCAATTATGAGAAACAAAACCTCAACTTCATATCTTCCAGCCTTAAGGACTTAAATGTTAAGTTATATTTCACTTTTGTATCTTATATCTTAAAACTAATTAATGATGTTAACTTGGAAATGCAATCCGAAGATGTAAGAGTGCACGTCTTAATTCCAAGATTGAAATCTATTTTTAAACAACTCTGCAGAAATTTTATGAAAAGGGAAGCATTTGATGATAAACCGATAAACTCCATTAATCTTTAAGAAAACCACTTATCTATTATAGAAATATATTGCGGCACCGAATCTGAAATCCTATACAATTCAAACAAATTAAGGGAAACAGATATTCAAAGCTTTAAAAATCATACAATTGTTTTACATTACATTTGTGCAAGTCATTAGAAAAAAAAAATATTCAACGGAATTCAAATTTTTTCCCAAAGTGCAGTGCTGGATGGTCGAGTTAACTCTATCGTTCAATTTATTTTAAAGTTTTTTTCCAATGAACACAAAAATATTGAACTGATAAGCAATGAATATAGAGCTCTAGCTGACTGCGAATATTTAAAAAAATGTTTCCATATCAGAGTTTTGGGCAAAAATTGGTCTTCTTAAAAATAAATGCAATGAGTTAATGTTTGAAAATATTCATCGCATTGTTCAGGGTGCCTTTTGTGTTCCTCACTCTTCGGCAAATGTCGAAAGAATATTTTTATATCAAAATATAATTAAAACTAAATTAAAAAATCATTTGCAAGTGCAAAATCTGATAAAAAATGAATGTTGTCACAGCTTCATAATTAATAAAAATCTTATGAGTAAAAATGTTACAAACAAACCACTTCAAAAAGAAGTACTTTTAGAACAAAAAATTATCTACATATGTAAGTCATCAGTTATAAAAATCATTGAAACTCACAAAATACAAATATTCAATGATGAGTTTCAATGAAAACTCCTAACTGTGATATGGGGATCCCTCCGATATTTATCTAGCTATTAATAATGAAATTCCTTTTTTTTCCTATTTATGTTCGTTTAATATTAAATATGTAATAACAAATGAATTGTTTTCGTTTTTGTTCTCGTTAATAAATACCTACATTTTGTTTTTGACTTTGTGTGTTCGTTTACTTTAATCCATTTAAAAGAGCTCAGTACTATTTGGTCTTTTTCAGTACATTTTTGTTTCAGCTTTCGGTACAATCGAAAAAAGTCGATTTCCATCACTGGTATTGCTTTACATTTCTGAATGTATAGATTCAGAAAATGCAGTTATGTTTTTTGAAAAGAAATGCATTTGAAAATTTAGACAGCGTTGTTATATATTTTTTTTTTCTTTAATTAGAGTTTTCCTTTTAATATTTAAAAAAGCTAGTATTTTATATGTTCATTTAATTGTTAGAAGGATCGTCCGTCCATATACCTTTAACAATGCAGAGCGATACGAGCTGAATGGCCACCACGGCTTTGGATAATGATTGAAACACCATATTCTTTTCATAAAATACTCTCATACCAATACAATTCATTATACTACTAACAACTAACACATGCACTTATGATGAGCCTCTGACCGTAGTTTGAAGCTTGCTATAAGCTAACTACTTTCTGAAAATTCTGAAGTGTAGCCGTGAAATATGTATACTCTTTGACCATTCTCCAGATGCACCGTGGCGAATATGGAACAATCCAACTGTTGTCGAAAACGAAATCCATTCTTTTCACTTTTCTTGTGACAGTTCGACTGACGTTTTATGTCAAGTCGCACGGGAACGCTGTCGAACGGGATAAACATTATCCTATGTCCGTCTCCTGGCTCTAAACTACCTAAGCTACCCACCTATTTTCAGCCATATCATTACAGCTGTTTTTGTGTTATAAATAATGTAACTAACACGACTTTCTTTTATATACATAGTAGCGGACCCGAGAGACTTCGTCCTGTCTTAAAGGTTTGTAATGTGGCAGTTTTTTGTTCCTACGTATTTTATAGTCGTGGCTAAAAATTCTCCTGAAAAGAACCGTCACCCTGGTGAAAGGGCGTTGTGAATAAAAAATAATTAAATGAAACATATATACAGGGTGTCCCGTAAGTAATGGATAACCCTGAAATGCCGCATAGTAGACTTTATGACCGTCCTGAAAACTGATAAAAAAAAGTTCTATCCCAACCACAAGAAAAGTTATATGCATTTTTTTGTTCAGTGCATTATTTTTTTTCTTACTTTACATTTTTGAATACCACGACTACAAGTGAATGAGTTCCATCATTTTTTTTTGCAGGAATATTTTACATTACTTGGGTCAACACATAAGTAGAAGAAAATTATCATAACTGTTGGACTTCTTAGAGAAAAAAATTATTTAACATTGAATTTCAATGCAAAATGTGAAAACAAATAATTTTTGAAAAAGTTAAATCATAGCTGGTATAAAAAAAATGCATGAATACCTGAGTGGGCAACTATTTTAAAAATATGCGCGTTAAATGCAGATTTCAAAATGGTATTACTTATTATTATATCTAGAGTCAATAGCAAGTTATTGGTAAAAATCTGCAATACTAGAGTAAATTTAGCAAAAACAAAAGTTTTCAAAATTAGCACAGTAAACGTGAAAATAATACCAAGCGTGGAACATAGCAGATTTTTGATTTATTAGCTGTTTCTACGATGTTGTCCTTATGATAAATCCAAGCTTTCAACTTCTAGGGCCGAATGCATTCATGATAAAAATGTCAAAAAAGTGCAAAAAAACGGTTACATTTTCGAGCTTGTTTTGAATTTTACCTGCTCTATTGGGCTTTAACAAACCCATCAAATATTTTGTTGGTTGCTATTAGTTTAATTGTTATTTTATTTTTTACCACCAGATGCATCTAAGAAGTAAATCCCTCAGGTTACATCATTTGTTACTTTCATAAGAGTATCAAATACATACTTCTGTTGTTCATTCAACAGTGGAAGATGTTTTTGAATTAATTCTTTCAAAGTGTTGAGATCATGCAGTTTTTCTCGATGCAACTCTTGGTTAAAGCATCATGAATTGGACGATTGGCCGCGGTCAGGCCTAATTGAATTAATAGTTTGTTTGACGCATCATCAAGGACATGTCCTCAATTGAAATCAATGCTTCATTGTAAATTTCTTCACTGATTTCTATAGTTGGATTTTCCATTCTATTCCGTATTTGATACAAAATATCACACATATAATCTTTGTACTTGATCCGCAAATCAATTGGGTTTGATGGGAAGCATGTAGATATGATTATAGAAACCAATGTTCCTATTTGATGAGCGCCTGGTGATATTACAGCATTATTGAGAGTTTGATCCCAATGAGCGTCATTTTCTAGCAATTACAAACGTTGACAGGCTTCTCTGTAGGATCCACACAATTCACCATCAACAGTTCGTAAATGTTGGGATTAATTGATGCCACGTACATTGACTAATAGCATCAGTTGTAAATAAATACCAGTGAGTGCTTGTAATATGAACTTTATACAATAGCAATAAAGCTCAAATTGACTACGTTTAAGTTAGAAAACATTTGTATGGTATAAAGAAAAGAGCAGTTTTTATATTTTTTCCTGCAATCATTCGAATTTTTCTCGCCGTAAAAACCATCCATGAACTTCAACGAACATTTTTAAAAAAAAGAATTGGCCAAATTGGTCCAGGCGTTGTTGAGTTATGCGCTTACCAAATACCAACACATTTTGCAATTTATTTTTATATATAAGAGAAGATATAGATTTTCTGAGCCCTGGAAATATGAAACTACATTATTGAAAGCGATAGCTGATGACATTAGTTATCATACCTACAGTTCAAAATTTGAACAGAAGTATCTTATGTATGACGCGTTTATCAACATGTGGCTGTATACAATGACTCTAAACAAAATTCTATAAACTTTGCACCGCGCCGATGCAAGGATGTAAGAGAACTCTCAAGAACAAACGAAGATATTTTCAAAATATTTACATACACATAAATAATTTTTGACTGTCAATTCAAGTCTTTCATGTGACCAATTATTTAGGACCGTTGTTGATAAACGGATGGTTCTTTAGCTATCAGCTTTCGCTGATTAATCGTACCGAAAATACAACACAAAACAGAAGCTATAACGATTGATAAAAATTGATGACCAAATTTAAAATAGAAAATACGTAAATCTCCCCAGGGATGTGATAAAATATATATTATATTATAAAATATCAAATTGGCGTGGGTAAGTAATAATAGATTGATAAGTGTGTACCTAAACCCACCCATAAAATTTGGTGTAGACGTTTTATTTGGTCTATTTTCTATTTTTGGGTTCGTCAAACTTTAAAAAAAAAAAGAAAACAAAACAAAATAATTATTATGAAGTGATACAAAGAACTTTATACAATAATGATGCTGAAGAGGGGAATAAATATAGAAACATCGCATTGTGCCTACTTTCAAAAACATGGTAAAATTAGTGAAATAAAAAACAATTACAAACTGGATTAGAAAATCAAATAAAAATCAAAGCGAATTATTTTGGGATGATTTTAGGAAGTCGCTTCATTCTTACCATATTATCGCGCTGAAGGAGTATGGGGTGTGGGTGTGGGGTGGATGGTTGGGTGGCAGCGGTTGCAGATATTTTCAACTGGAACTGAATGTGGAAAATTGCGTGATAGAGTGTTCTTAAAAGGGATAACGACCGGCAGTGTATGCTCTAGCACTGGGGTTGGATGGTGGCAACGGGCGGCGGCGGCGGCGGTGTGGTGGCAGTGAAGGTTGGATGGATAAATTAAGGTTGCTATTAAATTTTACAGGATTAATTGATGTAATGTTTGGGTGCGAATTGGATTGTTTTGAACAAGTGGCAGCAAAGCACATAAGTAGGTATATAGAATTGTAGGTAAGGTTATGTATGTTTGAACGTATATAGGTAAGTATTAATGCAATGATTTTAGGTTTAGGTATTTATTATTCTTTTTGGGGATAATGATGTTGCGAATTATTTAGGCGCACTAAGTTGGAACGGGAAGTGTAGGTGTTCGTTACTGTGTGTGTGTGTGTGTGTGGTGCGGAGGGGGTGGGAGTAACAGGGGAGTTTGAAAATAAGACTTAGGATTTATTTATTTTATTCAAAAGGAGTGGTGTTTATGTTGACATTGAGAAATTACAAACTCCGTTGCTATTTTATGGTTTTTCTTTTGATGTAATTTTGAATAGGTATGTATTATTAATCTTGAACGCTTAACACAATAAAACAAAATTCTTCTGTGTGAGGTGCGGATATGTGTTTATTTTTCGTTGTGTTGGGATGATTTAAGGTTTCGTGGTCTTTTGTTAAGTTTAATGCCTATGGTGCGCGGTTTAGGCATCAATAGCTTAATCACCTTAATCCGCTTCAAGGTTAGATAGGTACATACATACATATGTATACTTATTTACATATAAATGCTTTATGATTGCTTTATTTATAGAAAACCAATGATCCTGGGCTAGTTGTACAACGACAAAAGATGTTTAGGGTCCTGAGTATTCGAGAAGGAAATGCATACATGTATGAGTATCAAAACATGTGACTATATTATCAAAACAAGATATAAGTTTTCAATGATTGACAGGAAATACAAATTTGAAAGATTGAACGTTTTGAAAAAAAAAACGTCTCTAATATTTTTAAAAGTAAATTTTAATTAAGAATTTACTTGCGGTTTATGAAGCCGCTAAAGATCTTTTCCATAATTTGGTAAACAGATGTTAAGACACATGGATGGGTGGCCAAGCGGCCAGACAATTAAAACTTGTAAGACAGTTACGTAAAGGGAGCTACGTTCACTTAGCGAACCCAACACGGTTGCCATTAGCCGTAGATCCTATGGGACTCAGTGTCAATGTCATGAATGAAAAATCGGACAAATTGACTGCATTACTTCTTCATACCGAATCACTTCTTTATCCGAATCAAACTAAAGCACTGATTTATATGCCACAAAAATAATTTAATGAAAAAATTCAAAAAATAAAAATAAAGCATTCTTCAATAATCTCTATCAATTGATATTTTAACAGGTTATAATTTAATAGGCACAATAATGGAGAGAATGGGCATTCTTTTCTGTATAGAGGGTGTGAAGATTAGAATACGGAAGAGGATATGTACTTTCTCTGCAAAACCCAAGCCTACCCACAAAGGCCACCAACCACAACTTGCTCTCGATGTTGTGTAAGTATGACACAAATTTGTTCCTCCTTTTGTAATGTTGTAGTCAAGGATCATAGGCGGCTAAATTGCCTCTTGATCAACGTTCGTCCGAACAGTGGTTTGTGGATAAGATCAGAACTACCTTATTGTTTTTGTAGGTAAACGAAACTGAAGTTTTGTTTTTATCGAAAGCAAATTTGGAAGATCTTTTGGTTACTGGAATTCAAAACTGTGGTGGAATCTCTCGTTAGTTTTTGTATGTATGTATGTACATATATCTAGAATGGGCAATGGCCCCTATAGATCATCAACTGCTAGTCAATTGTACAATATTTGAAAGGAGTATATAAAAATTTGTTAATTTTAATAAAGAGCTCAGTTTTCGTAAGATGCTTTAAATTCAAAGCGATGCTGCGGCTCCGTTGCTCTAAACTGAGAAAAACCTTATCATACCGACCAAAATTCAGAGAGATATAATTTGGGTGCTTTTTTTGCACCACTGAGATCAAGTAAGCCAATAGAAGCTTTTAGCTAACTGATGTCTTATGCCCTGGTATGATTGTTTCGATGTTTCACTACACGCACAACAACTTATTTTCTCGTATGAGCCACTTTTGAACTTCCCATAGGAAGTTATTTTTATGGATTTGTCAAATTGAAAATTTTGACGTATATTGACGTTTCAAGAAATGCTACTAAAATTAGTAAAAATTGGTTTTCGACTAAAAATCGCGTTAAAAAAAATAGATTTTGAAATCAAACTATTTCATCATATTATGTAAAATGTTATTATGAATATTTTGCTATCAGCGTGGCTCCCATCCCAGCCTCTTTTTTTTACGATTTCATCCCTAAAAGTAAACTCGAAGCGTCAAAGGAGTAGAAATGCTTCGTGCTGCAACTTTTAGACCTAATGGGTGATAAGATTTCCGATCGGATGCCAACCGCGCCTGCTCATATTCATCCTCTTTGTTTCATTTCCAGAACCCAACGTTAATTTGCAGATTTTTGCGATTGATGCATGCCACTAACCTAGCCTCACCGACAGAATCTTCTTTAAAAAAATAAACATCCAAAACTCCTAACAGTAGGAAACCAAATTAACTTGTTTAATAACAAGTTTATAATCTTTCTTCTGAATTCTATAATATGTTTATTTATTTCTACTGGAACCTATAGACAATAACTATGGACCTGTCTTCAAAAACTATATAGTGGTAATTTTAGTTAATCCATGGTTAACCTTACTAAAGGGTGATTTTTTAGCTATTGTCTTTTTGGCAACACTGGTTTAAACAGCTGCCGCTCGTTTGGTGTTTTGTTTCACTGTCAAACAACTCGGTTTGGTCTATAATTTAACGGTGAATCGTCTTACAAACGAAAAACGCTTGCAAATCATTGAATTTTATTATCAAAATGCGTGCTCTGTTAAGAAAGTTCATCGCGCGCTTCTTCCATTTTATGGTCAGTTTAATTCACCCACTGAGACGGCTATTCGGGCACGCTTACGTAGAGTGCGAACTGTTAGTGTTAACTGAAGTGTTAATGATGACCATCAATTATCGATTCGTCGCCGTTCGCAGCAATTGGGCCTCTGTTACTCAACAACGTGGAAAATTTTTCGGAAGGATTTAGGTGTGATGCCTTTCAAAATACAGCTGGTGCAAGAATTGAAGCCGAACGACCTACGCAACGTACAATTTTTGGTGAATGGGCTCTTGGAAAGTTCTCCAAAGATCCACTTTTTTACCGAAAAATTGTGTTCAGAGACGAAGCTCATTTTTGTCTCACTCTCAATGGGTACGTAAATAAGCCGAATTGTCAATTTTAGAGTGAATATCAGCCAGAAGCATTGCAAGAGCTAACAATGCATCCACAAAAAGTCACAGTTTAGTGCGGTTTATGGGCTGGTGGCTTCATTGGACACGACTTCTTCAAAGAAAATGCGAATCGTAACGTAACTGTGATTGGTAAGCGCTACCGTGAGATGATATCCCACTTTTTTTTGCCCAAAATGCAAGAGCTTGACTTGCATGACATGTGGTTTCAACAATAAGACCGTGCCACATGCCACACAGCACACACAACAATGGACTTATTGAGAGGCGAGTTCGGTGAACATTTTATTTCATATTCGGGACCGGTCAATTGGCCGCCTAGATCTCGCAATTTAACGCCTTTAGAATATTTTTTGTGGGGCTATGTTAAAACTCATGTTTATACAGACAAGCCCGCTTCAATTGACGCATTGGAAGATAACATTGAAGCATTTATTCGTGAGATACCGGCCGAAATGTTGGTAAGAGTATGCCAAAATTGGACTAAGCGGATGGACCATTTAAAGCTCAGTCAAGGTCAACATTTGCATGAAATAATCATCAAACGTTAAATTATATGGACCGTATTATCGATTCAAATAGAGATTTCATGCATTTTTCTGAATTTTATGTGTTTTTTTTTGAAAAACTTTTCTATAGCTTTTAAAAAATCACCCTTTATAGGAAGAATAATACTGCAGTCTTAAAAAACCAGCAGCATGCGCTGCTAATATGTCTATAATGAATTGATGTTTTCTTCACAGTGCGTGTTTGTATCAGTTTGATTACCTCCAACATACAACCATTTCCACAAACGGTACAAGGTATTGTGAAGGTAAATTACTTATGATTTCTAATAGGAATGCCCTTTCTTCTTTGTCGGTCAGCCGTAAGAATACCGAAACCCGAAATCCAGGAGCACGCTAAAACAAAACATTAAGGCCTACACCTACGACTCAAAAACTCAAACAGCAAATTTCAAAGAATATGAATTTACATAAAATGTAAGACCGCGCGCCGGATATCACCAAGCGGCTTGGCGCTTACCCAGTTAAAAAAAAATCCTGACCTTTCATAAACCTAACAGCTAAAAATCTAACAATCAATCCGAAAGGGCTTCATCACGAATTTAACCAGACTCCCCTTTCAATCAACAAACAAAGAAAGAAAAAAAGAATTCTACGCACGAGGCACGAGTCTCGAGTATAGACGCCACCAAACCAAACCATGCCACATAAGCTGAACAATAGACGAAAAAGACAACTGACAACACCAACCCAACATCAGGTCGTCGTCGGATCTAGGGTCACCATCAAAGAAAATACGTGACAAACATTTTATTCTTTGTCAAAGCATTAGTCACAAAACTTACCCCTAAACAGAAAAAACAACAGCATTGAAGGAGGTAAGTGACTAAGAGGTTAGGTAGCGCAGAGAGAGGGACAAAAAGGAAACACAAAGCAATCAAAATACCGTCTGATATTAACCGCAACGAAATGCTTTTCGGTATAGGTATCATCTTCCTGCGGGTGAAAACATCACGACGACGACGATGGCAAAGTATAAAATAATCTAAATGGAAGAAGGAACAAGCTATGCGATCATTGGGAAAGGCAGTGGCTTGGCAGTGAGCAGTGAGCACGTCATGGTCATTGATGACAATGATGGGAAGATGGATTTACTAGAAACCGAAAGGGTTGATTGTCTCAGAGTAGGACTGAACAACGACGGGGATGAAGTTTACGTTCTTTTGCTTTTACCTAAATAACACACATACATTCCTATATACCTATATTTTGAGTTTTACGGCTAAAACAAAGTGGTGTTTTATGGCTGCGATATACAAAACATCCATTTTAAGCTATTTCGCGGTTTTTCGAAAGTGTTCTGCTAACACCCATTAAAAGCAGTTAATTGCAGCCGGTGCGCGCAGCAGTGTTGAAACAGAGAGTAGAAAATATCAATTTAACCTCAAGCATCTCGTACTTGAACTCACTTAAGGCAAGCAAAAGCATCTCTGTCTGTTTCTGTTCTGTTTGGCTTTGGCAGATCATTCCCTATATCCTATCCCTTCTATATAACTCAACATCCCCTATACTTTCCACTTTGGCCATTCCCATTCCCATCGCCCGCCATCGTCATCATCCTCCTGCGCCATCCACTAACACTGCCACTTCCACTTTTGATAAAATCAATGCCGATGCCGGACAAATGGAACTCTGGTGGTGATAAAAATCTCATTCACTTTCAAACAAAACCAAAGTGCCATAAATCTCAAGGGTAGGTTATAGGTATGCATGTATATGTAAGTTTGTAGGTATATGTAGGATGGGACGGTTGGTGGCATAAGTGTTTGAATCTAGATTGCCCGGAGAGTAAGGTTTCATTTCGTTCGCTTTCCTTGGTAAATAGGTAGGTAGGTATATAGTATCTTTTTTTGTTTGGTTGGATGGCATAGGATGGTTGTATCCTTCGCACGACGACGACGACCTCATGTGTAACTAGGGCAAAACTAACCAAGTGTGACAGATGCAAGGCAAAATTTTGTATCTATTGTATATCAAGTGCGTAACGTAGGCATCTCATATAGACTTTAGTAATATATTTGCAAATGCATCTCAATGAAATGCAAACCGATAGAGATTCACTCCCGCACAACACAACATGTGTTTTGAATTTCTGCACCTTACATACTCAAGACTGAACTGACTGGCGACATGGTGAATTCGATAGATGCGGTGATGTGCCATATGCTGTGCTGGCTTTCTCATCTCAGCTGGAGAAACGCATTTTGCTTGAATGCGTCGTCGTTGTCAGTGTCGTCAGGACACCAGCTACTAGGAGATTTATTTTTGAATCTAAATCTGAAGTGCCGTCAATGATGCGTACCTATATATTCCTTTTCGTATATACATAAGTGTTGCCGGAACTGATTTATTACGCCTGACCGGGTTACGCATGTGTTTCGTTGCAGAATAAGAGATTTTATACCCAGCCCATTACTAATTGATAGTAGCATTTTTAAGATTCCACTCAAGTGACAAGCATCAGCAGAAGGGTGTCGCTGTCTGTCTGTCTATATATTTATATAACATGGGCTTGAGATGTTTTTATGTGTCTCTTTTACGAGGATAAATGTTCGCAGGCACATTATTTTATATGTGTATAGGTTCGATATTACTTTTAAGTTTAAAGAAGAAGAAATATGATGACAATTAGGAAGCGGTTGATGGGATAAGGGCCGCAAGTGTTTTTGTAAGAAATGTGGCCTTGATTTTAAAAATAATTGAAGGTATATTTATTTATTATCACACATATTTGTATCTCAGAAATAGTTTTTATATATGGGTATATGTTTTCAATTAAAAACTGTATGGTTTTATAGGTATTAAAACAAGTCTTTTTTCATAAAATTGCTGCAATGTAATAAAGTTGAAAGGGTCTAAGCTGAAGAGATTGTAAATAAAACATATGTAAAGGGTGGCCCAAAATTAACGCAAGATTTGAATTAAATAGAAAACGCCGTTTTTAGTCTTTTGATAGTTATATTTTTATTGACTCGTAAAGTACATAGGATAGGGTTATGTATGGAATAACACATCGGACAAATGGCCTCCACGGCTTTGCATGCACATGCGCACTCTTTTGTTGAAATTTACCATGACCATTCTACATAAATGTGGCTGAATTTCGTGGATGCAGTGTTGAATCTCCTCCTTTAATGCACGGGTGGTTGTGGGCTTGTTGACATAGACTTGTGATTTCAAATAACCCCATAAAAAGAAGTCTAATGGTGTTAAATCACACGATCTAGGAGGCCAATTTTGATCACCGAAACGAGAGAGTACACGACCTGGAAATGTCTCATGCAGTAATTGAATTGTTTCACGGGCTGTATGACATGTGGCACCGTCTTGTTGAAACCACATATTGGACACATCAATATCATCCAATTTTGGCAGAAAGAACTGTGTAATCATGTCGCGATATCGAGCACCAGTAACAATCACTGCTTGACCAGCATCATTTTCAAAAAAATATGGCCCAATTATGCCTCCAGCCCAAAATCCACACCATACAGTCACGCGTTGTGGATGCATTTGTTTTTCGACAATCACATGTGGGTTCTCCGAACCCCAAATGCGGCAATTTTGGCGATTGACAAAGCCATCAAGATGAAAATGTGCTTCATCGCCATCCGACCATATTTTGTATGGAATTTTCGAACTGCAGCCGCCAAGCTTTCACTATTTTTGAAATATTCTTTAATAATGAAGACACGTTGTTCTCTCGTATAACGCTCCATTTTTAATAACCCTATACTGTTAGCTTTTTTTTCAGGGTTGCCAACACTTCACTGCACAAATGGCGGCAAATTCAAATCTTGCGTTAATTTTGGGACACCCTTTATATGTACAATAATTCTTAAAAACTTAATGGAGTGTGAAACATTTACAACATGCAATGTGTTTTTAATAGTTAAACTCTTGATTTGTGTTATTTGAAATAGTAGATACAGAGTCTTAAATGGGGGTCTTCTTAGGGCATTTGAGAAGAACGTATAAATTTACAGTTTTCAGTATAGATCGTAAAGCTAAAAGCAATCGATTTATTGTTAAATGCCTTTGAGTTCAGTTTTCGGTTCACTAACTTGATGATGATTGCCCTGATACATCCTGGTTCCTAATTATGTTAAGATGTCTTTGGATCTATTCTTTAAGAAATTGATGAAGTTAGACATTAATGACGGCTAGTCCCGTCAAATCATAAATGACACCTGCCCGTTTTTCATGATTTTCACTTTTATTAAACAGACATATAATATATTATTTATATAAGAAAATTCTTATTCTTCTTACGAGGTGTGGCAATTAAGATCCGGGAATCTAGTTATAATTTAAAAAGTGGCAACACTTTGTCATTTGTTATCATCTGTCTAAGAAGGGGGATCTTCCTTTTAGTAAGAGTTCAAGGTTGAAGTATATAGCACGTTTGGTTTGCGTTTTATGCGTATTTTTTGCAAGTAACTATTTTAGTGGCGTAGTGAAAATGTACGACGTACATTACAATTTACAAGCAACGTGTTGTGATTCAATTTTTAATGAAATCTGGCGAAAAACCCTCGGAAATCCTCCGAAAATTGCAGGTTGTCTATGGAGACGATAGCATGTCAAAAACGCGTGTGTTTGAATGGTCGAAGCGGTTCAAGGAAGGGCGTGAATCAGTGGAAGACGATCAACGTGAAGGAGTTCCCGTCACCTCTCGTACCGACGCGAATGTTGATCGTTTGCGCATGTTGATCACGTCTGACCGTCGCCTAAGCATTCGTGCATTGTCTTACGAGTTAAACATCAACAAAGAAACGGTTCGCAAGATGTTACACGAGAATTTGAACATGCGAAAGATCTGCGCAAAGATGGTGCCTAATCCTCGTTCGTTGTGCAAGAGTTTTTGGCAAAAAAAAGGCATCCCAACGTTGCCAAGATGAAGTCGCACCTCAAGGGAACTCATCATGGCGGCGCGGCCGGCGTACAGAAGGTCCAAGAAGCTCTAACCGTGGTGCTAAACGGGCTAACTTCGGAGGACTACCAAGGGTGCTTCCAATCATGGGAGAAACGTTGGAATCGTTGTGTAGGGAGATATTGTGAAGGTCGATAGTAAAATTTTTCCTAAAACTTCATTTTCTTGTATTGTATTGACAAATTCCTGAAACTTAATTGCCACATCTCGTACAAGGTACCAAAAGTATATTCAGTTAAAAAATGTAACGGGTCTTTTCTCATAGACGTGTGGTTTTTATACGGCCATACTTTTTTCGAAATTGTTCTTTTTTAAAGCTGGTAATTGATTTATGCTTAGTTTAGTTTGATATTTCATAATGAAAAGACTTGCAAAGTTTGGAAATCGTGCAAACTTGTTTATAAAAAAAGAGGCTGGGTCTGCCGATTTGTCTTGCTTAAGAGGTATGTAGGTTTTCGCGAAAAAAGTTTTTAGTTGAATTATTCTTAAAAATTTAAAAATTACCAACAATGTTTTGCATGTAGGTAATGAAATAGTTTGATTTCAATATCTATTTTTGTTAACCAGATTTTTGGTTGAAAACCAATTTTTACCAATTTAAGTAGCATTTCTTAACAATGTTTATTTCTTATATGTACTATAAGCAAATACAAATTGGATGAACGAAATTAATTTGAAGTCAATATTTTCTATTGTTCACGAGATATCGAGAACAGAAGATCAATTTTACCAAATTTGCGTACTATTTTTTGTAGATTTTATTTTTTTATGAAAAAACGGACTGTTGGATTTTTATAAAAAAATTACTGAATATCGAAAACAATATTTTCTGTGAGATAAAAAAAGTTTGAAGCCAATATTTTTAATTTTTGAAAAGATATTTGACTCGAAAATCAAAGTTTACCAACTTTTAGTAATGCTTTTTTTAGCTTTTTATTTTTTGCAAAAAAAACTGTCAATTCGATTTTTCTCATAATTTTATCGAATGTTGATAACAATATTTTTTATAAAATAAAATTAGTTTGAATCCAATATATCAAAGTTTTGAAAAGATGTTTACGTCCAAAATCAATTTTTACCAACTTTTGTTAATTTTTTTTAGGTTTTTATTTTTTGAAAAAAAAACTGTTAATTCTATTTTTCTCAAAATATTACCAGATGTCAAAATCGTTATTTCTCGTTGCATTAAATTAGTTTGGAGATAAAATAATTTTTTTTTCGTAAAATTTTCGAGGTGGCAAATATTGATTTTTGTTTTGATTCATAAAAAAAAACGTTATTTGGAATTTTACAATATATATATATTTTTTTTATAATTAGCGAACACTAAAAGGGTTTTGTATACTTTTAGTATGCCAAAGACACAGTGTGAGCATTAGGAAAAGAGGGAAGGGTTGGATAGGAGGTGTCGTTCGGTGGACATTGATTTTGAATTTCTGAACATTGCAATGATAGGGAAAGATAGAGCGTGGCAAGGCATTCCACATTCGCGTAGTGCGGCTAAAAAATTAATCTCTGTACTTCATAGTACGGCCGAAGTTGGGATCAAGGGTAACCTGATGGGCATTCCTAGAAGCGCGGGTATTACGGTTAAATTGGTTAAGGGGAGGAATGTAACTGGCTATTTCACTAGAGCATATTCCGTTAAAATAACGGTAAAAAAGCGTGAGACAAGAAACTGTACGACTATGTTCGAGTGACGTAATCGAGTTGATGATGTTCATGTCACCAATCAATTTAAAAGCTCTTCTTTGAATACTGTCCAAAAGGCTTAAATAAGTTACTGGAACACCAGCCCAGAGATGAGAGCTATATTCAAGTTTCGGACGTATATAGGTTTTGTAGATTGTAGCCAGATCAGACGGAGAGACAAATTTCTTGCATCGTCTCAAGAAACCTATACATCTTGCGGCATTTTTGGCGACATCGCGTATGTGATCGCTTCACAAAAGGTGGTTGCTGATGCAGATTCCAAGGATGTCTAGATTTGAGTTTCATTGATGCAAGTGCCTCTCATAGATAGTGGCAAGGAGGTTATATTTTGCTTCAACGATAAAAGACAGCATTGGGTTTGAGAAGCGTATATGTATATATAATATAAAATTTAATTCAAGTCTCTAGCGTTATTGGTTCGTGAGATATTTAGGGTTAACCAAAATGTTCACCTTTTTTTTAAATTGCTATGGTAAAAAAAACACCATCTCAATTTTCTTGAGAGCCTTTCTGCATCTTTCTGCATTATTATCTGTATAACAAAATTTATTTGAAATCGATATCTCTACTGGTTTTTGAGCTATGGACGACGAAAAAAAAGTCACGAACGGACGATTTCGACTCTAGTGACTTTGAAACGTCGAGAAATGTCAAAATTTTCAATTCGACAAATCGGACCGATTACAATAACTTCCTATGGGAAGTTAAAAATCACTAAAACCAAAACAGATACAATCAAGAAAAATAAAATTCACTGAATTGAAACAGAATAATTATCAATACCCGTCACTACTAGTGTTATGCCTTAGCAGTGATGAGATCGATCCGACCCTGTGATGCAAAACAGTAATTATCTTAAAAGTCCTTTCTGCATCTTTCGATGTTATTATCTGTAAAATAATCTTTAAAAGTCGATAACTGGTTCTTGAGATATGGACGACGAAAAATGGCTTATCAAATTTACGGACGTACACACGCACACACATATACCCCCTAAAAATCTTTTATTTAGATTTTATGAACCTTGAAAAGTCGAGAAATGTCAAAATTTAAAAAATTTTCATTACAATGTTTTCCTATGGGAAGGAAGTTTAAAACTATCACAAAGCATGTCTGGTCTAGACTAACATTAGATTACCGTTAATTTAAATCAAATCAATTATGTTGTTGACTAACAACTCCTACAGTACCTCAGCTTATCATTGAAATTTTTTTAAATTGAAAGTTCAACGGAATTGAAAGTTGATTCAAAGATACAATCCTCTTATCTCTTAGGAGTTGAACTTTACAGTACAATTATCATAGTACTTGTGTTAATTAACAGTTAGTCAAGTCCCATCTGAATTCCTAACACATTCATAGCCTTGTTATTATTTTATATATTGAAGTCCTTGGATTATTTTTCCCATGTGTTTCCTACATGACATGTTAGTTGTGAATTACACCTTGGGCTTGTAACGTCTCGAGTAAATTAAACAATATGCTTTGTGGCGAAGATCCGGATGGCAAATTACTTTTTTACACTTTTCGGTATTTAATTTATATGGGCATTTCGGCCCATGATTATGATTATAATAAAAAACAACTCATCTACAAGCAATGGGCAGGTGATTATTGTGCCCTTGTTGACTGTTTTTTTGGTGTGACGGGCCCATTTTATACCACGTACATTTCAAAATATCTGAGATGTGAAGTTTTTACGACAAGGTACACTGCAATGTACATAAATTCTATCTTACTGATGGCTCAATTTTGTACCATTGCATTTAGTCGGTTTGTAAATTGGCTACAGCGCAAGCAGACCATACTAATTTTTGACGAATTGAATAAAATAAGGCTCACTGAGTTCCCGTTTCCTCGTGAAAGATTTAACAAAATTCGAAATGAAATAAAGATGGTTATTTATTCAAAAATATTATGTTCGTGTTTCATAACACTCGGATTGTCAGTAATTATTGTGTATCAATCAAAGGGTGGCGACGCATTAGATGATTATTGGGCCGTATTATCGATCTTTGTATTGATCATCGTGATTGCAATGGAGAATCAAATATGTGTTGGAATGATTTACGGGGCGTATTTATTTAAGATGCTAAACTGTCGCCTTATATGGGTAGTTGAAGAAATAAATTCGTTGTGCGAAAATAAAGCTGTGCATATTGTGAACCGAAAGACAGGACTTTTATGCTATGAAATGAAAAATATTGGAACAATTCATACAAGTGTGCTGAGACTCATTATCAATTACAAGGATACTGTTAACATGCATATATTTTTTATTTTGTCATCCATTATTGTTTCCCAAGTTTACTACGCTTATGTCTTTCTCATACTTTCAAATGGGACTTTTACGGATAGTGAATTTCAAAAAATGTGTGCATTTATAACGTGTTTCATTTCATTCATGGATCTATGGTTAATGGTTTATATTTGTGGCGATGTTGTTGACTCATGTAATGCTTCTGGAAAAACTTTAGGATCGCTATCAACCTACAATAAACTTAATAAACAATTAGAAACAAGGGTAAGTTGGTTGGTATTTTTGAGTGTATATTTAATTTCAAAATGAAAAATTTTAGATTCAAATACTTACGTATCAATTTATACGAGAGAAAATGGAGTTAACGATTTTTGGCATGTTCAATTTGAATTGGGCGACAGGATTTCTTATGACGGGAGTTGCTGTTGAATACTTAATAATACTTGTGCAATTTGATTACCACAATTTTGATTTTTAAATTGAGTTTTTAAACTACGGATTTTGAAGCGATCAATCATTTTTTCCAGTTGTAATTTTGTGTGTGCAGTGTTTTGTTTGTAAGAGTAAAATGTAATTAGCTTATTCCACATTCTTGAGAAAAGTTCATAGATTTCAGCACCGTGTCGTAGGTCTAGTACCTGTTGTTTGTCAATAAAATAATTTCATATATTTTATGTGGTTGGCAATGAAATTCAAAATTTATAATTCTGTAATAAATAATACAAATTAAATGGTATCCTTGTTTTGTATTAAAAGATTTTCAGACAAAATTGTACATGTTATATTATTAAAGTCTATTAAGTTTTTTTCAAAAGCACACAACAGACGGAAACTTTTACTTTTGAGGAACAGCAACGCAAGTGGATATTGAAGAGGTCAAAGTCTTAAAATGACAGACTTATTAAAAATGGTGAGGCAAGAAACGTAACGACAATGTTCAAGTGCCGTAATTGAGTCATTAATGTTGCTGTCGCCAATTATTTAAAAAGCTCTTCTCTCTATACTGTCCAAGAGACTTTACTAAGCACCAGCACAGAAAAGGGAGTTTAACTCAAGTCTTAGACGTATATGAGTTTTGTATAGGGTATTCAAGTAGAAACGCATAGTTTAATAATACCAGGACTTTTTAGTTACGGGATTTGAAGTAATGTTATACAAGGTTCTCCTTATCTTATAACATCCAACACTAAACTGCGGATGCGGAGAGTTTGTCGCTGAAGCGACGCGAAAGCTTCGCATTAGCTTCGGAGGAAGCAATACGCATTCGCGAGCGAATATAATTTTTCTGTCAGAGATGAAAGCCAACCATCAGAGGAGCATTCAATCGCCAGAAAACGTACATAACTACATATATAGGGCAAGACAGTGTTCAAGTGAGACAGCATGAGTCTGTTCGCCATCGTTCAAATCAACTTAATAGGTTACGAAGTTTTGTATCACAATTTTAAAAATGAGCTCCACCTACGCAATATAAGATTCAGTTAACACAAGAATTGAAGCCAACAGATCTTGACAAGAAAAGATTAGCAGAATTCGCAAAGAGCTTATGCGTTTTTAGAATGTGCGCTCCTGCTGAAACATCCAATATCAGGAGAGAGAAATTTCTTGCGTCGGCTCAGAAATGTTTGGTAACATCGCTTATGTCATCGGTCGACAAGAAATGGTTGGTAACCATTTCGATATGTTTATGTAAGTACCACACTATTTATTTAATATATTATTCTATCAGAATATCACAAAAGAAGATCAGCACTCTCTCGGGATCTGTCTAGATCAAATGGAGAAACCCTGCTTTAATTTAATATTTTCTTGTTTTGGGATTAGGACTTGTGATAAATTCGAAACGATGCTGATGCAAAACAGAGCGAAATAGTTGTAATCATGGTTGGAAAAAGATAGCAAAATAAATTTAAAAAAAGCAAAACAACCGAGTCACAAATAACCTCACTCGAAGTTCTTTGCTGCCAACACAATGTATCGAGAACCAGTATCAACATTGCCAAGATGCAATCAGAGAAGCCGCCTCTGACGTGCTGCGTTTCAAGCATCCACCAACAAGGAACCCCTGGTTTGATGAGGAATATCGGCAGGCAAATGCAGCCAAACAACAGGCACGCAAAGCGACGCTGCATAAAGGACAAGAGCTGCTCACAAACTCTATGAGTAGAAGAGGCAAGAGGAACACCGACTTCTCAGAAGGAAAAAGCTAGAGCATGAGAAGCGTTCGGTCGAAGATGTTTAGAGGTTTAAAAGCAGCAATGAAGTTCGAAGGTTTTATGAACAGGTGAAACGAAATTCACAAGTACATAAACCTAGAACCGAAGGCTGCAAAGATGTGTAACGTACCTTGAGATGTTGTCGAGTGAGGGTTGAGAACAAAAACTTCAAACCCCTTTATCCATACACTCCGTACACTACCAGTAAGCCTTGGAGCTTACAGGGACTCCAAAACTGTCCTGGCAGCAAAGTGAATGGGTGCCCAATTTCCTTACCGCGGCATACTTGCATGGCCAAAGATTAGCTCGTCGGTTTTGTCGGGGTTCTTGTGGTTTGGAAATTGGACTTTCGACGAAAAAGAAATATTAACGTATCTTTAACCAAGAGGATTAAAATTAAACTTATAATTCCCAATCAAATGAAAAGATATTGTTGTTTTCGAAAGATAAATATAATATAAAAACTAAATTTTATTCAAAAACACATAATTACGACTACAATGAATTCACCTTAACAAGTGGGTATATCTTTAAATCAAAATAAAAAAAATAATTGTTTTCTTTAGAAACAAAATATCAAATATTATAAAAAAATGTAATTTTTAAGACAAAAAAAAAATATTTAAATCATAATTTCAAATTTATGTGTGTAAAACCAATTGATATCACCAACGAAAATGATCTAAATCTTAGTTAAGTAGGCTTATTTTTTTCTAGGTTTAAGCCTTTTCTTTCTTGTTTTCTTTTCATCGAAATTCTTTCATTTAACTAATAATAGTTTAGGTAACACATAATTAAATTAAATCAAATATTCGTTCGTTCAAATTATGTAATATAATGTAATATTTAAAAAAAAATTACTTACCGCACAAATTGCATTATTGAATGCTTGATTTTTAACTTGTTGTATTTTTATTGTTCGCTGTTTCTTTATATAGTTGCTCAATTCCTCCTGATGGTGTGCACAGCATCGCAGGATTGAATTTCGTTGCTTTGTAAATTTTTTTTCACTAATCTAAAACTTGATAAAAACAAATAGAAATTTGAACGAATTGAATTTACAAGGTCAAATTGTAATAACGTTTTGAAATGAAAAATGATAGTTTAGTTATTGAAAAGAAAGAAAGATATGTATGTACTTAGCTTTTTTTTTATAAATTTATGATGATAATTTATGATGTATATTCGTTCTGGATCGTAGGTTTTTTTTGTTTAATATTTTCCTGGATTCTTCCAGGATGCATTTTTGGTGTATGGATAATTTTGATTGTATGAATGGTTTTTATACTATGGATGGTTCTGGATGCTGTTTTTTTTGTTTTTATGTGTGACATTTTTTTGTAGATCTTACTCTTTTATGTAGATCACATTGGTCGTAAAGAAATTATGAATCATAAAAATTATCAAAATTATGATAAATTATGAAAATTATGATTTTTGTGATAAAGGTGTCAAGATGAAGATTTTGACGATAGTGTGGTTAATCGATGGTGTTTTTTTGTAGCTCTTGGAATCTAAGGATCGTGATGTGGCTGAGTCGTAGGGGCACGTGGTCATGCATGCCGGCGGGCAAATGCTTACACCTTGTTCCCACAGATCAGCGGCTTTTGTGGACTTTAAAAAGTGTGATAGGTTTGAAGGATTGGATTGGAAAATCAATCGATTTTGGGCACCTGGAGCACCTTTTTTTAAAAAGATCACAAGGACCTAATTTCAAGCACATGTAGGAGCACGTATCAAAAAAAAACTCACCTTGTTATTTTTGTTCTAATGCTCAGAAATTAATAACTCTAACATATGGATCTGGGAACATATCTCTAAGACATTTATATTTTTCCATCTTGAGCACCTTAATTAGTTCAAAACGTGTAGGTATATTTAAAATTTTCATTAAACTTTTTCACTTTAACTTTATCTAGTTAAAATCCAATTATTTTGACATATTTTTAATATTAATTTTGCATGTAAGTGTAAGTTTTTCGAAATTTCTAACACTCTCTCAGATAGATTTGTCCTTGAAAATTATTTTGATTTTTTTTGTTTGTTTTACGAAATTTCCTTGCACATATTAACAATAACTTTTGTTTTCTCTACCCTCTTTTCAAGGTGTCTCGTGGTGAAAAGGGTAAAGACACTGTACCCATCTCCGACCCATCCGATCCTGGTTCGACTCCTGGTGTTATCACTAATCTCTTTTTTTGTATTTTCTCATTTTTTTAAATATTTTTTTTTTCGAAATTTTTGATCTTATATATTTTTTTTATTAACTTTATCAAAATCGCAACTAAAAAAACGATCTACAGTCTTGGAGAAAGTGTAGAGTATCCTTAAGATTTTGTATAGATTTTAAAATAATTCTACCCAATATCAATTAAAGCTTAGCTTATTCTTTGTTCCTATGCATATGCAACGCTTATTTAATTGTATGCTATTTATGTTCCTTAAACAGAAGGCATAAAGTGATTTTTAAAACCAACACTATGACAAAAATTCATGAGTTTAAGAAGATGGTGTAAAGAAGCCAGATTTCTCACAGACGAAAGTGGAAACATCATAGTGGAACCGCAGTCAATGCTGAGGATATGGAAGGACCACTTCTGCAGACTGTATAACGGCGACGACGAACCGAATTTCACTATCAGGAAGGATGATCCATTTAACATAGTCGACGAAAGCCAACAATCCCGTCCTACCAACTTAGACGAAGTAAAGATTGCCATATCTAAGCTGAAATCTAACAAAGCCGCTGGAGCGGATGGCTTGAATGCCGAGGTCAATATATACTATAGAGGCATCAGTCTACTTAACATTGCTTACAAAATCTTCTCTGCAGTAATATGTGAACGTCTAAAGCCCATCGTCAACAACCTGATAGGTCTTTATCAGTGTGGTTTTAGATCAGGAAAGTCCACAGTCAGATCCTGGAAAAACTCAACAACATCAAATCGACACCTATCATCTTTTTATCGATTTTAAGGCAGCAAATGACAGCATCTACTGGCACAAGCTGTATACAGCCATGTCTAGTTTTTGAATCCCTGCCAAACTCGTCCGTTTGTGCAGGACTACCATGGAGAATTCGCGCTGGTCCATAAAGGTTGGAAACAACTTAACAGAACCTTTCGTTGACAAAAAAGCATTTAGACAAGGTGATGCGCTGTCATGCGATTTTTTTCACATCGTACTTCAAAGAATAGTACAGAGCTCTCACGTCAACCGTAGAGGCACTATCTTTGAATAGTCTGTATAATTACTAGCATAATATGCTGATGACATTGACATACCTAATCGGAATAACTCAGCGTGATGTCAATGGGACTGTTGTGAGTATTGAGGCAGAGGCGGCAAAAATTGGTTTAACTGTTAATGAGGGCAAAACAAAGTACATGCTGTCATCAAGAAAGGACCTATATAACACCGAAGTCTCGATCAAAACGTCTCCATCCACAGACGTAACTTTGAGGTAGTTAAGGACTTCGTCTACCTAGGCTCTGCTGTGAACGCAAAAAACAACACCAGCGCTTAGATCAAACGAAGAATAACTCTTGCTAACCGCTGTTTCTTTGGCCTAAGAAACCAATTGAGTAGCAAAGCCCTCTCTCGAGCGACCAAAGTGTCGCTATATAAGACCCTCATCATCCCCGTCCTGTTATACGGTGCAGAAGCATGGACTATGAATAAAGCAGTTGAAAGCACCTTGGGTCATTTCGAGAGAAAAGTTGTCCTTGTGATCTACGGTCCCGTATGGATAGAAGGGGAGTGGAGGAGAAGATCGAACGACGAGCTGTACGGGCTGTACAGCGACGTAGACTTAGCCAGAAGGGTAAAAGTCCAACGAATAAGATGGCTGGGTCACGTAGAGCGCATGGAAACCAATGCTCCGGCCCGGAACTTCTTCGAATGCACACCCACAGGACAGCGTAGTAGAGGAAGGCCGCGGATCAGGTAGCGAGCACAAGTGGAAAGTGACCTCAACCAACTTGAAGCGCGAAACTTGAGACATCTAGCTAGGGACCGAGTTAGAGAAGTTTGTTGGGTGAGGCCCTAATCTAGTTCACACAGGACTGTAGCGCCAAGTAAGTAAAACAACTGGTATGTAAAGATAGAATTTCCTTAACAATACATTTATTGAAATAGACAATACTTTCTGTTATTATAAAAATGTCATTTATAACGATTTTGATGTGCTATAGTGAAAGAGTTAAAATTTCTCCAAGGGATATGGGGGACAATCGGAATGTTTAAAAAATGTATACACATGAGTGAACCGAACGCTTCAGCATTATATACTTTTGCCCTTGTTTGCAGATTTCTCAACATTGTTATTTGTAGTGGGAAATGGGCAAAAATAAAAGTCAACTTACATATTTTTAATATACCTACTTTATGACGTATTTTGTTTACATTTTTGAAGTTCACTTCCTTTTTACAATATAACCCCAACACAAGTATCGTCATCTCCTCCGTTATACGACCTCTATGATACTATTTTAGAGTTAGAAAGGTCTTGTCCATTTGCACAGCTTTTTCCTCGCCGACAATGTTTGCTTCCATCAAGGGCGGATCAGGCTTTTAATCAAGGGGGGGGGGAGGTCACACGCTTAACATATAGACAAGTTTGTACTCACCACTTAAAAATGTTCTTTAATGTTCTGTAAAGATCGCTAACAAAATTTAAAAAAGAGGCTGGGATGCGACCCACACTGATAACTTCCCATCCCGTCTATCGATTTGTCTTGCTTAAAAGTTTGTCTAAGGCCGCGGCCACGCAGGAAGCGGCTGAGCGGCTGAGCGGAAAAAAAAAATAAAACATATGAAATCACATAGAAGCGGCCACGCAATGAGCGAGCGGCGAAACAAAATTCTGAGCGGCTAAGCGGCGTCGCTCAGCAACCAAACCTGTTTTAATTTTCTGAGCGGCAAGAAGTAAAGATGGCCAAGTAAACATTCAGTTGTTAATTTGGTGTGTGCAATCTCGACTCTAACTACTAATCGCTCAAAAGCAGTCGCTCAGTGCCTGGCCATACGTCGCTTAGAGTTGCCACTCAGCCGCTTGCCGCTCAGCCGCTTACTGCGTGGCCGAGGCCTAAATGTATCAATTCTTACCAAATTTGGGTTCTATTTTTTGTAGATTTTATTTTTTTTTATGAAAAAACGGACTGTTGGATTTTTATAAAAAAATTACTGATATAAAAAACAATATTTTCTGTGAAATAAAATAAGTTTGAAGCCAATATTTTTAATTTTTGAAAAGCTATTTGAGCCGAAAATCAATTTTTACCAACTTTTATTAATTTTTTTGTTTAGGTTTTTATTTTTTGTAAAAAAAACTGTCAATTCGATTTTTCTCAAAATTTGTCCTAATGTTGAAAACAATATTTCTTATAAGTTAAAATTAGTTAGAAGCAATAATCTCAAATTTTTGAAAAGATATTTAAGTCGAAAATCAATTTTTACCAACTTTTGTTAAATTTTTTTTTCGGTTTTTAATTTTTTGTAAAAAAACTGTCAATTCTATTTTTTTCAAAATTTTACTGAATGTTGACAACAACAGTTTTTGAAAGATAAAAGTAGTTTAAAGCCAATATCTCAAAGTTTTGAAAAGGTATTTGAGTCGAAAATCAATTATTACCAACTTTTATTAATTTTTTTTTTGGCTTTTATTTTTTGTAAAAAAACTGTCAATTCGATTTTTCCCAACATTTTTCAGAATGTTGAACACAATATTTCTTATAAGATAAAATAAAATTGAAGCCTTAATCTCAAGTTTTTGAAAAGATATTTGAGTCGAAATTCAATTTTTACCAACTTTGAGTAATTTTTTTTTTGGTTTTTTTTTTAATAAAAAAACTGTCCATTAGATTTTTCTCAAAATTTTATCAGATGTCAAAAACATTATTCTTCGTTGCACAAAATTGTTTTGGAGATAAAATCATATTTTAGTCGTAAAATTTTCGAGGTGACAAATTTTTTTTTTCAGTTTTTTTGATTTATAAACAAAAATTTAAGTGGATATTTTTTCCAAAAATATACTTGTTTTGTATCACGTTACAATATATAATACAAAATTTAATTCAAGTCTCTAGCGTTATTGGTTCATGAGATATTTAGGGTTAACCAAAATTTTCACCTTTTTTTTAAACTGCTATATGGTAAAAAAAAACACCCACGCAATTTTCTTGAAAGCCCTTTCTGCATCTTTCTGTATTATTATAAGTGTAAAAAAATGTATTTGAAGTCGATATCTCTACTGGTTTTTGAGCTATGGACGACGAAAAACAACGTCGCGAACGTACGGACATACGGACGTACGGACGTACGAACGTACGTACACACGCACGCACAGACATCTTTCTAAAAATCTTTTATTTCGACTCTAGGGACCTTGAAACGTCGAGAAATGTCAAAATTTTCAATTTGACAAATCGGACCCATTACAATAACTTCCTATGGGAAGTTAAAAAAAAGCACCTTAAGCTAATCGGCCGAAAACCGTAATTTCAATTGGCACAATGGTTTAGGCTGTAGGGGCCAGGACAGACAGACGGACGGAATCGAGGGACCACTTTTTCGACTTTTCTACCATCGTAATGTCATGTTTGATTCGAAATTTGTACGAATGCAATACTTGCCATATATGTAGTTCCTATATGTCGCAAGTAAAAATCACTTCAATGTTCATTATTTATGTGCATCAAAAAATAAGATGGAATTGAAGGCTAGTTTCAGGAATTTGAAGGCAACTTTATACAAAATTCGATCTCTTATTCAAGGTTTCTTCTTAAAAACCTAAATATTTGCTCTTTTTCTTAGAAACAAAATTATGAAAAAAAAAAATATCTCCCAGGGGTAAGTTAAAAAATCTTCTTATTTTTTGCAAATGATTAGCAACATAAGTTCTTCCCAATTTTTTTCCTCTTACGAATTGCGCAAGTTAAACTCAGTTCTTAAGGTAATTGATCTTGACGGTCAAGTGGTTGAGCGAGGGAGATTAACTAAACAGAAATTTTAGAAAGCATAAAAACTAACATTGAATGCAGTGGTGTTCTGGACGTTTCAACGTCCCTAGAGTCTAAATACAAGGTTTTTAGAGAGATGTCTGTGCGTGCGTGTGTACGTACGTTTCGTACGTTCGGCAAGTTATTTTCGTCGTCCATAGCTCAAGAACCAGTAGAGATATCGACTTCAAATACATTTTTTTACATTAATAATGCAGAAAGATGCAGAATGGACTCTGAAAAAAATTGAGTCGGTGGTTTTTACAATAGAATTTAAAAAAAAGGTGAACATTTTGGTTAACCCAAAAATATCTCACGAACCAATGATGCTAGATACTTGAATTAAGTCTTAGATTATATGTATATTGTAACGTGATAACAAACAAGTATATTTTTGGGAAAAAAAATCCACTAACATTTTGTTTATATGTAAATCAAAAAAACTGAAAAAAAAATAATATTCACCTCGAATATTTTACGAACAAAAAATGATTTTATATCCAAAATAATTGTATGTAACGAAGAATAACGTTTTTGCCATCATCTGGTAAACTTTTGAGAAAAATCGAATTGACAGTTTTCTTTTACACAATATAAAAACCTAACAAAAAATTACTAAAAGTTGATAAAAATTGATTTTCCACGCAAATATCTGTTCAAAAATGTAAGATATTGATTTCAAAATTATTTTATCTCACAGAAAATATTGTTTTCGACATTCAGTACATTTTTTATAAAAATCCAACAGCCCGTATTTGTATTTATATTTATATTTGTATTTGTATTTGTATTTGTATTTGTATTTGTATTTGTATTTGTATTTGTATTTGTATTTGTATTTGTATTTGTATTTGTATTTGTATTTGTATTTGTATTTGTATTTGTATTTGTATTTGTATTTGTATTTGTATTTGTATTTGTATTTGTATTTGTATTTGTATTTGTATTTGTATTTGTATTTGTATTTGTATTTGTATTTGTATTTGTATTTGTATTTGTATTTGTATTTGTATTTGTATTTGTATTTGTATTTGTATTTGTATTTGTATTTGTATTTGTATTTGTATTTGTATTTGTATTTGTATTTGTATTTGTATTTGTATTTGTATTTGTATTTGTATTTGTATTTGTATTTGTATTTGTATTTGTATTTGTATTTGTATTTGTATTTGTATTTGTATTTGTATTTGTATTTGTATTTGTATTTGTATTTGTATTTGTATTTGTATTTGTATTTGTATTTGTATTTGTATTTGTATTTGTATTTGTATTTGTATTTGTATTTGTATTTGTATTTGTATTTGTATTTGTATTTGTATTTGTATTTGTATTTGTATTTGTATTTGTATTTGTATTTGTATTTGTATTTGTATTTGTATTTGTATTTGTATTTGTATTTGTATTTGTATTTGTATTTGTATTTGTATTTGTATTTGTATTTGTATTTGTATTTGTATTTGTATTTGTATTTGTATTTGTATTTGTATTTGTATTTGTATTTGTATTTGTATTTGTATTTGTATTTGTATTTGTATTTGTATTTGTATTTGTATTTGTATTTGTATTTGTATTTGTATTTGTATTTGTATTTGTATTTGTATTTGTATTTGTATTTGTATTTGTATTTGTATTTGTATTTGTATTTGTATTTGTATTTGTATTTGTATTTGTATTTGTATTTGTATTTGTATTTGTATTTGTATTTGTATTTGTATTTGTATTTGTATTTGTATTTGTATTTGTATTTGTATTTGTATTTGTATTTGTATTTGTATTTGTATTTGTATTTGTATTTGTATTTGTATTTGTATTTGTATTTGTATTTGTATTTGTATTTGTATTTGTATTTGTATTTGTATTTGTATTTGTATTTGTATTTGTATTTGTATTTGTATTTGTATTTGTATTTGTATTTGTATTTGTATTTGTATTTGTATTTGTATTTGTATTTGTATTTGTATTTGTATTTGTATTTGTATTTGTATTTGTATTTGTATTTGTATTTGTATTTGTATTTGTATTTGTATTTGTATTTGTATTTGTATTTGTATTTGTATTTGTATTTGTATTTGTATTTGTATTTGTATTTGTATTTGTATTTGTATTTGTATTTGTATTTGTATTTGTATTTGTATTTGTATTTGTATTTGTATTTGTATTTGTATTTGTATTTGTATTTGTATTTGTATTTGTATTTGTATTTGTATTTGTATTTGTATTTGTATTTGTATTTGTATTTGTATTTGTATTTGTATTTGTATTTGTATTTGTATTTGTATTTGTATTTGTATTTGTATTTGTATTTGTATTTGTATTTGTATTTGTATTTGTATTTGTATTTGTATTTGTATTTGTATTTGTATTTGTATTTGTATTTGTATTTGTATTTGTATTTGTATTTGTATTTGTATTTGTATTTGTATTTGTATTTGTATTTGTATTTGTATTTGTATTTGTATTTGTATTTGTATTTGTATTTGTATTTGTATTTGTATTTGTATTTGTATTTGTATTTGTATTTGTATTTGTATTTGTATTTGTATTTGTATTTGTATTTGTATTTGTATTTGTATTTGTATTTGTATTTGTATTTGTATTTGTATTTGTATTTGTATTTGTATTTGTATTTGTATTTGTATTTGTATTTGTATTTGTATTTGTATTTGTATTTGTATTTGTATTTGTATTTGTATTTGTATTTGTATTTGTATTTGTATTTGTATTTGTATTTGTATTTGTATTTGTATTTGTATTTGTATTTGTATTTGTATTTGTATTTGTATTTGTATTTGTATTTGTATTTGTATTTGTATTTGTATTTGTATTTGTATTTGTATTTGTATTTGTATTTGTATTTGTATTTGTATTTGTATTTGTATTTGTATTTGTATTTGTATTTGTATTTGTATTTGTATTTGTATTTGTATTTGTATTTGTATTTGTATTTGTATTTGTATTTGTATTTGTATTTGTATTTGTATTTGTATTTGTATTTGTATTTGTATTTGTATTTGTATTTGTATTTGTATTTGTATTTGTATTTGTATTTGTATTTGTATTTGTATTTGTATTTGTATTTGTATTTGTATTTGTATTTGTATTTGTATTTGTATTTGTATTTGTATTTGTATTTGTATTTGTATTTGTATTTGTATTTGTATTTGTATTTGTATTTGTATTTGTATTTGTATTTGTATTTGTATTTGTATTTGTATTTGTATTTGTATTTGTATTTGTATTTGTATTTGTATTTGTATTTGTATTTGTATTTGTATTTGTATTTGTATTTGTATTTGTATTTGTATTTGTATTTGTATTTGTATTTGTATTTGTATTTGTATTTGTATTTGTATTTGTATTTGTATTTGTATTTGTATTTGTATTTGTATTTGTATTTGTATTTGTATTTGTATTTGTATTTGTATTTGTATTTGTATTTGTATTTGTATTTGTATTTGTATTTGTATTTGTATTTGTATTTGTATTTGTATTTGTATTTGTATTTGTATTTGTATTTGTATTTGTATTTGTATTTGTATTTGTATTTGTATTTGTATTTGTATTTGTATTTGTATTTGTATTTGTATTTGTATTTGTATTTGTATTTGTATTTGTATTTGTATTTGTATTTGTATTTGTATTTGTATTTGTATTTGTATTTGTATTTGTATTTGTATTTGTATTTGTATTTGTATTTGTATTTGTATTTGTATTTGTATTTGTATTTGTATTTGTATTTGTATTTGTATTTGTATTTGTATTTGTATTTGTATTTGTATTTGTATTTGTATTTGTATTTGTATTTGTATTTGTATTTGTATTTGTATTTGTATTTGTATTTGTATTTGTATTTGTATTTGTATTTGTATTTGTATTTGTATTTGTATTTGTATTTGTATTTGTATTTGTATTTGTATTTGTATTTGTATTTGTATTTGTATTTGTATTTGTATTTGTATTTGTATTTGTATTTGTATTTGTATTTGTATTTGTATTTGTATTTGTATTTGTATTTGTATTTGTATTTGTATTTGTATTTGTATTTGTATTTGTATTTGTATTTGTATTTGTATTTGTATTTGTATTTGTATTTGTATTTGTATTTGTATTTGTATTTGTATTTGTATTTGTATTTGTATTTGTATTTGTATTTGTATTTGTATTTGTATTTGTATTTGTATTTGTATTTGTATTTGTATTTGTATTTGTATTTGTATTTGTATTTGTATTTGTATTTGTATTTGTATTTGTATTTGTATTTGTATTTGTATTTGTATTTGTATTTGTATTTGTATTTGTATTTGTATTTGTATTTGTATTTGTATTTGTATTTGTATTTGTATTTGTATTTGTATTTGTATTTGTATTTGTATTTGTATTTGTATTTGTATTTGTATTTGTATTTGTATTTGTATTTGTATTTGTATTTGTATTTGTATTTGTATTTGTATTTGTATTTGTATTTGTATTTGTATTTGTATTTGTATTTGTATTTGTATTTGTATTTGTATTTGTATTTGTATTTGTATTTGTATTTGTATTTGTATTTGTATTTGTATTTGTATTTGTATTTGTATTTGTATTTGTATTTGTATTTGTATTTGTATTTGTATTTGTATTTGTATTTGTATTTGTATTTGTATTTGTTTATATAAGAAATAAAGATTTTTAAGAAATGCTACTAAAATTGGTTTTCGACTAAAAAACTCGAAATTAAACTATTTCATCATGTGCAAAACATTGTTGTTAATTTTTAATTTTTTTTAAATAATTCAACTAATAACTTTTTTAACAAAACACGAACATTTTAAAACCTTTTAAGCAAAACAAATCGACAGACGGGATGGGAAGTTATCAGCGTGGGTCGCAACCAGGCCTTTTTTTTTTTTTTTTTGAAAATCGCCCAACCCCTTAAACAGGGTGGTAATTTTTTCGTTTTGCCCATAAATAATTACGTTTTTGACATTCGTTGTTTATATCTTACTAGCCGAAAAACTAGGCGTTTGCAGGTTTGAGTTTTATTTCAACCAGCGAATAATTGTTAATTTTATTACTTAACCGATCAGACTTGCAAGTCCTAATCGCTAAAAAGATAGAAATACGTGTGATATTTTTTAAACATTTGAATTCCTCTAACGAGAAACTTGCTCCCTAGACTTGAATTCGGAAGTTCGAAAGAATTCTTAAAAGAGCTTTGGTACATTTTCGAACTTTGTATCACAAATAATCAAGCATAAACCTCTATTTTTGAATTGCAGCTTAACTTAGTCTGAGTCTCAAAATAAAATGTTAACTATTTAGAAATCGAGAGCTTTTCCACAGTCTTAAATGCATAACATTTTTTGAAATATCTAAAAAAAAGCCAAATCGAAAAAAAAAACAAAGACGTATATATATAAAAGCTGAAAGCTCAAAACATATTTTGAAAATTGACCAACGAAAGAGAAATAACGGAGACATTCATTTCCATTGAATACTTTATAGAAGCTTTTTAAAAGCTTTAAGCTTTGAATATAAAATTGGTTTAAATATAAACTAAAAAGTTTTTTACACTTTAGAAAATTATTCTAATAACGGTATTTCATTAATACGGGTATTTCATAAATTATATAAAATTCTTCGTTTGACCAGCTTAGTAACCCTTTTTATGTCATATTAATTTAAAATATTGTAATGTGTATACATTCTTTATCTCTTTTAATAATCGTGTTATAGTAGAATAACATCGAGAACATTCAGCGCTACATCCTGAAAAAAAATCAGCTACCAATTGATATCTAAATAAATAAATTAGGTGCCGCAACAGTTCATGAAGAACCAGGGCCTAGTGACTTACAACTCTCAACCATTCCTGTGTGCGTGTAATGTTGTCAGAGATGGAAGGGACCTATAGTTTATATGCCGAATCCGAACGGCTAATTTGAGAAAACACTTTTCATGACAAGAATTACTCTTGGAGGTTTTGTCAATTCCCCGCAAGAGGCAGTACCCGCGAAAAAAGTTAGATGGCACAGGCAGGGTTTGAACCCAAGACCCCTTGCATGACATTCCAACGCACTAACCATCACGCTACGGGTACTACAATTAATACCTATCTACATACAAACAAAATCTTTAAAACTCTAACAAATCTAATCTTCAAATATTGAAGAAATACTTAATGCCAAATAAAAGCAAAATACCCACCAGCCAAAATATACATATAGTCCAGTCAAAATAGACAAAAATAAGTCATGGTTAGGTTAGGTTAAAGTGGCTGTTGGTTGGGACATCCAACACACTTAGACCAAAGTATGGTCAATTGTGATACCACATGGATCAGTTAATCAGCTTAACTCGTTGAACCAATTGGAGCTTCGAATAAAGCGTAGGAGACTAGTAATGTCTGAATTTTTTAGATCGCTGGTATCGTTAAAGTAGTAGTCTCCAAGGTGGATTCTACGTCTGTGTGATAAGGCAGGGCATGTGCACAGAAGATGAGAGATTGTCTCCTCTTCTTCTTCGTCCATGCAACTCCTACAAAAATCATTTACAGGGGCTCCAAGTCGAATAGCATGCCTTCCTATTAAGCAGTGCCCAGTCAGGACACCTATAACGTAGCTAATGTGCAATCTACTCAGAGAGATTAATTGTTTTGAGCGCCTGGCGCTAAGAATGGGCCAAATTAGTTTTGTTGCGACACAGGTGGTGGTGTTATTCCACCTGAGGTTTGTTTTCTCTATGGTATCTTGCTTTAGCATAAGTTTACATGTAGCTAGAGGGATACCTATGTTAGCATTATGAGCCAGCAGAGGTAAAGTTGTTCCGCTTTTTGCAAGTTCGTCAGCTTTGCAATTTCCTGGAATGTCTCTATGGCCCGGCACCCAGAAAAGGTGAATGTTGAACTGTGTAGCCATCTCCGTAAGAGATGATCGACAATTAAGGGCTGTTAGTGAATTTGTAGAGACAGAGTCTAAGGATTTTAACGCAGCTTGGCTATCCGAGAAGATGCGTATATCATTTGTTGATATTACGTTTTCTCTAAGCCAGGATAGGACTTCTTTTATAGCCAGGATTTCAGCTTGGAACACGCTACAATGATCGGGTAGACGAAAGGAGAGACTTAAGTTAAGTCTATCTGAGTATACGCCACCACCAACCCCATCCTCCGTTTTTGATCCGTCTGTGTAAAAGTTTATAGGACCATCGTCCAAAAATGATGTATTCTCCCAAGAAGACCTGGGAGGTATAGTCACTTTGAAGCTATAGTTGTTGAACTGAGGATGGGGTATGGTGTAGTCAATATTACTATTTATAGTTCTGAACGAGTTCAAAATAGTGGTGTGGCCAATTCCATTATTGATCCACAGAGAGGAGGCCTGAAGCCGTATGGCAGTATTAGCGGCCGTTTGCTTGCTGAAAAAGTCCAGCGGTATTAGATGGAACAGAACATCTAGTGAAGCGGAGGGGGTGGAGCGAAGTGCTCCTCCCATACACAGGCAGGCTGTTCGTTGGACTTTGCTGAGTTTATCGCGATTTGTCGCTGTATCTAGCGCCGTCCACCATACCACTATTCCATGAGTAAGGATCGGTCTTATGACCGAGATGTATAGCCAGTGCGTAATTCGGGGCTGTAGGCCCCATTTATTACCAATGGCCTTTTTACAGGAGAACAGGGCTACTGTGGCTTTGTTTATTCTCTCTTGAATATTAGGTTTCCAACTTAATTTCTTATCTAAAATGAGACCCAAGTATTTTGCTTGATCAGAGAATTTAAGTGGTACACCGTTTATGAGGGGAGGGTCAATGTGTGGGACTTTGTATTTCCTTGTGAAGAGGACAAGGTCGGTTTTTTGAGGGTTAACACCTAGTCCACACCGATTAGTCCATCTGGTGAGCTTATTTAAAGCGTTTTGTAAGAGTTCTTTTAGTATATTGGGATGTTTACCCGTTATTGCAATAGCAACATCGTCCGCATAGGCAAACACTCTGTATCCCTCTCTTTCTAGAGTAGTTAGTAATTCATTTATTACTAAATTCCAGAGGAGAGGGGATAGGATACCACCTTGTGGCGTACCTCTGCTGACACCCCTTTGTGTAGTAAAATCGCCCATTTTTGAATTGATAATCCTGCTTATCAGCATCTGATTGATCAATTCGCTGATCGACTTATCTACCTTCAGAGATGTCAATACACGTGCAATTGCAGATGTGTCGACATTGTTAAATGCACCTTCTATGTCTAAGAAGGCAACTAAGGTGTACTCTTTATGATGGAGGGAATATTCGATTGTACGTACTATACTGTGTAGAGCCGTTTCAACTGATTTCCCTTTGTTGTAGGCATGTTGAGCCTTTGAAAGGAGGGACTTATCAATACTTTCCCTTAAGTAAATATCGATCAAACGCTCAAAAGTTTTGAGAAGGAATGATGATAAGCTGATAGGTCTTAAGTCTTTAGGGTTAACGTGGCTGGATTTTCCGGCTTTTGGAATAAAAACAACTTTAACTTGTCTCCAAGACATTGGGATGTATGCCAATTTAAGGCATCCCTTGAAGATGTTTTCTAGGATGGGTATTAGAAAACTTGCATTTTCTTGCAGTTCGGCTGGAATTACACCATCCGGACCAGCAGATTTATATGGCTTAAAGCTGTTAATAGCCCATTTGAGTTTTTCCCTAGTGACTAGACCTTGTGGGGGATGTAATATATTGTCACCATTATTAGGTGCAATGTTATTAATAATATTAGAGCTACCAGGAAAGTGAACGTCTAGTAGCAAGTTGAGCGATTCTTCGCTTAAATTGGTCCAGAGGCCAGAGGCGTTTTTCAAGCAGCTTGGCATGATTGGATTTTTGGAGAGGATTTTGCGCAGCCTGGATGCTTCGGAGCAATCTTCCACGTTGCTACAGAAGTTTCTCCAAGACGATCGTTTGGTTTTCCTCAGTTCTTTTTTATAAATCTTCAGTGATTCTTTATATGAATCCCAGTCTGACATGTCTCTAGAAGCTTTCGCTCTGTTAAAGAGTTTTCTGCATTCTTTTCGAAGTGGATCCAGCCCTGAGTTCCACCAGTGTGGCTTCTTTTTACCTCTTACTTGTATAAGAGGGCATGCAGTATCTAGAGCTTTGTTTAGGGCTAATGTTAGATTACTGACTTTGTCGTCAAGATCTTCAATGTTGGAGGGAGTATTAAAGAGTTCAGGTTTTACTAAACTATTTAACGTTCTCTTGTATTTTGGCCAATTTGTTCTTTTCAGATTTCGAAAGATCGGTTGGCAAGGTGGTTCATTTATAAAGTCAAACTGGATGTATCTATGATCAGAAAAGGAGTGATCTTTAGATACCTTCCAGTTCAAAATATTATTATTAATGAAGTCGGAGACAAGAGTTATATCTAAAACTTCTTGTCGATTTTTAGTAATAAAGGTTGGCTCTTTGCCAACGTTACTTACGAGTAGGTTAGTGTTTAGAATATAGTCGAAAAGAGACTCACCTCTGTCGTTTATATCCGTGCTACCCCATACTGTATGGTGGGCGTTAGCGTCACTACCGATGATGAGGCCGATCTTGAGCCTTTGTGCTTCAGTTATCAATCTCTCCAGAGTGTCACCCGGGAGAGGGCCAAGATGGTCGTGGCCAAGATACGCCGACGCCAGCCAGAACGTTCCTCTGGCTGTTTCCAGACTTGCGGCGGTGGTATCTCGATCGCTGAAATTAGGGAGCAAATATACGTTTAGGCTGCGTTTTACTAATATGCAAGATCTGGGTTCATCCTCACCTGATGCATACAGCACGCATTATCTGGGAGTCCTGATTCCTCGAACAATGGATTTAACAATCCAGGGTTCTTGAATCAGGACAATATCTTCATCGCTGCTGGATAGGCGAAGAAGAAGGGAGGCCGAAGCCTTTATGGAGTGTTGGAGGTTAATCTGGAGTAACCGCAGCATTTTTGCTACTGCACTCCCGATCAGCCTCCAACACACTAATGTCGGAGTCATCCATATCAGAGGACGATTCTAAAAGAATGTCCTCATCTCCGCTGTCGTAGACCTCGGCCTCCATTACGGAAAAACCTTGGTCTGTGTTAGAAGCTTCCTCTGTTACTGGGGATACCTGAGATGCATCGTCCTCCAATGAAGGAAGTGTGACCGATGCACCAGGTTCCTCAGCAGCAGTTTTCGCTTGTGTGGGTGGGGGAGGGGGAAGGGTTTGTGCCTCGACCCCATCTTTTTTATAGACCCTCAGCGTAATTTCATCGAACCCAAACCTAATCACACCTTTTGATTGCGCCAGAGGAGAAAGGGACTCTGCATTGATGATTACAATTGCACCCTTGTAGGGTCCCTTTGGATCCTCCAATTTCGCAACCTTCCAGTTGTGAGTAGGAAGGGTTGGATTGGAGAGCCGGATTACCTTCAATACGTGGTCTGCTTCCTTGAATATGGCCGGAACCGTGATGCGAGCTCTTGGTCTGCAAGGAATATCCTCCTTTGCTACAACCTCCAGCTTAGCACCAGGCCAGACCTCTCCAAGTCGGCTGACCGCCAGCGTCAGTAGGTCGCACGACCTCTGATCATCACAGACCATCAACTTGATGTGTCCCTGATGCCAACCGCCATCTTTTGTGATGGGCGGTGGTCCCGGATTGTCAGACATGATCTCGACAAAACTGAAGGCCAGCTGTCCTTTGGCCAATGTCCAGTTCTCGGCAGAGATCGTGCCATCTACATCCCTTTTGTCGATAATCGCGACTACCATTTTGTCCTTCAGAACGTCACTGAAGGACATTTTTGCCTTGCGAGGGTCAAGAGAAGTGCTGGTGTTTAGCACTTTGGGGCGTTTAGGTAGTGAAACACTACCTTCCATAGACCTTTGTCGCTTCGACGTTGAGTCTTGGCTGGTCTTCAAATTATTTTTGGCCAGGAAATTCTTGGCCCATTTTATCTTGGCGTCATGCTGAGAGTTTCCTCCAGCGCCTAGTTGTTCACCAAACGTCTGGAGAATCCTCTTAGCATTACGCATGTCCCTGTAGTAGGCCTTGGAGGGTCTGAGCTTACGCCCATCTCCCCCAGGACCTTCTTTGGGATTATTTGCTTTGGAGGTAGAAGGACCTGGCACCATAGCCCTACTACCTCCGACTCGCGGTGTAGAAGAGTTGAGAGGTTTACTCTCTGTGGTAGTAGAGGAGCCGTTCTTCACAACTGCCTCACTACAGGAAGAAGGTAATATTACCTGATTATCCGATATTCCACTGGCGACAACAGGGCTGTGAGTGTCCACAGCCATGTCAGCACCAGTGGAAGAGGGATGAACAGCAGACAACTTTGCCGTCGTACTGCTGGCCGGTACGGTCTTTTGATTTTGTTTTGCTTGTTTTGTTTGTTTTGTTTGTTTCATTAGAATCCCACGAGTAGCGGATAAGGGGTGGTCCATCTGTACAGAGATCCGTGTATACAGATAAGGCTAGTTAATCCGGAGGTCGCCAGGTATCCGGATACTCCGTTAGCGACTGAGCTAGTTTTTTAATTGGGCCCTCAGCCTGGCCGATCATCGGCACGGGTCGTATAACACCTTAGATCCAGCCCAATTGGGAAGTTTAAGGGAAGGATATGTTTTGGAAAAGGAGAGACGAACAGCAATTAAGCCATAAGCGTCCCAGGAAGGAAACTAGGCATTGACAGACAGTTATATACCATACAGTCAAGGGATAAGGAGACGTCAGCCAGCATAATAGCACAGAGCTGACGGAGGTGGGGGTAAATGATTGGGAAGGGGAGGGGACGAGCGACCTTTGGTTTCAGGACTCTTCTGGAGAAATAATTCCCGAGAATCATTGACCTTACTCAGCTTCTACAACTCGACAAGTTCGACGCTCAGGTAGAAGAAAATAAGTCATAACTTAGCCAAAATTCGCATAGAGCTGAAAATGGGCAGAGACGTTAAATACCTCATTACAATTGAAATGTCAAAAATCCCCTTCGATCCTCTTTGTGCAAGAAAATTCTATTCAAGATCAAACATACAAAATTACGGTTTTTTCCATTTTTCTGAATTTTGTAATTTTAAAACCGCGATATCACGAATGGTGAGTCTTATGAGAAAAAGTTTCTGGACCATTTTTGTAGAGAATTGTGTGATCTACAAGTTTTGTCTGATCTATTTTCACGATAAAATTTACCGTTTCCAAGAAAAATGGAAAAAACCGTAATTTTGTATGTTTGACCTTGAATAGAATTTTTTGCACAAGGAGGATCGAAGGGGATTTTTGACATTTCAAGTATAATGAGGTATTTAACGTCTCTGCCAATTTTCAGCTCTATGCGAATTTTGGCTAAGTCAAATGTCTAATAACTAGATTAGATTAGATTTAGATTTAGATTTAGATTATAAAAGATTTATTTCAGGAAAAAAATACATAATATACAATTCATGAAAAAAATAAATCTTAAGGTGACATAACATTTAATTGTTGTCTGTCAGATTGGCATAGAAATAGATATTTGTATCTAAATTAACATCAACAAAATTATTTATTAATTATTACATAGTTAATGTGTTCGAGGTTTAATATATACAAAAAAAAAGATTTACATTATGTAGTTAAGATACTTAGTTTAGTAGATATTATTTACAAAAAAAAATTACATTATTTTGATTTAAAAGAAAGAAAAAAAATTGTATTATATTCTTACAAGAATTCGTTAATTACCAGTTTTCTATATTTAAGACAAGTTGCTAAAAAGTTGTATAAGGAAGGGAAGTTTTTTCCATTTAACTGATCATATACCTCCTCAATAGAAAGTATCTCATTTCCAAAACATCTTAATCTCGTTTTTTTATAAATTGGACATCTGCCTATAAGGTGATAAGTATTCTCAACTTCATCCAGATTACAAACTGTACATATACCAACTGTATTTTTCTTAAAAGCTCTTGCATTGATATTTAAAAGACCACACCTGGCTTTAAAAATTAAACTTACCAGGTGTGGGCTGTTATCATCTGTGAAGTAGGGTGTTATATCATATTTTAACTGTGGGTAAACATCATGAAATTGTGATCTTCTGGCATCACCAATGTGATTTTCATGCTCACGGGCTTCTAAGGCTAACAAAATACCTGTATGAAGACTTCTGAAAGAAGAAGTAGTAAGGTCAATATCAATATTGAGTTTTTGACACAAGTCAACCCAGTCTAGTACCCAAAAGGTTTTTTGAGATATTGTCTCCATAGCAAGTATTCTTGGCAATCTTCTTTCAGGATACTCTAGTATTTTATTGATATATTCAAAGTGAAGATGAAGTGAACGGAGATACTGAGATCTCATGCCAGTTTCAATCAGTAACATGTAGTTTGGAGTATTATTAGGAAGATTCAACATCTTTTTCATAAAAAATCTAAAAAGTGTTTCCACTTGATCAAAGCTTTTTGATCCCCATACCTGAGAACCGTAGAGCATTATTGACCTCGCAGCGGCTTCAAATATTTTAAGTTTATTAGAAAAGTTTATATTAGGGTGGTGAATATACTTTGACCACGTTGAGTTGATACAACATTTCGACATCGAAAGCTTTAAATCAAGGTGTTTATTGAACGAGAGGTTGTAATTAAGAGTAAGTCCCAAATATTTATAATCATTAACGACCTGAATCTGTTCGGAACCATATTTCCAGCTAAGTGAATTTGATAATCTAGGACCAACTCTAAACACAACAACTTTTGATTTGTTAAGGTTAACTTTTAAACCCCATAAAGTGCAATAGCTATGTAAGGAGTCAATCATTAATTGAAGTTCAGTTGGGGAATCGGACAAAATAACCAGGTCATCTGCATATAGTAAAACTTTTACAACCGAATCTGCAAAACTGACACCTCCCGGTAAATATGAATGTAAATCATTTACATAAAGGCTGAATAATAATGGACTCAGTAAACATCCTTGTTTTACACCGACATTAACATTAAATGGGTTCGAAAGAGAAATTCCATCCTGGCTAGTTGTATTGTTGTAGAGGAGTTGTAAGGTTTCTATTATCTTAGTTGGTAACCCCAGAGATGACAATTTGAAAAAGAGTGAATTACGTGATATAAAATCAAAAGCACATGAAAAATCAACAAAAAAGGCGAATGTTTTTTTCTTCTTAATGCGGTTTAAGTGAATTATGCTCGTTAAATTAAATATGCTGTCAATTGTGGAGTAACCAGCTCGAAAACCTGATTGAAATTCACATAGAATATCATTGTCTTCAATCCAACCATTTAATCTGTTTAGAATCAGCCCTGTAAAGATTTTATAAAGAGTATCCAAAAGAGATAGACCTCTGTAGTTTTCGCAATGATTTGGGTCACCTTTCTTAAATAAAGGTATAACAATAGAACTACGAAATGAATCTGGTACATCACCAGTAAGAAATATTTTATTGAGTAGGATGAGAACTTCTTCAAGGAAACACTCCGGTGCATTTTTGTAAAACTCATAACTTATTCTATCCTTACCATGGGCTTTTTTAGGCTTTGATTTTTGTAATACATATAAAAGTTCCCACATTTCAAAGGGACGGTCGAGGAAAGAGTCAGTAACCATCGGCATAGCCCAGAGGATGTTTTGTACACAATCAGGTTCTAACAAAAGGGACTTAAAATGGTTATAAAAATCATGTATCTGAAGAGTGCTTTTATGTTTATAGGAAGCGACTTTTAGACATTTCGATAATCTCCACCAATCACTAGAATTCCTAACACTATTTAACTTTCTAATATTTTCCAGACTTTTCTTTAACTTTTTACTTTTACAAATTTTTATGTATTGGGATCTACAGTGAATGTATCGCTTTTTATACAGACTCAAATTATTGTTGTTACGAAAAAGCCGAAGCATCTTTAACATTTTATTTCTGGCTCGTAGACACTGGAAATCAAACCACTTCTGTTTTGGAATACATTTTTTTCTCCTAACACCGGTACCCGCAGCTAACTTTATTTTATTAATAAGTGTGTTAACTTTCTCTTCAATTGAGATATTTGAATGGATGTATGCATAATTTGATAAACTTGTTAAAGTGTCAAAATACTTTACGGCCATGTTCTGAGACCAGTTTAACTTTTTTTCAAGTGCTAAGGGGCCTAATACAACAGTATTAGGTTCAGGAGGAGAGAAACACAAGTTCAGAGGCATATGGTCCGAATATGGTTTGGCGCGAACCGAGAAGTTATTTATGATTTCTAGAAAATTAAACGAACACACGCAGTAGTCAATAATTGAATTGCCCATTGCACCACAAAACATAAACTCCCCAAATTCATCACCACTTATTCTACCGTTTACAATAACACCACCTATGTTTTCAAATAATTCCAAACATTTTCTGCCTTTCGCATCAACTATGTTGTCCTTAGATTTTTTCTCTTGTGATATAAAGGGTAAACCTTCAATTAAATGCCTATCAATTATTTGACCAGCGCCCGTAGATTCAAACCTCATATCATATAAAAATTTTTCGAACTTTTCAAAATCACCCATCCACTTAGTACAATTCAAATATCGTGGTATAAAGTGGAGATTCATATCACCAAATTTAGCAGAAAGCGTTACGTTATCAGAAAAAACATTGAAACAAAGATTATATCTATTTTGAATAGACTTTATAAAACCGAACAAAGAGCCTCCGCTTGCGCGGCCAGCTCTATGGAATTTAACAGCATCTTCCCAATACAATACATAATTATCAAAGAAATGAACAAACTCTAATTTATTTTCACTTAGTACATTTGTCTCGAACAAAAAGAATATATCAAATTTATTTATATAATGAAAGAAATTACAAAAACTAAGCTTACTTTTCAAGTTAGCTACATTATAAGCTACCAATTGACAGACTTCTCGTTGCCAGTGTTGACTCCCATCATGTGTAGAGGACTTCGCTGCTATTGTATCCTTATGTGAAGGGTAGTTGCTTTCCTTTACGATGATGTTGTAAACAAAATTTGTTTTTTCCAAAAGATCTCGTAAAAACTCAGCATCTTTGCTTCGTTTGGCCTCGTAACTACCATTTCTCCAGCTAAATAATCTGTCATTAATGTGGATTGACGTCTCACCATAACGAATTTTAATTTGTTTGTCCGATTTGACGACAGTTTTACCCAGCTGACGAAGGTTATATCTTATCTGACGTTCATCTGAGGTGTAATCTTTCTGGATATATATCGCAGAGCCATCCAATTTTTTCTTAGCAGATATAATTTTGTTGACTTGTAGGACAGATTCCAGTGTAAATAAGAAAGATGAGCCGCTTCTTGTTTTTATTTGCCGAGACTCAACAATGTGGACGATTGTCTTAAGTACTCCAGAGCATATGTCATTGAATTCATTGATTGCTAGTCTAGAATTTGTGCTTTGCAACCCACTGACAATAACATTCGATCGTCGTGACATTCTATCGACTTGTTCCAGCTTTTTATTCATTGACTCAAGGTCCTCTTTGAGCCGTATGTTCTCGCTTCGAAGTTGTTCGATTTCTAAGTGAAGGGGAGCAAGGTCATCCTTTTTTGCGACGTCTTCCAACTTTTTGTCAAGAATATTCTCTAATTTTAGTTCAAAAATATTCCAACAAAATACATCACGTTCGTGAAAGGAAATAGAAGTGGAAGGAGGTACAACAGCAGTACCAGAAGCAGCAGCAACAACAACAGCGGGATTTAGAACCTCGGCGGCAGAATTGCCAGTTTGCAAAGCAGCAACAGCATCAGCAGGCAGATGAGGAGGAATGTTTGTACCAGATTTGTTTGTATTCCCGAACATTTTTTGTATTTTTGATGATGATTTTTTATCAGTATTAGATAAGAATTGTTCTGGTGAAGTTAAATGCAAAGCTCTTTTATTACCAGGAGTACCCATAAATTTGCAGGTTATGTGGTGGCAGTCGAGTACGAAATACAAAAAAAGAAATATTCTTGGGAAATTAATTGTATAGGTAATTTGACTTGATCTAATAAATCAACAACTTTTCTTTATTTTACTCGTAATAATAATCAAAATTAAATGCAAAACTTATTTAATTCAGACTTTTTTATAAAAAAAATTTTGCGGACAAAAAATGAAATTGATGTTTGACGTTTCGTGTCAGTGCTGCCAATCCCTATAGCCAATGTCTAATAACTATAACCAAACGTATAACTACCCCCATATTCGTCTTCTTCACAAAGATCTCCACGACAAAAATCGCATCGTAGCTTTGTATACAAAATACAAACCATGATTCAAATACAAGGATCGTACACAAGTAGAAGCAGACTTATGAATGTACATAAAAAAAACAAAAATCGGTACAAGATCCTGAACAGCTGATGTAAGCATACAAAAATTTCATTCATCCCCTTATTAGACACAATATTGAGATATTCCATATAAAAGTGCATTGATATAAAGAAAAAACAAAAACAAATTCATATGGAAGCTTAGTAGGTATATCAAAAGATACAAGGATAGACTCAAATAGAATGAAGGAAATTGTGTCGACTTTTTGGCTGCTAAATTAACTGTCTCCCTTATTTTGCTGGCTGCTTATGGGAATGGAAATAATATTTTTCTCTCGCTCCCCCGGAATTTCTCCACTTTCGATACTACCGCCAACGACTCGGCATCCGGTCGCCCTAAAAATGTCTGCCCTTGAGAGTACTATAGTTTTCATATATATACAAAGGTTTAAAGTAATAATTGAAAGTGGTGAATAAATAAGTTTGGAGCGATTTAAACAAATTAAATTTTTGTTTTGTTTAGAAGTGTGAATAAGTTTTAATTATCGGACCAAGCCGAATATTACAATATTTATAACAACACTACTATGCACTAGGACTAAACATAAAAGAAATAAAATTTAAATGTTTTTCATTTCGTAGATTGGTTTTTCCAATGCAAAATTTACTTGATGACAATTATAATGATATGGAAAAGAGAATCTGTGACAACAACTTTCAGTTCTGAAATATTTCAAATAATTTCCTTTATACTAAATGAAATCAAAAACAAGTTCCTAAGCTACTGAGCATAGAATACTTAGTATTAAATCACCTATGTCGCATCGTAGTCAATAAGAAATTATACATAATTCTGTGGAGGAGGTAGTACCCGTTGGTTGTGACGTGATGTTTATACTGTTTTGAATCTTGGGTTGAATCCCTGCCTGTGGTACCTAAACTTTTTTTTCACCGAAATTTACAAATCCTCCAAAAGTAATAAATCTTTTTATGAATTCGGCATAAAAATGTAGTTCCCCTCTATCCCTGACATGACTCGATGACAGTATTGGTTGAGAGTTTTAAGTCACTAGTCATTAGCTCTTAACGGACTCTTGCGCCGTCCGACTCTATCCAGAGAATTGTATCTCATCTTCCGCACAGTGAGATCATTGTAACGGGCGATTTAAATGTACACAATTCTTGGTGCCTGCGCTATTCTGGTCAGACAACACACGAAGGAAGGTATGTCAAGATTTTTGCTGAGTTAAACCACCTGACTCAGTTAGTTGACGAGCCAACTCGGATTCCTGACGTTGCAGGTCAGTCCGTCAACACTCTAGACTTGTTTCTTAACTCTGATACTAATAAATATGCGATGAGTGTATTACCGCCTCTGGGCACATCAGACCATTGTGTCATATCTGCACATTTCTCATGAGAAAGCGAACTGAAACGGTCTCAACGACTTCTTCAGGAACTTTAACTGGTCACTATGCTTTCTCGATAGTGACGTGGTTTCCAGCTCAGATATGGTCACAAACTTAATTCTTTTAGGAACAAGAATTTTTATCCCGAATAGGGTAAAATCTGTCAAACCTAAAGAAATCTCATGGTTTGATTCGAACTGTAAAGAGGTTATTAGGATCAAAGATGTAAGTTTCCGGATTTATAAAGCCAACCCTACTGAGGAAAACCGGAATAAGTTCAAACAATCTAGAAAGACTTGTAACGGACATATTTGACGCATTACATTTTTGCATGACCAAAAATTATTGTTCTGAAGAGGTGTTCTTCAACGCTGGCTAAAAAAGGCGAATCTTCCTTCCCATCGAACTATCCTCCAATTATACTTACGTCCTTTCTTTTCAAGGTCATGGAAACGCTGATTAATTTGCAGCTTAAGAAATATCTTGAAGAACGGAAGCTTCTTAATGACCGGCAGTATGGTTTTCGTTGCAATAGGTCCACTGGTGATCTTATGGTTTATCTCAACGAACAGTGGAACAAATCTTTACATCGTTTTGGAGAAAGTAAGATTATTGCACTTGATATTTCAAAGGCATTTGATAGAGTTTGGCATCAAGCTCTCTTATCGAAAATGCGTGCTTTTGGTATTGATGAATCTCTTCTTTGTTGGGTTAGAAATTACCTTTCGGACCATTCAATTCAAGTAGTATTGGGGGTTCGAATCTGATATCCACAAAATAAATGCTGGTGTGCCCCAGGGTTCCGTTTTGTCTCCGACGCTCTTCCTTATTTTTATAAATGATCTTTTGTCTGAAACTTCTAAGTTCTATACCACTTAATTGTTTCGCTGATGACAGTACCCTCAGCTTTTCATATTCGTTTTTAGATTCTCATCCTTGTTCCTCCAATGTGGACTACCAACGGCAGCTTATGATAAGCTCATTAAATTCTGACCTTCACAGCATTGTCCAAATCAATCGAAAACCGTGTAGAATTTAATGCTTCAAAACTCAATGCTGCCTTCTGTCGCAAAAGCGTAACCCTCCCCAATGCCACTTTCCATGAGTGTTGTTTGTATCGATTAGACTGAACAACTATCAGTCCTATGTATGTGCAATGTGCATCACAAACCACTTGTAGTGGAGTGATCACATACTTGACATCGCCAAAAATGCTGCTAAATGTTTAAGTTTTGTCCGACGATGCAAGAAGTTTTTTACCCCTTCGGATCTGGCTATAATTTACAAAGCTTTTATTCGTCCAAAACTCGAGTATAACTCTCATATTTGGGCTTGATATAATTGAAAAAAGAGCTCTAAAAATGATAGGAGATCGTACTATTACCGAGACATTTGCTTCTCTTGAACACCGCAGCAAGGTCTTATGCCTGTCATAGTTTTATCGTTATTTTTATAAACAATGCCTTAAACAATTCAACTGTAATACCCGTACTACTAGGAATGCTTATCAGTTTACCCTTGAGTCCAATTTCGGACGTACTGTTAAGTACAGAGATTCTTTCTTTAGCCGCACTACGCGAATGTAGAATGCTTTACCAGGCTTAATATTTCCCATTCATTACAATGTGCAGACATTAAAAAAAACACAAATCACACGAATGTCAAAATTTACGATGATAACTTAAAACTCAAAACACATAATTTAACATTATTTTTTAAACTGATTTCACGACTTCTTGTCGTCTTTGGCAAATTAATTTGTTTTAATACTTAGACATTTCTAACCTATGAAAATAAACGGAACAAAAAAAGTATTTATTTTTATAAAGAAATCGAGTTTTTAACAATTAAATTAATAGGTATTTAAATTTGTTGAGGACACGTCAATGCATTTGACGAAGCACTGAACAGAATTTCCAAACACTTCTCAAAAGTCATACCTAGCTTATAATGAGCGAAGTTAGGGTAATTGTTCTCTAAATCACCAAAATTCGTATCAATGTTACTAAGAAAGACCATATCGTTTCTCCACTTTGGCTGCTTTGAGAATTTAATTTCGCTTCTGGAAACTGTTCAGGTCAGTAATGTTTAATCTAGGTGCCAGAAATTCAACTTTGTCCACTCTATTGAAATTCTGGGCATTTATTTGATATAACGGAGACACAGTTTGAACATTAGAAAAAAAGGATGGGTTAGAAAGGTGTCGGTGTACATTGGTTTCAAATTCTTGAACATTGCAATGACAGGGAAAGATATAGCGTGGTGGAGCAGACAAAATTTGAGTAGTATGGCTTGAAAACGAATCTCTGTATACTTCATGTACTCAAAATAATCGTGAAAAAAAGTAGTATTTTCAAAACTATTTCCCACTCAATCGAGATACACATCAAAAGAAAGGTATTTTAATGCTCTACCCCCAACTTCAAACCAAAAGCTTCTGCGAGCTCTCGTTTCGGAAAAAATTGGTCAAAAAGTAAAATTACAGAATTTCGACCCAGCCCATCACAAATTATCTTTCGGTTGGCCTTTTTCCTCAACCAAGCCTCCAAACAAGATGCGGTTTTCACTATAATACAGAGCATCGACCCACCTATCAATTGATGCATAAATCTCAAAAATGTTTTTTTTTTCAGTTTTTCGAAAAAATCGTGGGCACATTTTGCCGAAAAAGTACTATTTTCAAAACTATTTCCCACCCAATCGAGATACACATCAAAAGAAAGGTATTTTAATGCTCTACCCTCAACTTCAAACCAAAAGCTTCTGCGAGCTCTCGTTTCGGAAAATTGGTCAAAAAGTAAAATTACAGAATTTCGACCCAGACCATCACAAATTATCTTTCGGTTGGTCTATTTTCTTAACCAAGCATCCAATATGAAAAGGTGAGAATGCTATCGTCAGCGAAAAAACGAATAGGATTCGAAATTGCAGACAGGATCTCATTTAAATAAATACGAGTTTTTTACTTGGATTCATATATTGAATTTTCCTTTAATTTCCAATCTATCCGTAAAAACGCATTTTCGATGATATATCCTACTACCAAATTCTATGAAATTTAAAACGAAATAATCTTACTTTCTCCACAACGATGTACATTTCTGACACTTATCTACATATTCTTACATTAACAAATCGAATCCCATTTGACTTAAGAGCCATTAACTTCTTATTTGCAACACTTCTAAACTAGCTATGTATGTACAGCTTTTTAAAAACGTAACCGTAACCGATAGTAACCTTACCATCAAAATAATTATGAATCTTGAAATTTTGCACAAAGGTAAACCTATATGGAATAATGGAAAAATTAAAAAAATTGTTTTTTTTTTTTTTTATTTAAGGGAAAATTAATTTGTTGTCATGTACAAGAAACATTGATAATGCTTTTAGAATGATGACATTGAACACAATTTTCACCGAAAATTTCTGTTTCTTGTATCATCTTTAAATTAAGCAAAATGGAGGGCGTCCAGACTTTATATATTGTTAGCATTTAAACACATATTTAAATTTTAAATTATTGTAGAACGGTGAAATGTTAGGTATGTACAAAATAATAGGGCTGGAAACGAGACTATGCTAGTCTTGGCCTAGTCTTGTGGAACAGAGATTAGACGCTTCTGCGACGAAACTATATATTTTGTACCGAAATTTGCCGAGAGTGTTGTCTCTCGCTCAGAAAAAGGTGATTCTAGGTGAAAACTATATTTTCCATAACATGAAATTAATTTGAAGCCAATATCTTAAATTCTTAAAAAGATTGAATGTTGAAAACTATATTTTCTATAAAATGAAATCAATTTAAAGGCAATATCTTAAATTATTTTAAAAAATATTTCAAGCAGTGTGGTGTCAAAAATCAATGTTTACCAACTTTTAGTAATATTTTTATTTAGGTTTGTGTTTTTTGTAAAAAAAACTGTAAACTCGATTTTTCTCAAAATTTTAACAGATTTCGAAAACGTTATTCTTCGTTGCATACAATTATTTTGGAGATAAAATAATTTTTGTTTGTAAAATATTCGACGAAAAAGCTTCCCAAACGTACTTACACGCGCGCGCACACACATCTCTCTACAAATCTTTTATTTAGACTCTAGGGACCTTGAAACGTCGATAAATGTCAACATTTTCTATGAGAAGTTAAAAATAGACACAGGGAGAACGATACAACTAACGAGAAAAAAGCGAGACTCAGTTATACGGTACCCAGACCAATACCGAGGTGAGACTGAAATTGTTGCTATTTTGACAAGACCGAGACCCGGATACCAAAAGTCCCGTTGTTGTGAAAAATGTATTTCGAGCAGTGTAGTATAGTACAGAATCCAGTCATAACAATGATTTAATAACGCGGTTTCCCTTAATCCTTGTAACTCAAATATTAACACTTGACAAGTCTTACTTTTGCATTGAATTTACTTTTTAAATATCTTACTTTATGACACAATTTTATTTAGATAACTTGCAATTGAAAACAAAATGTCTATAAAATTAATAGTTGTTGACGAAATTTAAAAAATCTTTAAGTTAAATCCTTTTTATACTACTTTTTTTTTAGTTAATTGAGTTAATTTATTGACCAATTTGTGTAAATATTGTGATTAGTGGAAATATAGCTTTCCGTCGGCTTTTTTTGTTTTTTTATTTTGTTTATTTTTGTTTTAAATTTGGCATTTCGAAATTCTTGTTTTTGAAAGTATTTTACTCGTGTTTTTAAAAAAAAAAGAGGCTGGGATGCGACAAACACTGACAACTTCCCTTTCCGTCTGTCGATTTGTCTTGCTTAAGTTTGTAGGTTTTCGTGTATTGTTAAAAAAGTTGTCAAACTACCAACAATGTTTTGCATATAATGAAATAGTTTGATTTCAAAATCTATTTTAGTTAATGAGACTTTTAGTCGAAAACCAATTTTTACCAATTTTAGTACCATTTCTTAATAGTTTTTATTTTTTATATAAACAAATACAAATTGGATGAATGAAATCAAATTGAAGTAAATTTCTTCTATTGTTCACGAGATATCGAGACCGAACATCAACTTTTACCAAATTTGCGTAAAATTTTTTGTAGATTTTATTTTTTATGAAAAAACGCACTGTTGGATTTTTATAAAAAAACTACTGACTGTTGACAACGATATTTTCTGTGAGATAAAGTAAGTTTGAAGCAAATATTTTAAATTTTTGAAAAGATATTTGATTCGAATGTAAATTTTTGACCAAGTTTTAGTATTGTTTTTTTTTGTTGGTTTTTATTTTTTTTATAAAAAAAACTTGCAATTCGATTTTTCTCAAAATTTTACCGAATGTTGAAAACAATATTTGAAAAGATATTTGAGTCGAAAATCTATGTTTAATAACTTTTAGTAATGTTTTTTTTTAGGTTTTTATTTTTTATAAGAAAAACTGTAAATTCGATTTTTCTCAAAACTTGACCAGATATCAAAAACATTATTTTTTATTGTACAAAATTATTTTGGATATAAAATCATTTTTTTGTTCGTAAAATATTTAAGGTGACAAATATTTTTTTTCAGTTTTTTTGATAGATAAAAAAACCGTTAATTGAATTTTTTCCCAAAATATACAAGTTTGGTATCACGTCATAATATATAATATAAAATTTAATTCAACTCGCTAGCGTTATTGGTTCGTGAGATATGTATAGGGTTAACCAAAATTTTCACCTTTTTTTTAAATTGCTATGGTAAAAAAACAACCCACACAATTTTTTGAGAGTCCTTTCTGCATCTTTCTGTATTATTATCTGTATAACACAATTTATTTGAAGTCTATATCTCTACTGGTTCTTGAGCTATGGAGAACGAAAAAACCTTCGCGAACGTACGGACGTACGTACACACGCATGCACAGACATCTCTCTAAAAATCTTTTATTTTGAATCTAGATGCCTTAAAACGTCGTAAAATGTCAAAATTTTCAAATCGACCAATCGGACCGATTACAATAACTTCCTATGGGAAGTTTATAACTTAATTTATGACAAAATTCATTTCGATAATTTGCAATTCAAAACAAAATGCCTATAAAATTAATATTTATTGACGAAATTAAAAAAGCTTTAAGTTAAATCCTTTTTATCCTACTTATATATTTTTGTTTTAAATTTATCATTTCGAAATTCTTGTTTTTGAAAGTACTTTACTCGTGTTTTGAAAAACAAAATTTGAAATGGTTTTAAATTTAACTCAATGTGGTTTCTTTTTGAAAAAAATATAGAAGCATAAGGTGTCAAAAAAAGATAAACTGACAAAAATGTTACCTTAATTATTGTGACTGTTATATATCACATACTACTTTTTTTGATTATAAAAAACCTTAATCCTTATAATTAAAAAGAGGAATAACAAAGATTGATCCCGTTAAAAAAACGCATAGTAAGCTCATTTCACAGGTATTCTTCCAGGTATTTACAAAAAGGGAGTAAACATAAAATTTCATTTAAAAATCCATTTACTTTTATACTAATCTACTAGGCTCAATTTATTCAGCCATACAAAAACGAAAACAAAGATTTATGACAACGATAATCACTTGAAAGCTATTTTCAATCAATAGCCAATTGGATTTTAGAGAAAGGACGAAATCCTTTTACCATACGCAAAACAAAAAAAAAAACCTTTTCAAATAAAATGTGTACTATATAGTCACCGACCTACACCTTCTTAACCTAGAAATACAGGAGGCGGTAGGTAGGTATTTGCAGTTGAATGAACATCCAATATCAAAAATTCCTTGCTTCGCAAGATAAAAGGTCACCTTCGTCTTTGTTTTTTTTTGTTTTCATCAATTTTCCCTTAATCACTTCAGCAAGTTACATATATATACATTATACAACGACAATCATGCCCTTCCAAGAAGGGAAGCTTGAGTCGAAATAAGTCCTTCTTTTTGCGTAAAGGTATACACACAGTCGCATACAAAACACATGAGGTAGGTATTTAAAAAACTTTACATTATTTGAAGTAACTTTAGGAAGAGAGGTTTTCAGCATAAGTATATTTTATTTACATCTACATACCTACCTCTGTAAGTACATATCCAGTCCATAATAATTACCCTTACATCATTGTTACTAATTTATAATTCACAACCATATAATTAATTGCTGTACCTGGGTAGTGGGTAGGTATTGAAGAAAGAATACAGTACATTCATAAAAGAATGCCTCACAGCTATTGGTATACTTTGTTTGCTGTAACTTAATCAAATAACTGCATTTTGTGTAGATTTATTAATACTTATATTTAGAAATTCCTTGAATTTTGAGTACCTACTCTTGTAAAGCAATTTTATTCAAAGTGGTATAATTATGATATAATATAGTTTTCTTTTGAACTACACACAATACTTATCTGCTGAAAATTGGCCTTACTTACCGATGGTTAGTGCGTTGGGCTGCCATACCAGAGGTCTTGGGTTCAAACCCTGCCTGTGCCATTTAGAGTTTTTATTATGGTTACTGCCTCTTGCGAGGAATTGACAAATCCTCTGAGAGTATTTCTTGTCATGAAAAGTGCTGTTCGGATTCGGGTTAAAACTGTAGGTCCCCTCCACCACTTACAACATTACTCGCACACAGAAATTATTGAGAGTTGTAAGTCACTAGGCCTTGGTTGGACCTATAGCATGACAGTCATATGCACTAACCATATCACACATCGGGTACTAGTGTCATTGATAGGGTTCTCAAACAAATCTTATAACCTATTGTTATCTCATACCCGCCTTTAAAGGAAATGGAAAAGCCTTTATAATCAACCATCAGACAGAGATGGGTTAAGAGTTGAAAGCTAGAACACATATGCTCGGTAAGGAATAAAACCTTCTTATTTTATTTTCTAAACTATTTACACTAAACATTACACTTGCTCAGTGTGATGTCAATGGGGCTTTTGTGAGTATTGAGGCAGAGGCGGCAAAAATGGGTTTAACGGTTAATGAGGGGGAAACAAAGTACATGCTGTCGTGAAGAAACAACTTACAACACCGACGTTTCGGTCAAAACGTCACCATCGACAGACGTTACTTTGAGGTAATTAAGGAATTCATCTACCAAGACTCCGCTATGAACGCAGAAAACAACACCAGCGCTGAGATCAAACGAAGAATAACTCTTGCCGCTGTTTCTTTGGGCTAAGAAAGCAATTGAGTAGAAAATCCCTCTCTCGAGGGACCAAAATGTCGCTATATAAGACCCTCATCATCCCCGTCCTGCTTTACGGTGCAGAGGCATGGAATATGACAAAAGCGGATGAAAGCACCTTGGGTCGTTTCGAGAGAAAAGTCCTTTCTGTGATCTACGGTCCCGTATGCATAGAAAGGGAGTGGAAGAAATGATGGAGATGGAACGACGAGCTGTACAGCGACGTAGACTTAGCCAGAAGGGTAAAAGTCCAACGACTAAGATGGCTGGGTCACGTAGAGCGTATGGAAACCAATGCTCCGGCCCGGAAAATCTTCGAATGCACATCCACAGGACAGCGCAGGAGAGGAAGACCGCGGATCAGGTGGCGCGCACAAGTGGAAATTGACCTCACCCAACTTTCAGCTCAAAACTTTAGACATCTTGTTACGGTAAATTTTACCGCAACAAAAACCAGGGGTGGAATCGGCTAAGGTGATAATTGACGATCATATTTTTGATAGTCAAATTTGACTATCATTTTCATTCCGTCTGTGTAAGATGATTCAACTCAATGCAATTCGATTGATCAATTTCAGATTATAATTGTCACAATTCATTGTTGCTATATAGTGAAATTTTAAAATGATTCCTATAAAATATCTTAATAAAAGTATCAAATTGGCTCTGTTTAAATAACATTCTTACTTTTCTTTTTTTTCAAATGTCGTAAGCTTTGTCGGTCACAAGAATGTGTTTTTGTACTTAAAAAAGGTAACTGACAAAATTTTCCATTCGTTTTTTGTAAGCGTCTGGTAGCTCTATTCAGAAACGACATTTGTAGGAAAATGACTATCACATTTTTCTTGTGACAGCTTTTTAGGTATCAATTTGACTATCACCTTACATAGATCGAATTCGATTATTTTGAATGTCAATTATCAACAATCAACTTAGCCGATTCCACCCCAGCTTTTGGTTGTTTTATTCTCCTAGTTGTGGCTGCAAAATAGCGGCAAATCTGAGGGCAACCATGGTCTTATCAGCCACAGGTGTACCTAGCCTTTATTTTGCAAAAGTAACGAAAGCAGGTGAACGAGAACGAGCTCTTTCGACAAGGTCGAAAATGCCGGCGGATTCGAGGAATGGTTTGAGGAAAAACAAAAGTCGAGAAGGAGGTTAGAAAAACTTCGAGGAATTTTAAAAAGAAAGGAATTGAGATTCGTGGTGTGAGGATCGGGAGAAAGAGAGGAAAATAGGAAGGAAAAAAGATAAGTAATTAGGTTCTGCGGTTTATTTGTTCTTTTCGAGTATGTATATATATTTTTTGAGACGCGTCTGGTATTAAGAACCAATTTTCTTTTGTGAGTTGTTTTCTTTTTACTTTGTTTCATTTAAATTTTATTTGTTTGTAATTTTTACTTTTATTTGGAAAACATTTTGGGTTTTAGTCCAAGGATCTTCAATCCCACGGTTTCCCAAAGAATAAATTTTAAATTCAAAAATCAAACGTTCGTTGTGTCTTTTTTTTAATCGCTTCACTTATCGCAAAGAGTTTTGGAATTTTCTTCTTCGGTTTTAAAAAAATTCCTGGCGCCCATTTTCATTGCAACGTACCCCACTGTAGGTACTTGCAATAAAATATTTGCAATTAGCTATTGTAACAATTTGATTGATTTTATAAATCGATCAACATTGTTATAATTTATAAAATTCTTCCAAAAGAACCCAGCCCAGCTGAGCAGCCGCGGTTACAGCTTCGTTAACGAGCTATAGCTGTATAGTTACACTTTTTTTTGTTCTCTCCTTTGTGTCGCATTCGTTTCGTACTCGGTTGAGTGCGAGTTGCTCCAATCGTTGCGTGCGTCGTCGTTCGTCGCTACGCAGCCGCCGCCCGCCCGCCCGCTCGGTTGGCTTGGTTTATTGATTTGTTTTGATAATCAATAAAATAAATAATTCTAAAAACCCTTCCCTCGCGAATAATAAAAAGTGTAACAATCTAGCTAAAACAAACAAAAAACAAGTTCAAAACCAAACTAAATATCAAACTAATTCAAATAAAATCATGACAAACATTAAGGAAAATTTAAAAGAAATGTTAAAGTATAGACGGAGGCAAAGTGTGTAACATTTTTATTCATGGTAACTGAGAATTATAGCATAGTTTATGTCACTACTACACTGCTACTACACCAACTCCGTGAGACAAAACAAAAAAAATAAGTACTTCCAAGGATATACTCAACCTAATTGTTTATCCCTTCTTTGAAAAAGAAGAGAACCCTGAAACTCAAAACCCACATGCCCGAATTTAACTCCGAGGTAGGATGAGAAAAGACCCCAAATATAATCTTTAACATTCCCTTCTTTCTCAAAGTTATGCACTCACCGGCCTTTCCCGGCAGGATTCCAAAGAGGTGTCCGTTCGCATCTGCAACTGAAGGCCTGATAATTTGCCATGCTTAGCTCGTCGATGGGGGGGGGGGGGGGGGGTCGTTGTTACTAGCGACACGGACGGTGTTACTTTTTTCCAGGCCTAAGTCTCCGGTGATAATCGACTAAATGCATTTCCATCTTATGACGGGACCCGAAATTAATTACCATTTACCTTAAAAAAAATTTGCCTTTTCTCTTTCTTTTTTTCTTTTACCTACATAACTGATGGGAGGACATAGCTGGTCGTATCCTCTGAGCATTCTTCACCCACCCTTTATAGCATACCAAAAACAAAATCTGGGTATACTCCAACGCCATTGCTTCTATTGCTCAAAAAAAAAAAAATGTATGCAACAGCCCTTATTCAGAAAGGAGAAGTTTTTTTTTTACTTCCCCTTAAAACTTATTTAACAATTAATGTTCATTCCCCTTCCTCCCTCCTCCACTTCCCAACTTTCACTTTCTAACACTCCATCATATGTTATTTATATCAACAAAAAAAAAATATATAGAGGTATGACTACAACTATTTATAAGAAAATATTCCTTCCTAAGAAACGTCAAAAGAAATAACGAAAATCTTTTCTCTCCACGTCGAACATAGCTATCCCAATCTGCTATATGAAACAGAAAGCTAAAAAAAATATATAAATCGGAAATTTCAACTTTTTTATGTTGTTTTGTTTCAATTATCCAATTTATTCAGTTCAAGTGCAAACCATAATCCATTTTATCTTACAATTAATTTTATAAAAAGTTTAAAAACAAAAAAAAATCATCACCATACATCGTAAAGGTATCTTCATCTATCAAGGTAAGTATACACATACTAAAATTAACAAAAAAGAGGTTCCTCCCTCAACTAAAACAACCAAATCTGGTTCAAATAATTATTTTGTTCCCATCAAATATTTTCTACGTATGTAAGTATGTTTCGTAGACCTTAGCTCAAATATACTTTTCTTTTGTTCTTTTGTCCTTACTCTTAATAATCCATACCAAAAAAAATTTACTTTAAAAAAAAAATAAAATATATACATAGAAATATAAACGACTTACCGAAACTCCCAGTTGGTGTGCACAGCCTTCTGATGAGATCGATGATGTTGCTAGATTAATATTAACTACGGAAAACACTGAAGTATGTTGGAGTTAGGACGGAAAGATTTTTAAAGCTCGAGCAATTAATTTTGTTTAATGATCAATTTTTCTATTTTTCGACAAAACACGATCGCGATGGATGGGATGTTACATTTTATCTCTTCCTACCAACTATACTTTAACTTCTATTATTTACTTTCAATCAAAACTTAATTCTACTGTCTTTTCAATTTCAGATTTTTCTTGTTTAGTTCTCACTATGTATTCACTTGTCGATAAATTTACTTTAAACAATTACTTTGAATTTTTCATATCAGCATTGATTTTTAGATATCCTTTAGTCAAATTCATTTTTTTGTATTTTTCTTTAAATCAAATTTTCCTCAACAAGCTTATTCTTTTAAGAATTATCTTTTCATTTACCAACGTTTTTACTTTTTTCTTATATACGTAGGGCAAGTGAGTACATATGTACATAGGTGAGTTTTTAAATGACTTTAAATTGTTTCTTTCTTCTTTGCTTTTAGTTGGGTAGGTAACTATTTTCCTTTCTTTACTTTTAACCTTTCATTTTGTTTTTTGTATGTAGGTACCGGTGAACTTTACATTTTTTTTTTTTTTTTGGAGCGATCTTGTTGAGCCGACGACGCGACGTTGCTTGTTGCCCCGGATCTTCTCGGTGGTATTACGACTCCTATGAGCTCTGTGGCTGCTTTTCTTATGGGGGAATCCCTAAAGTGTGAAAATTACCCTACCTCATTATAAAAGTGCAGCACTAAACTTACCCAATTGTGAACTATGAAATCTCTTGAATATATTCTTAGAAATATTGACAGTACCCCCCTGGTGTTATGGCTCCGAGTACCAACTTGGCCGACGACTGCAGATGAAAAGGAATCTATCCCAAAGCTTTAACCACCACGAGGGCGGTCGACTACAATTTATGTGGAACTAATGAAATGGGATCACCAAAACGGATATGATGGCTAAATCGGTACGGGACGAATTAGAACGCTGTTGTATTTTCCAAACGCACCTCCCAAGAATTTTTTGGCTCTTATCACAATGGCTTTAAGTTTAATGCGCATGCATATCGCTAATGCCTGTAGGGGTTAGCTTTTACGCAGGGAATATATTTGGTCGAGGAATATTGTTATCATTGATGTACTCGGAATAAGTGAATTGTTACTGTGAATTGTTATTGTTATTAATGTGAATTAAATGTTTGTTTGGAAGGATTTTTTTTTTTGGTTTGTTTTTTCATTTTCTTTTCTGGAGGTAGGTACCAAAGCTATGAGGTTTAAAGTAGGAGTCCAGGACTATTTCCTACAAGTGAAATGACTGAAAAATGTACAAAGTTAAAAAAAAAAAACTCAAAATAAGAAAAATGAAATTCGAATTAAAAAAAAAGTTATTTGGAGAAAAAAAAATTGAAGAAGCTAAATTGGAGATTAAAAAAGAAATTCTCAAAGTGCAACTTGAAATAAATGATTTATTACTGTGATCTACGAACTATTGTACATACATATGTATGTATTCCTTATTTATGAATATCATTTCAGACACTGGGGCCCTACTATGTAACTCGATTCTACAATGAAATTGCTCGAATTCGAAAAATTGGTACTATGTATCTATTTGACTACTTTCGAACAAACGAGAATCGAATAGTTCTAGTAGTGCCAACTATATTCTTATGAACTTTCGAATAAACGAGGAACTACGTAACTCGAAAGTAGAATTCAAAACACGGCAAAATCGAAAATAATCACTCTACATCAAATGTGTTTGCGAACGAAGTTTTTTTTGTCAAAGTGTAAGTAAAATGTTATAAATTATTAATATGCAATTTAAATTTGAAAGTTTTTCATTCAACTTTTTGTGTTATTATTTTACCACCCCAATTACAACGGGAATTCGTGATTTTTGCCAAAAATAGCGGACTTTCGTTCCTCTTCCTCATTCATTTCAAAATTCATCATCAACGGGCACATGACTCTTTCGATTGAAGTCAAAACTTCGGCAAGTATTTTTGACATGGTTTGCTGTGCACGTCCAGCGTTCTTGTCACCACCGATTTGGTTTTGATAACCTCTTGTTGCCAAAAACTTCATTGCTGCTGATAACTTAATGATAATCGGAACAGCATTTTGTCACCTGCGAGTAGTCATATGCTGTTAAGTAAGAACATAAATCCGTCATTAGAAAGATGATAGTTCTTAACAAAACAAAAACAAAAGTATATATTTTTCATTAAAATGCGTTCAAATATTCTACCGTATATATAAAGGGTCCGCCAAATAACTTTTTTTTTTGAAAATGCTATAAAAACATCGACTGTAGCTTCGGCAGTGTGGCACGAAGCGCCGGCCGTCCTGTTGAAACCAAATTTTGCCAATATCCTCCTCCTTTTGTGAACAAAAATTCGTTCAACTTGGCCCGATAGAAATTAGAAATCATCTATCGTCTTTAAATGTTTGAGCATTAATTATGATTAGAATTAATTTAATTAGTTTTCTTCTTATTTTTCTTTGTTTTTCTTTGTTATAGAACGAATTGTAACTACTTTGAATTATCTTCTATACTACTTATAAAAATACTTATGTATTTGTAATAATAGCTTTTCACTAGCTTATAAGATATTGTATCTTACTGTGTTAAGCAAACGATAATAAATTGAATTGAATTGAATAACGATCGCCATTGAGTGTAATGGCCCAATTATGCCTCTGGACCAAAATCCGCACCAAACAGTGACTCGTTTTCGGTGTATCGGCTACTTAATGTATGCGTACGGGTTTTCTGTGCCCAAAATGCGACAATTTTGCTTGTTTACATACCCGCCAAGATCAAAATGAGCTTCATCTGAAAAGATTATGAAGCGTATAACCATATTCGTTTAGCGGAGAGATAAAACTAATTATCTGTGAAATTAAACATTAGCTAAGTGTAACCATTCACGAAATAAGCACTAGTTGAAAAAAAAACGTTCGATGGCGGACCCTATATGTGCAAACCTTTTCTCACTCAGCTCCATTATTTTGGAATGATCTCTTATTCAATTTGCTCGTACCGTTCTTCATTGCCTTTCAAATTAAACCAAATTTCAATGGTGTCCATTTTTGTTATAATTATTCTTGTCCAAGAATTTGATGTTTTTTTTTGTTTTTAAAACTGTCAAACAACTCGATACTCGTTCGAAAGTAGAATTTTTTTTGAAAACAAGTTGGTATAACCGGCATTCGATTCTACTTTCATACGTAGTACGATTTGAAAGTAGAATCGGAAATGAGTTTCGAATAGAATCAAAAGTAGAATCGATTTACATAGTAGGGCCCCTGAATTAATTGATATGTTATATTATGATTTAATTTCTTGTACATATGTTATTCATTATGTTTTGTTATTGAAATAAAAAGAAAATACATTTTTAATTTATGCATTCAACAAATCATTTCTAATATTATCTCTTGTTCTTTTAGCTATGTTTAAATATAATGGTCGTTGTCAGTTGAATGTTGTTCCAACTTTATCGGGTTGCCATTTTCTTCCAAAAATATGTCTTAAATAGGGTAAGGTAATGGAACTCTGAACTTTAAGCAGATGTTGTGAAGTGCACAACAAACGTTCATAATTTGTGCTACCTTCTCGGGCGAATAATGCTATTCTCTGGCCGACAAAAGACATCGCAACCTTGCCTTCAGGAAACCAAAAACTCGTTCGATTATTGCCTTTGAAATCGAATGCTTTTCATTGGATTTAGATTCAATAGAACCTTCAGCTGCAATTCTATACGGTGTGATAAACCAAGACTCCAAGGCATATCCGGAATCTCCTATGACAAAATTTTAGTACGAGTACCTAATGTTAAATATTTTCCTTCAAAACTTGTATGTTACTAACCTAAGATCCATGAAGTCGTTTCTCCATTTTCGAAACCTCGTTTTAAATATGCTCTTTCAGCACTAAGAGCCCAAATGTGTGAATCATGACATGCCCCTCCATATCGGGTATTAACATAACCGATCTAATGAACATTTTGTAGTCAGAAATCTTAAACAAATTAAATTAATATGTACATATGTATTTATGTAATGTATGCACCTTTATAATATAAAATATTAACTTACCACCATGGCATTAATGCTATGTTTAAGCTTTCTGTTAAAGAAGAGAAGCTCACTCATAGAACACCGGGAGAATCAGTTGAATATGAGTTCCATCTACCAACCCAATTACACCGGGAATTCGTGATTTTTGCCAAAAATAGCGTTTGGGCTTTTGTTTCTCTTCCTCATTCATTTCAAATTTCATCATCAGCGGGCACATGACTCTTTCGATTGAAGTCAAAACTTCGGCAAGTATTTTTGGCATGGTTTGCTGTGCAAGTCCAGCGTTCTTGTCACCACCGATTTAGTTTTGGTAACAGGAGGTTACTTCAATGCTGCTGATAACTTAATGATAATTTGAACAGCATTTTCTCTTCTGCGAGTAGTCATGTCGGATGATATGGTGTTAAGTAAGAACATAAATCCGTCTTTAGAAAGACGATAGTTCTTAACAAAACTATAACAAAAGTACCTATGTATATATTTTTCAAAAATGCATTCAAATATTCTACCGTATATATACATACATATGTACAAACCTTTTCTCACTCAGCTCCTATGTTGGAATTATCTCTTATTCTTCTGTGTTCAATTTGTTCGTACCGTTAATTTCCTTGCAAATTAAGCCAAATTCCAACGGTGTCCATTTTTGAAATAATTATTCTTGTCCAAAAATTTGATGTTTCATTTTGTTGTTTTTGTCAAACAACTCGATACTTGTTCGAAAGTACAACATTTTTTGAAATCAAGTTGGTATAACCGGTATCCGATTGTACTTTCATACATACATACATGTACATACATGTATATACATACGTAGTACGGCTTGAAAGTAGAATCGGAAATGAGTTTTGAATAGAATCAAAAGTAGAATCGAGTTACAGAGTAGGGCCCAGGGTTTATTTTTCAGCAGGAATCGTATCCCACAAATCTTTAAAATTGTCAAATTCTTAACCAAGGGTTGGCATGATTCTGCCATTTAGAATTCGTTCAGGGAGGGTATTTTCCTTATGCTTGGCTAGTTCATCGTAGTACCCGTGGTATGATGGTTAGTGCGTTGGACTATCATGCCAGAGGTCTTGGGTTCCATCCCATCCTTTGCCATCTAAAGTTTTTTAACGGGTATACTGCCTCTTGCGAGGAATTGAAAACTCCTCCAAGAGTAATTCTTGTCATGAAAGGTGCTTTCTCAAATTAGCCGTTCGGAATTGGCTTAAAACTGTAGGTCCCTTCCATCCCTGACAACATTACTGGCACACAGGAATGGTTGAGAGTTGTGAGTCGTTTAACCCTAGTTCTCAACGGACAGTTGCGTCATCTAATTTATTTATTATTTTTTGGCTAGTTTATCATCGAGATCTACAAATATCTTTTGCAACTTCGCAATGATGTCCTCTTGTTCGTCTTTTCTTGTTTTGAAGAAACTGTCTATTCACATGTTAAGCCTTTGGATGCTGCTTCTTTCAAAACGAGCGCATAATTTATCCCAAATGTCCTTGGAATATTCACATGTTAAGACAAGTTCTGTAATCGGTGAGCTAAGCGATGCAGCAATTAAGCCAGCAGCTTTTACATCTTGTTTCAACCAATCGTTTTGTTCTTTCCTTTCTTACACTTTTGATGTTGATGTGACTGTAGGAGTAAGACATTTGTTCTCTCCGGAAACGATCCCCTTGAGATAATATGCACGGAAAAGCATACCCATTTGCTATTTCCATTTCGCCCAATCGTTAGGACCTTCAAGCTTGTCTACAGTACAGAGACCTTCAAATCATTGGATGTCATTTTCTTCTAATGCAGTTTACACGAGACCTGGGCCCATAACCTGATAAGGATTCTAAAAATGAAAGACAATCTTAAAAAAAAACAAACAATATATATTTATTTAAGGAAAACGTTCCTACAGCTTCAAGTATTCATTTGATAATAATAATAAATTTTGTAATTGATTAACTCATAATAAAATAACTACTATACTAGATTTATACATGAGCTATAAAATAAAATATTTTGTTAAGTGATTTATCTAGCTTTAACAAGCTCCAATTCTGTCTTACCAGCTCTTCCGGATTTATTGTAATAATAATTGCCATGGACCATGGAATAATCCTTATAATTTTTTAATTTTTTTAATTAATTTTCCATTCTTTTTCCCTTTATTTGTTTTATAAATTTGCATATAAAATATTGTTGACTCAGCTTATTTCCGGTTGAATGACAAATAATTTAGGATCAGAACTGTTTTTGCATTGTTTATTATTTACTTATAACAAGAAAAGGACCCGCATATACGTTACACGCATACCTACATCATCTTTGTTGAGTTCTTCAAGGGAGGGTTTTGAAAAACATATATTTACCCCCAACAATTGTTCTTGCAATATTCTTATGATTATTTATCTTTTCTTTGTATAAAAATAAATTTAATGCGACGGGTTTATAGCGGCGGAGGCGAGTGGGGAAAGACGACGGATACGTTGACAAATATTATTGTATTGCCCCACCCTGAGTGCCAAACCATTTTAGTATTCTCATAATATTACTCTCTCCTCTCCCTTCATTTTTCTTTTCTTTTTTTCCGTTATTAAATGCTTCTTAATATCTTTCTTCCTGGTATACCATACAATTCATACAATACCTCCTTGTTCCTTCCGCTTCTGCCAAGACATGGCATTCCAAAAAACGATTCTTCCTGGTTGAAGAAAGTCAAATCAATAAAATATACTTGTTCGATACTCAATTTTCATCCCTGACTCTTGGCCTCATTTAAAATACATAGGTTATAGGTACTCGGGTATATTCTTTGAATATTGTTCAGATTGCACATAAATATACTCTGGGATTCGGTAGAGAATGTATATCAAGGGCCATAAATCGAAATCGAACACAGAATAATGTTCTCCCCCGTAACCAGACCTATATTTGCAATACCTTACCTCCTAAAGCTCAGCAGCGGTACCATAATAATATAGTTCATCTATAGAAGAACTCCAACTCAGAATAAAAAGATACAGAGTGCCTTTTGTATTGGTGTTTCGCCTGGACCTGGACTTCGGGCGGACAAAGGGATTCGGGTGCTACCACAGTTCGTACTTTAGATTGTTTGTCGATTGGAATTACCTATAAATCCATACCAGGACATGTGTGACACCGCCCATTTAGAATTTTCACTAAGCAACTTAGAATCTAAACTGCTGTTGCTGTGTTCGATTGATATATGTTTGTATGTCGTTACAGTACGTACGTACATATCCATATGTGGTTGATATTCGTGAGCTCATCTTTTCTATTCCAAAGTCCAGAATCCTGATGGTCGTTTGGTGCATTTCATATTTATTATAGAAACTTGGACAGGATACACAGGATATGGTACCAGTTGAAGCAGTAGAACACTAGCAGCCGTTTTCTAGACATTAAGCCACATAAAGCAGACAAAGGGAAAGACAAAACCAATTGACAGTGAAATGGCTTCATTCAGATGAAAGGATTGAACCCCTCTTTTTTGGCCAAAAAAGATTTCTCTGTGAAGAAGGATATAATAATGTAGGTGGTACCCATAGCGTTAACAGACTGACAGATATGAATGAATTTTCTGACTTAGGGTGAATCTTAAATGGAACAGAAATGAATTGTTTCTATAAGTGAAAAGTGATGACATACAGTATATAGACAACGTTCCATATAGAACAATGGATATTGACCTTTATGGTAATCCAAATGAGTATTGCATCCATAGTCGAAAAAGAGTTTATCAATGAAGTATTGCTTGAGGTTATGTACTGTGTACATTTTGAAGGTATGTACCATAATAGGAAGGAAAAGGATAACGTGAAATTGTTTTCGCTTTTCTGTATTCTTTTGAATAAATTCATGAAGAGAAGACACCCTTTTGTTATGGAATTTGGTAATAATTTGTAGGTGAGGTCATGTCCTCTCAATCTGTATTAATTTGGTACATGTATAAGAACTTTTTAGCTTTCTAATTCGATATACTCTTATACATACATACATATATCGACGGTTAAACTTCATAATCTAGTAAGTCATTTTTGCAAGTTTTTGAGAAAAAGTCTTTTTGAAAAATTAATTAAAATTTAAAAAAAAAGAATATTTTTGTTAAAATGAGTTGTTAAATAAACTATTATTACATTATATTTTTATTGAAATAATTTATCATGTCCATATATTACGGACACTAACTATGGACTGCATTCAAATGTACAATACTTCCGACGTATTGCAGTATTATTGCTCGAGAAATCGTAGATTATTTATGCAATATCTTGTGAGGATCTCTTTTTTTATTAAAGCCAAAGCTTATTTTTAACTTTCCATAGGAAGTTATTGTAATCGGTCCGATTTGTCAAATTAAAAATGTTGACATTTCTCGACGTTATAAGGTCCCTAGAGTCGAAATAAAAGATTTTTAGAAAGATGTCTGTGCGTGCGTGTGTACGTACGTACGTACGTCCTTACGTTCGCGACGTTTTTTTCAAGAACCAGAAGAGACATCGAATTTAAATAAATTTTGTTATACAGATAATAATCCAGAAAGATGCAGAAGGCCTCTCAAGAAAACTACGTGGGTGGTTTTTTTTTACCATAGCAGTTCAAAAAAAAGGTGAAAATTTTGGTTAACCCTAAATATCTCACGAACCAATAACGCTATAGACTTGAATTAAATTTTATATTATATATTGTAACGTGATACCAAACAAGTACATTTTTGGAAAAATATCCAATTAACGGTTTTTTTATAAATAAAAAAAAACTGAAAAAAAATATTTGTCACCTCGAAAATTTTACGAACAAAAAATGATGTTATCTCCAAAACAGTTTTGTGCAACGAAAATAACGTTTTTGATATTAGGTAAAATTTTGAGAAAAATCGAATTGACAGTTTTTTTTATAAACAATAAAAACCTAAAATAACATTAATCAAAGTTGGTAAAAATTGAATTTCGACTCAAATATCTTTTCAAAAATTGAGATATTGGCTTTTAACTTATTTTATGTTATAAGAAATATTATTTTCGACATTCGGTAAAATTTTGAAAAAAATCAAATTGATATTTTTTTACAAAAAATAAAAACCTAAAAAAAATATTAATAAAATTTAGAAAAAATTGATTTTGGCCTCAAATAACTTTTCAAAACTTTAAGAAATTGGCTTCAAACTATTTTTTTTTCTTTAAAAATATTGTTGTCAAATTTCAGTAACATCTTTTCAATATTTAAAAATATTGGCTTCAAACTATTTTTATCTCACAGACATTCAGTCAATTTTGTATAAAAATCCAACAGTCCGTTTTTTTTTATAAAAAATTAAAATCTACGCAAAATTGGTTAAAATTGATGTTCGGTTTTCCATATCTCGTGAACAATAGAAGATATTGACTTCAAATTAATTTAATTTCTCCAATTTGTATTTGTTTATATAAGAAATACAAACTTTTAAGAAATGCTTTTAAAATTATTAAAAATTGGTTTTCGACTAAAAATCTCGTTAACAGAAATAGATTTTGAAATCAAACTATTTTATCATATATGCAAAATATTGTTGGTAATTTTAAAATTTTTAAAATAATGCAACTGACACCTTTTTAACAAAACACGAAAACCTACAAACCTTTTAAGCAAGACAAATTGACAGACGGGATGGGAAGTTATCAGTGTGGGTCACATCCCAGTCTCTTTTCTATTTTGTAAACTGAAGCTGAAAAAAGGCGACCATCTAAACTAAATCAATTATAGAGGAATCAAAGAAATTGCTTACAAATAGTCCGGTCAATTTAGACAATCGAAATAACAAGAATTCCGACAGAGGCAAATTTTGGTGGAGACCTTGGTACCCATCCATTCCATGCGAGCTTAGAAAGTTATTCGGGGTCAAAAGTCAAAATTTTAGGTCTTTTGGATTTTTCTCGAAAACGGTTAGTTTTATCGCAAAAATACCTTAGACCGAATTTGTAAACTCAAAACTCTCTACAAAAACGGTTCAGATGATTTTTTTCTAAGTATCACTATTCCTGAGGTATTGCGATTGTAAGAGTTACATTCTACATAATATGGACATATTTGCCCCATATATACATATTGAGGTGCTCATACAAGCAATAATACCTATTTGTGAATTTTATTGCGTCCTTTTATGTACAAACTATGTACTACATACATATATTGAGAAAATAAACATTTAAAAAAAGTGATTCCCTTATAGGACCCCTCTACCCGAATGGCCTTGAATAACATGTGGCTATTCTATTGTCCGTGTGGTGTCGTTCTTCTTCTTATACCTGCTTCTTTTGGCGTTAAACGTTCTGTTCGAGTGAATATACATATTTATTACAAGCGTTTACTATTAGAGTCTGTGCTGATCAATACTTTAAACAAATTTCCCAATTTTGTTTTATTTGCCAAAAACTTTTGTCTGAAGATGAAACTGTTGTGGTTAGTCGTGGAATGCAAACTTTAATCCATGTAAGTGTTGCGAAAAATGATGAGTTTACTGAGTATTTAAGAAGTGAAAAGTCGGTCACAATACACGTGGATTGCAGAAAAGCATACACCCGGAAAAGTTCAATCTAAGCAGCAAAAAGACAACGTGAGACTTAAGAAGCCACTACTTCAAAAGTAAGTCCACCCCGTACTAAAGCGCGAGTAAGCGAATAAGCTTTTGCTTTAAAGAAAACTGTTTACTTTGTGGTGATGAAGCAGATGAAGAGACTGAGAAAAAAAAACCGCAGTCTTAGGCCTCGGCCACGCAGTAAGCGGCTAAGCGGCTGAGCGGCAAAAAAAAATATAAAACATATGAAATCACATAGAAGTGGCCACGCAATGAGCGAGCGGCGAAACAAAATTCTGAGCGGCTAAGCGGCGTCGCTCAGCAACCAAACCTGTTTTATTTTTCTGAGCGGCAAGAAGTAAAGATGGTCGAAGTAAACATTGAGTTGTTAATTTCGTGTGTGCAATCTCGACTTTAACTACTAATCGCTCAAAAGCAGTCGCTCAGTGCCTGGCCATACGTCGCTTAGAGTTGCCGCTCAGCCGCTTGCCGCTCAGCCGCTTAGCCGCTCAGCCGCTTACTACGTGGCCAAGGCCTTAGAAGTTCTTTTAAGTTTCTGCACTTAACTTTTGAAATTAGCTAAAGATAGTTCTGATCACGCATCAAAAGCTGTTATTGCACGTATTAATCTTGAGTATGACTTAATAGCTAAATAAATAAATTAGGTGGCACAACAGTCCATGAAGAACCAGGGCCTAGTGACTTACAACTCTCAACCATTCCTGTGTGCGAGTAATGTTGTCAGAGCTGCTGATGCTAAATATGTAGTAGATTGGATACTTTACCAAAGCGCTGCATGCATAGTTCAAATATAAGAGAAAGAAGTAAAGTAAATAAAAATAAACATGAATTAAAGAAAACATGCGACAAATGTAAATGAAGTCAAAGAAAGATATTAGTCTAAGTTCAGGATTCATACAATAAAGTGCTATATTGTTTAAAAATGTTTTTTTCGTCCCCAAAACGAAGATGTAAACTCTGCGATGGAGGCAATTTTTAAATTCATCGAAAGTAGAGACGACTGAAAGTTTACGTTAGATGAATTAAAGAATGTTTGTCAAAATGTAGCTTTAGCTAACAGAATTATAAAAGTAAGAATGTAGTTAAAGTATGGTCGTAGAAGTATCATTACAGAGAAGCCTGGAAAATTAACATTTATCTGTTTTGTAGACAATTACCAAGACAGTTTAAGTCAAGCTTAGTCTAATAACAACTTGGATGAAAAAGAAAAACGCCTGGTAACTGTGAAAGCTGCGGCAAAAATCCTTCGAGAAGATATTCAATCTTGTGTATTCGATATAACTATGCACCCGCCACCTGGTAGAATGTTCGAGGATGTAAATAACGATATTCCTGAATCATTGTCATATTTTTTAGAACAAGTCATTCTTAAAAATAAGCGCCATAATTTGGATAATTAAAAGCTAGTCTGTACAAATATTTGACATAGTATAATGACTGCTGTTCGGCCTAGAACCTTTAAATAAAACAACAACTGGGCCTTTCAGTTTTTTTTCATCGGCAGTTTGGTTCGAACCGTCTCATACAAATTTTCTAGTCTTATGATTTATGCGCATCTTACAATGAAACAATGAACTATGAAGCAGCAGCAGTTTTCATTTTATCACCAGAAACTGGTACATTTTATCAATATGTTGCAGACAATGCTGATATTAATGTAAATACTTTGGAAGGTAATAATACACTTCGTAATGGTTTGCATATTTGCCACATTAACGCACAGAGCATTGTTAACAAATTCGATGAGTTTAGAATGATATTTGAAGATAGCTTAGTTGATATTATTTGCGTGTCTGAGACCTGGTCTTACCCGTCATTGAGTAGTAGTCTTTTTTTGTTAAATGGATTTAAAAAACCTTACAGAGCTGATAGAACTCACTCTGGTGGAGGGGGAGTCGCGATATTTGTGAAAAACTATATCCGGTCAAGTCATGTTAAGTGTTCTGATGGTACCCAGGCATGTGATTATTATTTTATTGATATACTCGACGGCGACAATAAATGCAGTATCGGTACTATATATATGCCACCTAGAGTTGCAAGTTCTGGTCTAATAACACCGATAATAGAAGAAATGTGTTATCGAGTACCAAAATTAATCATTTGCGGAGATTTAAACATTAATCTCCTTCAACCCTCCTCTAATTGTTTTAAGACTTCAATGAATTCTCTGGGGCTCTCTTTTGTGAATAATATTGAATCAACACATTTTAAGCCTTCCCTTCTTGATGTTTTCCTTGTAAGCGATGTTAGTCTTGTTAAATGTTCTAGTCAGTTATCCGTCCCAGTGTTTTCATATCATGATCTTGTTTTTGCAACTTTTGATTTATATCTTGAAAACGATTCTCCGGAATACTTCGAGTATCGTGATTTTCGTAACATAAATGTCGAATCTTTATTTAGTGATTGCTCATCTATTGACTTGTACTCATTTTTTGCAATATCTAACGTTGATTATTAAATTGAATGTCTTACTGTTGCAATTACTAATCTTTTTAATAAACACGTTCCCATTAAAACTCGTCAAATTAGATCGCGTAGTTGTCCCTGGCTTTCTATTGAGATCATTAATGCTATGAAAACAAGAGACGTTTCATACCGACGTTGGAAACGATTTGGTTGCCTAGAAATGATTCGGCAATTCAAAACATCTCGGAACCTTGTAACTAAATTAATAAAATCAGCTAAATACAATTTTTATAACAACAGGTTCAACTCTAATCGTTCCTCCAAGTATTTTTGGAAAGAAGTCAAGAGTATTGGTTTAAGAGGAGATTCTTCCATTTCCGATGACAACATTGATTTAGAGGAGTTGAATCGAAAGTTCTCTACTCCCCCTTCCCAATTCCCAACTGGGCAATCTGGTGTTTCGGAAAACGATAGAGTCGATGCTTTTTCTGTTTGTTCAGTAGATGAATATCAAGTAGGTAAAGCAATATTTTCTATTAAATCCAAATCGACTGGACTTGACAACATACACCCAGACTTTTTAAAAATCCTTCTTCCTTTCATACTTCCTCACATAACCCACATTTTCATCACCATCATAATGACCTCCATCTATCCCACCTCCTGGAAAAAATCTAAAGTTATACCCATCCTTAAACGAGGAAAGAAAATAGAATACCGACCAATAGCTATCCTTCCTTTTTTATCTAAGGCTTTTGAAACTATCTTAAGTAACCAGATCAAAAATTATATTGAAGATACACGTCTTCTTAATCCTCTCCAATCGGGATTTAGATCTGGATACAGCTGCATCTCAGCCCTTTTAAAAGTTTCTGAAGATATAAGACAAGATTTAGACTATAATTATACAACTGTGATAACCCTACTTGACTTTTCCAAAGCATTTGATTGCGTTAACTTTAGCCTTCTCTGTGATAAACTGACGACTTATTTCAATTTTTCTGACACATCCAAAAATCTTATTTATTCGTACTTGACTAATCGCATGCAAGCCGTATCGTGTAACGGTAAAATTTCCTCGTTTCTTCCTGTCAATATAGGTGTCCATCAAGGATCTATCCTTGGTCCTTTACTGTTCTCTATGTTTATTAATAATTTGTCTGTTTTATCTTACTGCCAGTTTCACATCTACGCTGATGATGTACAATTATATATAAGCTTTCCTATCGGTATGATTGAAGATGCGATAGAAAAAATGTACATTGATTTATGCTCAATATTCGATTGGTCAACTCGGAATGAACTTGTACTTAATCCAGAAAAAACAAAAGCTATTCCAATATGTAAAAATAAACCCAACGTTGAAAATTTTCCACCCCTTTATTTAAGCGCCTGCCAAATCGAATATGTCACAAATGCAAAAAACCTAGGTATAACTTTCAACAGTAGGCTAACGTGGGACACCCATATCGATACTGTTATCTCCAAAATCTATGCTTCACTCCTAGGACTATCTGTTACTAGATCAATTCTGCCTACTCAAGTTAAATTAAAGCTAGTTAAATCACTTATCATACCAATAGTAACGTATGGGTGTGAGATATTTGCAGATCCTGACTCCAACTCGCTTCGTAAGCTAAAGGTAGCATTCAAAGCCATTGCTCGGTTTGTTTTCAACGTCCGAAGATACGATCACGTTTCGTCTCAGGCTCGTCAACTTTTAAATTGCAACTTGGAAGCCTTTTTTAAATATCGGTGTTCTTTGCTTCTCTTCAAACTAATTTTTAACAAGACTCCAAATTATTTGTTTAATAAGCTTGATTTTTGCTCTTCAAATCGTTTTACCTTGTTGCGCTCCCCCAGGTTTACCTGTTTGACATCACGGAGGCAATTTTTCGTTTATGCTGTCAGACTGTGGAATAATCTTTCCAGTCACATGAGGTCTGGAATCGAACATAGAAGGTTTCATCAACTTTGTTTTGAATACTTCTCAAATTTGAACTGAGGTAACTTTTTTGTAATTAGGTAACTTTTTTGTAATTATTGTAATTTCTGTAGGATCTAGGACAGACAAAAAGACGGACTACCATCGTGATGTAATGTTCGATTAAAATCTCGAGTTGGAAATTTTTTACGAATGCAAAATTAGCCATATATCGGTTCTTTTAATAAGAGCGCTACACAAGTTTTTTTTAAATAAAACAAAATCGGTTTTGGAACTGGACCATTTCGTGAGATAACACGTTCTCCAAACTTGGCTTCCAATAAAATGATTGTGACATTCGCTGTGTGGCTTGTAGCGCCATCCTGGTTGGAACTACATGTCCTCCAAGTCTATATCATTCAATTGGGGCCAAAAATATTACGTTATCATTGAACAGGGATCTACAGTTTTAACCCTTCAGTGCACACGTGGGGCCTGACAGGCCCAAGTGAAAATTAAAATACCTACGTATAAAATTGGAACCGTCTTTGGAAATAAAATAATCTTTCATCTACCTTCCTACAACGTCGGTATGTATCTTCGGACACAAAAATAACTGTAATAAGTTCAGTAGATTTTCACTAAATAGAGCTTCGGGCCTAATAGGACCAAGGTATCAAATGCGAGAAAATTTGCTGGATTGCTGCCTGTTGAAGAAATAGCGTTTTCCAATAACGTAAGCACCAGAAAAGATTGTGCATTCTGTACAAAACGAAGGAAGAGTCGATACTTCTGCGACAAATACGGCAAATGCATTTGCCTCCAACATGCGCACTATTGTTGCCCAACTTGCTCTATTTGATATTACTGTACAAAATATTTATGTTTTATTCTCTGTTTTTATTAGTTTTAAGATTGATTTTGAATAAATATTATAAACGAATGTATAAAATTTCAGTTTCCTCAATTATTTCTACATTTGCTCATAAAATTGTGTTTACGGGCCTCTCAGGCCCCACGTGTGCAATGGTGTGATTTTTTTTGAGGTGTGCACTGAAAAGTTAAGCCGAATCCGAACGGCTAATTTGAGAAAGCACTTTTCATGACAAGAATTACTCTTGGAGGATTTGTCAATTCCACTCAAGAGGTAGTCCCCGTGAAACCTTTTTTTAATTAAGGTGGCACAGGCAGGGATTGAACCAAGACCTCTGGCGTGACAGCCCTACACACTAACCACCACGCCACGGGTACTTCAGTTCTTGCGTCAATTTAATCTTGTAAGGATGTAGACCAAGATCTTTTCGCAACATTCGCCAAAACGACGTCACAGAAATGCCCAACGCTAGAGAACGACGTGTGAGAGACACATTTGGGTTTTCTGTGGCATGAAATGACAAACCTTACTGAAGAGAAGTGCCAAAAGAGTGGCAAGAAATATGGCATCGTTTGCTGTCCCTGTCGCTCTACTTTTGTAGCGTTCCTGTTGAAAAACCCTGTAGTTCCTTTATGTCACAAGTAAAAAATGTCACTTGTGCTCCTTGGTGTAGGTAGCCAAAAATTAAAAAGCAAAACCTTCATAGTGTTGGATTAATTAAATCTTAAGATAAAATAAACTTACATTCAAACTTTTGATAGAATAAGACCGAAGGAACATAAGTAACTATATTTATATGTCCAAATTAAAGCTTTTTAAATGCTAAATTGTAATGGAAAAATGTATGTCTTAGGCCTCGGCCACGCAGTAAGCGGCTAGCGGCTGAGTGGCAGCTCTAAGCGACGTATGGCCAGGCACTGAGCGATTGCTTTTGAGCGATTAGTAGTTAAAATGCCGTTGTCAAGAACAGTTCGCCGTATTTTACTGTCGGAAAATTGTTTGTATGAGTAAAAATTACTTAAACAAAACGCGCGGCCTTAGCAACCATGGGTAATTTCTTATATCAATTTAAAGTTTTAATAATTGTTTTAATAAATGTGTTCATCATATCCCGCGACATACGAAATGTTCATAAATTTGTGCACTAACATTTGCATTTAGTGTAATATTTGATCAGCTTTCAGTACACTCTCATTGATACTTTAGTGACTTCTTCAATAAATCTGTCTCACATTATGATTTCTCTTAATGTCAAATTTGTTTAAAAATACGCCTTTTTTTTGATGGCACAAACGATACGTAATTTCTAACATACTAAGTAAACATACTACGAACCAAAATCAATTTATTTAAGTCCTATCACATTTGAAGTAAATGTACTTATTTATTCTTATTTGTTTTTGTCTATCTTATTTCAAGATCCTCATTATTTGTTATTTATTTGAATCAAGCTTGGTGCACCTTTATCAACGAACGAACAATGTCATTTATATCTGATGGTAATCTGCTTAATGTCAATCTTATTTCTGTCAAATATATTCAACTGACAAATCCTATTATAAGAATCCTTAATTAGGCTTTATAATAATTAGAAACAAAAAAAAAGAAGCTTAATCCACTTTATTACAAACAAAATAAAAATTCTTATTATTGTTGATACTTGACGGGATTAAAAATATACATGAAGACATGAAGGTTCATATTATTTAACCTTTGAAAGCAATAATCATAATATCTGTACAATACGCGCTTTAAGAAATGAACAGCCGTCAGATGTCCTTGAAAACAAAACATTTAAGAAGGCTTACAAAAATACAATACCTATACATATTTTCTTTCATTTTCTTCATATTTTGATTAAATATCGTATTTTCCCGTTTTATTTAACGGTGTGTTCACACCATTCCAACCCCGTCTTCATCACCATGTGCTGTTATTTTTCAGCCCCAGTTTGTAACAAAGTAAAAAAACAGATTTACGAAAAATTGGAGGGTGGTAGGTGAGACGGTAACAAAGGCATTCAGCAGAAAGAAGGTAATCACTGTCATCCTACTTAAGACACACATACAACATTTTTTCTAATAGGATCTGATACGAAAATAATATTTTGTTTTGTCAAAAATTGTACGAGGACGACAGCGAAAGGTGTAAAAGCAAATCACAGCAGTGCGGAGGGAGGCTAGAGGAAGAACTTTGTCATCGTGTAACAAAATACTGCTGGCATTACCCCCGTCCTGCTGTATTACCATATTTTGTTGCCATTTACTGCTTCGTCATCGTTCAATCAGCGTGAACCGACAGCCTTTTACAATGCAGTAGTAGTATGGATGGTGAAAAAGCGGTGGATCACAGTGCTGCCGTCTTCCCGCCTCCTGTGTGTGTCAGAATGCGCTGATGGTAAAGGTACCTTTGCCCTAACTTCAGTGCCATCGCTTGTCTTCATTTCTTCATGTCATCATTTAGGGCCAAACCCCAGCGAGTCGCCTTTTAAGTTCTGATAAAAGTTCCTATACTCTAAAGGTAAACACTGGATTTGTAAAAACAAATATTTATATACAAGTCTAAGATATCATTCAATGACTAGGTAACATTTATATGCTACTACAGTCAAAGTTAATTGGAATTTGTTCACCGTTGTAGTAAGAACAAAAATAGGAAATTAAAAATGCTGTGAAAGAAAAACATGCAGAAAGGACTATCAAAAAAATTGAGTGGGTGGTTTTTTTACCATAGCAATTTATAAGAAAATTTTGGTTAACCCAAAATATCTCACGAAGCAATTACGCTAGCGACTTGAATTAAATTTTATATTTAATATTGTGACAGATACAAAACAAGTGTAGTAAAATTTTGAGAAAAATCGAATTGACAGTTTTTTTATAATAATATAAAAACCTAAAAACACATAACTAACAGTTGGTACAAATTGATTTTTGACGCAAATATCTTTTCAAAAATTGTCTTTAAACTAAATTGTTTTCAAAATTCAAAATTTAAGAAAAATAAAATTGACAATTTTCTTACAAAAAATAAAAACCCAAACAAATCATTACTAAAAGTTGGTAAAATTTGATTTTCGACTCAAATATATTTTCAAAAATTTGAGATATTGGCTTCAAACTGATTGCATTTTATAAAAAAATATTGTGTTCAACATTCAGTAAAATTTTGCGAAAAATCGAAGTGCCAGTTTTTTTAACAAAACATAAAAACCTAAAAAAAACAGTACCAAAAGTTGGTAAAAATTGCTTTTCGACTCAAATATCTTTTCAAAAAGTTGAGATTATAGCGTCAAACTAATTTTATCTTATAAGAAATATTGTTTTCAACATTCGGTCAAATTTTGAAAAAAAAACGAATTGAGAGTTTTCTTACAAAAAATAAAAACCTAAGAAAAAACAATACTAAAAATTGGTAAAAATTTACTTCCGACTTAAAAATTAAACATATTGGCTTCAAACTAATTTAATTTCACAGAAAACATTGTTTTCGACATTCAGTAAATTTTGTATTAAAATCCAACAGACCATTTTTTCAAAAAAAAAATTAAATCTACAAAAATAGTTCGCAAATTTGGTAAGAATTGATGTTCGTTTCTCGATATCTGTTGAATAGTAGAAGATATTGACTTCAAGCAATTTCTCATTCATCCAATTTGTATTTGTTTATATAAGAAATAAAAATGTTTAAGAAATGCTACTAAAATTGGTTAAAATTAGTTGTAGACTAAAAATGTCTTTAACAAAAATAGATTTTGAAATCAAACTATTTTATTATATGCAAAATATTATTGGTAATTTTTAAAATTTTAAGAATAATTCAAGTGACAACTTTTTTAAAAAAACACAAAAACCAACAAACTTCTTAGACAGACGGGATGGGAAGTTATCAGTATGGGTATCCCAGCCTCTTATTTTGTTTGGTGTGGAGGCTTTGAGAAACATTTTTGAATTTTGTCTGTGTTTCCCATTTTATAGCTATTTTTTTTTATTTGTTTTCTTCCTCATCTCCTTCATAATTTTTATTTTTGGAAATTTGAGACAAAGCAAAAGCATCGGCTTATCAAACTTTTGTATTTCATATATTTTTAAAATTGGAAAAACAGAGTTGGACAAAACGTTCCACATTCTCGATGTGCGATGTAAGAAAGAATCTATATACTTGATAGTAAGCCCGAAAATGAGCTTAAGGGTAAACTGAGCATTTCTGAAAGTGCAAGTTTTAGGCTGCATTGTTTAAGGGGTGGAATGTATTTCGACTAGTTCGACAGAAGATTGTTTGTAAAAATACCCATAAAAGAACAAAAGGCATAAAACATTTTGGCGGTGGTCGAGGGATGTAAATGTTTTGGTAATAGTTCAAACGAATATAATTTTCAAAGCTCTTTTTTTTTTTAACTACATACATAGGTATATCCACAAGACTTAAACTTAATTTAGGGGCATTTACCCAAATATGCGAGTTATATTCAAATTTTTGACAAAAAAGGCATTGTAAACTACAGCCAGTTTAGAAGGGTAGACAAATTTCATGCAACGTCGCAGAAATCATATGCACCTAGTAGGATTTTTGGCAATATCGAATACTTCAATGATCAATCCATAAGAGGTGATCTGTGATACTTGTACAGCGCACTGAAATTTGATGAGCTTAATGGATGTTTGTACCACTCATGGATAGCGGCATCGGGTGTGAGTTCCGTTTTAAAGACTGGAGACGGCATTGAGTTTTTGAAGCATTAAATTCTACACGGTTAAAAATTAACCAATGAACAATCAGAATTTAATGAGCTTATCATGCACTGCCATTTAAGTTCCTTATCCAAAAGACAAGGATGTAAATCTAGAAACGAATATGGAAAGCTGAGGGTAGTGTCATCAGAGAAACAGTTTAATAGATTAGAAGTTCAAACAGGAGATCGTTAGTAAATATCAGAAAGAGAGTCGGAGATAAAACGAAGCCATGGGGTACACCAGCGTTTATTTTATGAATTTCAGACAGGAAACCATCCAATACAACTTGAATTGAACGGTTAGAACAATAGAAACTTTAGCAAATGCTTTTGAAATATCAATTCTTACACTTTCAAAAACCTTACTTTCTCCAAAAGAATGTTAAGATTTGATTAACTGTTTGGTAAGACGAACCATGAGATCACCAGTGAACCTATTGCTATGAAAGCCATATTTAGAAGCTTTCGTTCTTCGAGATATTTCTTAGGCTGATAATTAATCAGCGTTTTCATGGCCTTGAAAAGGGAACTTGAATGGTTTTGGACAATAGTTGGAGGGGTGGGGGGTGGTGGATTCGCCCTTTTTCTATTACGATTGCCAAATATGAGATTAAAATAAAAGCTTAAATATAAATGTGTCTATAACCACATCTATAACCTTTCTTGGCCATCAATTTTCTATAAAACACGGATATTTTGTATTCATAAATTTAAATAAAATTTATATTTCCAAGCCATTATCTGAAATTGAATAAATGACAAATTTAAATGAAACTACGATAACAAATTATTGTCATACAAAATCATTTTTAAAAATAAGGCATAATTAAGGATTTTCCAATAAGGTCTTGACAGCTTTTTTCTTAATTAAAACGCAAACTGTTTCAAATATTTAAAAGGGTAAGGAAGATTCTCATTTTTTTGGGATGGGCTGGAAAAATGCTGTGAGGAGCATGGCAGATGAAAAAGCTTAGGCAGTGATTTTGCCAGCGTTGAAGAACAACTCTTCAGAACAATAACGGGGATACTATCCGGACCAACAGTTGAATTGGCGGCGAACTGACTAGCAAAAAGAGATTAACTTTCTCTAAGAAACTAAAACTAACAAATGCAGTGTCATTTATGGTTTGAATATAGTTGAGGCTCTTAAAATTGAGGCCACCGACTCCGAATTTTAGTGGACAATTTTAATAATTTGCAGACGTTGCTTATTTGTGTTCTTTACCATATTAAAAATGTTGAATTTACTAAATAAATTGACAAAGACAGTTCGATGATTACTGAAGAAGTGCGTTAAAAAACTAAATTCAAAATTGTCAAGTCCCTACTGGAAAACCGGATACTATCATTCAGTTTCAAAAGTTAAGCTCGGAAAATAAAGCTTTTCTTGATATAAAGTATTGTTTTTTAACTTCCCATACGAAGTTATTGTAATCGGTCCGATTTGTCGAATTGAAAATTTTGACATTTCTGGACGTTTTTGGGTCCCTAGAACCTAAGTGCAAGGTTTTTTGGAGATATGCCTTCGTCAGGGATATCGAATTCAAATACATTTTTTTTAAAGGTAATAAATATTATCAAAAGTTTCAGAAAGGAATTTCAAAAAAAGTGAATGGGTGGTTTTTTTTACTTTAGCAAATTTAAAAAAAAAAGTTAAAAACGTATTTGACCTCAACGTGACCAGTAACGTGAATTTAATTAAATTTTATATAATACGTTGTGAAGTGTTACCAAATTTGTATAAATTCAACAAAAAAATCAACTTCACATCGAGTATTTTGCGAACAAAAATGATATAACTCCAAAAATAATTGTATGCATTCAAAAACAACGTTTTTGAAATCTGGTGAAATTGTATGAAAATTCGAAGAAAAAGTGTTTGTTTATATTATACAATATATAAGCAAAAATACTACTAAAAGTTGGTAAAAATTAATTTTCCACTCCAATATCTTGAAAAAAATTCAAGATATTGCCTTCAAATTAATTTCGAATTATAAAAACCATTCGACTTAACTATGTATCTTAGATTAAAGAAAGATATTGACTTTAACATTTTTTTATCCTGCACAAATTGCTGTTTTTTAATATTTTGGAAAACTTTTAGAAATGCCGAACGATGGACACAAATGGGAAATTATCAGTGTGGGTTGCATCTTATTCTATGTTTTAAAATCATGCTCTCGTAATACTCGTTCCTTAGAATTTGAAAAATATTTTATGCAACCAAACAAATGATTTTTAAAAGTCCACTCCACTTTCAATATTTTTTTACATAACAACACCAATAACTTAAATTGAATTCATAGAAATAAAAACCTTAGAACTGGTACATGCGACCCAGAGTTGTGCAATCACTTTAAAGTTACCTATTTGTTCACTTTTGTGCAGATAGGTTAGTATTAGAGCTGTGAGTATTTTCCGATTTTTTTTTTTTCGTTTGTAATATTTTTCTTCGCGCCAGGATGCACCCTCAGGTAGGATAAATAATCGCTAAGGAGGAGGAATGAGGTTGAAGCTAAAGGCAGGAATATACTGGGGAGACATTACGTCAACGAGAAAATCCTAAAATCTGCTCTCTATCAGTCGATGGCAATTTTTCTTCGGCTTGTGTGCTAGAGGTGGAAATTCTGATGCAGCCTGGAGGCGCATTTCCCGCTTCAACGTATATACGAATACCATACCACCCTATTCACAAAAATAGATATACTAACTCATAGCTCCGTGATAAAATCCATTTCATCGGGTATACAAAAGAGAAAATTTAGTAGAGTAAATTCAAACCCATAGGGCTCGTATAGACGAGATTTAAAGTGTGAAAGCATTTTCAAGAGAATAACAACTTTGAGTGAAGTAGGTAAGGTATTAAGGGTACCTTTCTAAAAAGAGTTTGCAAAAGGATTTGTGTGCCGTTGCCGACGACGAGTCGGTTTGGCAAGAGTAATTAGGAACTAAACAGAATCATTGCCACAGTTTGATGTTATTAAAAGCGGATATATATAAATATAGGTTAGTTATCTGTGTGCTATGTATGTTTCCATTTCTGTATACTTTGTATGTGGTATGTATGGACATTTCAGTATTATAACATTATATCTGAATATTTTGTGTGGGGTGGCTTCCTGATGATGAACCATCATTAGTACATTAAATTAAATTTAGAATTTGTGTTTTAGTGGATTTTATGATAAATTACTCAGTTCTCGTAGAGAAATTATTGTTATTTCAAAATGGTATAGATTTACCTTAATTATTTTGTTGCGAGCCCTGAATGATTTTTCAGTACATAAAATCTTCCTGGGAAGAGGAGATATTATGGATAAACTGTACCCGATTTAGTTAAACTTGAGAATCTGGAGACCACGTAAAATTGACGTACAGATTAGACAAGCTGAGCCCATACATGCTTTATTTTACAACAAAATTTAGTTAGCATAAAAAAGATTATAATTAAGTTTACTTTAAAAGGTAGACATTATGATGTTTTGAACTATTTTTATAACTATTTAAGGGAAACATATATATATTAAAATTCATATATTATTTTAGAAAAATTTTAACCGTGTCCGCAGTGCACTCCACAGAGGTTTCCATGTTCAAAAAATATCCCATTTTTTGGGACCAAAACTTTTTTTGTTAAAATTTGCTTCGAAAACTCTTGAAAATTGACAATATTATTATCTTCGTTGTGTCCAAAGAAGATTGACGATTCGTCAAGTGAATTATAATTTTGATTTTTCAGAAAAAGCGGACTCACAAATCTTAAAAGTTAAAAAAGTTCTCTGCAATGATTTGGTGAATAGTTATTAGTTAAATTGTTTTAAAATATCTTTAATAAAAATGATTTAAAATTATGAAAATCATGAAAATAAAAATAAACCAGCTAGTGTTCATGTATGCGTTTCGCCCCGGTGTAATGGTTGGGCTCATTAGAAGATGACCATTACACCTTGTCTTGACGCATATTTTCCCGAATTAATCGACATACCATATAATCCAAGCTACATATAGCAACTGCGAATTATATGGTTGCTACAAGTCTTCAGAGAAGATAAATTGTAGCTATATTTATTGCCGTTCTACGAGTATATGGCTTTTTTTTTATAATGACATTTTTAACTTCCCATAGGAAGTTATTGTAATGGGTCCGATTTGTCAAATTGAAAATTTTGACATTTCTCGACGTTTCAAGGTTTCAAGATTTTTAGAAAGATGTCTGTGCGTGCGTGTGTACGTACGTTCGTACGTTCGCGACGTTTTTTTCGTCCTCCATAGCTCAAGAACCAGAAGAGATATCGACTTCAAATAAATTTTGTTATACAGATAATAAGGCAGAAAGATGCAGAAAGGGCTCTCAAGAAAATTGCGTGGGTGGTTTTTTTACCATAGCAGTTTAAAAAAAAGGTGAACATTTTGGTTAAACCTAAATATCTCATGAACCAATGATGCTAGAGACTTGAATTAAATTTTATATTATATATTGTAACGTAATACAAAACAATTATATTTTTGGAAAAAAATCCAATTAACGGTTTTTTTTATAAATCAAAAAAAAAAACTGAAAAAAAAAATTTGTCACCTCGAAAATTTAACGACCAAAATATGATTTCATCTCCAAAACAATTTTGTGCAACGAAGACTAATGTTTTTGACATCTGATAAAATTTTGAGAAAAATCTTATTGACAGTTTTTTTTATAAAAAATAAAATCCTAAAAAAAAATTTACTCATAGTTGGTAAAAATTGAATTTCGACGCAAATATCTTTTCAAAAACTTGAGATTAAAGCTTCAAACTTTTTTTATCTTATAAGAAATATTGTTTTCAACATTCTGAAAAATGTTGAGAAAAATCGAATTGACAGTTTAAAAAAAAAATAAAAACCTAAAAAAAATTAATAAAAGTTGGTAAAAATTGATTTTCGACTCAAATATCTTTTCAAAACTTTAATATAATGGCTTCTAACTAATTTTAACTTATAAGAAATATTGTTTTCAACATTAGGAAATATTTTGAGAAAAATCGTTTTGACAGTTTTTTTTTACAAAAAATAAAAACCTAAAAAAAATTATAAAAGGTGGTAAAAATTGATTTTCGACTCAAATATATTTTCAAAACTTGGAGATATTGGCTTTAAACTACTTTAATATTTCAAAAAATATTGTTTTCAACATTCTGAAAAATGTTGAGAAAAATCGAATTGACAGTTTAAAAAAAAAAAACACCTAAAAAAAATTAATAAAAGTTGTTAAAAATTGATTTTCGACTCAAATATCTTTTCAAAACTTTGAGATAATGGCTTCTAACTAATTTTATCTTATAAGAAATATTGTTTTCAACATTCGGTAAAATTTTGAGAAAAATCGAATTGACAGTTTTTTTTACAAGAAATAAAAACCTAAAAAAAAAAGAGGCTGGGATGCGACCCACACTGATAACTTCCCATCCCGTCTATCGATTTGTCTTGCTTAAAAGTTTGTCTAAATGTATCAATTCTTACCAAATTTGCGTTCTATTTTTTGTAGATTTTATTTTTTTTTATGAAAAAACGGACTGTTGGATTTTTATAAAAAAATTACTGATTATAAAAAACAATATTTTCTGTGAAATAAAATAAGTTTGAAGCCAATAGTTTTAATTTTTGAAAAGCTATTTGAGCCGAAAATCAATTTTTACCAACTTTTATTAATTTTTTTGTTTAGGTTTTTATTTTTTGTAAAAAAACTGTCAATTCGATTTTTCTCAAAATTTGTCCTAATGTTGAAAGCAATATTTTTTATAAGTTAAAACTAGTTAGAAGCCATAATCTCAAATTTTTGAAAAGATATTTAAGTCGAAAATCAATTTTTACCAACTTTTGTTAATTTTTTTTTCGGTTTTTAATTTTTTGTAAAAAAACTGTCAATTCTATTTTTTTCAAAATATTACTGAATGTTGAAAACAATATTTTTTGAAAGATAAAAGTAGTTTAAAGCCAATATCTCAAATTTTTGAAAAGATATTTGAGTCAAAACTCAATTTTTACCAACTTTTTTTTTATTTTTTTTTTAGGTTATTATTTTTTGTAAAAAAACTGTCAATTCGATTTTTCTCAAAATTTTTCCTACTGTTGAAAACAATATTTTTTATAAGATAAAATTAGTTAGAAGCCATAATCTCAAATTTTTGAAAAGATATTTAATTCGAAAATCAATTTTTACCAACTTTTGTTAATTTTTTTTTCGGTTTTTAATTTTTTGTAAAAAAACTGTCAATTCTATTTTTTTCAAAATTTTACTGAATGTTAAAACCAATATTTTTTGAAAGATAAAAGTAGTTTAAAGCCAATATCTCAAATTTTTGAAAAGATATTTGAGTCAAAACTCAATTTTTACCAACTTTTTTTTAATTTTTTTTTTAGGTTTTCATTTTTTGTAAAAAAACTGTCAATTCGATTTTTCTCAAAATTTTATCAGATGTCAAAAACATTATTCTTCGTTGCACAAAATTGTTTTGGAGATGAAATCATATTTTAGTCGTAAAATTTTCGAAGTGACAAATTTTTTTTTTTCAGTTTTTTTGATTTATAAAAAAAACCGTTAATTGAATTTTTTTCCAAAAATATAATTGTTTTGTATCACGTTACAATATATAATACAAAATTTAATTCAAGTCTCTAGCGTCATTGGTTCATGAGATATTTAGGGTCAACCAAAATTTTCACCTTTTTTTTAAACTGCTATGGTAAAAAAACCACCCACGCAATTTTCTTGAGAGCCCTTTCTGCATCTTTCTGCCTTATTATCTGTATAACAAAATTTATTTGAAGTCGATATCTCTTCTGGTTCTTGAGCTATGGACGACGAAAAATACGTCGCGAACGTACGGACGTACGGACGTACGGACGTACGGACGTACGTACACACGCACGCACAGACATCTTTCTAAAAATCTTTTATTTCGACTCTAGGGACCTTGAAACGTCGAGAAATGTCAAAATTTTCAATTTGTCAAATCGGACCCATTACAATAACTTCCTATGGGAAGTTAAAAACAATACTAAAACTTGGTAAAAATTTACTTTCGACTCAAATAGCTTTTCAAAAATTACAAATATGGGCTTCAAACTTATTTTATTTCACAGAAAATATTGTTTTCAATATTTATATATCATTCGATATAAAAATCCAACAGTCCATTTTTTCATAAAAAAATAAAATCTACAAAAAATAGTACGCAAATTTGGTGAAAATTGATACATATAGACAAACTTTTAAGCAAGACAAATCGACAGACAGGATGGGAAGTTATCAGTGTGGGTCGCATAGCCTATTTTTTATTTAACAATTTAAATAGTGATAAATGGCACTCAGTATAATTAAATGACTTATGTGGGGTGAATAATATTAAGTAACATAACATAACGAGAATACAAAAATTAAATACAAGAATAAAAAAAAAAAAAAAGAATAAAACATTATTTTTGTTATGAAAAACAAATAATTAAGTTTAAAACTAATTGATGTAGGTCAACAAAACATCGAATATTGCTGCCGCTGAGGCTTCAGTTGCAGAAAGCCCAAATGTGTTCCTCACACGTCGTTCCCTAGCGTTGGGCATCTCTGTGACGTGGTTGTGGCGAAATAAAAGATCTTGGCATACATCCTTACAAGATTAAATTGACGCAAGAACTGAAGCAGCTTGACCACCAGAATCGTCGTATGTTCGTGAATTGGGCTGAAAATGGTTGGCTTGAAAATGATTCGGATTTTCATCGAAATCATCTTCAGCGATGAGGCGCATTTCTGGCTGAATGATTTCGTCAATAAACAAAATATGCGGTATTGGTCAGTGGTCTGTTTCCCCAACTTACAAATTGTAAATTACAAGTGCTTTTTTAACAAATGTGTAGAAAAATAGATTTTTTATGTTTCACGAGATAATTGTTTTACAAAATTGTAGTTGTAGATTACAAAGAGAAATTTGTAGGAATTTCATTATTTACGTTTCACCAAAATGTTTTTTGTTTGTAGTTTACAAATACAAATTTTGTAAAATAAATTTTTTTGCAATTTTGTGTTCCACCAAATCAAATATATTTACAATTTTGTTCAGTTTATGAAAATTTCTTACAATAGAAAGATGATGTGTAGATTTCATTTCAATTTGTAATTTGCAATAAGAATATTGTCTCCAGTTTAATAATGTCGTTATGTCGTCGCAGGCATAGTAGCACCTTAGTGATTTAAGTGACCATTTCGTGCAACATATACGTAGACAAAGAAAAATTTATCGACCGCGTATAAATTATGAAATTTCTGATACTTTTACATTTACATTCAATGAAAAGTTTCGCTTGAAACGTGTAAAGGCGGAGGAAATAATAGGACAAATTGGATCAAGCATTGCATCCCGTAGGTATTTCTAGTCTTTATCTATTAAACTTCCATGGGATCTTATATTTTCAAAAATTTTTTGCCACTCCATAACCTTGGCATTGTGTGTTATAACGTTTGAAAATTTACCCAATAACACATCTTTTTTCTCACGTATTAAGCTTGCAAAAAAAATTGTATGTTGTTTATTCATAGCTAACTCTGTTCTCTGTCCGCCGAATTACAAATTTGTGAAAAAAATTGTAGTTTACAAGTCTGGAAATCAAACGATGAAACGGTTTTTTTTTTTTTGTAATTGGAAATTAAAATTTCCCGTATTTTGTGTCTCTTTTCTTACAAATTTGTTGGATTGAATTTTGTTGTTTGTGAAACAGAAAATCAGTTTACAAATTTGTAATTGTAGTTTACAATTACAAATTTGTGATTGTAATTTGGTGAAATAGACCACAGGCAGTATTGGTATGGGCTGGCGGCTTCATTGGGCCGTACTTCTTTCGTGATGATCAAGACCGGCACGTTACTGTGAATGGGGATCGCTACCGTTCAATGATAACCGAATATTCTGGGCCCCAATTGGATGATATGGACTTGGAGGACATGTGGTTCCAAAAGGACGTCCCCACAAGCCACACAGCGAATGTCACAGTCAATTTGTTGGAAAACAAGTTTGGAGAACGTGTCATCTCACGAAATGGTACAGTCGCGTGGCCACCTCGGTCGTGTGATTTGAAGCCGTTAGACTGTTTGCTGTGGGGTTACGTCAAGTCTATGGTCTATGCCAACAAGCCAGCAACGATTGATGAACTTCGTACGAATATCGAACGTGAAATTTGTAGCAGTATCGGCCGATTTATGTTTGAAAACCGTCGAAAATTGGGTTAAGCGTCTGGACTTCTGCAAGCGTGCCCGTGGTGGCCATGCAAAAGAAATCGAGTCCCATACATAATGAAATCAAACGTACTTTAACAAGAATAAAGAATTTAATTGATATCCAAAACAGTTTTTGTTTTATTTAAAAAAACGTTTATAGCGCTCTTATTGAAAAACTCGATATCTTCTGATTGCATTTCTAAATTAAGCATTCAGGAACAAAGAAAATCTAAAAGGGCAGGTATTTATTTGAGCTCTTTTCTTGAATATGTTTGACTGTTTAAATTTGTTCTTTCTTAACAATTGTGTCTGGAGTTGGAAAGACTAAGCTACGCAAACCTTAAATTCGAAACACAAACATACGAATCAAAATATACAAAAAACTAAAGATATTCGTAAGTAAAAGTATGCTTCTATGCAATGATTTTTAAAATGAAAAGTTTATAATTTAAACAAATTGATCAGTGTGTTGTTATGGTATATTTTAAAAACAGCTGGAAGATTAATTTGTGGTTTATTAAAATTTGTGCTATACAGGAGTAATAATTTTTATATTGAATATCACTGAATTTGAATGTAACAATTTTGATCTAACTAAGAAAGCATAAGCATCTTGTTTGTTGTTTCTGTTGAACGTATTAAGTGTTCTTATTGATCCTTTGATGTTATCAATAACCAATTAGTATTTACATATATAGCATATAAGACTTGTATATGATTTAAGAGGGCCAAAAGACCTAAAAACAGTGTACCACTTAACACGTATTATTATTGATGAACGCAGATGAGTCTCTCAAATGAGTTAAATGTGAACGCAACAAACAACAGTTAAAGCTCCTTTAGGTGGACATCGACACGATAGTCGTCACCTACAACTTTTGTTCTGCCAAGGGAGTTGTCCGTCAAGGGGAAAAATTTAAAAAATAGTTATACGAAATTCTAACTCTATTAATTGTAATAGAATAGTATTACAAAAAATTAGATATTTTAGCTGCAATTTAGCATTGAACAAAAAATTATGTCTTATTTCAGGGTCTATGAAATAACTATTCAAGAAATAATTTTACGTGCACAGAAAAAAAAAAAAGTTGTCATATTAACAATCGTTGATAGTCAACTTGAAATTTGGCCAAATTGTCGCATTGACTACCAAAACAGTCAATATGACAACCTTTTTTTAAAATATTGACTCCAATATTGTCGTATTGGCTTCAGTGATAGCCACTAAAACAATTTTCGATTGTCAATTTCGGGTAGCCAATATGACAACAAAAGTAGTAAATAGAACAACTTCGGTAGTCAATATGACAATTGGGTATGGACTACCAAATTAACTACCGAAAACTGTTATATTGACTATCCGGTAGTCAAATTAAATTACGGTTTACAGAATAAATTGTCATATTGACTACCGCAATTGTCCTATTAACTACCGCTGTTGTCACATTGGCTACCGTAGTTGTCATATTGACTACCAAAATTGACTATCGAGAAATGTTATATTGACTATCTGGTAGTCAAATTACATTACGGTTTTCAGACCAAATTGTCATATTGACTACCGCAATTGTCTTATTGACTATCGCTGTCGACATATTGACTACTGCAGTTGTCATATTGACTACCACATTTGTCATATTCAATTTTCTTCAACCAAAGTTGTCATATTGTCTACTGCAGTTGTCATATTGATTACCAAGTTGTAAACAAATTTCGGATCCCAAAATTGACAACCTAAAATTGTCCTATTGACAATGGCGGTTATCGGCTGAAAATTGATTACCAAATAGTCAATTTGACTACCAAAATAGTCAATAAAAAAATAAAAAAATAAATTGGGTGCCGTAACAGTACGTTGAGAACTAGGGCCTAGTGACTTACAACTCTCAACCATTCCTGTGTGCGAGTAATGTTTTCAGGAATGCAGGGGACCTACAGTTTCTAAACACTTTTCATGACAAGAATTACTCTTGGAGAATTTGTCAATTCCTCGCAAGAGGCATCAGTAGCCGTGAAAAAAACTTTAGATGGCATAGGCGGGGATCGAACCCAAGACCTCTGGCATGACAGTCCAACGCACTAACCATCATGCCACGGGTACTAGTCAATTGTCAATAGGATGACTTTTTTCGTTCTGTGTGGTGGCGATGTCAATTAGCCACCAAGATCATGTGATTTGACACATTTGGACTTTTTTCTTTGGGTTTATTTGAAAGAAAAGGTGTACGTCGATAAGACAGCAACATTTCAAGAACTAAAATATGATTTGACACATTTGGACTTTTTTCTTTGGGGTTATTTGAAAGAAAAGTTGTACGTCGATAAGACAGCAACATTTCAAGAACTAAAATATGAGATATTTCGGCACATTAACCGCATAGAATCTTAATTATGCCTCAGAGTCATTGAAAATTTGGACCATCGGTTGGAGGTGTGCCGCCGAGTTGCGAGGCCAATGATGTTTTTTTGTAATCCAATTTTTTAGTAGGACTCCGACCAAGATAAAGCTATCGAGTCATAAATATTACATATTTCATTTCTGTTTCGTTGCCTTCCTTTGCAGGTTTATATCACTTTATTTATTAACTTCGTTTTCACCTAGTTGTTGGGTGGTGTCTGCCTTAGCCTGGCTACCTGATATTGAAGTTACATGAATATCAACATGTTATATGTCATTTCAATATTTTGGAAAATTGGCTGAAGAAACACTTCTGTTTGATGCATTCATCAGGAAATCTTAAAGGTATGGAGAAAGCAATATGGAAACCATCGATAGCTCAAAAAGCTCCATAAAAATTTCAATTTTCTACTCATATTGCCTTGCTTTGATTTCCCTACGACTCGACGGTATTCTTCTTATATAAATTTGAGTCTCTTTCATAATTTTGCTGGACATATCCAGGCTCACTAAGATATCTCAGAAATACATGCATAATCTGCTAAGTTTCCATAGCTAAAACTTGTTGTTAATCACACAAAACCTAGCTTTGACTTAAAAATCTATAAGTCTTATTGTTGACTTATTGTTTGGTGTTGTGCTTTGAGAAAAACTATTCTATTCAAATCTATGAAATTGGACAATCCTCCAAAAATATGAACATTTATTTATTTATTTCATCATCTACCGAGTTCATTATCTCTCTTAGACTTAACTTTATTTACATATTATATTTACACAAATTTTACTCTATTAATTATAACATTTCTTACGAATAATGAGGAAAATTAGTCTTACACGAATACAAATATATGCTATGACACTAAACTTAAAACAGTAATTTTAAAAACATCTCTGCTGAAACACAAGTCAATATTTTGATAAATCGAATTAAACTTAGAACTGGATCTTGAAAAAGGATCGGATCTACCGTAGTTTGTAAAGGAACGCGGAACAAAAAAGAGTGTTTGCCTCAAACTCAACTGCCTTGAGGGAGCATACAATCCGAAAAGAGAAAGACATTTTTGGCAATCAATACTATTACAGAAAGTATCGCTAGCAAGCATAATTTAATAACACCTCCTTCTAATAGATAGCTTCAAGAGACTTCAAGTCTATTAAGAAGCATCTATCACTATACCTAGGCAAGATATTGTCAACCCAATTGAGTTTTCGAGAGAGTTTTTTCTGAACTGATTCAATACGATTAATACCAACTCTATACAATGGACACCATATACAACATGCATAGGCATACTTTAGGATTGATCTTATATGTAAGTGAAATATACAAATATTTAATAGTGTAGGGGTTGGAAAATTGTTTCGATTTTCGAATTATAAATCCACGTAATTTATTAGCTTTACAAATTATATATTCCAAGTGCAAATCAAAAGTTAACTTTGAATCAAAAATAACGTGCAGGTCTTTTTGGTTGTGCACTGATTCAAGCGGTAGATCGGAAATGACGTATAAACGATAACAAAGGATTTTCACAACACCAAGCTGACACTTCATCTAAATCATACTGAAGTCTATGACAATCTAAATCACATTTAATTGACCTAAAAAGCTTAAGATCATCTGCAAAAAACAAACAGTCAGAATTCTAGGTGGTAGATCATTAATTAATAGTATGAAGAGGAGAGGTCCTAAATGGCTGCCCTGAGGAACACCAGAATGATTAAGTATCTCCTTTGGCACAACTGTTGCAATTTTTAAATTTTGCTTATGATTAGTCAAGTAATTTTTGAACCACTTAAGAAGGTTGGAGTGAAAACATAAGCATTTCCGTTTCTTTAGCAGAATATCGTGTTGAACTCTATCAAAGGCTTTAGAGAAATCTGTATAAAAAGTATCAACCTGGTTTCCACGTTCAATACCTTTAATACAGAAATTCGCAAATAAGGCTGGATTTGTCACTGCCGATCTGGCAATTACAAAACCATGTTGATCTACTGATATACTTGAACTTACTTTGTCATAAATGCATTTTTTCACTATCGCTTCAAATACTTTCGGTATTAATTTAAGTTTTGAAATGAGTCTGTAATTAATAACCTCTTGTTTTGAGCCCGATTTATATATTGGACTTATCAACGACAATTTCCATTCATCGAAAAAGTATATATAAATCGTATATAGCGAAGGCGTAAGGATTATTTCTGTAATTTGAATGCACCTTAGAAAGTTTATTTTTAAGATTACATAATCTATTATTAAATTATACAGGCTTTTTTATGCTTTCTCTCTTTAAATGGAACAAACAAATTCTTAAGTTAATTTTGAGACTTCGTATAAATAAAACAGACAGAAAGTTTTATTTTGATCTTTTCCTAAAAGTCTTACATACTGTACTTCATACATATATTAATTGCATCAATTGTTAAAACTTAATCAAATTTTATGAAGCATAATGCCGCTATAGAAAAGTTAGGAAAATTCTCTTGTTGATTGGCCGACTATTATACGTAAGAACATCAACCAAACTAATGATTTGTATGTATCATGAAGTATGTATAAAAGTAAGGCGGCGTATAATTAAAATGGACGCAATGTAACAGGAAACTGATATTGAATGAAAAGTTTCTTCTTCTCTCCTAACCAATACGTAACCACATTTTTCTACGTTTTCCAAATTACTTTGAACAAACAAGGATGAGAAAACTAATGCCTCTATAGTTAGTTTAACTATTCTGTATACCTATCTAGTATATGTACTCAACCTATGCATATGTATGTATATTGTATAAGGTAGGTCGACCAAGACCGGCAGTAGGTGTCAAAACTTTTGGAGTTTATTACCCAGAGAAAGTTTTTTGTTTTCGATAGTAATTCATAATTTATTCGAGAGGTTTTTATAGATAGAAACATACATCTATTTCCATTTTTATGGTTAAAGCATAATGACTGAGGTTCTGCAATGGGGTTCCGTTTATAGTTGCACATGTGAGAGGGTTAGTGTAACTTATTCCTACCGCTAAAAAGGTTGTGTTTATTATGGTAGAAGGTAATTAATTTAAGGTGTTGATTTGAGATATCAGAAGTTTAGAAAAGTTTGAAATTTTGAAGACAGTTTTATACTAATGATATTTTGCTGTGATGTAAAAATATGCACAAACTTAATATTGGTAATGATTAATCGTTGAAATAAATTAATTTAATACAAATTATGAGGTCACTGCCCACTCCACCGGTACTGATTAGAAAATGGCCAAGAAGCAGACCAATTTTTTTTAGAGTTTTTAAGTCAAATGTTTTACATAGTTGGTTAGTGAAAATTTATTTGAAGAAAGCGGAAGAACATCAGAAGTTTCCCATTAACAACATTTTAAGTGATTTGAGGGATTAAAAACAGAACCAAGTTTAAATAAAATAAATAGTTAAATTAGGTGGCGCAACAGCCCGCAAAGAACCAGGGCTTAGTGACTTACAACTCTCAACCATTCCTGTGTGCTACTCATGTCTGGGATGAAGGTGACCTACAGTTTTAATGCTGAATCCGAATTACTAATGTGAGAAAACACTTAAAATGACAAGAATTACTCTTGCAGGATTTATCAATTCCTCGCAAGAGGCAGTACCCGTGAAAAAAACTTTAGATGGCATAGGCAGGAATTGAACCCAAGACTTCTGGCGTGACAGTCCATGCACTAACCATCACGCCCGCGTACTCTTATGTCTATCTATTATACAGAAAATAGAAGCTTTAAGGAAGAATTTACTTCACTGTTAAAGGGTGTTTTTTAGAGGTACTTAACTTTGAAATGGAATAAAACAAAGAGGTTTTATTTTTTAATTGACATGAAATTTACTTAACCCTCTTCGACTGACGTGGTAGTATGACAGACATCACAAAATCTAAAATCTAGTATTTCGCCGGTATTTTTCAAATCTTGACCCGCGCGTACTCAGTACCTTTCAGTCGTATGCTCAAGCATGCGTTAGTGTATAGTGGCGTGCGTATCTTTTGTTGTATGAAGAAGAGTGTCTACGAGTTAACCACATCAGTGTTAAGGTACCCTATGTATCTGATAAACAACCACTTTAGTGTTATTGTTTTACGTTCATAGTGTTTCCTAGGCAACACGTCAGTAAAATTGTTTGTTTGAGTAAAACTTTGTTTTTTGGATATCTCACTCAAATAACAACCAAGGATCTCAAAGATCTAAGCGTACGTCGACTGGAACCTTTGCAAATCACGACCAGTTTATAGAACAGTTTTTGGACGAAGAAAGCGAACATTTTTTTTTTAACTTCCCATAGGAAGCTATTGTAATGGGTCCGATTTGTCAAATTGAAAATTTTGACATTTCTCGACGTTTCAAGGTCCCTAGAGTCGAAATAAAAGATTTTTAGAAAGATGTCTGTGCGTGCGTGTGTACGTACGTCCGTACGTCCGTACGTTCGCGACGTTTTTTTCGTTGTCCATAGCTCAAGAACCAGAAGAGGTATCGACTTCAAATAAATTTTGTTATACAGATAATAAAGCAGAAAGATGCAGAAAGGGCTCTCAAGAAAATTTCGTGGGTGGTTCTTTTACCATAGCAGTTTGAAAAAAAGGTGAAAATGTTGGTTAACCCTTAATATCTTACGAACCAAAAACGCTAGAGACTTGAATTAAATTTTATATTATATATTGTAACGTGATACCAAACAAGTATATTTTTTGAAAAAAATCCAGTTAACAGTTTTTTTTATAAATCAAAAAAACTGAAAAAAAAAATTTGTCACCTCGAAAATTTTACGAATACAAAATGATTTTATCTCCAAAGCAATTTTGTGCAACGAAGAATAATGTTTTTGACATCTGGTAAAATTTTGAGAAAAATGGAATTGATAGTTTTTTTTATAAAAAATAAAAACCTAAAAAAACATTACTCAAAGTTGGTAAAAATTGAATTTCGACTCAAATATCTTTTCAAAACTTTGAGATATTGGCTTTAAACTACTTTTATCTTTCAAAAAATATTGTTGTCAACATTCAGTAAAATTTTGAAAAAAATCGAATTGATAGTTTTCTTACAAAAAATAAAATCTTAAAAGAAAATTTAACAAAAGTTGGTAAAAATTGATTTTCGACTCAAATATCTTTTCAAACATTTGGAGATTATGGCTTATGTTATTTATGTTTTCAACATTCGGAAAAATTTTGAGAAAAATAGAATTGACAGTTTTTTTACAAAAAATAAAAACCTAAACAAAAAAATTAATAAAAGTTGGTAAAAATTGATTTTCGACTCAAATATCTTTTTAAAAATTTGAGATATTGGGTTTTAACTACTTTTATCTTTTGAAAAATAATGTTGTCAACATTCAGTAAAATTTTGAGAAAAATCGAATTGACAGTTTTTTTTACAAAAAATAAAAACTTAAAAGAAAATTTAACAAAAGTTGGTAAAAATTGATTTTCGACGCAAATATCTTTTCAAAACTTTGAGATATTGGCTTTTATCTTTTAAAAAAAATTGTTTTCAACATTCAGTAAAATTTTGATAAAAATCTAATTGACAGTTTTTTTACAAAAAATAGAAACCTAACAAAAAAACAATACTAAAACTTGGTAAAAATTTACTTTCGACTCAAATAGCTTTTCAAAAATTAAAAATATTGTCTTCAAACTTTTTTTATTTCACAGAAAATATTGTTTTCGATATTCAGTGGTTTTTTATAAAAATCCAACAGTCTATTTTTTCATAAAAAATTGAATCTACAAGAAATAGTACGCAAATTTGGTAAAAATTGATGTTCGGTTCTTGATATCTCTCAAATTAATTTAATTCATCTAATTAGTAAAAATTTAAGAAATGCTGCTAAAATTGGTAAACATTTGTTTTTCACTAAAAATCTATTTAACAAAACTAGATTTTCAAACTAAACTATTTCTTTATATGAAAAATATTGTTGGTAATTTTAAAATTTTTAAGAATAATTCAACTGACAACTTTTTTAACCCAACACGAAAACCTACAAACTTTGAAGCAAGACAAATCGACAGACGGGATGGGAAGTTTTCAGTGTGGGTCGCATCCCAGCCTCTTTTTTTTTTTTTTTGACAGGAGGAAATCTTCAAAAGACACTTGGCAGTATTCGACACCAAGTAGTGTGGGACTCTTAACCACTAAAACCACCTCTTCATCAGGACCAATCTTGAAGGATCGACATCAGATTTTTCTTTCTTAACTTTGTACAATCACTTTGGGGGAAGTTTAAACTTTTAATACTTTCCCATGTTTTTTTAGACCATAAACTCTACAATTGGAGTAATAACAGGACACTGCCTCATAGGAAGACATGCTCTGAGGGTAGGGGTCTACACAAATGACTATTGTAGAAGATGCATGGACGAGGAGGAAGAGGAAACAGTCCAACACCTTCTATGTACATTTCCAGCACTCTCCACTAGAAGGAATAACTTTCTCGGTAATCCCTTCTTCGATAATACCAGTGAACTGGCAACGATTGACACAAAATGTCTCTCTAACTTTATTAAAAGTACAGAATGGTTTGTTTAAGTTCATTACTCTCCCATGAGTAACCTCATTAGTGGTATCACAATGGACCCTTGAGGTCTAAGTGAGTCAATGACATCTGGACAGCCGCTCCAACCTAACCTAACCTAACCATAAGCTCATGAGGCTTGGTTCTTCTTAATCTCCGAACATGGTTTCTTATATTCAAGACGGACTGCATTTCAGAATTAGTATGACTTTGCAGTCTCTGGTTGTGCGATACAGCGTATTTTTGAACAACTTCTGTAACCATTTCTATTTGTAAGTCACGATGTAGATCGGTATTTCTTATGTACCAAGGTGCATTAACTATTCCACGAAGGACTTTGTTTTGGAATTTTTGGATGATTTCGGTATTTGTTTTCTTTGTACAGCCCCATAATTGGATTCCATAGGTCCAAACAGGCTTTAGTACTTGATTATACAGCATTATTTTGTTTTGGATTGATAAATCAGAGTTGTTACCAAGTAACCAGTACATTTTTCTATATTTCAAGTTTAGTTCTTCTCTTTTCTTTTTGATGTGCTCTTTCCACTTTAGCTTTGCATCCAAAGTCATTCCAAGGTATTTGGCCGTATTGGCGTAAGGTACAGCTTGATTATTAATGAATATTGGAATATTGTTTATCTTTTTATTTGTAAAGTTTATATGTGAAGATTTTGTTTCATTGAAGCTCTCACTGTGTCGACGGCATTTTGTAGTTTTACTGCTGCCTTAGAGACACATTTGTCGGGCACCAAAATTGCGGTATCATCTGCAAAAGTAGCCATTATGGTGTGATTACCAACTGGAAAAGCGAACATGAGTTTACCGATTTCGACGATTAAGGCGATGACCCAAATTTTCAACCAGAAACCGAATTGCTGGAAGCCGATGAAGTTTAAGATGAAGAGAAGGGACCAGAACAATATGAAGAAGTGCAAGACGTACCCGTCACGTATAATGTGCATCAAGAAACGTCAAATGTGCAGTCATCACAGTTCTACAAAGGGAAGAAAGGATTTATTTGAAATAGACAAGAGCGCCCCGGGACATTTCGAACTGCAGCTCACAACATAATAAGATTACCTGGCCGTTTGCATACTCATAATTTTGAAGGGTATTTTGAACTTTTGTCCAAGCTTTTTGACCATTGGAAAATCTGGTCACATTTATGAACCAAAAGCTCAATAGTTACCGAACGCGGTTCAAACAAAGTAGAACTGATGGGCACAAATGTTACTAAAATGAAAGCATTTAGGTGTAAAGACGCTGATCTTCGTATTATATTTGCAACGGATGGAACTGGCCACGAAGTATTCCCCTGTGTTATGTCGAAAAGGCGTTTTTCGTGTTTATTCAACTGCTTCCGATTTGATGATTCCACTACAAGAAACGACCGGCTCAAAGAAGATGGACTTGACCCAATACACTCCTGGAGCATACCTTTGCATCGATGAAATGCCGTTGCCATTTAGGGCTCGTTGCACGTTTATTATTTAAATACCCCAAAAACCAGCAAAGTATGGCATCAAAATACTGTTATTGGTCGATGACCGCACATATTATATCTTCAATGCCTACGTGTACCTTGGAAACAATTCGAATGGAATAGGCCCGACCGAACAGTTTTAAGTCTTGTAAATCGGTCGAAAACTCGATAAAATAATTAGATCACCTATAGAGGTTACCACCTGATTTATATATATATATTTACGCAATAACTTAAACATGTACTCAATTGCATTGCTTTAGCTATTCCCATTTGAAACAATTCAGACTGTTCTTACTTCTTGACTGAATGTTATGGTGTGTTTCAGGAATTTGGTATCTCTATGGGTTCCCTTAAAATCCACTATTATTATACGATTTAAAAGCTTTTGTAGAGGCATTGTTGTAACTCTGCCTGGAAGTCGTGTTTATGTTGCCATTGTCTCACCGGAAAACTTAACACTTTGAAGAAACTTTTTTCAATATACGTAACTTTTTTCTTAAAAAGAGTATAACAGCTGTCGGACTTCACAAACATTCAAACACTTAACTTTTCACATCTTGCACTTTAAACTTAAAGGTTAAAGTAATGTGTGTTTTTTTGAGACCTTGCGAACTTTTAATTATAAGACAAGAATGAAATTGTTGCAATTAATTTTTGTTAACCAGATGTTCGTAAATTTATGGCATTTATTTTTCAGCCAATCCGCCACGAGTTACAAAGGTACCTATAGATAAATTTGTCATAACTTTTTATCTGGCCTACGGAAATTTTGCTTTTTGGCGTTTACCCAGAAATGAACTTCATCACTAAACCCCGTCAAATAGATGAAGTGCTCTATGCTCTATTTATTTTCCAAATAATTTTTCACAATTTTAAGGCATTGTTCTACCTTTAAATGATTAATGGAGACTTGTCAAACAGAAATATCAACAAAACTAGCAACTTTTCAAACAATAGACAAAAACCATCTAAAATTCTATTACTTAAAAAAAACACTTAGTACAATAACAATAATATGGTGTTATTTCCTTCTCTAAACCACACCTGCTACTTCTTTTTAATGAGTTACAAAACATAAAGTCCTTACTTAGTGTCATTTAATGTAGCCATAAGAAAACCCTTTATCATACGTACCTATCAGCATTGCATTTGAAAAGAATATTATAGCACTATTTTAGCTTTATTAAGCCAACTAAAATTCTTTGCTCTCCTTGATCACGTACCATATGACCATTTGAAATCAAATCAAATTGATCAAAGAGAACAAAACATTCTGCGTAATGCCTCTGTTGAATTTACTAGATAAAGACTGAACCAAAAACAAAACAAAAATATATAGAGTCTGGTAATAACCATAACCGTTAGCCACATACAACAGTACATCCAAGTTATCCTTAGTTTGCTCATATCTATATGGACTCTTCTGGCCTTGTCTAAATCCTTTTCCATAATATAGCATGCAATAAGCTGCGTTTTTGTTTTCCAGAAATAGCTTCCAAATCCACTATTGCACAGTTCCTATACGTTTTCGAGCTATGCATTTGTTTTTCAACGGGATAAAAGTAATCCTGTGAGTAAATTTTAAATTTAACCCCTGCTGTTTTCGCGGCTAACACTTGGGTTCCTTTTGCTATACCCTACCCATCATAATATGTAGAATGCCATGAATATATGGTATTTAGGTCTTTCACACATGTATGGTATGTGTATTGGAGCCATAATTGCCTTTGTTCGGAATACTCATAACCCCGTACGTTATAAAGGATCGATTCGGTAGACTTTGTTTTTCCTTTGCTTCGGTATCCCGATAAAGATAATACGTCCGCGTCGTAGTGATAATCCTCCATGCTAAGGATTCGAATTCGGCAGTCACGCATCCAACAGCTAAATGCTGGGATTAATTCGGCAACGGAGATTGATAACGAAAAAAGAAAATACTGTCGTTTGTGATGTTGATGTGCCTGGTGTGGTGCTTCTTCCCGCAAACTGCCAAACTGGCCTGTATTTTAATTTTTTAGCGCCTTTTTGCTTTCAATTTCATAGTGAACGAGCTTGATAACAGGCGATGGAGTGCATTGATACTGGTAGTAGAAATATTTACTGTCTGTTGTTGCCAGACCAAGTTCAATTAGGTAGAATTAAAGTATGGATTTTTGATTCAAGACAGATAAAACAGTCGTCCTTTTAAATATGGATTGTAAAAAATACAACTGTTTTATATTTATAAACCTGTCTCACTTCAAGAAACGGTCACAATGCACGAAGAAGAAATTTTAAACGAAATGGAAATACGCGTGATATTAATGGGATTTTTATGAGTATTGAAACAAAGTGCATGTTGTCATCAAAAAAAGACCTCGAACATCGACAGACGTCTCGGTCAAAACGTCACCATTGACAGACGTAACTTTGAGGTAGTTATGGACTTTGTCTACCTGAGCTCCGCTAAAAATGCAGGGAACAATACCGCTGTTGCTTTGGGCTAAAAAAGCAATTGAGTAGTAAAGTCTACTCTCGAGCAACCAAACTGTCGCTCTCATCATCCCGTCCTGCAACGACTATGACAAAAGCGGATGAAAGCAGTTTTGATCGTTTCGAGAGAAAAGTTTATAGCATGATCTACTGCCCCGTATGCATAGAAGGTGAGTGGGAGATAAGATGGAATAACGAGCTTTAAGGGCTGTACCGAGACGTAGACTTAGCCAGAAGGATAAAAGTCCAACGACTGAGATGGCTGGATCACGTAGAAGGCATGGAAACCAATGCTCCGCAACGGAAAGTCTTCGAATCCACACCAACAGGACAGTGCAGTAGAGGAAGAACGCGGAAAGTGACCTCGTTGTGAGTGAGGTGAGTTCTTTCGCTTGTTAGCTACGTCAAGAATTTAAATTTCGATTAGCTGTTTTAAATTACATGGCGAAATCTGAATGGTTTATTATGCCTGATTGGGGTCAATTGTTGAACCTAATCTTACCAGTTCATCAGTTTTTGCATTTCCTGAAAAACCCGCACCAACACCAGAATCCTTCTATGAGCCGTCGTCGTCGGTATACTACTACCGTGCGTCACAGCTTAAAGGTTTGCTGATTAGCCAATCCTCTCTACTGGGATAGGTTTTAAATGGTTTGCTGAAATCTAAGTAGTCGGTGCATACTTTGTTCCAATTGTATTTCGATGAATCACCGCGTAATCAATGTCACTCGATTTCCAGTAATCAGTTTGGCGCTTTTAGCCGCTGATGCTTGTACTAACAGATCCAGATGTTTTATGTCAAGCATTGGTTCTAGGCCCACAGTGGGTGTAGTTCTCACGACCCCTGTGTTATAAATTCTTATGACCCCTGTGATATCAATTCTTTGTACCTTGGTCTTATTTCTAAGGTTGATATCTTTATCCAATGCATTCCACCTGACAATGTTTCTATATGTAAGTACTGGCATAACTATGGCTGTAAAAATCATGTGGAGTTAGGGCCCCAGGTTTTACCAAAAATATCAAAGACCAAAGATACTAAAATACTTCGCGTGGTCGGAGAGTTTGAGTTAGTTTCCTACAATAGAAGGAAGGTGCTGGTTTTCCTCCTGTTCGTAAAGAGGACTAGTTTGTTTTTTTGCGGGTAAATCGCCAAACCGCAGTTCATAGTCCATGTAAACACATGAAAAAGCATTTTCTATCTGCTCGCTTATAGTGGAGGGGAATTTTCCCGTCACTAGCAATACTAAATCGATATTCAAACGAAAGACATGTGCATTTAAGAGGACACAAGCGTCCACAGGTTTTTCTCAAAACCCACCTCTGTCTATCAATTCCTACTCTTGTTCACCTCCCCGCGGTGAACATCGGGTGCCTAGTACCTCAACTGGAGATTCGGTTCTAACTGGAAAGATGTTGGGGGCAGCAAGAGAGAGAGAGGGTGGGAGAGGTGTTTCCACTAAGGCACCTCTCCTTATCCAGACGGCAGCGGACGAATTCCCGAGATGGAATCAACGGTGGCGTCTACAGTTCCAGTAAGTTTGAACTACTTAGTGAACACCTTATAGGGCTTCTACGACATATTCGGAGCCCAGGCCTATAAGGAGCGGTTTATCCGGCTCCCGTCCTTCGAGTTATACTAAGGATTTGGCCCTCCTGGTTGGGGGTTGTGCCATCGGGGTGACTTCCTGACCATGTACAAAATACCTTAGTTGCGAAGAACCAACAAGCATCGGATACGGACGAATTTACTGTTGACAACCGACGCAAACGAATTAAGGTCAACGAACTTCGGATCTGTACGTGGAATGTTAGGTCCCTTAACAGACCGGGTGCACCGAACAATTAGCGGAAGCCCTAAAATGCTGCAAGATGTTACCGCCATCCAAGAAGTGCGATAGGATGGTCCGGGCAAACGCAAACTAAAAGACTGCGATGTATACTACGGCGACTGCTACCGAGAACAAAGACAGAGTCTATTTTGGTGTGGATTTGTTGTTGGAACTAGACTCAGGCAAAAAGTCTTGAGTTTCAACAGTGTGAGCGAGCGCATCACGACAATCCGCATCAAGGCTAAATTCGCCAACATAAGCCTAATATGCGCGCATGCCCCAACACAGGAGAAAGATGAAGACACCAAAGACATATTCTTCGAGCTATTGGACAAGACATATGAGCAGTGCCCTGGCTATGACATTAAAATTGTCTTTGGAGATTTTAACGCCAAGCTAGGAACAGAAGACATCTTTGGTGGCACAATCGGGAGATACAGCCTGCACGACACCACCTATGAGAACGGATTCAGGCTGATCGATTTCGCTGCGGGGCGAGACGTTCTGGTAGCTAGTACGCAGTTCACACATCTTGATATCCACAAGGGGACATTGAAATCTCCTGATCATCAACTGTCATACAGATTGACCACATTGCGATCGATGCACGACACTTCTTCAGTATACAGGATGTCAGATCATTCCGAGGGGCTAACATTGACTCGGACCACTTCCTAGTTGTAGCCAAGGTACGTCTACGTATATCCCGATCCAAGCCAAAACAAGGAAGTACCGTGAGAAATTTCGACGTTAGAAGGCTACAATCGCAAGAGACTGCCATGTCCTTTTCCGATCGAGTCTCTAATAACCTCTTAAGAAGTCCTATGCTGCCTGCATTAAGCATTGAAAACCAGTGGCAACATTGCCTTGCAGCCATCAGAGATGCCACCTCTAAAGTGCTAGGTTTTTTACGGCCACCACAGCGACACCCCTGGTATGACGACGAATGCCGGCAAGCGCACGCAGCTAAGCAACATGCATACAAAACGGCGCTGCACAGAAGGACCAGAGCTACTCGAGAGCTCTATGAGCAGAAGAGGAGAGAGCAACAACGGCTTCTTAGATGGAAAATAAGAGAGCATGAGAAGAGCGCCATCGAGGAGCAAGAGTGATGTCACAACAGGAATGAGATTCCTGAATTTTACCAAAAGGTAAAAAAAAACCTCCCAAGGGTACCAGCCACGAACCGAAGCCAGTAAGGACGATCAGGGGAACATCGTAGTAGAACCGCAGTCTATGTTGAGAATATGGAAAGAGCGCTTCTCCAAATTATATAACGGCGATGACGAACCGAATTCCGCTGTAAGGGAGATAGAACCACTCAACCTAGGCGACGCAGGTCAACAATTCCGCCTACCCGACCTCGAAGAAGTGAAGATAGCTATATCTAAACTGAAGTCAAACAAATCTGCTGGAGCTGACGGCATGTCTGCCCAACTATTCAAAGTATCAGGCGATGACTTGGTAGGGAGCATGCACCAACTCATCTGCAAAATATGGTCAGAAGAAAGCATGCCCGATGAGTTGAATCTCAGCATAGTTTGCCCAATACATAAGAAAGAAGACCCTCTAAACTGCGCTAACTACAGATCCTTTCTGCCGTATTATATGAACGTCTGAAGCCGTTCGTCAACAACCTGATAGGTGATAGGTCCTTATCAGTGTGGCTTTAGACCAGGAAAGTCCACCATTGACCAAGTATTCACATTAGGGCAGATCTTGGAAAAAACCCAGGAACTTCAAATCGATTTTAAAAACGCGTATGACAGCATCTTTAGGGAAGAGCTCTACAGAGCATTGTCTAGTTTTGGCATCCCTGTTAAACTTATCCGCTTGTGCAGAATGACGATGGAGAATGCACGCTGCTCTATCAAGATCGGAAAAGACCTCAGCGATGCGTTTGACGCCAAAAAAGGTTTTAGACAAGGCGATGCACTGTCATGCGACTTCTTCAACATCGTTCTGGAAGGAATTGTGCAAAACTCAACCGTCAACACTAGAGGCACAATCTTCTAAAGGTCCATCCAATTACTTGGATACACAGATGATATTGACATAATTGGAAGATCAAAGCGTGAGCGTGGAACGATTTTATACATTAGCCATGTGGTGATAGCGTTGTTTTCCGTAAGATTAATAAGTGCTTGTTCCAACGGCTTATTTCCAACATTATTAAAGGCTTCTTCAATGTCTTTGAGCGTTTTCTCAATAGTGCTGACAACACTTCTTAGTGATGTCTCAGTTTGTTGCGTATATAAATGTCTATACTATAAGCCTTTTAAAAGTTGTTAATAGAAACGGTGTCTAAAGTCTATGGCACTCGTGTGTTTCCCAGCTTGGTTTAACAGCTTTCGGAATAATTACCAATTGGACTTCTCTCCACGCCTAAGGAACATATCATTATTTTAGGCTACTTAGGAATATGTTTTTTAAGTGTGGGATTGCATGTTCTATACATTTTTGTAGCATCATCGGAAAAACACCATTCAACCCTGGTGATTTATACGTTGTAATGTGCCTACATTGCGGGGTTCTACTTGTGTATCCCTGTTATCATTAGAAGTGCAACCTGGAAAATGAGCGTTTACTAGAAGTTCTGGTATTTCTACGATTCTTTCCAATGTGCATTGGATTCTTAAAGAGATTCCAGAACACCTGGTAATTTGGCACTTATTTGTCTTAGTCTTGCCGATGCATTTGTGCTTTGTATTTGGTTGCAGACATTTCTTTATGAGCTACATTTGGCTCTTTGTATTTCCATTTAAAACTTACTTGGATTAGATTTATGCATTTCCCACTTAAATTCTGTTCGAGCCCGCTTTGCAGCATTGAAAATTCTCCTAGTTTCTTTTCTAATACTTCCAAGTTCGCTGATCCTCCAGGGTTTCTTTTTAGCAAGTCCACCATGTTTTAGTGTACACCCTTTTTCTAATGCTTTACCGATAATTTCAGTCTTTTTTAAATTTAACCTAAAAACAGCTTTGAGAATTTTACAATTTTTTTTTTGTTACTATTTCAAAGCTAATGGCAACACTTCAGTCATTCTTCGTTGTACGGAAGATGAAATTACTCTTTTAAAGTGATTTTCGTGGTGAGACAATATTGCACTTTGGCAAACTTTTTGGGCATAAATTAATTGACATAGTTTCCAATTCTATGTGATGTCAATACCAACAACGCAACGTTTACGGTGGTGGTCGCTTTGTTGAAACATTGCGTACATCTATACCTTTACGTACCTAAATGGATTTATGTGGAGGAAAAAAGGTGAAAGGTCATTAAATTATCTTTTGCCTCGAGAAGCTTAACAAAGTGTCGTCAATGCGTCAAGTGGCTAGCAAGTGAATGTCCCGTTTGCGTTTGTTCGTATCGTAAAATTCCTGGTACATGTATCGTGTACCTTACCTACCGATAACCACGCAAAGGCAATTCACAACATGTATTCGTATATACTTGTTGATAGTCAGTTAAACATCAATGCTGTGCTTCGCCGGGGCTGACTGCACTAGCTGTACAATACGCTACCAAAATAGACTGATGAAGATGATGCGACTTCCATGTGAATGTGATAAATGTTTGTGTTGACACTATCGATTGCAAACGAAATTGCTTCAAGTGAGTTTCAGACTTTCAGAAAGGACGACCAGTTTTAGCGCGGCGGTGACTAGCAGGATATAGATGCATGGGACGGAATATAGACCATCAGCATGATGATGAAACTGCTGTGTGTTGAGTGTGCAACTGCAGCTGCAGCTGCAGCTGCGAAAAAATTCGATTTAAAAAAGTGACAAACTATTTGGAGATCTTTTTTTTATTAACAAGGAGCGATGAACAAAAATATATATATAAATCGTTCAACCAGGATAACTGGGATTTTTTTAAGCCCCTGGTGGTATTTGTTATCTTTGACAGTGTGGTCACGTAAACGAATAGCTTCAATTCGTCTCTACTTTGCTTTTGAAGCCCTCGTTTTTGTATTTTAAGTTAAACTCGTATTTATTAGATACGAGTATAGCTATGAAAATATTTGAAATGAAAGATAAAAATAAAATCGTGAGTAAGGAGCTCAATAGAAAATTTATTAAACGTTCATTTTCAATTTCGTCTAAGTGAAGAAAAAGGTTCTTGACCTCGTCGTTTTAAGAAGGTATAGTATAGTAGTTTTTCTGGTCTACAAAAATTTTTAAATGATTCGGTCAAATCCAATGAAGAGCAATTCAAAGTAATTTAAAGTTTCAAGGGTAGTTGTAATAATAGTGAAAGTCCCTTTGGTTCTACTAAGGACATACTATTATGCACGTAAAAGTTTTTATTATGGTTACTTGAATCTTTTTAATTGAATTTGTGAACGCACCATTTCACTAACCATCGAACTGTGATTTATTTATTTAGTACACTCAAACTTAAAAATTTAGTTAAGTAGACAACGAACAACGTCTACAAATTATAAAAAAATTCTAACAAATTATTACCGATTATTTTTGACCCGAATTGGAAGGTATGGAGGATAAGGTCGAGATGATTTGACACGTTAACAGACTTTGCAAAAAATCTCAAAATCCAAATACAATTTTATGTTTTAAAGATGTTCGTATTGTAAAATATCATGTTTGCAACTATTGATCATTTAATTATTGATTTAAATAATGGCATGGCATGATAGTTAGTGCGGTGGACTGTCATGCAAGAGTTCTTGGGTTCGATCCCTGCCTGTGACATCCGCACAAGTAGAAAGTGACCTCACCCAACTTGGAGCGCAAAACTGGAGACATCTAGCTAGGGACCGAGCTAGATGGAGAAGTTTGTTGGATGAGGCACTAGTTCACACAGGACTGTAGCGCCACCGTAATTAAGTAAGTAAGAAAAGCAAATTGCTCATCACAATATTGCATTCGTAAGTTCAGCATGTAAACGGAGTATTTAAACGGAATAGTGCCTGTGGTGTGATGGTTAGTGGTAGGACTGTCATGCCCGAGGTCTTGGGTGTAATCTCAGCCTTTTGCAAACCACAGTTTTTACTCACGGGTACTGCCTCTAGCGAGGAATTGATAAATTCTCTAAGAGTCATTCTTGTGCTTTCTTAAATTACCCTCGAATTTGGTATATAAACTGTATAAACGTTACATTCTTCAAACAGGAAAGGTTAAATATTTATTTAGACAGGCATAAGATGCATAGGTAGATTGCAGAGAAGAAATGTATTCACTTAAAAAAATATAATAGAACTGCAGACAATTTTTACAAAAACGTACACCAAAAGCTCAAATATGTATTCGTCAAAAATGTACGTATATGTATTCGTTAACAGTTACGCTTGTTGGGAATGTGTGCACTTATCAGATACACTCCTTAATTGACGTTAATTACCATAATACACGAAAGGAAACACTTTCTCACAGAGATGTGAATATCTTTAAAGAAAGAGTTCTCATTCTCACTTCAACATATGTACTCTTCGTATACAACAGTTCCTACCTACTTAAGTCCTATAATCTTCATACACCCATGACGTTAGTTAAACATTTACACACAGCAATTCCATTCCGATCCTCAACCTAAGTGTGACAATGGTTAAGTCGAGCAGTACGAAATAATTAATTATGTAGGTTGTAGGTAACCTACCTCCTCCTAACCTATACCTACTGTTCCTTTGCCTTACAAAAGTTAAACAATGGCAGAGCATTCCTATTGTTTGCTTTGCATGCTTATACTAGCTGAAAGTAAGTAGGTATACAATAGGAAACACAGGAAAACCCACGAAGACAGTGCGACATCAGAGTCAAAGCAAATATTTGAGGGAGGAAGGAGGAAGCTTAATACCAAATGGGGTTGAGGTTGAACCCCCACAAATTGTTCTGCAACCTGTTTGCTTCCAACCAGCCAGCGCCAGTACCACTACCAGTACCAGACAGCGTTGTCTTTAGAACTATACATAGAGAGAGAGAGAGGGTGTGGGAGCTTATATTTTCGAAATGCTAAATATTTTCAAAGATATACAAAAGAGATTATATATGTTTAGGGAAAAGGATGACGACTTTGTAGTAACCAAACCCAACATCCAACAATATCAAACGTTCTGAGAATATTGTAAAGCTATATTATTATAGGAACGAAGCAAAGCAAAAGCAAGTAACTAATTAAAACAACCTTAGGCATTATTTGTGACATAGATTATACTATTGCTATCACTATTGGTATAGGTATTTTTAATGTTAAATGGGCTTAAATTTAAAGAGGTCCATATGGCTCAAATGTAACTAAAGACAACTTTAGTTAATTAAGTTCTTGCGAGTCAAACAATTTACTTTTATCGTTCTATCACTTAAACATTAATTATAAACTACACTACATACCCATGTACATTGGTACATAGAACGATTTGTCATTATATGATTAAGAATGCTTTTAGGATATTTGAAATCAAGATATTGATATCAAGAGCTTAATAGTCTGGGAAGAAGATAAAAAAAAGATTAGGAGTTAAACCAGTTTACATTTGGTGATGAAGCGGGGTGATCCAAATTTTTTCCTTGGATTAAGTCCATACCTTGAGATATTTAAACATTACAAGAGAATGGTTAAGTGTCTACGATTATCCAACACATGCACGTTGAGAGAATCTGAAGATCTGAAACAAAAATGTCCGCTGTCCGTGAGAAGGCAGTTGATATTACATTACTCACAAGAGATGTGCCTTTCGCAGACCACAACGCTAACTTCTTGGTTTGAGCCTGTTCTAAAACTATATTTTTTGTATAGCTTTAATATGCCAGTTTGAGGAATTAAAAAGAAGACAAAACGTAGTAAGTCATTCTACATTCACATAGTACGGCTAAAGAACGAATCTCTGTACATCACAATACCACCAAAGTTGGGATCAAGGGTAAACTGATAAGCATTCCTAAAAGCGTGAATATTACGATTAAACAAATAAGTTGCAAAAGCACCAACTCACAGGGATAGTATAAATACTCAAGTATAGGACACATGGAGGCTTTGGCGAATGTAGCCAGATCAGAAGTTAAATGGTTTGTTATCCTACGAAGAAGAAATTCGTCAATACCGAAAGCTCACGTTTTCAAGAGCAAGATGCCAGACAATGTGATGTTCCACTGTTTGGTAGGAAAAACTATGAGATCACCATCAGCACCTTTAGAAAAAATAACTTAGAACGAGTTACTTACTTACTTACTTACTTAAGGTGGCGCTACAGTCCGGGGCGGACCTGGGCCTCAACCAACATGCGCCTCCAGCCAGCTCGGTCCCTAGCTAGATGTCCCAGTTTCGCACGCCAAGTTGGTTGAGCTCCTCACCCACCTGAGTGCTCAAAAATGCTCCACTGACATCACGCTTTGATCTTCCAATTATGTCAATATCATCTGCGTATCCGAGTAATTGGATGGACCTTTGGAAGATTGTGCCTCTGGTGTTGACGGTTGAGTTTTGCACAATTCTTTTCAGAACGATGTTGAAGAAGTCGCATGACAGTGCATCGCCTTGTCTAAAACCTTTTTTGACATCAAATGCATCGGTGAGATCTTTTCCGACCTTGATGGAGCAGCGTGCATTCTCCATCATCATTCTGCACAAACGGATAAGGTTGACAGGGATGCCAAAACTAGACATTGCTCTGTAGAGCTCTTCCCTATGGATGCTGTCATACGCGGCTTTAAAATCGATAAAGAGATGGTGGGTATCGATTTGAAGCTCCTGAGGTTTTTCCAAGATCTGCCTTAGTGTGAATATTTGGTCGATAGTGGACTTTCCTGGTCTGAAGCCACACTGATAAGGACCTATCAGGTTGTTGACGAACGGCTTCAGACGTTCACATAGTACGGCAGAAACGATCTTATATGCAATGTTAAGGAGACTGATCCCTCTGTAGTTGGCGCAATTTAAAGGGTCTCCTTTTTTATGTATCGGGCAAACTATGCTGAGATTCCACTCATCGGGCATGCTTTCTTCCGACCATATTTTGAAGATGAGTTGGTGCATGCTCCCTACCAAGTCATCGCCTGCTGCTTTAAATAATTCGGCAGCTATGCCGTCAGCTCCAGCAGCTTTGTTTGACTTCAGTTTAGATATAGCTATCTTCACTTCGTCTAGGTCGGGTAGGCGGAATTGTTGATCTGTGTCGCCTAAGTTGAGTGGTTCTATCTCCCTTACAGCGGGATTCGGTTCGTCATCGCCGTTACGAGTTAGAGAGATTATTTCAAAGGGAGGAATCACTGACATGGAAGTCAATGGTGGTGTGCACGTTGATAGCTAAGCGCATATGTTTAATAAAGCCATTATTTGTATAGAGAGGGTCAAGATCATTTTGGGAATATGACCGAATCTAATGGAGTGGAAGTAACCTTTATTATTTTCATGTCATTAGAGTAAATAGAGACAGTTGAATTATCAATGACATTAATAACGTCGTTGATAGTTAAAACAAATAACAAAGGACCAAGGTGGTTCCCTTGAGGAACTCCTGAGTTTGCATAAATGGGATCAGAAATCAGGAAACTGATAACAACTTTATATCGGCGCGCGGTTCTCTGGGTACGATCTGAGCCATGAAATAGAAAAAGGGTTGAAAATCAAGGGCTTTAAGTTTGAGATAAATAATTTGGTGCTAATTATTATTAAGATTTAAGTATTTTGAGGTGTTTTAGGACTCGCCACAGAACGAATGCTCATACAACAAAAATCAACTGAGCCGAGATATGTGTTCGCAATCGGGATCATGACCATTCAAATAACAAAATTGCAATATTTGGGACGTATCAATTCAGATGAGATCCAAGAGTATCAAAGAAAACGTCAAAGTTTGGTGTGAATTTTAGACTCGCGTCATTTAACAGGGTATATTTCTTTGAAAATTACGTTTTAAGCGAGATCTTTAGGCCGATAGTTATAAACTTTGGCTTGAATTGGCGTTTTGTAGTTACAAAGTACAATAGTCCTTCAAAACAACATAACTCATACCATCAGTCAAATTAAGCCTGGATTTATGCTCCAAAGTCATGGAAATTTAGATATTTCGGAAAAAACGCCACCCACAGAAGCTGCTAAGAATATTTGAGCTATGCTAAACACAAAATATAATTTCATTGTGGGACTTTTCAAGTAATGATGACGTTTGCAAGAAGCATTTAATGAATGAATGTGTATTTGGTAAGATATTTACCTTTTTTTGTTTCTCCAGGTAACATTATTTTAACTCAAAATAAACCCAGATCCGTTAAGCGTTTCATAACTTAAGCAATGTTGTACGCTCTATAAAGGAATACTCTTTAAGAAAGAATTCATAACTACACTTTGTTGGAAACATATTTTTTTTAGGTTAAGGTAAGGACTCTTTGGTACACGTTCTTCTAGGGTAAAAGTACTAATGAGCAATAAAAACATTTTCTTGAGAATTTGTGTAGCTTAATAAGAATTTTCATTCCTACTTTTACCTTCTAATAATGTTCTCTGGTGTATGGTGACGAAAGTTTTTATACTTTAACCCCTCTTGTGTCTTCATTATTTTTTTAATACAATTCCACCTTCTTTGTGTAAATCTCTTTTGATTTTTGTTTTTTCCTAAATCTTAAACCCCATCAAAATGGTTGCTCCATTTAAACTTTAGTTTCATTTGATTGCAAAACTACTTTTAACTCTCTTCAGCGTCAGAAGGAAAAAATTCAAACAAAATTCTTCTACAAACTCTTTGGCTAAGTTTCTCGGCGTTCATCGTCCTCGTCCTGGTTGTCGTTGTCGTTCTTGGGCATCGGTATATGCAAAAGTTAATTAACATTCAGCACGCACAGTCTTCCACTGGTCAACTTTCTCCGATGTGGTATCAAATCCCAGCACAGCACAATGCCAGAGTACAGTGTAGAGTGTAGTGTAGTGTAGTGTATATTGTTATAGTATATACGAAGTCAGAGTCTATAGCTAGTCCTTAAGCAATCCCAAACGAACCAACAAAGACTGACCGCCTGGATTTGCTGACAACTTGACACTTTATGCTGCAGGAACAACTATGAACAGAAAAGACAGATTTAGTACCTACCTACAGACCGAGACTATTTCAGGATCTGATCTGGAGATACAGCATCACAAGAACAGTTATCACGCCATTCACTTTATTCGGCCGGGCGCGACACGTCCATTGATTTTGATTAAAGTTTTCTCCTAAAAGACCATAGATATATCTAGATAAAAGTATATGACCAACGTAACGGATTGGATCCTGAACCTGGATTCATGAAACGTTTCATCAAATAATGAATAAAAAAAAAAAAAAATATGGACGACAATAAAGGGGATGATTTACTCTGATATCAGTGGAAACAATTTTTATTGCCTGACATATGAGTTTGTTCAGGAACCAAGAATTATGGTTCACAGACGAGAATAATGTTAACGTCTATAAAGGTATAAAGAACGTAAACGCTTTCAAATTGAGATTTGGTATCTTTTTTCTTTAATATCATCGCTCATATAGAAGAAAGGATATATGTAGGTACCTATTATAATGGCCTTGGCAGCGGGTTGTTTATGACCTTGCTGTGTTCTATATGCTTCTTCGTATATCGTATCACCATTCACCGTTATACCTTTTATACTGTTTCTGTGCTCTCTCTAAAATAATGTAATTGCAGTGCGGTTATTTACGACGACGGACGCCTCGATTGTGATTTCTATTCCTTATACCATTTATTCAGGATGAGATTTATAACAATCGGAGGGCTAACTTGATGGCATCAGGGTGTGTTTGAATCAAAGGTCATTTTTGAATGTGTGGTTTGGTTATGTAACCCCATGGCGACTAGACGAATTTTTTAAATCGTATATTTACGCTTTTTTAAAGATAACAAACAATTTTTATTCAAAAAATAAGCAAGAAGGAGCTCTATGAATTTTGTCATAAGCGGATCTTAAAAAAATGAATGCTTAGATTAGGTTCTGGAATTGACAGATTTATAGGACTTGTCAATAATAAGGAGTTGATGATAAACCAGCTTGTTTATGAAGTTAGTCTTACATTTTTACAGTTTACACTATTAAATAGTTACTTATTAGAAAAAAAATGAGCCTGACCCGAGCAAATCGTTTTCCATCTTTTATAATTAAAAATTTTAATCTACTTGGATATTAGGCTGCAACGCTTTTTGATAAATTTGGCAACTGTGTTTACATTCCATTGATTTATGTGAATCACTGCATTAAATTCTGAGACAATGCGCATGAATATAATCGAATGTGAATGAAAAAGTACGTAGGCCGATTCGAAAAACAATTTAGTCCAGTTTGCACCGACGACGTTGCTTTTAGACGGCTTACGAGCTGTAACTCGACGTATCTAAGACGCATACCTTATGCATTGAAAATGATACGAGCCAATGGCCTTAGAACTTATTAAGACAAGGAATTTGTATGAAAATCAGCAAACATAGAGCCGACAGCAAATTTTGGGAGTGGACTGATAACTAAAATTCATTAATATGAATGTGTTACACGCATCATTATATCAAATTAAACCATCTGGCAGGTTTTTTTCAGCCGTGGTCGTTCGAAAATGATCATTTTTCTGATTTTGAGGTCGGAATAATTACAAAAAAGTGTGTCCAAGACGTTTTATTTTGCCTTCTGCTTGCCAGAATTTTCTCAAAAACAAACCGATAGATTTTTTTAAATTTCCGCTAAATTTGTTTTTGTCAATTTGGCTTCTTTCAATTTGTAAATTCTTAGAATTGAAAAATCCTCCAAGAGTAGTAATTCTTACCATGAAAAGGTCATCTCCATCCCTAGCAACAATACTCGCACACAGGAATGGTTGAGTGTTGTAAGTCACTATGCCCTAGTTTTTAACGGACTGTTGCATCACCTAATTTATTTATAAAACCAAAAGAATAATACATCAAAAATCTGAAAAAAAAACTCCTGATTACAAAAATGTGTGTACAAGGCGTTTTAGTTGCCAAGAGATCTAAAAAGTGGACAGATTAAAATATTTTCTGAAGCCTCAAAAAGTTTTATTTTTTTAAACCATTTCAACTTAGCCTCCCAATTTATAGATCATTACTCTTGGTTGGTATAATAATATATTGTTTTTTTTTGAGCTGGTAGATTTTGGCGCCCCGTGGCGGCTACTTTGTTTTGGTGACATCTGTCAAATCTTTTGATTATTATTCAGTTGAACAGCAAGTTCAAATGATAAAACCTTATTAGCAAAATGGGTGTTCGTTAACGCAAACGTTGCGTGCATTGCGCCCATTTTACCGTAGACGTGGTGACCCTTCACAGTCGACTCTTCAATGTTTGGTGGCCAAATTTGAGACGACCGGTTCAGTAAACAATCAGCCTAAACACCCGTACGTTCAAGGAACGCAAGATCGGCCAAGAACATCGCCGCGTTCGGTGAAAGTGTACACTGCAGAACCCGAGGCAGTCTATTCCTCGCCGTGCACAAGAACTCGGCCTTTCGCAGACTTCAACTTGGCGAATTTTGCGTCGGGACTTGGGGCTACACCCGTACAAGATGCAACTAACCCAGGAGTTCAAAGCTCATGACCATAGACAACGCCGATTGTTCGCTGACTGGGCTTCGAATCGTTTGGAAGAGGACCCATATTTTGATGAATGGCTGTGTTAACAAACAAAATTGGGGTATGTGGGACGACACCAACCCACGCTAGGTTTACCAGGTGATAATGCATCCCTAAAAAGTTACCCTTTGGGAAGGATTTTCGGCCGTGGCCGGGGCAGCGTAATTGGTCGGTACTTTTTTGAAAACGACCGTCAACAGCGAGCGCTACATAACGATGATAACTAATTTCTTATGGCCCAAATTGAACCATATGGACCTAGACGACATGTGTTTCCAGCAGGAAGGCGCTGCTGTCACACAGCAAACGCCACGACATCAACACACAACATCTACCCGCCCCTATTGAAAACCCCTATATATTAGTTATAATGACTTGAATACATAATATGGTATGATATTTATATATTACATAACAGTATATGAGAACAAGACAGTTGGATTGAAATAAGTTCAAAAAATAAATATTTTGATCACTGTTATGAGACAATAATAATATTTTCCTCTTTGCAAGTGGAGTAGTTTCTTACTGGTTGGTCCCTTATATACACGTTCATAAAAAGGATTTAAGACCATTAAAACCCAAAAAGCGAATTATCCTAAGTAATTTTAGTAGTAAACAACACAATTTACTGTTGGTGCAGGAAAATATGTCCACTGAAAATCTAGGTTCGAAATCAGTGCGAAATAAATCCGCTTTAGTAAAGTGACCATAGTTCCCGTGCTTTGTGGAAATCTAATTCCAACAAAAAATATGTGGTTAAAAATCTCTCTGAAGTGGAAATTAATTACCAATTGTTCCTAGCAAAAATATTTATGAATTCGCAGGTGTAAATATTGCGCATGATGCAATTTGACCGAAGACGTCTAAATAGTGAACTATGCAAACCCCCTGCTTGGGTACACTATAATATTTGTAGTAGGTTAAAGGTTAGTTACATATATGCAAAGTTTATTTTGCACGTAAATAATTTTATTCGTATTTGTGAATACAAACTTTGAAACTTTAAATCGACCCAAACTCACAACTTCCTAAAATTTTAAAGTGTTCCCTTGCAGGGGGACAGAATGCACCCCCATGCATACGTCACTGTCTGTACTCCATAATGTCTGGAGTAATTTCCGGTAGCTGAGCTGTAGTGAACAAGAATTTTTCAAGATTTTGAAAACAATGTTATAAAAAGTGGCTGGACTCAGAAAACTTGCCGATTGCGTCCGTCGCTTTATAGATTTCATATTATTTTGTTCACCTATTATTCTCAAAGGCACCATTGATGATAAGAACATGTATTTATCGTCACTCTCTTCCGATGTAAACCTTTGCATATATTGGGTATGACTAGAGCTCCCATCGAATCCCCACTTGCTAACTAGTGTCAAGTTGATTGAAGGGTTTAAGGTCGCAATCATTTCTTGTTGTGAGTCCATCAGACGAGTAACAGTATGGTCTAATAACGACTGTACTGGTACCTCGGCCTCAATTTCTGTTACAGATAACATATCTGGGTAGCACTTTGACTTTTCTTTTTTTATTTTCTTATAAGATGGAAAAATTTCCTTGGCATATTTTCGAATGATGTTGTATTGGTTGTTAGATAACTGAGCTTCCATAATCATAGACAGAGCTTGTACAGAAGACACTTTGGGAGATCTTTTTTCATCTACTCGTATATTTTGCTGGCTGGGATTATTTTCACTTACTTGCTTCACTAAATTTGATTCTTCAGGTCTCCCGCTAGCTTTGAAATTTATCTGTGCAGCATATGCTAACTTATCTGCAGTATAAGAAGCGCGTAATTCTGCTGTTTTCCTCCGTTTCGTTTGCTCACTACTCTGCGCAAAATCGGTCCTCGGGCGGCCACGTTTAAGTGAACAATATAATTTGAATTTTATTTCTCCTAGTAACCAAACGCTTTCGTTGTGCAAGAACCTTTCCTTGTGCCTATTACAGTTGTTCCATTTTAAAAGAAATTGTTTTTTAAAATTTCGTAATTTGTTGTTGATTTCTTTTACGAATAAATTGGGGAAATTTGTTTTTGCAATAACAAATTTTTGGAGATCTAAAAATTTGTCTTCAAATTTTTCAAATTCACTGTCTAATAATAGCCGCGTTTTATTATCACCATGATCTGATGCATTACAACAACAACACAAGATCCTGCTTTGTGTTTGGATCTCAATTTGAGATCCAAAATGTAATTCTTTTTTCACAACAAGGAGCGCTTTATCATTGTGATTTCACATGTAAATGTTGGTATCATTGCAAACAAATTAAGTAAAACCTGTATTGCCATATAAACATTTCCATTTGACTGAAATAAAATATTTTTTTAAATAAAAAGCGAGAAGCTTTATGTTTATTTATTTGGTATATAATCCATGAAATAATTAGATATTTTAACAAAACTGGATATTAATTGGTGAAATTAAAATAATTAAGTCCAAAAAATGTATGTTTGACATAATTTATGGGTATTATTTTCCCCAAAAAAAAAAGGAACAACCAAAAATCATTGAGCAAAATGGTCTATGGGCAACCCTGCTTTAAATGTCAAAAAATATAAATAAAATCGAAAAAGCACATTTATCAAGTTCAATTTTATTAATAGGTCAAAACGAATCTGGACTACAGACGAGACAAAAGCGTTCCTGGATGCTTATGGAAAGAGGCGTTTTGAGTTTGAGAGTGCCAGACTCAAAAAGTTCGCCATGAGTAATGTTTTGGAAGAACTTACTGCGCTTGGAGTTTTGGTAGATATTAATCTTTAAATTTGATGTGACTTATTATTTATATATAAATATTCATTTCTAATATTTTTTGCAGACTCAAACGACAACCGAAGAAATGCTCAAAACAAAATAAAAAAACCTCTTGAGGGCCTACAAATCCAGCGTAGACCACAACAAAAGCACTGGAGAATGTTTTATAAAAGCTCCTTTTGCAGAACAGATGGAGGAAATTTTTGGTTCGCAGCCTATAATGAAAAACAGCCACACCATAACTGTATGGGAGCAGGCAACCGAAGGGCTGTTAACGGACAGAAATAGTTTTCCACGACCAGGTAGCAACTTGAAACATATTGAACATTATGTGTGTAATCAAATGCTTTTCTTCTTTTAAGAATCAATCGCAACCAGTGCTGTCGTTTTGGAAAAGTCCCAAGCAATACATTCCAAAAAAATTTGCATAATTTTTGCACAAAAGCAATACGCATATATTTTTTTTTTAATTCATATTTATTTTTATTTTTCTTTATAAAAAAAATAAACTTAGATACATATCTACTTTATATGTATATCTATAAGCCTTTTAGTTCAATTGCTTAGTCTTATTTTAAAATTAATATTTTTATTAATTTCACGCGAATATTTTTTTATAAAGACTCGACACAAAATTATATTTTAAATTCAGATATGTAACTAGTAATAATTTTGGAAGGCAAACAATGTTTATTGAATTTTACATAACGCAGCTATGCCTTATTAATTCCTTTGCCATTAAAATTGAATTGAATGTGGATGTCAGTAAAGAGTTTTTTTATCTTTTATCAAAGCTACTTGCGAAAATATGCGCTCTGCACTTGCACTGCTATCCGGAAAACATAAAATGGACCCAACAAATGTTTTTAAAAGGGGAAACATTGGAGCATTTATTGCGTTTTTTAAATTAAAGATAGCGCTCCAATAGTCTTCGAATTTCAAATCTACACTTATCATACTTTGATGTAAAAGAGCCTTCCATTCATCATCAAGGTCATTGACAAGTTCTTCTTGAATTATATTTGTAAACAAATGTATAAGCGGGGCAAGGCTTGGGGATTTATTTTTTTGGATCAATTGTTTGCACGGCTTCTAAAACTTTTTCTTGGAACTTAATTCATTTTCTTATTTGAGTGCATAATTCGATGTAGTAATCTCTCCACTTTTATTTTATATTTTGTGTAACCTCACCTGTTAAGCCCCCAGAGCAAACTAAAATGTTAGCTTGTGCGCCAAGGTAGATTTCTTTTGAGGCTTAAAAGCAATATTTATTGCAAAAATCTATTGAGTTCAGAGAGGCGTCATCGATAAATTCATTTTTGACAAAGTTCGACAAAATAGTGGAACTTGGAAGTGCACTTTCATGGAAGATATTAAAAGTGATGCCATCCTAAACTTTTTTTTTATTTAGTTTTATGAACAACGAATTTGAAAAGGCAATACAAAAATTAAAATGCAGTACAAAAGAAAAGTGTGCAGTACGGCAGTACCAGAGAGAAAAAACTAAATGAGAGAACCAAATTTCCTCGCCTCCGTCTCTTCGAAACCTCTTACTCCCATTTTTTATAGCGTGTTGAATTCGTATCGGTGTATACATGTTTTCACCTCGGAGAAGAGTACACAAAAAACATCATTTCCGGATAATGCGACATTTCTCATTTTTGTTTATTGATAGCCAAGAAGGCTATGTTTTTTAAAGTCTCATTATAATATTTGTAATTCTCATGAATTTTTTTTTTTTTTTAATTTTGCTAACATCTTGTCGTTTTTATATCTACAAAATTACTTTTATAATTCAAATTAATTCTAGCAAAACATTTTTGTTTAATTAATTTATTTTACTTACTTAATGATTAAAACTGGCTTCAAATAACTAACTAATATTTATCTAAATGCGTAATTTAGAATTGTTTCTAAATCTTCATTGTTCTGGCACCTAACAAGAGTAATTAATTTCACTTCATATTCGAATGATATTACTCTCAAACGAACACAATGAGAGTACCAAAAAGTTGTTCCTACACAATTTTGAATTTTCTTTGAACACCTCTCAACAGCTGACTACATCCGCCATTTTTCAAAGGTTGTCGCCATTTTTAAAAGGTGGTGAGCAGAGAGAAAAGAGAGAAAAGTTTTTTCTCTCTCGTGGTGAGTATGTGCACAAACTTGCATAAGTATTTGTTCCCCACATTTTTTTATATGGAGTTAATACATATGCAAGTTGGTGACCAAATCACAACTTGTAGGCTGTAATGACGCATTACAAACCTACAACAAAAACACTAACAAATTACATGCGTTCTTTCACTACACCGAGCATTGAGTTCACACTCCGTTCAACTTGGCCAAAACTCGGTGACATTAATTTGTAAAGGTGATTTTGTCATTCGCAAAAATATAATTCACACTAGGTTGCTACCAAAAGGTTGCCTAGTAGAACCGAACGAGACCAACAAAAACATCGGAAGAACACGAAGAAAAGGAAGAAAAAGAAGAAAGTTAAAAAGGAAGTTAAAGAGTGAACCGGACCGCAGAAACCAATTGGACTTCGATCGCCGCTAAGGAAGGACCAGTGGTAAGTAAGTTGGATATAAACAGAGGCTTCCCCCCACCAGAGGTAAGGGGCTTCTTGTGAAATATTCAAGGTTAATTAATTTACCAGCTTCGGCTGTGTGTTACCGGTTTCGGCCGTGTGTTACCAGCTTCGGCTGTGTGTTACCAGCTTCGGCTGTGTGTTACCGGTTTCGGCCGTGTGTTACCAGCTTCGGCTGTGTGTTACCAGTTTCGGCTGTGTGTTACCGGTTTCGGCTGTGTGTTACCAGCTTCGGCTGTGTGTTACCGGTTTCGGCCGTGTGTTACCAGCTTCGGCTGTGTGTTACCAGCTTCGGCTGTGTGTTACCAGCTTCGGCTGTGTGTTACCGGTTTCGGCGGTGTGTTACCAGCTTCGGCTGTGTGTTACCAGCTTCGGCTGTGTGTTACCGTTTTCGCCCGTGTGTTACCAGCTTCGGCTGTGTGTTACCAGCTTCGGCTGTGTGTTACCGGTTTCGGCCGTGTGTTACCAGCTTCGGCTGTGTGTTACCAGCTTCGGCTGTGTGTTAGCAGCTTCGGCTGTGTGTTACCGGTTTCGGCCGTGTGTTACGTACGGTAAGAGGCGATTCTCCGCGTAACGGCGATTACCCCAGTCTGGACCGAATGGACAAAAGAGACGAACCCCGCGCTGCCTGCTGACTGACGCCATATCGTGTAGACTACTTGAGACTAGCAATACAAGCCGGAATCCAGATGAGAAGAAGTATTGCCAGAAATCTGAATTAAACAAAAAAAAATCTTAACCGACTAATGAAATAAACCCAAAACAATATAGAGTTAATTACAAATAAAGACAAAGACCTACTGATGTTAAACTTTGGTGTTTTATTTAACTAACCCTGGACACCGTGAGCATACCCCAGCTGAGAAAATTTAAAACACCCTCACATTTTGGCGCCCGAGCAGGGACTATAAGGTCCACCACCGACGAACCGAACAAAAAAAAAAAAACCCACAGTAAAAGGGGACACGAACAACGTTATCAAATTACCGACCGCATCCGGACAGCACCGCACCTTACCGTTTACCGCACCGCACTTTACCGTTTACCGCACCGCACTTTACCGTTTACCGCACTTTACCGTTTACCGCACCGCACTTTACCGTTCACCGCACCGCACTTTACCGTTTACCGCACCGCACTTTACCGCACCACACTCCGATAGCCAGACAAGCTATAGCCGCACCGGATACCGTAATTGTATTTTTTTTTGCCGATTGATAACGTTTTCCTCTTTTGGGAAAAGCTAAAATAAAATGATGTCAGAGGACGAACCTGAATTCGACGTATTTGCTAGTATAGGAGCAATTTACCTATTGAATAAGCAAGAGATTGTGGAGAGAATGGCACAATTAAACCTGAATACTGAGGGACCCATGCCACCCCTCAGAGCCCGTTTTAGCGCCTACATTAAAGAGGCAAGACTGCGGAAGTCGACGCAAAACCTCCTAGTAGAGGTAAGAAATCTAGCCCTAGACAGAGAATTTCCAGACGACGACTCTAGCCAAGCAGTGGAGCAGTCCAACGACGGGGAGGAATCGGAACAAACCACTCACAACACTACGCAGAAAGAAGGGGTCAAAGATTATTTTTTTTGTGTGCCATCCCGCGACAAACTCCGCGCAGGTATGATTCAAACCAAAGCACAAGCTAGCACGCACGAGACCGAGGTGGATACCTTGCCACCAGCAATCGCACACAGCACCCAGCACATGCCCGACCAACCAATACGACAACTAATACCAGCTAGACAATATGAACCTACTACGGAAGGCCGCATGATGCTGAGCCGCGAAGCTGAAGTGATTAATATCGTCCGAAAATGGGGAAAAAGGTTCGACGGAACTGGCAACGCTTCAGAACTGATCAAGCGACTGGAAGAATTGATCGAGTGTTATAGGATCCCAACACAAGAGATGGTTCGTAACTTACCCGAAATACTAAGGGGTACGGCGGCGTTGGAGTGGTACCGTATTAATCGAGTGCAATTCTTGACATGGGCTGATTTCCGCAAAGCTTTCTTAGAGCACTTCTTACCAGTCCGATATATCAATAAGTTGGAAGATGAAATTGCGCGAAAACGACAAGGCCCAAAAGAAAAGGCCAAAGATTTCATCCGATCTATGCAGTACCTGATCCACCAACACCCTACCATGAAGGTAGAAGAAAACACCGACAAAATTTATGACCGACTCAGACCGGAATACCATCTCTATGTCCGGAGGAAGGATTTCCGCACGTTGGAAGAGTTAATGGAGCTGGTAGAAGAAAACGAGTATATTAACCACGAAAGCCGCAGTATGGCACCAACAGCAAGTAGGCCCGGTATTCAGAGCACACCCGCACCTAGGCGGGGACTACCCAAACGCCCGCAAGTAAGCACAAGCAACGAGGCTTACGACAGAAACACTCACTGTTGGAACTGTAAGCAAAGGGGACACAATAAAGCCAACTGCAGACGGCCTTTCCGTATGTTTTGTTCTTTCTGCGGAGAAGATGGGCGAATGACTCGGGACTGCCAGTGCCGCTCGCATAAACATCGGTAATATGCGACTGCACCAATAACGGTGTAGCAGACGGAGGACTATGCGGACTGGAGGAGCCGCTCTATACAGAGCAAAAGGAGCAAGAGAGTATGCTCACGTCGGAGACAATAATGGAGGTCGTGGAAACAAAGGGCGACAACGCTCGCTTGGCCTTCATGCCGGGCGAAACAACCATACCAAGTAGAGCGGACCCGCGAATGTTCATCAAAATAACTATATGTGGATACCCAACAATGGCTTTACTTGATACAGGAGCCACTAAATCGTTCGTAAACAAGGAAGTCCTGACCTTCTTGAGAAGAGTGAGGGCGCCCGTTAAATACGAAGTACATCGAGTGCACCTGGCCGATGGCACGAGTATGCCCACTCGCGAACACTTCCAAGTAGACTTAAGGGTAGGCGATCAGCAAATACGTGGGGAGATGACGTACCTCAAAAACTTAGCTTTTTTTTTTTTTTTTTTAAATTTATTTATTAATTAATCATTTACAATTAAGTTAGTATCTGCGAAGCCGTAGCTTTTCTGCAGAAGATTATTTTTCTATACAATCTTATAAATAAAGTGAGTAATTTAAAAAAAAAATATATAATATTAAAAGCTTTAATTAAAAGTATCTTGAAGTTTTATAAATTAATTATGTACTTGGATTATTTAAGAAGTAATTTTTTATGAGTTTTTTTCTTTTTTTTGAATTAGCAATAGTTAATATTTCACGAGGAAGATCGTTAATTATCGTGGGAACAGTATGTAGTAGTTTGCGTCTGCCGTAGTTATTATAATTTCTAGGAATTTGTAACATTCCTTGGGCTCGTCTTCTAGTGTTTACTTGATGTTGTATCGGTCGAGTGAATCGGTTGTCATCAAAGTACTCAACAATTGTGGTCATCTTAAAAATATCCTCCACTCTAATAAATTTAAAACCTGCCTCATTACTTTGTTGACTACTATTTTCAATGATCTTAATAGCTGCATTTTGAAGCTTTTGTATTTTTTGGATATGTGTTCTAGCTGCATTACCCCAAGCAAGTATACCATACCGTATCTTTGACTCCATCAAAGCATAATACACTTGTTTTAAGACGCTTTCAGATGTATGGTATTTTAAATGTGTAATGGCAAATAAGGCTTTCTTGAGGTCCATTCGTAGTTTGTCGATGTGCTTATCCCAAAGAAAATGACAATCTATCACTACACCCAGATATTTTTAGTTGTTCACTAACTCAATGCATTCCTTCGGTGTGTTTGGGCAAGCATCATTTTCCAAGGAAATCCGCTGTAATGTTTGCTTGAAGTGTGGACTTCGAATGTGCATCATTTTGGTTTTGGAGGCGTTTATTACTAAACCGTTATCGTGACACCATCTCACAGCCGCATTAAATTCTGTTTGCATCATCATAACTGCAGTTTCCAAAGAACTATGACGGACAACTATAGCCGTATCATCAGCAAAAGCAAATGGTATACTTTGTTTGAAAACTCTAAGTAACTCGTTGGTATATAATATAAATAAAATCGGTCCTAATTTTGATCCCTGTGGCACTCCATATTTCATTATCTTTTTGTCACTAAAAGCATCTTTTATCTTAACACAAAATGTTCTGTTTTGTAGATAATCCGTCAACCAATCAGCCATTGTGCCGCGTATTCCAATCCTTCGCAGTGCTTCAATAAGATTAGAATGGTTCAAGGTATCGAAAGCCTTACTAAAATCCATGAACATTACTAATACATGGTGACCTTTTTCCAAGCTTTCATTAACACAATTTGCGAATTCACCTAGTAATTGTCCAGTATTCTTATTTTTTTGAAAACCGTACTGACTCTTATGTATCAGAGAGTGCTTCTCAATAAAATTTTGCAACCTGTTCACTATTACACCTTCCAAGCACTTTTCTATAACTGAAAGAATCGATATTGGTCGGTAGTTGTTCAACTGATTTTTGGTTCCACCTTTATATATTGGTCTAACAACTGCTGTTTTCAAAGTTGAAGGGATAATTGATTGAGTAAGACTCAAATTAATTAAATTACAAATGATTGGAATAAAAATATCGGAATGGCTTTTGATATCAATTGCCCTGATGCCATCAACTCCAGGTGCCTTATCCTCTCCAAGAGATTTTATAATGGTTTGTATCTCCGTTATGTTTGTTGCGTAAGCAAAGATTGAGTTTTTCACTGTCTCATTTACATTAGTTGAAGTTATTACGTTGCATTTGTGTATAATATTATCCGTTTGAGTTGAAAAAAACTCTGCAAGTTCGTTGGTGAGTGAAATCATTTCTATCTTGAAGTTCTTTTCCATTGTTTCGTCAATGTTTGTTCTTTTTCTTCCTAGTATTTCATTGATCAGTCCCCATGTTTTCCGCGGATCAGTTTTGAATTGTATAAATTTATTTTTATAGTAATAACTTTTCTTATACGCTATGCTTTTGTTAGTTTTGTTTCGTATGCTCTTGTACTCTGTTTCATAAGTTAAATTTCTACGATTATTTTTCCACCTTCTATACAATACATCTCTTTGCTTGCATTCTGCTATTAGATTTGGCGTTATCCAAGGACTATTCTGCCTTTTTTTGGTTGTTTTTCGTAACGATGTTGATTTTTTGTAGATATTTTCCAATTTATTAAAAAGTTTTGTATACATCCTGTCCGCGTTTTGTTCTTCTAGCACGACTTTCCAATCTTCTTCATGAATAAGTTGGTTTATTTTTGAACTACTAATGTATGTGGAAGTTGGATATTGTCTTTCCTTTGGTTTTTCTAAGTTCTCATAGTAAAGAATTGGATAATGATCTGTTATATCGCTCTCGATTACTACTGAATTCATTTGTCTATCAATTCGGCTAACAAGGGCATGATCTATTAATGACTTAGTGCCTTTCTTAGGGTCTACTCTTGTATTTTCTGTAATGACATTCATTAATCTCTTTGATGCTAACATTTCAGTATAGTCTTTGACATTATTAGAGTTGAAGTCATTTAAATTAATATTTATATCTCCCATAACAATAACTCTTTCGTTTTTTCCTATTTGTCCTAATTGGTTTCCAAATTCTTCACAAAACGCCGATTTGCTGAAACCTGGTGGCCTATAAATTCCAATAATAGATGTTGTTTTGTTTTCTTCTGCATATTGAACTTGAATATTTTCGTACGAAACCGTTGGCGAATGAATAACTTTATGAGATAAATAACTTCGTATAAACAACATAATTCCTCCACCTCTTCTATTGTTTCGATTTAAAACTACTTGTTCGAAACCTTCCAGTTGATAAAATTTCTCTTCTTCATCATGTATATTTGTTTCTACCAGAATTATTATACTTAATTCATTTATAAAATGGTTTACGTTTAGACAGAAGCTATTCCAATGTAAACGCAATGATCTTATATTAAAACATAAAAAACAACAATTATAATTTTTCAATTCATTTACACCAATGCCGTCAAAGCCATGTATCACCCTACAATTTTGCTTAACTATAATTTCATTATTTTCATTTGTGGTATCCATTTTTGACATTCGACTTTAAATTTCTATTTGTATTGTTTAGAAACAACAACAATTATTGTTATTGTGTTCTCTTTATGTTGTTTACGTCTTTTGCAGTGGCAATTATTATGGATTGTGTGCTTTCGATTCTTCGTGCTAATATTTTTCCCGCACTCTCCCACACATATTTCCAATTTTCTTGTTTTGCCTTTTCTTTCGTTAACCACAAGAGATGCTTATTACTTTTTGTGAGTTGATTATTAACACAAATTCGAACTCAGTACTCAACGAATTAATATTAAAATTCTTTGTGTTTTTTCTTACTGTGTGAAGTTTAATTGGCCTAGTGACGCGCGCTTGTTTAAGAAATTCTGTTTTGCATGTATTTGATGTAAATGTAACAATAATGTTTGATTTTTCTGGGTTTTTAACATTAGTTCTATAAACATCAGTTATATCAGTGTCAGTTATTTCCTTATTTATTGTTTTACCAATTCCTTTAACAATTTCTAACAAGTTTTCTTGTGTTGTTGGTGGAATGTTTTTTATATCGATATTATTTTTAAGCATTTGTTGTTCCATGGTGTTTATTTGTAATTGCATGCTTTCTATGATAATGTCTTTCTTTTTATTATTTTCTTTCAGTTCATTTATTTCTTTGTAGAAGCTTTCAATGAGGTTATTGTTTTTCACCATATTAGCATTCATCTCATCGTATTTCTGGCTTATAAAATCGCAACTCGATGATATATTCTGTAGTTGATCTTTCAATTGCCGAATCTCAGCCAGCACAGCTTGGTTATCGTTGCTGTTGTTGCTAGGTGCCTCATAGTTGGTGCCATGGCTGTTTCCCTCCCTCAACCGTTTAGCTGTTTGCGCGTCTGTTGTTTGCATTCTAAGTGTTGTTGCATTATTAGTGCTTTGTCCATCAAAAGGTTATTCTCAGCATGGATACCTTAAAGGAACTGAACATTTCGATAACTCTGGGGAAGGCGGAAATACTCGCCAACGACGGTAGATCGCCGTCGGCGGAGCCACAGTGTAATCAACTATGTTTATTAGGAGGAACGCCTTTGTCTCCGGAGCAAGAAGAACAACTGAACAACTTGCTCACTCAGGTATTGCCCAAATTCTCAATGCTGAATCCTACCACTAATGCGGCCGTTCACAGTATCAAGCTAAAAACACAGGAACCCATACGGCAAAGATATTACCCGAGAAACCCGGCTATGCAGAAGGTGATCAATGAAGAAATAGACGAGCTGTTACGTACAGATAAAATAGAGCCTTCCAAAAGTCCGTATAGTTCCCCGATCGTGTTAGTAAAGAAAAAAAAACGACACTTGGAGGGTCGGCGTTGATTACAGGCAATTAAACCAGATCTCCATCATGGATGCCTATCCGTTACCCCAAATTAATGCGATCCTGGACAAGCTAAAACAAGCCAAGTTCATATCGACCATTGATTTAAAGCAAGGGTATTGGCAGATACCATTGGACAAGGGGTCCCGAGCCTCTACCGCATTTACCGTGCCCGGACGAGGTTTGTTCCAGTGGAAAGTTCTGCCTTGTGGACTCAACTCGTCGGCGGCAACGTTCCAAAGGATGTTGGATTCGGTCTTAGGGCCTGAGATGGAACCTTATGCTTTTGCATACCTATACGACATTATTGTAGTAAGCAAGTCCTTTCAGGAACACCTTCGACATTTGCAAGAAGTGTTTCATAGGCTCCAACAGGCTCACTTGCGGATTAACGGAGAAAAATGTACGTTTTGCAAGAAGGAGTTGAAATATCTGGGTCACGTCGCAAGCGACCAAGGAATCGCTACCGATCCCGACAAGGTGGCCACCGTCAAGGAACTCAAGGATCTCAGGAATGTGAAAGATCTGCGCCGGGTGGTACCGTCGTTTTATAAAGGATTTCTCCATTATCGCCACGCCTCTCACGAAATTATTGAAGAAAAACCAGGCCTGGGAATGGTCCGAAGCTCAACAAGAGGCGTTTACACACTTAAAAAGGAAACTCACAGAAGCTCCAGTACTGAAATGCCCAGATTTCGATCTACCCTTTACCCTACAGACTGATGCCAGCCATTTTGGCCTAGGGGTGGTACTATCGCAAAACACTAGGGGACAAGAACGGGTGATCGCGTATGGCAGTCACACGTTGACCCCGCTAGAGACTAAATATTCGGTAACCGAAAAGGAGTGCTTAGCTATCTTGTGGGGAATACGGAAAATGAGGCCGTACTTAGAAGGGTATCATTTTACCGTGGTGACAGATCATCACTCGCTAAAATGGCTGCACTCGCTGGAGAACCCATCCGGGAGATTGGCCAGGTGGGCCATTGAATTGCAACAATACGATTTCGAAATACGATACCGAAAAGGGGCCATGAACGTGGTAGCCGACGCCCTATCAAGAGATCCCTTACCAATACAAGAAAGCGACTTGTATGCCGTTTACGACAAACCGGAGGACTGGATTCGGACGAAGATTCGGGAGGTGCAAGCAAACCCTACCGAGTACCCGGAATACCAAGTGTTGGATGAAAAATTATACCGAAAATTCAACACACACCCGCTGTCCAAAAAGACGTCCCAATGGAAATGGTGCGTACCCTTCAACGAAAGGGAGGCAGTGATCCGAAACCATCACGACGCCGTTGCAGCAGGACATATGGGGGTGGCCAAAACCATAGCCCGAGTGACGCAGTTACACTATTGGCCAGGTATGTACCGGGACATAGCCAAGTACATCGGAAAATGTGCTACGTGCAGCGAGTAAAAACCTTCGCAGCAAAAAGCTGGAGGTAAGATGTACACGACCCAGACTGAAAATCCCTGGGACGTGGTTTGCGTTGATTTCATGGGGCCATTCCCAAAGTCAATGAAAGGGAATACAATGCTGGTCGTCTTTACCGACAAATTTACTAAATGGGTGGAAGCCATACCTATGAGAGCCGCCTCAGCCACGGGGCTGATAAAGGGTTTCCGGGAAAAGATTATATATCAGTTCGGAGTACCAAGGACACTGCTATCCGACAATGGTTCCCAATTCACCAGCCTAGTATTTCGCGAGTTTTTGAAGGATGTAGGAATCCAGCAGAGGCTTACAGCACCCTACACTCCGCAGGAAAACCCTACGGAACGAGTAAACCGAGTGCTGAAGACGATGATAGCTCAATTCGTCCAGGATAACCATCGTTCTTGGGATGATCACTTGTCGGAACTTACATTCGCCATAAACACTAGCAAGCACCAATCAACAGGATTTACGCCAGCGTTCCTTAATTTTGGCCGGGAAATAAGGACGCCAAATCAAATCGAAGTACCAGTGGAAGGAGGGGGACCAGAAAACATTTTTGAAAGACAAGAAAGGTTGAAGGCGTTGTACCAACTCGTTGGGGAAAACCTGCAGCGGGCTTCAGAGATTCAAAGCAAGCACTATAACCTTAGGAAAAGGGCATGGAAACCGAAAACCGGCGATCTGGTCTACCAAAGAATTCGCGTTCTCTCATCGGCACAAAAACAATTCACCGAGAAGTTGGCACCGCGTTATGAAGGGCCGTACAAAGTTACTAAGTTCGTGTTCCCAGTCATCGTGTTGTTACAAGGCGAAGAAAAAAATACCCGCCGGCGCCAACCCACGATCAAATGCCATATCCGAGACCTGAAGGGCAAGAGCAGCGAGGAGCAGGACAGCCAGTTAATAGCACTGTCGAGCCAAATAAAATCCCCCGGCGGCACCCCTAAAAATAATTGCGCGCCTAATGATTATTTTATTTTTATTCAAAAAACGACGGTGACTCAGACTGTTATAAAAGGAAACGCTCTCGTAAGCACTCAGTCATTCGTCAACAGTCAAGTGATATACTTCAAAGGAAATAAAATGAACCACGAAGAGAAGAGAAGTTTCGACGCCGCCACCAAAATCCGGAAGGATAAGCCGGTTATACAATCGATACTGGTTATTCCGACAAGGAAGCGAGAACCGCAAGGGAGCGCAGGGCAGAAGCAGTTATCCCGACGAGAACGCCACCCAACCCGTGGCGACCAGGAGAAAGCGGGGCCAAAGAATAAAACGAAGCCGTCACCACACCAGAGGCGAGGGAAGGACCGACCAGGGTGGGAGGACAGACCCCCAGCCTAAGCGGAACCCAGTTTGGGCCGAGAAAGTAAGCAGCCCCGGCCAGCGACAGCAAGCGAGGTCGCACAAACCACCGGCAGGAAGGCATAGCGAGCCGCCTGGCCATCAGAACGCCGACAGGGAAGGAACAAGGACACCTTCACCCCCACCAAGGAAAACCATGACGAGGCCAACCCCGGAGTCGACACCAGGTGCCGAGGTAAATGCTTTTGTCGACCTGACGTTGTCCCCGGCAATAGAGGCAGCAGTACATGGAGACAGACTGCCCATAACCCCTGGCAGAAACCTGCCGCGCCTGGTAAACGGTGACGGGACCACAGCCTTGGTGTCAAGCGGCATGGTACCCTATATGACTGCCCCAGCATGGCCACAAATAATGGAACCAACAACGTCGACACAAATGTGGTTCCAACCAATAATGCCCCCCACCCATACGCTATTTTGCGTAAAGGGCGACCCACAACCCCAAGGTCCGGCGCCGGAGCAACAGGGACCCACCGGGACAAAGGTACTACCCGTCCCGATCCCATTAGACCCGTTCGCCGGGATCAACATAAAAGGGCATAGGCGATACAACGCCCACCACCGTCGGCAACGCCTCATTTTCCAACGGAGCTATGGCCGGGTAATGGCGGTAATAACGAAGCCAGGGGTGGCCCACCTGACGTACCAGGGGAAGCAGAAGACCGTAAGATTTTAAGAAGTGAAAACAAAAAAAAAAGAAGGAGTTGTTAAATTAAGTTTTTTTTGCTATGAATTGTTTTTAAGTTATTGGATAATGGATAATCTTTTTGTTTTGGAGCTTGAAGCTTATTTTTTAGTTTTTTTGTTATAATAAAAGAAAAGAAGAAAAAAAATTATAATAAATAATCCAAAAAAAAAAAAAAGTTTTGCTATCAAAGGAAACGAAAAAAAAAAACAAAAAAAAAGGGGACAAGGACAAGGACAAGACGAGGAAGTCCTCGTTTTCCAAAGAAGGGGGGAATTGTAATGACGCATTACAAATCTACAACAAAAACACTAACAAATTACATGCGTTCTTTCACTACACCGAGCATTGAGTTCACACTCCGTTCAAATTGGCCAAAACTCGGTGACATTAATTTGTAAAGGTGATTTTGTCATTCGCAAAAATATAATTCACACTAGGTTGCTACCAAAAGTTTGCCTAGTAGAACCGAACGAGACCAACAAAAACATCGGAAGAACACGAAGAAAAGGAAGAAAAAGAAGAAAGTTAAAAAGGAAGTTAAAGAGTGAACCGGACCGCAGAAACCAATTGGACTTCGATCGCCGCTAAGGAAGGACCAGTGGTAAGTAAGTTGGATATAAACAGAGGCTTCCCCCCACCAGAGGTAAGGGGCTTCTTGTGAAATATTCAAGGTTAATTAATTTACCAGCTTCGGCTGTGTGTTACCGGTTTCGGCCGTGTGTTACCAGCTTCGGCTGTGCGTTACCAGCTTCGGCTGTGTGTTACCGGTTTCGGCCGTGTGTTACCAGCTTCGGCTGTGTGTTACCAGCTTCGGCTGTGCGTTACCAGCTTCGGCTGTGTGTTACCGGTTTCGGCTGTGTGTAACCAGCTTCGGCTGTGTGTTACCAGTTTCGGTAAGAGGCGATTCTCCGCGTAACGGCGGTTACCCCAGTCTGGACCGAATGGACAAAAGAGACGAACCCCGCGCCGCCTGCTGACTGACGCCATATCGTGTAGACTACTTGAGACTAGCAATACAAGCCGGAATCCAGATGAGAAGAAGTATTGCCAGAAATCTGAATTAAACAAAAAAAAATGTTAACCGACTAATGAAATAAACCCAAAACAATATACTTAATTACAAATAAAGACAAAGACCTACTGATGTTAAATTTTGGTGTTTTATTTAACTAACCCTGGACACCGTGAGCATACCCCAGCTGAGAAAATTTAAAACACCCTCACAAGGCAAAAAGAGAGCAACCGTCGAAGTTGGTTCTCTCTATTAGTTCTTTCTCGATGGCAGTACGTACCAAGCTAAAGCAATACAAATATTGCTTTTGCAGTACGATCGACAGCATTGATCGCAACATCAGCCATGCTGGCTTCAGCTTCCCACTCCCAGATTCGAAATCAATATGAAGAGTTTGCAATACAAAACATTATTTGTCCACAACCAGGTAACAGCTTCGAACATAAATGTGTGTTGTATGTGTGTTAACAAGTTCTTCTTTTTTCCTTAATAGAATCAAGCATATTGACATCCAGCCCAGCAGCTTCTAACTCTAACAAAAAAAAAACAGATTGAGTTCTAAGGAAAAATACTATTTAATGAAGGAAAGAAAGGCTGACGAAAAAATTGAAATTTTAAAAAGTTACACAACAAACAAATTGCAAAAATTAGATGATGCAGAACGAAGGAAGCTCGTTTGGAAAGAAAAGAAAAGTTGCTAAGAGAATTATTTAACCATAAACTTTATATGCATTTGCATATAATGAGGTTATTGTTTTTCACCATATTAGCATTCATCTCATCGTATTTCTGGCTTATAAAATCGCAACTCGATGATATATTCTGTAGTTGATCTTTCAATTGCCGAATCTCAGCCAGCACAGCTTGGTTATCGTTGCTGTTGTTGCTAGGTGCCTCATAGTTGGTGCCATGGCTGTTTCCCTCCCTCAACCGTTTAGCTGTTTGCGCGTCTGTTGTTTGCATTCTAAGTGTTGTTGCATTATTAGTGCTTTGTCCATCAAAAGGTTATTCTCAGCATGGATACCTTAAAGGAACTGAACATTTCGATAACTCTGGGGAAGGCGGAAATACTCGCCAACGACGGTAGATCGCCGTCGGCGGAGCCACAGTGTAATCAACTATGTTTATTAGGAGGAACGCCTTTGTCTCCGGAGCAAGAAGAACAACTGAACAACTTGCTCACTCAGGTATTGCCCAAATTCTCAATGCTGAATCCTACCACTAATGCGGCCGTTCACAGTATCAAGCTAAAAACACAGGAACCCATACGGCAAAGATATTACCCGAGAAACCCGGCTATGCAGAAGGTGATCAATGAAGAAATAGACGAGCTGTTACGTACAGATAAAATAGAGCCTTCCAAAAGTCCGTATAGTTCCCCGATCGTGTTAGTAAAGAAAAAAAAACGACACTTGGAGGGTCGGCGTTGATTACAGGCAATTAAACCAGATCTCCATCATGGATGCCTATCCGTTACCCCAAATTAATGCGATCCTGGACAAGCTAAAACAAGCCAAGTTCATATCGACCATTGATTTAAAGCAAGGGTATTGGCAGATACCATTGGACAAGGGGTCCCGAGCCTCTACCGCATTTACCGTGCCCGGACGAGGTTTGTTCCAGTGGAAAGTTCTGCCTTGTGGACTCAACTCGTCGGCGGTAACGTTCCAAAGGATGTTGGATTCGGTCTTAGGGCCTGAGATGGAACCTTATGCTTTTGCATACCTATACGACATTATTGTAGTAAGCAAGTCCTTTCAGGAACACCTTCGACATTTGCAAGAAGTGTTTCATAGGCTCCAACAGGCTCACTTGCGGATTAACGGAGAAAAATGTACGTTTTGCAAGAAGGAGTTGAAATATCTGGGTCACGTCGCAAGCGACCAAGGAATCGCTACCGATCCCGACAAGGTGGCCACCGTCAAGGAACTCAAGGATCTCAGGAATGTGAAAGATCTGCGCCGGGTGGTACCGTCGTTTTATAAAGGATTTCTCCATTATCGCCACGCCTCTCACGAAATTATTGAAGAAAAACCAGGCCTGGGAATGGTCCGAAGCTCAACAAGAGGCGTTTACACACTTAAAAAGGAAACTCACAGAAGCTCCAGTACTGAAATGCCCAGATTTCGATCTACCCTTTACCCTACAGACTGATGCCAGCCATTTTGGCCTAGGGGTGGTACTATCGCAAAACACTAGGGGACAAGAACGGGTGATCGCGTATGGCAGTCACACGTTGACCCCGCTAGAGACTAAATATTCGGTAACCGAAAAGGAGTGCTTAGCTATCTTGTGGGGAATACGGAAAATGAGGCCGTACTTAGAAGGGTATCATTTTACCGTGGTGACAGATCATCACTCGCTAAAATGGCTGCACTCGCTGGAGAACCCATCCGGGAGATTGGCCAGGTGGGCCATTGAATTGCAACAATACGATTTCGAAATACGATACCGAAAAGGGGCCATGAACGTGGTAGCCGACGCCCTATCAAGAGATCCCTTACCAATACAAGAAAGCGACTTGTATGCCGTTTACGACAAACCGGAGGACTGGATTCGGACGAAGATTCGGGAGGTGCAAGCAAACCCTACCGAGTACCCGGAATACCAAGTGTTGGATGAAAAATTATACCGAAAATTCAACACACACCCGCTGTCCAAAAAGACGTCCCAATGGAAATGGTGCGTACCCTTCAACGAAAGGGAGGCAGTGATCCGAAACCATCACGACGCCGTTGCAGCAGGACATATGGGGGTGGCCAAAACCATAGCCCGAGTGACGCAGTTACACTATTGGCCAGGTATGTACCGGGACATAGCCAAGTACATCGGAAAATGTGCTACGTGCAGCGAGTAAAAACCTTCGCAGCAAAAAGCTGGAGGTAAGATGTACACGACCCAGACTGAAAATCCCTGGGACGTGGTTTGCGTTGATTTCATGGGGCCATTCCCAAAGTCAATGAAAGGGAATACAATGCTGGTCGTCTTTACCGACAAATTTACTAAATGGGTGGAAGCCATACCTATGAGAGCCGCCTCAGCCACGGGGCTGATAAAGGGTTTCCGGGAAAAGATTATATATCAGTTCGGAGTACCAAGGACACTGCTATCCGACAATGGTTCCCAATTCACCAGCCTAGTATTTCGCGAGTTTTTGAAGGATGTAGGAATCCAGCAGAGGCTTACAGCACCCTACACTCCGCAGGAAAACCCTACGGAACGAGTAAACCGAGTGCTGAAGACGATGATAGCTCAATTCGTCCAGGATAACCATCGTTCTTGGGATGATCACTTGTCGGAACTTACATTCGCCATAAACACTAGCAAGCACCAATCAACAGGATTTACGCCAGCGTTCCTTAATTTTGGCCGGGAAATAAGGACGCCAAATCAAATCGAAGTACCAGTGGAAGGAGGGGGACCAGAAAACATTTTTGAAAGACAAGAAAGGTTGAAGGCGTTGTACCAACTCGTTGGGGAAAACCTGCAGCGGGCTTCAGAGATTCAAAGCAAGCACTATAACCTTAGGAAAAGGGCATGGAAACCGAAAACCGGCGATCTGGTCTACCAAAGAATTCGCGTTCTCTCATCGGCACAAAAACAATTCACCGAGAAGTTGGCACCGCGTTATGAAGGGCCGTACAAAGTTACTAAGTTCGTGTTCCCAGTCATCGTGTTGTTACAAGGCGAAGAAAAAAATACCCGCCGGCGCCAACCCACGATCAAATGCCATATCCGAGACCTGAAGGGCAAGAGCAGCGAGGAGCAGGACAGCCAGTTAATAGCACTGTCGAGCCAAATAAAATCCCCCGGCGGCACCCCTAAAAATAATTGCGCGCCTAATGATTATTTTATTTTTATTCAAAAAACGACGGTGACTCAGACTGTTATAAAAGGAAACGCTCTCGTAAGCACTCAGTCATTCGTCAACAGTCAAGTGATATACTTCAAAGGAAATAAAATGAACCACGAAGAGAAGAGAAGTTTCGACGCCGCCACCAAAATCCGGAAGGATAAGCCGGTTATACAATCGATACTGGTTATTCCGACAAGGAAGCGAGAACCGCAAGGGAGCGCAGGGCAGAAGCAGTTATCCCGACGAGAACGCCACCCAACCCGTGGCGACCAGGAGAAAGCGGGGCCAAAGAATAAAAAGAAGCCGTCACCACACCAGAGGCGAGGGAAGGACCGACCAGGGTGGGAGGACAGACCCCCAGCCTAAGCGGAACCCAGTTTGGGCCGAGAAAGTAAGCAGCCCCGGCCAGCGACAGCAAGCGAGGTCGCACAAACCACCGGCAGGAAGGCATAGCGAGCCGCCTGGCCATCAGAACGCCGACAGGGAAGGAACAAGGACACCTTCACCCCCACCAAGGAAAACCATGACGAGGCCAACCCCGGAGTCGACACCAGGTGCCGAGGTAAATGCTTTTGTCGACCTGACGTTGTCCCCGGCAATAGAGGCAGCAGTACATGGAGACGGACTGCCCATAACCCCTGGCAGAAACCTGCCGCGCCTGGTAAACGGTGACGGGACCACAGCCTTGGTGTCAAGCGGCATGGTACCCTATATGACTGCCCCAGCATGGCCACAAATAATGGAACCAACAACGTCGACACAAATGTGGTTCCAACCAATAATGCCCCCCACCCATACGCTATTTTGCGTAAAGGGCGACCCACAACCCCAAGGTCCGGCGCCGGAGCAACAGGGACCCACCGGGACAAAGGTACTACCCGTCCCGATCCCATTAGACCCGTTCGCCGGGATCAACATAAAAGGGCATAGGCGATACAACGCCCACCACCGTCGGCAACGCCTCATTTTCCAACGGAGCTATGGCCGGGTAATGGCGGTAATAACGAAGCCAGGGGTGGCCCACCTGACGTACCAGGGGAAGCAGAAGACCGTAAGATTTTAAGAAGTGAAAACAAAAAAAAAAGAAGGAGTTGTTAAATTAAGTTTTTTTTGCTATGAATTATTTTTAAGTTATTGGATAATGGATAATCTTTTTGTTTTGGAGCTTGAAGCTTATTTTTTAGTTTTTTTGTTATAATAAAAGAAAAGAAGAAAAAAAATTATAATAAATAATCCAAAAAAAAAAAAGTTTTGCTATCAAAGGAAACGAAAAAAAAAAAACAAAAAAAAAGGGGACAAGGACAAGGACAAGACGAGGAAGTCCTCGTTTTCCAAAGAAGGGGGGAATTGTAATGACGCATTACAAACCTACAACAAAAACACTAACAAATTACATGCGTTCTTTCACTACACCGAGCATTGAGTTCACACTCCGTTCAACTTGGCCAAAACTCGGTGACATTAATTTGTAAAGGTGATTTTGTCATTCGCAAAAATATAATTCACACTAGGTTGCTACCAAAAGGTTGCCTAGTAGAACCGAACGAGACCAACAAAAACATCGGAAGAACACGAAGAAAAGGAAGAAAAAGAAGAAAGTTAAAAAGGAAGTTAAAGAGTGAACCGGACCGCAGAAACCAATTGGACTTCGATCGCCGCTAAGGAAGGACCAGTGGTAAGTAAGTTGGATATAAACAGAGGCTTCCCCCCACCAGAGGTAAGGGGCTTCTTGTGAAATATTCAAGGTTAATTAATTTACCAGCTTCGGCTGTGTGTTACCGGTTTCGGCCGTGTGTTACCAGCTTCGGCTGTGCGTTACCAGCTTCGGCTGTGTGTTACCGGTTTCGGCCGTGTGTTACCAGCTTCGGCTGTGTGTTACCAGCTTCGGCTGTGCGTTACCAGCTTCGGCTGTGTGTTACCGGTTTCGGCTGTGTGTAACCAGCTTCGGCTGTGTGTTACCAGTTTCGGTAAGAGGCGATTCTCCGCGTAACGGCGGTTACCCCAGTCTGGACCGAATGGACAAAAGAGACGAACCCCGCGCCGCCTGCTGACTGACGCCATATCGTGTAGACTACTTGAGACTAGCAATACAAGCCGGAATCCAGATGAGAAGAAGTATTGCCAGAAATCTGAATTAAACAAAAAAAAATGTTAACCGACTAATGAAATAAACCCAAAACAATATACTTAATTACAAATAAAGACAAAGACCTACTGATGTTAAATTTTGGTGTTTTATTTAACTAACCCTGGACACCGTGAGCATACCCCAGCTGAGAAAATTTAAAACACCCTCACAAGGCAAAAAGAGAGCAACCGTCGAAGTTGGTTCTCTCTATTAGTTCTTTCTCGATGGCAGTACGTACCAAGCTAAAGCAATACAAATATTGCTTTTGCAGTACGATCGACAGCATTGATCGCAACATCAGCCATGCTGGCTTCAGCTTCCCACTCCCAGATTCGAAATCAATATGAAGAGTTTGCAATACAAAACATTATTTGTCCACAACCAGGTAACAGCTTCGAACATAAATGTGTGTTGTATGTGTGTTAACAAGTTCTTCTTTTTTCCTTAATAGAATCAAGCATATTGACATCCAGCCCAGCAGCTTCTAACTCTAACAAAAAAAAAACAGATTGAGTTCTAAGGAAAAATACTATTTAATGAAGGAAAGAAAGGCTGACGAAAAAATTGAAATTTTAAAAAGTTACACAACAAACAAATTGCAAAAATTAGATGATGCAGAACGAAGGAAGCTCGTTTGGAAAGAAAAGAAAAGTTGCTAAGAGAATTATTTAACCATAAACTTTATATGCATTTGCACTATGCCAAAGTTTATTAAATAATTCTCCTAGCAACTTTTCTTTTCTTCAATATATGATATGTGATGTTTTGTTTTAATGAATGAAATCAATGAAATGTGATGTTTTAAGTTCCTACTTACTTTTTGTTTGTTTGTTTTTTGTTTTTAATGTATGTAAATATTTATTTAGTTAAATATGAAATGTGGTGTTTTTGTTAATGAATGAAATCAATGAAATGTGATGTTTTAAGTTTCTTTTTACTTTTATTTTAATTATTTATTTTTATATTAATAAAAAAATGTATTTAAAGAGTACAAAAAGTTTTTTATACTTTAAATTATATGTCTATTGATTAAATCTTCCATTAACTGCTGCATGCCGCCTTGAACTGCTTGAAGTTCCTGAATAAAGGCCCAACTATAATAGACATAAGCTAGCATATGGGCGCATAAGTAAACGTACGAATACAAATACCTGTTCACTATTACACCTTCCAAGCACTTTTCTATAACTGAAAGAATCGATATTGGTCGGTAGTTGTTCAACTGATTTTTGGTTCCACCTTTATATATTGGTCTAACAACTGCTGTTTTCAAAGTTGAAGGGATAATTGATTGAGTAAGACTCAAATTAATTAAATTACAAATGATTGGAACAAAAATATCGGAATGGCTTTTGATATCAATTGCCCTGATGCCATCAACTCCAGGTGCCTTATCCTCTCCAAGAGATTTTATAATGGTTTGTATCTCCGTTATTTTTGTTGCGTAAGCAAAGATTGAGTTTTTCACTGTCTCATTTACATTAGTTGAAGTTATTACGTTGCATTTGTGTATAATATTATCCGTTTGAGTTGAAAAAAACTCTGCAAGTTCGTTGGTGAGTGAAATCATTTCTATCTTGAAGTTCTTTTCCATTGTTTCGTCAATGTTTGTTCTTTTTCTTCCTAGTATTTCATTGATCAGTCCCCATGTTTTCCGCGGATCAGTTTTGAATTGTATAAATTTATTTTTATAGTAATAACTTTTCTTATACGCTATGCTTTTGTTAGTTTTGTTTCGTATGCTCTTGTACTCTGTTTCATAAGTTAAATTTCTACGATTATTTTTCCACCTTCTATACAATACATCTCTTTGCTTGCATTCTGCTATTAGATTTGGCGTTATCCAAGGACTATTCTGCCTTTTTTTGGTTGTTTTTCGTAACGATGTTGATTTTTTGTAGATATTCTCCAATTTATTAAAAAGTTTTGTATACATCCTGTCCGCGTTTTGTTCTTCTAGCACGACTTTCCAATCTTCTTCATGAATAAGTTGGTTTATTTTTGAGCTACTAATGTATGTGGAAGTTGGATATTGTCTTTCCTTTGGTTTTTCTAAGTTCTCATAGTAAAGAATTGGATAATGATCTGTTATATTGCTCTCGATTACTACTGAATTCATTTGTCTATCAATTCGGCTAACAAGGGCATGATCTATTAATGACTTAGTGCCTTTCTTAGGGTCTACTCTTGTATTTTCTGTAATGACATTCATTAATCTCTTTGATGCTAACATTTCAGTATAGTCTTTGACATTATTAGAGTTGAAGTCATTTAAATTAATATTTATATCTCCCATAACAATAACTCTTTCGTTTTTTCCTATTTGTCCTAATTGGTTTCCAAATTCTTCACAAAATGCCGATTTGCTGAAACCTGGTGGCCTATAAATTCCAATAATAGATGTTGTTTTGTTTTCTTCTGCATATTGAACTTGAATATTTTCGTACGAAACCGTTGGCGAATGAATAACTTTATGAGATAAATAACTTCGTATAAACAACATAATTCCTCCACCTCTTCTATTGTTTCGATTTAAAACTACTTGTTCGAAACCTTCCAGTTGATAAAATTTCTCTTCTTCATCATGTATATTTGTTTCTACCAGAATTATTATACTTAATTCATTTATAAAATGGTTTACGTTTAGACAGAAGCTATTCCAATGTAAACGCAATGATCTTATATTAAAACATAAAAAACAACAATTATAATTTTTCAATTCATTTACACCAATGCCGTCAAAGCCATGTATCACCCTACAATTTTGCTTAACTATAATTTCATTATTTTCATTTGTGGTATCCATTTTTGACATTCGACTTTAAATTTCTATTTGTATTGTTTAGAAACAACAACAATTATTGTTATTGTGTTCTCTTTATGTTGTTTACGTCTTTTGCAGTGGCAATTATTATGGATTGTGTGCTTTCGATTCTTCGTGCTAATATTTTTCCCGCACTCTCCCACACATATTTCCAATTTTCTTGTTTTGCCTTTTCTTTCGTTAACCACAAGAGATGCTTATTACTTTTTGTGAGTTGATTATTAACATAAATTGTAGCATCGAACTCAGTACTCAACGAATTAATATTAAAATTCTTTGTGTTTTTTCTTACTGTGAAGTTTAATTGGCCTAGTGACGCGCGCTTGTTTAAGAAATTCTGTTTTGCATGTATTTGATGTAAATGTAACAATAATGTTTGATTTTTCTGGGTTTTTAACATTAGTTCTATAAACATCAGTTATATCAGTGTCAGTTATTTCCTTATTTATTGTTTTACCAATTCCTTTAACAATTTCTAACAAGTTTTCTTGTGTTGTTGGTGGAATGTTTTTTATATCGATATTATTTTTAAGCATTTGTTGTTCCATGGTGTTTATTTGTAATTGCATGCTTTCTATGATAATGTCTTTCTTTTTATTATTTTCTTTCAGTTCATTTATTTCTTTGTAGAAGCTTTCAATGAGGTTATTGTTTTTCACCATATTAGCATTCATCTCATCGTATTTCTGGCTTATAAAATCGCAACTCGATGATATGTTCTGTAGTTGATCTTTCAATTGCCGAATCTCAGCCAGCACAGCTTGGTTATCGTTGCTGTTGTTGCTAGGTGCCTCATAGTTGGTGCCATGGCTGTTTCCCTCCCTCAACCGTTTAGCTGTTTGCGCGTCTGGTGTTTGCATTCTAAGTGTTGTTGCATTATTAGTGCTTTGTCCATCAAAAGGTTATTCTCAGCATGGATACCTTAAAGGAACTGAACATTTCGATAACTCTGGGGAAGGCGGAAATACTCGCCAACGACGGTAGATCGCCGTCGGCGGAGCCACAGTGTAATCAACTATGTTTATTAGGAGGAACGCCTTTGTCTCCGGAGCAAGAAGAACAACTGAACAACTTGCTCACTCAGGAATTGCCCAAATTCTCAATGCTGAATCCTACCACTAATGCGGCCGTTCACAGTATCAAGCTAAAAACACAGGAACCCATACGGCAAAGATATTACCCGAGAAACCCGGCTATGCAGAAGGTGATCAATGAAGAAATAGACGAGCTGTTACGTACAGATAAAATAGAGCCTTCCAAAAGTCCGTATAGTTCCCCGATCGTGTTAGTAAAGAAAAAAAACGACACTTGGAGGGTCTGCGTTGATTACAGGCAATTAAACCAGATCTCCATCATGGATGCCTATCCGTTACCCCAAATTAATGCGATCCTGGACAAGCTAAAACAAGCCAAGTTCATATCGACCATTGATTTAAAGCAAGGGTATTGGCAGATACCATTGGACAAGGGGTCCCGAGCCTCTACCGCATTTACCGTGCCCGGACGAGGTTTGTTCCAGTGGAAAGTTCTGCCTTGTGGACTCAACTCGTCGGCGGCAACGTTCCAAAGGATGTTGGATTCGGTCTTAGGGCCTGAGATGGAACCTTATGCTTTTGCATACCTATACGACATTATTGTAGTAAGCAAGTCCTTTCAGGAACACCATCGACATTTGCAGGAAGTGTTTCATAGGCTCCAACAGGCTCACTTGCGGATTAACGGAGAAAAATGTACGTTTTGCAAGAAGGAGTTGAAATATCTGGGTCACGTCGTAAGCGACCAAGGAATCGCTACCGATCCCGACAAGGTGGCCACCGTCAAGGAACTCAAGGATCTCAGGAATGTGAAAGATCTGCGCCGGGTGGTACCGTCGTTTTATAAAGGATTTCTCCATTATCGCCACGCCTCTCACGAAATTATTGAAGAAAAACCAGGCCTGGGAATGGTCCGAAGCTCAACAAGAGGCGTTTACACACTTAAAAAGGAAACTCACAGAAGCTCCAGTACTGAAATGCCCAGATTTCGATCTACCCTTTACCCTACAGACTGATGCCAGCCATTTTGGCCTAGGGGTGGTACTATCGCAAAACACTAGGGGACAAGAACGGGTGATCGCGTATGGCAGTCGCACGTTGACCCCGCTAGAGACTAAATATTCGGTAACCGAAAAGGAGTGCTTAGCTATCTTGTGGGGAATACGGAAAATGAGGCCGTACTTAGAAGGGTATCATTTTACCGTGGTGACAGATCATCACTCGCTAAAATGGCTGCACTCGCTGGAGAACCCATCCGGGAGATTGGCCAGGTGGGCCATTGAATTGCAACAATACGATTTCGAAATACGATACCGAAAGGGGCCATGAACGTGGTAGCCGACGCCCTATCAAGAGATCCCTTACCAATACAAGAAAGCGACTTGTATGCCGTTTACGACAAACCGGAGGACTGGATTCGGACGAAGATTCGGGAGGTGCAAGCAAACCCTACCGAGTACCCGGAATACCAAGTGTTGGATGAAAAATTATACCGAAAATTCAACACACACCCGCTGTCCAAAAAGACGTCCCAATGGAAATGGTGCGTACCCTTCAACGAAAGGGAGGCAGTGATCCGAAACCATCACGACGCCGTTGCAGCAGGACATATGGGGGTGGCCAAAACCATAGCCCGAGTGACGCAGTTACACTATTGGCCAGGTATGCACCGGGACATAGCCAAGTACATCGGAAAATGTGCTACGTGCAGCGAGTACAAACCTTCGCAGCAAAAAGCTGGAGGTAAGATGTACACGACCCAGACTGAAAATCCCTGGGACGTGGTTTGCGTTGATTTCATGGGGCCATTCCCAAAGTCAATGAAAGGGAATACAATGCTGGTCGTCTTTACCGACAAATTTACTAAATGGGTGGAAGCCATACCTATGAGAGCCGCCTCAGCCACGGGGCTGATAAAGGGTTTCCGGAAAAAGATTATATATCAGTTCGGAGTACCAAGGACACTGCTATCCGACAATGGTTCCCAATTCACCAGCCTAGTATTTCGCGAGTTTTTGAAGGATGTAGGAATCCAGCAGAGGCTTACAGCACCCTACACTCCGCAGGAAAACCCTACGGAACGAGTAAACCGAGTGCTGAAGACGATGATAGCTCAATTCGTCCAGGATAACCATCGTTCTTGGGATGATCACTTGTCGGAACTTACATTCGCCATAAACACTAGCAAGCACCAATCAACAGGATTTACGCCAGCGTTCCTTAATTTTGGCCGGGAAATAAGGACGCCAAATCAAATCGAAGTACCAGTGGAAGGAGGGGGACCAGAAAACATTTCTGAAAGACAAGAAAGGTTGAAGGCGTTGTACTAACTCGTTGGGGAAAACCTGCAGCGGGCTTCAGAGATTCAAAGCAAGCACTATAACCTTAGGAAAAGGGCATGGAAACCAAAAACCGCCGATCTGGTCTACCAAAGAATTCGCGTTCTCTCATCGACACAAAAACAATTCACCGAGAAGTTGGCACCGCGTTATGAAGGGCCGTACAAAGTTACTAAGTTCGTGTTCCCAGTCATCGTGTTGTTACAAGGCGAAGAAAAAAATACCCGCCGGCGCCAACCCACGATCAAATGCCATATCCGAGACCTGAAGGGCAAGAGCAGCGAGGAGCAGGACAGCCAGTTAATAGCACTGTCGAGCCAAATAAAATCCCCCGGCGGCACCCCTAAAAATAATTGCGCGCCTAATGATTATTTTATTTTTATTCAAAAAACGACGGTGACTCAGACTGTTATAAAAGGAAACGCTCTCGTAAGCACTCAGTCATTCGTCAACAGTCAAGTGATATACTTCAAAGGAAATAAAATGAACCACGAAGAGAAGAGAAGTTTCGACGCCGCCACCAAAATCCGGAAGGATAAGCCGGTTATACAATCGATACTGGTTATTCCGACAAGGAAGCGAGAACCGCAAGGGAGCGCAGGGCAGAAGCAGTTATCCCGACGAGAACGCCACCCAACCCGTGGCGACCAGGAGAAAGCGGGGCCAAAGAATAAAAAGAAGCCGTCACCACACCAGAGGCGAGGGAAGGACCGACCAGGGTGGGAGGACAGACCCCCAGCCTAAGCGGAACCCAGTTTGGGCCGAGAAAGTAAGCAGCCCCGGCCAGCGACAGCAAGCGAGGTCGCACAAACCACCGGCAGGAAGGCATAGCGAGCCGCCTGGCCATCAGAACGCCGACAGGGAAGGAACAAGGACACCTTCACCCCCACCAAGGAAAACCATGACGAGGCCAACCCCGGAGTCGACACCAGGTGCCGAGGTAAATGCTTTTGTCGACCTGACGTTGTCCCCGGCAATAGAGGCAGCAGTACATGGAGACGGACTGCCCATAACCCCTGGCAGAAACCTGCCGCGCCTGGTAAACGGTGACGGGACCACAGCCTTGGTGTCAAGCGGCATGTGACCCTATATGACTGCCCCAGCATGGCCACAAATAATGGAACCAACAACGTCGACACAAATGTGGTTCCAACCAATAATGCCCCTCACCCATACGCTATTTTGCGTAAAGGGCGACCCACAACCCCAAGGTCCGGCGCCGGAGCAACAGGGACCCACCGGGACAAAGGTACTACCCGTCCCGATCCCATTAGACCCGTTCGCCGGGATCAACATAAAAGGGCATAGGCGATACAACGCCCACCACCGTCGGCAACGCCTCATTTTCCAACGGAGCTATGGCCGGGTAATGGCGGTAATAACGAAGCCAGGGGTGGCCCACCTGACGTACCAGGGGAAGCAGAAGACCGTAAGATTTTAAGAAGTGAAAACAAAAAAAAAGAAGGAGTTGTTAAATTAAGTTTTTTTTGCTATGAATTATTTTTAAGTTATTGGATAATGGATAATCTTTTTGTTTTGGAGCTTGAAGCTTATTTTTTAGTTTTTTTGTTATAATAAAAGAAAAGAAGAAAAAAAATTATAATAAATAATCCAAAAAAAAAAAAAAGTTTTGCTATCAAAGGAAACGAAAAAAAAAAACAAAAAAAAGGGGACAAGGACAAGACGAGGAAGTCCTCGTTTTCCAAAGAAGGGGGGAATTGTAATGACGCATTACAAACCTACAACAAAAACACTAACAAATTACATGCGTTCTTTCACTACACCGAGCATTGAGTTCACACTCCGTTCAACTTGGCCAAAACTCGGTGACATTAATTTGTAAAGGTGATTTTGTCATTCGCAAAAATATAATTCACACTAGGTTGCTACCAAAAGGTTGCCTAGTAGAACCGAACGAGACCAACAAAAACATCGGAAGAACACGAAGAAAAGGAAGAAAAAGAAGAAAGTTAAAAAGGAAGTTAAAGAGTGAACCGGACCGCAGAAACCAATTGGACTTCGATCGCCGCTAAGGAAGGACCAGTGGTAAGTAAGTTGGATATAAACAGAGGCTTCCCCCCACCAGAGGTAAGGGGCTTCTTGTGAAATATTCAAGGTTAATTAATTTACCAGCTTCGGCTGTGTGTTACCGGTTTCGGCCGTGTGTTACCAGCTTCGGCTGTGCGTTACCAGCTTCGGCTGTGTGTTACCGGTTTCGGCCGTGTGTTACCAGCTTCGGCTGTGTGTTACCAGCTTCGGCTATGCGTTACCAGCTTCGGCTGTGTGTTACCGGTTTCGGCTGTGTGTAACCAGCTTCGGCTGTGTGTTACCAGTTTCGGTAAGAGGCGATTCTCCGCGTAACGGCGGTTACCCCAGTCTGGACCGAATGGACAAAAGAGACGAACCCCGCGCCGCCTGCTGACTGACGCCATATCGTGTAGACTACTTGAGACTAGCAATACAAGCCGGAATCCAGATGAGAAGAAGTATTGCCAGAAATCTGAATTAAACAAAAAAAAAGTGTAAACCGACTAATGAAATAAACCCAAAACAATATACTTAATTACAAATAAAGACAAAGACCTACTGATGTTAAATTTTGGTGTTTTATTTAACTAACCCTGGACACCGTGAGCATACCCCAGCTGAGAAAATTTAAAACACCCTCACAAGGCAAAAAGAGAGCAACCGTCGAAGTTGGTTCTCTCTATTAGTTCTTTCTCGATGGCAGTACGTACCAAGCTAAAGCAATACAAATATTGCTTTTGCAGTACGATCGACAGCATTGATCGCAACATCAGCCATGCTGGCTTCAGCTTCCCACTCCCAGATTCGAAATCAATATGAAGAGTTTGCAATACAAAACATTATTTGTCCACAACCAGGTAACAGCTTCGAACATAAATGTATGTTGTATGTGTGTTAACAAGTTCTTCTTTTTTCCTTAATAGAATCAAGCATATTGACATCCAGCCCAGCAGCTTCTAACTCTAACAAAAAAAAAAAAACAGATTGAGTTCTAAGGAAAAATACTATTTAATGAAGGAAAGAAAGGCTGACGAAAAAATTGAAATTTTAAAAAGTTACACAACAAACAAATTGCAAAAATTAGATGATGCAGAACGAAGGAAGCTCGTTTGGAAAGAAAAGAAAAGTTGCTAAGAGAATTATTTAACCATAAACTTTATATGCATTTGCACTATGCCAAAGTTTATTAAATAATTCTCCTAGCAACTTTTCTTTTCTTCAATATATGATATGTGATGTTTTGTTTTAATGAATGAAATCAATGAAATGTGATGTTTTAAGTTCCTACTTACTTTTTGTTTGTTTGTTTTTTGTTTTTAATGTATGTAAATATTTATTTAGTTAAATATGAAATGTGGTGTTTTTGTTAATGAATGAAATCAATGAAATGTGATGTTTTAAGTTTCTTTTTACTTTTATTTTAATTATTTATTTTTATATTAATAAAAAAATGTATTTAAAGAGTACAAAAAGTTTTTTATACTTTAAATTATATGTCTATTGATTAAATCTTCCATTAACTGCTGCCGCCTTGAACTGCTTGAAGTTCCTGAATAAAGGCCCAACTATAATAGACATAAGCTAGCATATGGGCGCATAAGTAAACGTACGAATACAAAGAATCTAATACGTTTCGTTCAATTTTTCTCAGTTTCGTTAATTTAAGCAAACTTAAGCAAGAGCGATCCCAGTCGCTCACCGCATAAGTAAATCTGACAGTTTGGATCAAATACACACAGGCCAACTCCACTGCAGATAATTTCTCTCAGAATGTTTATCATAACCGGAAATCAGCCTCATAAACCTATTCATAGTGTGCGTGTCATTTCTCTTCTAATTTATAAAATTTCCCCAGAAAACTCATTAGGTATTTCTATGTATGCGTGAAAACACGTCAATTTTTCTTGTTGAATTCTTTCACATTACAAATACAGCAATGTAAACAAATGGGTTTTGGAGGGTGATACGTATGTTTTTGCATGACTATCTCATTCTGTGTATCTGTTGTGTATTCTGTCATTGGCTTGTCATTCTGTGGTGATTATTTGGTGGTTATTATTAAAGATAAAAAACAAAACAATAAAATGGAAAGCATTGCTGAATTTGAATTCGTTTTAATAGAAGGTGTCCGAAGAAATAAATGTCTTTATGACAAAAGGGACGCCTTCTATTTTAATAAATTAAAAAAAGAAAAGGCGTGGGGTGGAAGGCAATAGCTGAAGAATGCAATTCATAAAATATGTTATTTGCAAAAAGTATTTATGTAGGTGTTTTTATATTTTAGATTCAGAATGCAGGTTGCGGTGGAAGGCCCTCCGAGAAAGGTAGGTACTCGAGGGAACTAAGGAAGTTGAATAAACCTTTTGGAAGTGGCGCGGCAGAACATTGCGTTTGGGAGCTGATGGAGGAAATGGGTTTCCTAAAAGACTCCATGCAGCCAAGGAAGTAAGTAAACTTTACTTTATTGTGTTTAAATTTTAAAGATTAATAATTTATTTTTATTATTAAAGGACAATCTCCAACGAAATAAATGAAAATGAAAACGTTGAAACGGCACAATTTCTTAGTGATGATGGTGGTGCTACCCCAGAAGACTTTTCCACTGCCACAGCCTCATCAAAAAAAAGAAAGACAGCATTTGATGGCCTATGCGAAAAATTTGGCAAGGTAGTGGAAAAGCTTGATGGAAGTTTTGTCCCATCACACTCAATCACTGATAATGGGGATGAAGAGTTTCTATCATCCATCATGGCAATGATGCGAGCTCTGCCACCAGATGTAAAGGATGCATACAAGATCGAAATGCTGACGCGAGTTACCCAGCTACGGAGGAAGCATAGGTCATTTTTGAGTATTTAGTATTTAGTGTTTCTGTTTTGTTTTTTATTTTATTAAGTTTAAACAGTGAATTGTATTTATTTGTATTTTTATATAGTTTTAAAGTTTTTTTTGTTATTTTTTTTTTGTAATAAAATGAATTGCTAGTTTGTATTTTTGTATAGTTTTAAAGTTTTTTTTTGTTATTTTTTGTGTAATAAAATGAATTGGTACTTATTTAAAAGTTAAAAGAAATAGTTTTCTATTTGCTACAAAAATGAAACAAATTGAAAAGAGGTGAGTCATTTACTGGAATAAACAGGACTACAAGAATCTATACAAGTAGACAAATCGTTCAACGGACAAAATTTTTCTGCAGCAATGGAAAGTAGACTTTATGTGGTACCGAACTTTTACATTCATGATATGTAATTGTCAAGAAATTAAAAAACTAACACGATTTAAGCTCAAACAAACTTTATTGTATTTTAGTTGGCTTAAATTTTCGTTTAGTTTTACAACTTAAATAGATTAATTATAAAAATAATTAGATTATGTATGTGCCGGTGCTGTCTTCTCGTCCGAAAAATCCAGGAAAAAAATGATAGAAAAAATAATATGGCTGTCTCTTGGTTTCCGGCATGTTGTGCCAACGTAAAATAAAAAATAAAAAATGGCTTACCAAGATTGGTAAAGAATGGCAGCAGCCAGGAAAAGAGTCTTAAGTGGTTTTGTTTGTGTTATTTTCTTACATTCTCCCCCTCGGTACATTTGCTAAATGTACCCTCTCCATTGCACACTTCTAACTTAGCTAGTTTTATCGCTGGTCTTTCGTACATATATGCCGGTCATAGTTTGTGCTGAGGCACTGCGGACTTGGTTGTCCTTACCTGGGAATACTTCAACAACTCTTCCCTTTTGCCACTGGTTGCGTGGACTTCTTTCGTCAATCACCAAAACTAAGTCTCCAACTGTTAGCGGGTTGGCTGGTTGATTCCATTTTTCTCTTCTAGTTACTGTGGGTAAATATTCGACGATCCAGCGCTTCCAAAAGTGTCTTGCGTGGAGCTGAGACATTAGTACGCTAGTCTTGAGTAACTTGGCATCATCACTAAATTCTCCCAATGGAACCATTCCTCCAGGTGACTGTCGAAGAAAATGGTTGGGAGTTAGGGCTTCCGACTGTTCACTATCAATGGGTAAGTATGTAAGCGGGCGGGAATTTATCATGTCCCCGACTTCCATTAAAAAGCTACGGAAAAGCTCATCGTTAGGTTTGTAACGGTTAACATTGCTTACCGCGTATAGGGCTATCTTAACTGATTTTATGAGGCTCTCACAGCATCCATTAATATGTGGGGAGGCAGGGGGGTTAAAATGCAACTCCAGTTCCGAGGTTACAAACTGATTCGCAATGCATTGATGGTCGATTGGTTTTAAGGTTGTCTTCAGTAACTTTTCCGCTCCAATGAAATTTGTTCCACGATCGCTGAACATTTTTCTTACGGTCCCTCTTCGACATAAAAAATTTCTATAACAGAGAATGAATGAGTCCGTACTACAGGTATAGGCAATTTCAATGTGGATTGCTCTGGTTACCAGACACGTGAAGAGGCAAATCCACCTCTTTTCTATCTTACGACCATGGACAATGTCAAATGGACCACCGTAATCAACTGCAGTGTACGAAAAGGGTGGTGTAAATGCTGATACTCGAACTTGTGGTAAAATTGCCATTTCAGGAGGGGTGGCCTTGGCTAAATTCATCTTGCAGCGAAAACAGTGTTTCCTCCCGCGTTTCAGCAGTTGTCGTAGTTTCGAAATGAAATATTTTTTTCTTAATTCGTTCACGACAGATTTGTGGTTGATATGTCGAAATTTCTCATGATAATGACGTATTAAGAGTCTTGTTGCTCGATTATTGTCGGGGAGTATTACTGGACGTCTTGTGTATATGTTCAGCCACTTTGCATTATCAATTCGACTCATGGATCTCATTACTCCGTTTTCGTCTAAATAGGGTTTCATTGAGAGTATGATACTCGAACACTGGGCTGTCTTCTTTGCAACGTTTCTCGGTGATGAAGCGAATTCCAATTCCGATGATAACGATTCTGCTTGAATATGCCTGTAGACAACACGCTCTGCTCGTTCGAGTTCTTCGGAGGACAAGGCTATGTTTTCTCTTTTTATACCACGTAATGCGTCCATGTAGCGGCAAACATATGCTGTGACCCTCAGCAACTTGCCCCAGCTTTCAAATTTACTTGTAGGGATTACTGACACTACTTCGGAAATAGCATGATAATTTTCTCGAGATGGATATGGCCAGTCTTCTTCCTTCATGTACAGAAATTGTGGACCCTGCATCCAACGATCATTCATATCTAGTGATGGCCCTTTCTTCCACTTCGTTGCATCATCTGCTGGGTTCATTTCGGACGGCACGTACCTCCAATCAGCAATGTTTGTGATTTCTTGGATCTCCTCTATTCTGAACGCTACAAATTGGCCTTTTACTGCTTTGGCATCGGAGTTCAACCAACTCAAAACAGTTGCAGAGTCTGACCACAGTACAATCTTGTTGAGATGAATAGAAAGTGATTGACGAATGCTATCGGCGAATCTGACTCCAATGGCTGCTGCTTCGAGTTCCAATCTCGGTATTGACATGAGTTTAATAGGTGCTACCTTCGTTTTTGAACCGATAAGTGAGCACATAATCCTTTCACCTTGGACTCTTAGATATGCTACTGCAGCACTGCAATTCTTGCTGGCATCAACAAATACGTGGAACTGAGTCTCGGAGATTTCCCATGCTGTCCCAGCTGCATAACATTTTGGGATTAAAACAGATTGCACTTTCTGTAGTTCACGTAACCAGCGTAACCAGTCTTCTTGAAGTTCGTCTAAGATCTCATCATCCCAACTAACTCTGGACCGCCATACATCTTGCATTAAAACTTTCAAATAACTCGTAAAATGGCCAATTAAACCCAGAGGATCGAAGATCGACATCATGTTTCTTAGCATCTTGCGCTTAGTTGGTTTTATGGCACCGTTGAGGACTTCTTGGTTTCCTTTGTTAAACTTTAAAGAGAAAGTAAACGAGTCACTCTCGGTATCCCACCACATCCCAAGAACTTTCTCAGTGGAGTACTTTGGTTCTTTATCAAGATCGGTTCGATTATCTGGCGTTGACGTAATTTCATTCATCGCAGCCGTCACTTCTCTTGAGTTGGACTTCCATTTTCGAATGTGAAACCCACCAGCGGAGTGAATCATCTTTACATCCTTAGCAAGGGTTATTGCTTCCTCTGAAGTATTAACACTGTCCAGTAAATCGTCAACGTAATGATTATTGGTAATTGCTTCTACGGCTCGAGGGTACTCTTCAATAAACCTTTCGGCGTTTTTATTTTTCACAAATTGAGCGCAGCTTGGGGAACAAGTCGCGCCAAACGTCATGACTTGTGTGATGTATACTGCTACGCCAGTACCATCATCCCATAAAAATCTACAGGCATGTCGATCCTCGGGTGAAATCTCTATCTGGTGGAACATCTTTGCTATGTCTCCACTGATGGCCACACCATTCTGTCTAAACCTCAGAAGAATACCGAAAAGTGAGGAAAGTTGATCAGGCCCCTTTACTAAAAACGAGTTAAGACACACTCCATTAACCTTAGCCGCTGCATCCCAGACTACCCTTACTTTTTCGGGTTTATTAGGACTGGACACAGGAAAGAGTGGCAGATACCAGATCCGCTTATGTTCTTCATTTAACTCCTTGGGTGATAACTTTCGGACATAACCTCTCTTCATATAGCTTTCCATTTGTTGATTCATACTGTTTCTTAATGATGGAGATTTTTGGAGTTTTCGATCAAGTGCTAGTTGCCTGAGTTTGGCCATGGGCATACTATCTGGTAGCACAGGATCATCGTATCGCCAAAGAAGCCCGATCTTAAATCGTTCCCCATTCAACATAGCTGTCTTCTCCATGATGTCTTTAGCTCGACGTTCATCTTTGGACGTGACTTCATAAGAAGGTATCTTCACACCCAGGCTATCCACTGCGAAGAAACATCTCATCATCTCGCTTAGATTCTCATCATCTTGTTCAGCATATTCTTGGATATGATAATTTATACTTTGGCTTTGGGACGAGCTTCGCGATCCAAACACAGACCATCCCAATTTGTTCTTGGTGGCCACAGGATCATTTTGACCAGCTATTCTGGTTTTACTTGGAAGATCAAGATGCCAGTCACTTATTCCAATCATAATTCTTGGTTGTTCTCTAAAGTATGAAGTCACTGGAAGGCCACGGAGATGAGGATGCTTGCTTGCTAATTCTTCATAGTTGAGAGTCTGCTTTGGTAAGTTAAGCTCTTGAATGGTGTGTGCCAGAGGAATTGCGTACTCCTTTGCGCCATTGTAAGCCCCAGATATGAACATTGACACCTTTTTAGATTCCTCTTGCCGACGGACATTTGCTGTCCATTTAAGATGCAAAATAACTTTGGGCCCGGTAAGACCCAATTGATTGGCTACACTGTCTTCGATTCTAGTTCCACTAGATCCAACATCTAGAAAGGCCATAGTTGTTACCTTCTTGTTGCCGTGTCGTAAGGTCACTGGGATGTATTGAAACTGGAAACAATCACATTCATTAGTATGGCTATTTTGAGAAGTAACTACCATAGGAGGGTTTACGATACCATCGACGACTTGGTGCATTAGTGGGTGGTGTCTTCTTTTGCAACCAGAGACGTCACATCTGACCGCCTTCTTACATACAAAAGGATACTTCATTGTATGGACGGACGGTCAAACACTGACGACAGAGTTTCAGTTCTTTCACCTTCTCCCATCTAGCTAAAGAGTTCATTTCTTTGAACTCTTCACAGCACTCAAGGCTTTTGCACTTCTTACCACATACTAAACATTCTGCATTTTGTTTGGTTTGAACGTGAACGTTGACTCTAGCCTCTTTAATCGTCCTATCATTTCGCCCTGTTTCTCTTTTGATGGCAGAATTGAACACTGGCCATGTCATATCTGAACTGGTTAATACTTCAAAAACCTTCTGCGTTTCCAATTGTAGCCATGTGCCGAACGCCAATACACCCCGAGTTTGGCTTTCCAAAGAATATGTAGCCCACTTCATCTTCATATCATTGGTGAGTTTCTTCAAAAGCTCCTTAAGAAGTAAAGGGTTGTCATATTGCTCTTCAAGATTCGAGGCCTTCATCACTGCGTTGAGATTCGTTACAGCCGTTGAAAATTCAACGATAGACTCTAACTTCTCTGCTTTGACTGCAGGAATTTTATTCTGCAAAATAATATTTGGTTGCCCGAAGGCCATCTGCAAACAAATCATTATTTGCGGCACACATGACGGCTCAACTAATTGGCTTGAAACTAATTCACGTGCTCTCCCCTCAGAGCCCTTTGGAAACGCATTATATTTTCCTCTACGCTGAATCCGCATGCTTGAGTTGATTGCTCATACATGCGCTTGAAGAGTGGCCATTCCTCTGGGCTACCGGTGAACGTTGGAAGCTCTTTATAAATTTTTCTTGCAGCTAGTTGCCTCGGGTCTAGTTGTGGTATGTTGAAATACGTTGTTGACGACAGTGGAGCTGGTGTGAAAGCTGATTTGAACGCTGGATTCGCTGAGGTGAACGATGGAACTGCTGAAGCGAACGCTGTTGTCGCTGAAGTGAACACTGGAGTCATCGAAGTGAACGCTGTAGTCATCGAGGTGAACGGTTGCTGTGGTATGAACGCTGGAGCTGTTGGCTTGAAGGTAGATGCTGTTGGTTTGAAAGCTGATGCTGTTGGTTTGAAAGCTGATGCTGTTGGTTTGAAAGCTGAATCTGCTACTTTAACAGCAGATGGTTTGAACGCGGAACTGGTGAAGTGATCACGGTTCGACCTCGTTGTTGATCGCCTGCCTTACAATCGCCGGCCGTCGACTTCTTCATCACTCGTCTCGTCTGATAGCTCCTTAAAAAGTTCCTCTTGACGTTTAATAAGCTCTTCATCTTATCGCAAGTTATCGCGTTGTTCTTTGAGGAGGTCCCTTTGTTGTTGCAAAAGATTAAAACGTAGACTTCGTTGTGACGACCGGCTGTTAATGGACGAGATCGATCGTCTGCCGGCTTCACTTCCCTCTGTTGCCTCATTCAGTTGTAACATTGGATCTGGAAGCGGATTCCCCTCACTATCTTCATACACCCCTATTAATTTTATATACCTAACCATTTTTTTATATGAGCTGTCAATTGTTGTCTGACGCTTTTTATACAAAACATTACGCTCGACTTCTTTAATTTTCAGAATAATTTTTTGGTGCAGTGCATCAATTTTTCTCATATGAATAACTGAACAATCATCGCAAAACCACTTAAATAATTCCTCCGCCCGACTACTACTTATATCTACGCAATCTAAATGAAACCATTGTTTACATACCCCATCGCACAGAACCATCTGGTCGTTGTAGCGTTGATCACAAATTTTACATCTCGCATCTCGATGTCGATTTTGGGATCCCTTTTGAGTGGACTGCTGCTCATTCAATGCCTGCTGCTGTTGCTGTTCATTCAATGCCTGCTGGTGTTGCTGCGGCTGAGCATTGAGTTCTTGCGCAGGATTGTCTTGAGGCGCTTCTTCTTGTTGCGACGAAGACATCTTATGGCACGCGGACACGATTTGAAAACTTTATTGCCAGAAAATTTAAGATTTTGTCAAGAAATTAAAAAACTAACACGATTTAAGCTCAAACAAACTTTATTGTATTTTAGTTGGCTTAAATTTTCGTTTAGTTTTACAACTTAAATAGATTAATTATAAAAATAATTAGATTATGTATGTGCCGGTGCTGTCTTCTCGTCCGAAAAATCCAGGAAAAAAATGATAGAAAAAATAATATGGCTGTCTCTTGGTTTCCGGCATGTTGTGCCAACGTAAAATAAAAAATAAAAAATGGCTTACCAAGATTGGTAAAGAATGGCAGCAGCCAGGCAAAGAGTCTTAAGTGGTTTTGTTTGTGTTATTTTCTTACAGTAATGTATGCAAGCATGATAAAGTTGTGCAATGCATGTCAAAGGAAGGTTTTGCAGAAAAGTAGATAAATAAAAGATACACTTTAGGGATCCTTTTTTTGCATTTATTTATTTCAGTTTTCAAACAAAAAATCACGAAGATTGTTTCTTATCGTGGTTGATGTTTTGCCACCATATTGATGAATGTTTGGCGATGGTGCTATTGATGGAATATTTGTGTTTACTTCTGTTCGCCATAATCCATCATGCCGTTGACCATCACAATCCTCCCAATCTACATAATAGGTGGGACAATAACCCTCATTTTCTTTGTTTAGCATTATAAAATTATGAAGAGCAATACATGCTAAAATAATTTTCTCCGCGTTTTCTGGAAGCATATGCAACGTCGTTAACAAAATTCACCAACGGGCCACCAATATTCCAAAGGAATTTTCAATTGTGCGACGAGCGCGAGAAAACCTTTTGTTAAAATTTTCTTCTTTTGGTTGAAGAAGGGTTCCGGGATATGGTCGCATAAGATTTGTGCCCAATGGGAAAGCAGCATCGCCCACAAAGTAATGCGGGATTTGAACTGGTGAGTCCGGCAAGTTTTTCGGCTGAGGAATTGGAAGTTTATTTCCCAAAAGTTTCTTTCCAAAACAACTGACCTGAAGGATTCCTAGTCAGAAATAAAATGTTATTCATAGGTAAGAACATTAGGAAAAAGAGTTTTGGTTTTTTACCACCGTCGCTTTGGCTTCCATACGCTCCAATGTCAATGTGAGTGAAGCAATATTTCGCATCGCAAACGGCCATAAGAACAATGCTGAAGAACTTCTTATAATTGAAGTACTGACTTCCACTATTGGGTGGACATCTTAGGGCAAAATGTTTGCCATCGATTGACCCAAGACAATTGGGCATGTTCCACAAAGTCCAGAAGTCGTCAGTAATCATTTCAAAATCTTGGGTACTGGGTTCAGACACATAGATTGGGTACAAAGCCTTCCACAATAGCTCTGCCGTTTCCAGTACTATTGGCCGAATAGTTTCTTTCCCTAACTTAAACGACCAGGCCAATGGCTGAAAAGAGGTGCCTTGTGACAAGTAATTAAAGAAAGTAAGCAGTGAATAAGATGTGAAAGCATTTTTCATGAAGTGAACTTACAGAAGGAGGACAGCCAGCCGAAATTCGGGTGAAACTGGTTCTCTTATAGACGTTTTTAGCATGTGTGGTGACAACAAATTAAGGAGCAAATTGTACAGTACAGGACGCATTCTTGTGTAAATAAAAAATTGGCCACTATCAAGCTCTTTGATTTTTAAAAAGGTAACATGGAAAAAACCATTCCTTCTCCTGTCCCTGTTTATTTCTCGAACAGCACAAGAACGTTTCATTCTTTTTTTAAGTAGATCGTCCATTTCTTTCAAAACACAAAGTCCTTCCCGTGGCGACCAGGAGAAAGCGGGGCCAAAGAATAAAAAGAAGCCGTCACCACACCAGAGGCGAGGGAAGGACCGACCAGGGTGGGAGGACAGACCCCCAGCCTAAGCGGAACCCAGTTTGGGCCGAGAAAGTAAGCAGCCCCGGCCAGCGACAGCAAGCGAGGTCGCACAAACCACCGGCAGGAAGGCATAGCGAGCCGCCTGGCCATCAGAACGCCGACAGGGAAGGAACAAGGACACCTTCACCCCCACCAAGGAAAACCATGACGAGGCCAACCCCGGAGTCGACACCAGGTGCCGAGGTAAATGCTTTTGTCGACCTGACGTTGTCCCCGGCAATAGAGGCAGCAGTACATGGAGACGGACTGCCCATAACCCCTGGCAGAAACCTGCCGCGCCTGGTAAACGGTGACGGGACCACAGCCTTGGTGTCAAGCGGCATGGTACCCTATATGACTGCCCCAGCATGGCCACAAATAATGGAACCAACAACGTCGACACAAATGTGGTTCCAACCAATAATGCCCCTCACCCATACGCTATTTTGCGTAAAGGGCGACCCACAACCCCAAGGTCCGGCGCCGGAGCAACAGGGACCCACCGGGACAAAGGTACTACCCGTCCCGATCCCATTAGACCCGTTCGCCGGGATCAACATAAAAGGGCATAGGCGATACAACGCCCACCACCGTCGGCAACGCCTCATTTTCCAACGGAGCTATGGCCGGGTAATGGCGGTAATAACGAAGCCAGGGGTGGCCCACCTGACGTACCAGGGGAAGCAGAAGACCGTAAGATTTTAAGAAGTGAAAACAAAAAAAAAGAAGGAGTTGTTAAATTAAGTTTTTTTTGCTATGAATTATTTTTAAGTTATTGGATAATGGATAATCTTTTTGTTTTGGAGCTTGAAGCTTATTTTTTAGTTTTTTTGTTATAATAAAAGAAAAGAAGAAAAAAAATTATAATAAATAATCCAAAAAAAAAAAAAAGTTTTGCTATCAAAGGAAACGAAAAAAAAACAAAAAAAAGGGGACAAGGACAAGACGAGGAAGTCCTCGTTTTCCAAAGAAGGGGGGAATTGTAATGACGCATTACAAACCTACAACAAAAACACTAACAAATTACATGCGTTCTTTCACTACACCGAGCATTGAGTTCACACTCCGTTCAACTTGGCCAAAACTCGGTGACATTAATTTGTAAAGGTGATTTTGTCATTCGCAAAAATATAATTCACACTAGGTTGCTACCAAAAGGTTGCCTAGTAGAACCGAACGAGACCAACAAAAACATCGGAAGAACACGAAGAAAAGGAAGAAAAAGAAGAAAGTTAAAAAGGAAGTTAAAGAGTGAACCGGACCGCAGAAACCAATTGGACTTCGATCGCCGCTAAGGAAGGACCAGTGGTAAGTAAGTTGGATATAAACAGAGGCTTCCCCCCACCAGAGGTAAGGGGCTTCTTGTGAAATATTCAAGGTTAATTAATTTACCAGCTTCGGCTGTGTGTTACCAGCTTCGGCTGTGCGTTACCAGCTTCGGCTGTGTGTTACCGGTTTCGGCCGTGTGTTACCAGCTTCGGCTGTGTGTTACCAGCTTCGGCTATGCGTTACCAGCTTCGGCTGTGTGTTACCGGTTTCGGCTGTGTGTAACCAGCTTCGGCTGTGTGTTACCAGTTTCGGTAAGAGGCGATTCTCCGCGTAACGGCGGTTACCCCAGTCTGGACCGAATGGACAAAAGAGACGAACCCCGCGCCGCCTGCTGACTGACGCCATATCGTGTAGACTACTTGAGACTAGCAATACAAGCCGAAATCCAGATGAGAAGAAGTATTGCCAGAAATCTGAATTAAACAAAAAAAAATGTTAACCGACTAATGAAATAAACCCAAAACAATATACTTAATTACAAATAAAGACAAAGACCTACTGATGTTAAATTTTGGTGTTTTATTTAACTAACCCTGGACACCGTGAGCATACCCCAGCTGAGAAAATTTAAAACACCCTCACAAGGCAAAAAGAGAGCAACCGTCGAAGTTGGTTCTCTCTATTAGTTCTTTCTCGATGGCAGTACGTACCAAGCTAAAGCAATACAAATATTGCTTTTGCAGTACGATCGACAGCATTGATCGCAACATCAGCCATGCTGGCTTCAGCTTCCCACTCCCAGATTCGAAATCAATATGAAGAGTTTGCAATACAAAACATTATTTGTCCACAACCAGGTAACAGCTTCGAACATAAATGTATGTTGTATGTGTGTTAACAAGTTCTTCTTTTTTCCTTAATAGAATCAAGCATATTGACATCCAGCCCAGCAGCTTCTAACTCTAACAAAAAAAAAAAAACAGATTGAGTTCTAAGGAAAAATACTATTTAATGAAGGAAAGAAAGGCTGACGAAAAAATTGAAATTTTAAAAAGTTACACAACAAACAAATTGCAAAAATTAGATGATGCAGAACGAAGGAAGCTCGTTTGGAAAGAAAAGAAAAGTTGCTAAGAGAATTATTTAACCATAAACTTTATATGCATTTGCACTATGCCAAAGTTTATTAAATAATTCTCCTAGCAACTTTTCTTTTCTTCAATATATGATATGTGATGTTTTGTTTTAATGAATGAAATCAATGAAATGTGATGTTTTAAGTTCCTACTTACTTTTTGTTTGTTTGTTTTTTGTTTTTAATGTATGTAAATATTTATTTAGTTAAATATGAAATGTGGTGTTTTTGTTAATGAATGAAATCAATGAAATGTGATGTTTTAAGTTTCTTTTTACTTTTATTTTAATTATTTATTTTTATATTAATAAAAAAATGTATTTAAAGAGTACAAAAAGTTTTGTATACTTTAAATTATATGTCTATTGATTAAATCTTCCATTAACTGCTGCCGCCTTGAACTGCTTGAAGTTCCTGAATAAAGGCCCAACTATAATAGACATAAGCTAGCATATGGGCGCATAAGTAAACGTACGAATACAAAGAATCTAATACGTTTCGTTCAATTTTTCTCAGTTTCGTTAATTTAAGCAAACTTAAGCAAGAGCGATCCCAGTCGCTCACCGCATAAGTAAATCTGACAGTTTGGATCAAATACACACAGGCCAACTCCACTGCAGATAATTTCTCTCAGAATGTTTATCATAACCGGAAATCAGCCTCATAAACCTATTCATAGTGTGCGTGTCATTTCTCTTCTAATTTATAAAATTTCCCCAGAAAACTCATTAGGTATTTCTATGTATGCGTGAAAACACGTCAATTTTTCTTGTTGAATTCTTTCACATTACAAATACAGCAATGTAAACAAATGGGTTTTGGAGGGTGATACGTATGTTTTTGCATGACTATCTCATTCTGTGTATCTGTTGTGTATTCTGTCATTGGCTTGTCATTCTGTGGTGATTATTTGGTGGTTATTATTAAAGATAAAAAACAAAACAATAAAATGGAAAGCATTGCTGAATTTGAATTCGTTTTAATAGAAGGTGTCCGAAGAAATAAATGTCTTTATGACAAAAGGGACGCCTTCTATTTTAATAAATTAAAAACAGAAAAGGCGTGGGGTGGAAGGCAATAGCTGAAGAATGCAATTCATAAAATATGTTATTTGCAAAAAGTATTTATGTAGGTGTTTTTATATTTTAGATTCAGAATGCAGGTTGCGGTGGAAGGCCCTCCGAGAAAGGTAGGTACTCGAGGGAACTAATTAAGTTGAATAAACCTTCTGGAAGTGGCGCGGCAGAACATTGCGTTTGGGAGCTGATGGAGGAAATGGGTTTCCTAAAAGACTCCATGCAGCCAAGGAAGTAAGTAAACTTTACTTTATTGTGTTTAAATTTTAAAGATTAATAATTTATTTTTATTATTAAAGGACAATCTCCAACGAAATAAATGAAAATGAAAACGTTGAAACGGCACAATTTCTTAGTGATGATGGTGGTGCTACCCCAGAAGACTTTTCCACTGCCACAGCCTCATCAAAAAAAAGAAAGACAGCATTTGATGGCCTATGCGAAAAATTTGGCAAGGTAGTGGAAAAGCTTGATGGAAGTTTTGTCCCATCACACTCAATCACTGATAATGGGGATGAAGAGTTTCTATCATCCATCATGGCAATGATGCGAGCTCTGCCACCAGATGTAAAGGATGCATACAAGATCGAAATGCTGACGCGAGTTACCCAGCTACGGAGGAAGCATAGGTCATTTGTGAGTATTTAGTATTTAGTGTTTCTGTTTTGTTTTTTATTTTATTAAGTTTAAACAGTGAATTGTATTTATTTGTATTTTTATATAGTTTTAAAGTTTTTTTTGTTATTTTTTTTTTGTAATAAAATGAATTGCTAGATTGTATTTTTGTATAGTTTTAAAGTTTTTTTTTGTTATTTTTTGTGTAATAAAATGAATTGGTACTTATTTAAAAGTTAAAAGAAATAGTTTTCTATTTGCTACAAAAATGAAACAAATTGAAAAGAGGTGAGTCATTTACTGGAATAAACAGGACTACAAGAATCTATACAAGTAGACAAATCGTTCAACGGACAAAATTTTTCTGCAGCAATGGAAAGTAGACTTTATGTGGTACCGAACTTTTACATTCATGATATGTAATTGTCAAGAAATTAAAAAACTAACACGATTTAAGCTCAAACAAACTTTATTGTATTTTAGTTGGCTTAAATTTTCGTTTAGTTTTACAACTTAAATAGATTAATTATAAAAATAATTAGATTATGTATGTGCCGGTGCTGTCTTCTCGTCCGAAAAATCCAGGAAAAAAATGATAGAAAAAATAATATGGCTGTCTCTTGGTTTCCGGCATGTTGTGCCAACGTAAAATAAAAAATAAAAAATGGCTTACCAAGATTGGTAAAGAATGGCAGCAGCCAGGAAAAGAGTCTTAAGTGGTTTTGTTTGTGTTATTTTCTTACATTCTCCCCCTCGGTACATTTGCTAAATGTACCCTCTCCATTGCACACTTCTAACTTAGCTAGTTTTATCGCTGGTCTTTCGTACATATATGCCGGTCATAGTTTGTGCTGAGGCACTGCGGACTTGGTTGTCCTTACCTGGGAATACTTCAACAACTCTTCCCTTTTGCCACTGGTTGCGTGGACTTCTTTCGTCAATCACCAAAACTAAGTCTCCAACTGTTAGCGGGTTGGCTGGTTGATTCCATTTTTCTCTTCTAGTTACTGTGGGTAAATATTCGACGATCCAGCGCTTCCAAAAGTGTCTTGCGTGGAGCTGAGACATTAGTACACTAGTCTTGAGTAACTTGGCATCATCACTAAATTCTCCCAATGGAACCATTCCTCCAGGTGACTGTCGAAGAAAATGGTTGGGAGTTAGGGCTTCCGACTGTTCACTATCAATGGGTAAGTATGTAAGCGGGCGGGAATTTATCATGTCCCCGACTTCCATTAAAAAGCTACGGAAAAGCTCATCGTTAGGTTTGTAACGGTTAACATTGCTTACCGCGTATAGGGCTATCTTAACTGATTTTATGAGGCTCTCACAGCATCCATTAATATGTGGGGAGGCAGGGGGGTTAAAGTGCCACTCCAGTTCCGAGGTTACAAACTGATTCGCAATGCATTGATGGTCGATTGGTTTTAAGGTTGTCTTCAGTAACTTTTCCGCTCCAATGAAATTTGTTCCACGATCGCTGAACATTTTTCTTACGGTCCCTCTTCGACATAAAAAATTTCTATAACAGAGAATGAATGAGTCCGTACTACAGGTATAGGCAATTTCAATGTGGATTGCTCTGGTTACCAGACACGTGAAGAGGCAAATCCACCTCTTTTCTATCTTACGACCATGGACAATGTCAAATGGACCACCGTAATCAACTGCAGTGTACGAAAAGGGTGGTGTAAATGCTGATACTCGAACTTGTGGTAAAATTGCCATTTCAGGAGGGGTGGCCTTGGCTAAATTCATCTTGCAGCGAAAACAGTGTTTCCTCACGCGTTTCAGCAGTTGTCGTAGTTTCGGAATGAAATATTTTTTTCTTAATTCGTTCACGACAGATTTGTGGTTGATATGTCGAAATTTCTCATGATAATGACGTATTAAGAGTCTTGTTGCTCGATTATTGTCGGGGAGTATTACTGGACGTCTTGTGTATATGTTCAGCCACTTTGCATTATCAATTCGACTCATGGATCTCATTACTCCGTTTTCGTCTAAATAGGGTTTCATTGAGAGTATGATACTCGAACACTGGGCTGTCTTCTTTGCAACGTTTCTCGGTGATGAAGCGAATTCCAATTCCGATGATAACGATTCTGCTTGAATATGCCTGTAGACAACACGCTCTGCTCGTTCGAGTTCTTCGGAGGACAAGGCTATGTTTTCTCTTTTTATACCACGTAATGCGTCCATGTAGCGGCAAACATATGCTGTGACCCTCAGCAACTTGCCCCAGCTTTCAAATTTACTTGTAGGGATTACTGACACTACTTCGGAAATAGCATGATAATTTTCTCGAGATGGATATGGCCAGTCTTCTTCCTTCATGTACAGAAATTGTGGACCCTGCATCCAACGATCATTCATATCTAGTGATGGCCCTTTCTTCCACTTCGTTGCATCATCTGCTGGGTTCATTTCGGACGGCACGTACCTCCAATCAGCAATGTTTGTGATTTCTTGGATCTCCTCTATTCTGAACGCTACAAATTGGCCTTTTACTGCTTTGGCATCGGAGTTCAACCAACTCAAAACAGTTGCAGAGTCTGACCACAGTACAATCTTGTTGAGATGAATAGAAAGTGATTGACGAATGCTATCGGCGAATCTGACTCCAATGGCTGCTGCTACGAGTTCCAATCTCGGTATTGACATGAGTTTAATAGGTGCTACCTTCGTTTTTGAACCGATAAGTGAGCACATAATCCTTTCACCTTGGACTCTTAGATATGCTACTGCAGCACTGCAATTCTTGCTGGCATCAACAAATACGTGGAACTGAGTCTCGGAGATTTCCCATGCTGTCCCAGCTGCATAACATTTTGGGATTAAAACAGATTGCACTTTCTGTAGTTCACGTAACCAGCGTAACCAGTCTTCTTGAAGTTCGTCTAAGATCTCATCATCCCAACTAACTCTGGACCGCCATACATCTTGCATTAAAACTTTCAAATAACTCGTAAAATGGCCAATTAAACCCAGAGGATCGAAGATCGACATCATGTTTCTTAGCATCTTGCGCTTAGTTGGTTTTATGGCACCGTTGAGGACTTCTTGCTTTCCTTTGTTAAACTTTAAAGAGAAAGTAAACGAGTCACTCTCGGTATCCCACCACATCCCAAGAACTTTCTCAGTGGAGTACTTTGGTTCTTTATCAAGATCGGTTCGATTATCTGGCGTTGACGTAATTTCATTCATCGCAGCCGTCACTTCTCTTGAGTTGGACTTCCATTTTCGAATGTGAAACCCACCAGCGGAGTGAATCATCTTTACATCCTTAGCAAGGGTTATTGCTTCCTCTGAAGTATTAACACTGTCCAGTAAATCGTCAACGTAATGATTATTGGTAATTGCTTCTACGGCTCGAGGGTACTCTTCAATAAACCTTTCGGCGTTTTTATTTTTCACAAATTGAGCGCAGCTTGGGGAACAAGTCGCGCCAAACGTCATGACTTGTGTGATGTATACTGCTACGCCAGTACCATCATCCCATAAAAATCTACAGGCATGTCGATCCTCGGGTGAAATCTCTATCTGGTGGAACATCTCTGCTATGTCTCCACTGATGGCCACACCATTCTGTCTAAACCTCAGAAGAATACCGAAAAGTGAGGGAAGTTGATCAGGCCCCTTTACTAAAAACGAGTTAAGACACACTCCATTAACCTTAGCCGCTGCATCCCAGACTACCCTTACTTTTTCGGGTTTATTAGGACTGGACACAGGAAAGAGTGGCAGATACCAGATCCGCTTATGTTCTTCATTTAACTCCTTGGGTGATAACTTTCGGACATAACCTCTCTTCATATAGCTTTCCATTTGTTGATTCATACTGTTTCTTAATGATGGAGATTTTTGGAGTTTTCGATCAAGTGCTAGTTGCCTGAGTTTGGCCATGGGCATACTATCTGGTAGCACAGGATCATCGTATCGCCAAAGAAGCCCGATCTTAAATCGTTCCCCATTCAACATAGCTGTCTTCTCCATGATGTCTTTAGCTCGACGTTCATCTTTGGACGTGACTTCATAAGAAGGTATCTTCACACCCAGGCTATCCACTGCGAAGAAACATCTCATCATCTCGCTTAGATTCTCATCATCTTGTTCAGCATATTCTTGGATATGATAATTTATACTTTGGCTTTGGGACGAGCTTCGCGATCCAAACACAGACCATCCCAATTTGTTCTTGGTGGCCACAGGATCATTTTGACCAGCTATTCTGGTTTTACTTGGAAGATCAAGATGCCAGTCACTTATTCCAATCATAATTCTTGGTTGTTCTCTAAAGTATGAAGTCACTGGAAGGCCACGGAGATGAGGATGCTTGCTTGCTAATTCTTCATAGTTGAGAGTCTGCTTTGGTAAGTTAAGCTCTTGAATGGTGTGTGCCAGAGGAATTGCGTACTCCTTTGCGCCATTGTAAGCCCCAGATATGAACATTGACACCTTTTTAGATTCCTCTTGCCGACGGACATTTGCTGTCCATTTAAGATGCAAAATACCTTTGGGCCCGGTAAGACCCAATTGATTGGCTACACTGTCTTCGATTCTAGTTCCACTAGATCCAACATCTAGAAAGGCCATAGTTGTTACCTTCTTGTTGCCGTATCGTAAGGTCACTGGGATGTATTGAAACTGGAAACAATCACATTCATTAGTATGGCTATTTTGAGAAGTAACTACCATAGGAGGGTTTACGATACCATCGACGACTTGGTGCATTAGTGGGTGGTGTCTTCTTTTGCAACCAGAGACGTCACATCTGACCGCCTTCTTACATACAAAAGGATACTTCATTGTATGGACGGTCAAACACTGACGACAGAGTTTCAGTTCTTTCACCTTCTCCCATCTAGCTAAAGAGTTCATTTCTTTGAACTCTTCACAGCACTCAAGGCTTTTGCACTTCTTACCACATACTAAACATTCTGCATTTTGTTTGGTTTGAACGTGAACGTTGACTCTAGCCTCTTTAATCGTCCTATCATTTCGCCCTGTTTCTCTTTTGATGGCAGAATTGAACACTGGCCATGTCATATCTGAACTGGTTAATACTTCAAAAACCTTCTGCGTTTCCAATTGTAGCCATGTGCCGAACGCCAATACACCCCGAGTTTGGCTTTCCAAAGAATATGTAGCCCACTTCATCTTCATATCATTGGTGAGTTTCTTCAAAAGCTCCTTAAGAAGTAAAGGGTTGTCATATTGCTCTTCAAGATTCGAGGCCTTCATCACTGCGTTGAGATTCGTTACAGCCGTTGAAAATTCAACGATAGACTCTAACTTCTCTGCTTTGACTGCAGGAATTTTATTCTGCAAAATAATATTTGGTTGCCCGAAGGCCATCTGCAAACAAATCATTATTTGCGGCACACATGACGGCTCAACTAATTGGCTTGAAACTAATTCACGTGCTCTCCCCTCAGAGCCCTTTGGAAACGCATTATATTTTCCTCTACGCTGAATCCGCATGCTTGAGTTGATTGCTCATACATGCGCTTGAAGAGTGGCCATTCCTCTGGGCTACCGGTGAACGTTGGAAGCTCTTTATAAATTTTTCTTGCAGCTAGTTGCCTCGGGTCTAGTTGTGGTATGTTGAAATACGTTGTTGACGACAGTGGAGCTGGTGTGAAAGCTGATTTGAACGCTGGATTCGCTGAGGTGAACGATGGAACTGCTGAAGCGAACGCTGTTGTCGCTGAAGTGAACACTGGAGTCATCGAAGTGAACGCTGTAGTCATCGAGGTGAACGGTTGCTGTGGTATGAACGCTGGAGCTGTTGGCTTGAAGGTAGATGCTGTTGGTTTGAAAGCTGATGCTGTTGGTTTGAAAGCTGATGCTGTTGGTTTGAAAGCTGAATCTGCTACTTTAACAGCAGATGGTTTGAACGCTGGAACTGGTGAAGTGATCACGGTTCGACCTCGTTGTTGATCGCCTGCCTTACAATCGCCGGCCGTCGACTTCTTCATCACTCGTCTCGTCTGATAGCTCCTTAAAAAGTTCCTCTTGACGTTTAATAAGCTCTTCATCTTATCGCAAGTTATCGCGTTGTTCTTTGAGGAGGTCCCTTTGTTGTTGCAAAAGATTAAAACGTAGACTTCGTTGTGACGACCGGCTGTTAATGGACGAGATCGATCGTCTGCCGGCTTCACTTCCCTCTGTTGCCTCATTCAGTTGTAACATTGGATCTGGAAGCGGATTCCCCTCACTATCTTCATACACCCCTATTAATTTTATATACCTAACCATTTTTTTATATGAGCTGTCAATTGTTGTCTGACGCTTTTTATACAAAACATTACGCTCGACTTCTTTAATTTGCAGAATAATTTTTTGGTGCAGTGCATCAATTTTTCTCATATGAATAACTGAACAATCATCGCAAAACCACTTAAATAATTCCTCCGCCCGACTACTACTTATATCTACGCAATCTAAATGAAACCATTGTTTACATACCCCATCGCACAGAACCATCTGGTCGTTGTAGCGTTGATCACAAATTTTACATCTCGCATCTCGATGTCGATTTTGGGATCCCTTTTGAGTGGACTGCTGCTCATTCAATGCCTGCTGCTGTTGCTGTTCATTCAATGCCTGCTGGTGTTGCTGCGGCTGAGCATTGAGTTCTTGCGCAGGATTGTCTTGAGGCGTTTCTTCTTGTTGCGACGAAGACATCTTATGGCACGCGGACACGATTTGAAAACTTTATTGCCAGAAAATTTAAGATTTTGTCAAGAAATTAAAAAACTAACACGATTTAAGCTCAAACAAACTTTATTGTATTTTAGTTGGCTTAAATTTTCGTTTAGTTTTACAACTTAAATAGATTAATTATAAAAATAATTAGATTATGTATGTGCCGGTGCTGTCTTCTCGTCCGAAAAATCCAGGAAAAAAATGATAGAAAAAATAATATGGCTGTCTCTTGGTTTCCGGCATGTTGTGCCAACGTAAAATAAAAAATAAAAAATGGCTTACCAAGATTGGTAAAGAATGGCAGCAGCCAGGCAAAGAGTCTTAAGTGGTTTTGTTTGTGTTATTTTCTTACAGTAATGTATGCAAGCATGATAAAGTTGTGCAATGCATGTCAAAGGAAGGTTTTGCAGAAAAGTAGATAAATAAAAGATACACTTTAGGGATCCTTTTTTTGCATTTATTTATTTCAGTTTTCAAACAAAAAATCACGAAGATTGTTTCTTATCGTGGTTGATGTTTTGCCACCATATTGATGAATGTTTGGCGATGGTGCTATTGATGGAATATTTGTGTTTACTTCTGTTCGCCATAATCCATCATGCCGTTGACCATCACAATCCTCCCAATCTACATAATAGGTGGGACAATAACCCTCATTTTCTTTGTTTAGCATTATAAAATTATGAAGAGCAATACATGCTAAAATAATTTTCTCCGCGTTTTCTGGAAGCATATGCAACGTCGTTAACAAAATTCACCAACGGGCCACCAATATTCCAAAGGAATTTTCAATTGTGCGACGAGCGCGAGAAAACCTTTTGTTAAAATTTTCTTCTTTTGGTTGAAGAAGGGTTCCGGGATATGGTCGCATAAGATTTGTGCCCAATGGGAAAGCAGCATCGCCCACAAAGTAATGCGGGATTTGAACTGGTGAGTCCGGCAAGTTTTTCGGCTGAGGAATTGGAAGTTTATTTCCCAAAAGTTTCTTTCCAAAACAACTGACCTGAAGGATTCCTAGTCAGAAATAAAATGTTATTCATAGGTAAGAACATTAGGAAAAAGAGTTTTGGTTTTTTACCACCGTCGCTTTGGCTTCCATACGCTCCAATGTCAATGTGAGTGAAGCAATATTTCGCATCGCAAACGGCCATAAGAACAATGCTGAAGAACTTCTTATAATTGAAGTACTGACTTCCACTATTGGGTGGACATCTTAGGGCAAAATGTTTGCCATCGATTGACCCAAGACAATTGGGCATGTTCCACAAAGTCCAGAAGTCGTCAGTAATCATTTCAAAATCTTGGGTACTGGGTTCAGACACATAGATTGGGTACAAAGCCTTCCACAATAGCTCTGCCGTTTCCAGTACTATTGGCCGAATAGTTTCTTTCCCTAACTTAAACGACCAGGCCAGGCATTTTTCATGAAGTGAACTTACAGAAGGAGGACAGCCAGCCGAAATTCGGGTGAAACTGGTTCTCTTATAGACGTTTTTAGCATGTGTGGTGACAACAAATTAAGGAGCAAATTGTACAGTACAGGACGCATTCTTGTGTAAATAAAAAATTGGCCACTATCAAGCTCTTTGATTTTTAAAAAGGTAACATGGAAAAAACCATTCCTTCTCCTGTCCCTGTTTATTTCTCGAACAGCACAAGAACGTTTCATTCTTTTTTTAAGTAGATCGTCCATTTCTTTCAAAACACAAAGTCCTTCAAATACTGTACTTAATAGCTTTAATTTTTTTAAATTTTTTAATTTGTTATTTATCTCCATTTTTTTTTAACAAAAACAAAAGCGCTGAATCAAAAAAATCAACCAAATTTCACAGCTGCGAATATTATTTTGACATGTAGATAAGTGAGCAAAATTGCATTATGGCTACCCGCAGTAATTTCACAAACTTAAGTGAATTTTCGTTGGGTTTTTGACATAAGCTTATGTTTGCTTATGCCTATTATAGTTGGGCCTTAAGAATCAAGCTCTGGAAAAGATTCATGCTGATGGCTTTCCTCTAACTCATCGTTGTTGTCTACACACATGTTATGTAGTATGCAAGCGCATGCCACTAAGTTCACGACAGAGTTAATATTCGTTTGCTCCGTAAAATGAAGTATTCTTCTAAAACGAGTTTTGAGCAAAACAAAAGAATGCTCAATTACTATTCGCCCAGAATAATGAATTTCGTTGAATCTGCGTTGAGCATCTGTCATATTCCCATTGTCTTTGAAGGGTGGAATCAGCCATTCAAGACATGGATATGCTGAGTCACCAAGCAGGAATGAGTTCAAAGGTAAACGCTCTTCGGTCCTTTCGAATGAAACTCTATATAAATCCGATCTTCGGAGAAGTCGGCTGTCGTGCAAACTCCCCGGTTCTCCACAAAAGATATTTATAAACTTTTTCTTTGCATTAACAACACCTTGAAGTAAAATGCTGTAATAATGCTTCCTGTTAAAATAATTTTCTTTGTTCAGAACCGGGGCCTTGATTCTTATATGGGATCCGTCTATGCAACCCAAAATTCCTGGCATCTTTGTTTTTTCTTCCATTAAAGCCATATTTTGAGCAATTTCATCCCTGCTTGGCCACTTAACATATTCATGGCCGATGGAGCCACATTGTCACTCTTTGAATAATATGCCATGCTGTGGACTGTGACACGCCGAATAAATTAGATACTTCGCGAAAAGTGTTGGTATTTGCCATGTACCACAAAAATATATACATATACTTCTTTTTCGGCAGAAGTTTTCGGCAGACCTCTTTTTGGTGTCGAATTGAATCGTGGTAAATGCTTATAACGATCTAAAATACATTTTAAATACATTAGCTTCTAAACATAAATATATTATTTGAGTAAAACTGAGTGCATACCTATCAATAAGTGGACGGTGGACCTATGAAGTCTGAAGTGTTTTTTGAAGTCTCCATCGGAATAGCTTTGAATTATTTCCAAAAAGTTTTTAATTCTTTGGTGATTTGCAGGAACATTTTCATTTTCAGGTGTGGAGCTACAACTGGAACTGGAATCATCATCGATAAAATTTAATAGGGATATAATTGAATTGTTTGATTCTTCGCTTTCATCACTGTCAAATAAAAACTGCAAATTATAAAAGTTTTTAATAGAGAAAAGAAATACAAATTTAAATGAATACTTACATCAACCACAGCAGCTTCCATTTTGGGTATTTGTTTATATTTGTTTGCTTCGAAATGTCACTTTTGAAAGAACTAATTTGACACTGCTACCAAACTTTAAATAATAAAAAATAGGGTTGGTGATAATTTCCCCCAAGATATAATCCCCAAAAGAAAATCCCCAAATTCATAATCCCCAAAACGAAATCCCCAGCAGCAAAATTCACAAAGAGAGAATACCCAGGGCGAAAATCCCCATTAAATCGCGCGCGCGATTTAATCGCATGATTCACTACTTGAGCATAATTGTTTTGAATATATTAAATTTCATTTATATTGCATGAAATGCAATCCAAAGATCTGGAAACAACAAAATCATCCATTTCAATTTTTATTCCAAAACAAGAGAAATACTCGGCACTACAAAACAACACTTAGACAGCACTAAGCAAGCACTACGGATACAATGATTCTCTATGAATACTAAAGTCAGACTGAGAAGTGCATGCCTTCATAGTGAGTTTTTGTTTGGAAACTGTTTATCATTATCATTTATTAATATCACAATAAGAGAATTTCATGAGAGTTTTTCTAAAAACTGCATGCGTAAATGAAGATATGCACGGATACGGAGATTTGGAGATTTCGTGGGGATTTTGGCAAAATAAATTATTTAGTTGGGGATTTTGTCCATTTGTCTTACGTCTCTGGGGATATTATCAAAATGGATTAAATTTGCTTGGGGATATTATCCCGTGAGGATTCTATTTTTTGGGGATTCAATACGACACCCTAAAAAATATGATGATCCAATGCTGTTTTATTATCATGATCTGATCCGGATCAGATCACGGTTATAATAAAACGCGGCTAATACTTCAGATAAGGTTTTTTTCTGTAATATTTTAATATTATCCGTTGTGGATTCACCTGAATAAGAACAAGAAGAAGAAATACTTAATGCTTATACCTCCTACTTATGGAAGTCGCAATTTGGACATGTTTTATCTAAAACGGAGTAAGAAATTGATGCACTTTGATCGCGACAAGTAAAATTTTCAGTAAAAAAACCTACAAAAATTGATCTGTTATTTATCCTAAGTCACAAAAGCTTAACTTTGACCATCTGATTAATAGAACTGAAAAAATAAGATTTTTAACCGAACCTCTTCGTTCGAAGATTTTTTTTTTGATTTTTCGCCGATGGGGTTCGCTTAATAAGCTTTTATTTTGAGTTGTATTAATTGGATCATCGAGATAAAGGTATTGGAACTTTGGAAAAACTACGGAGCACCATTTTTCTTATTAAATATCTATATGAATTCAAGGGGTAACACACCTGAGAAAAAAAAAATCAGAAAAATCGCTAATTTTAAACAAAACCTACCCCTCCCCCACCTTGAGCTACAAACTTTTGTATTCGATACCACGGCACAAAAACCTATAAGCCCCCACGTACTTAGCTTTTCGGCTATACCTCCATTACCCACAATTTATGTCGATTCTTTTACTATAAGTTTACTGAGTCTCTATCTCAAACCACTTTATTTTAAAAACGCGCACCATGCTCTCACTTCTCTCTTCGGATTTATAATAAAGAGAGTTTGGTCTTTCAGTCTGTATCACTGTATCATTAGATTTAAAAGTTCTCTGCGCAAATTAAAAAAAAAAAAACCGTTCTAAAAATTGTATTGCTTCCGAATAAAAGCCTTTTTCGTTGATGTACTTTATATACATAAAAACACTTTTAATAATAAAAAAAATATAATTTGTAATCTACATACCTTCACCAACAATCGACATATATTTTTTTTTAAACTTAAGAATTTAACTTTTAAAAATAAAAACTTCAACCACTAGATCAAGACACTGCATAGGTACCTATGTGAATCAAAAACAAATAAAAAGTGTCGACTTTGAAGTACCGTAACTTGGCCGCCAGACCAAGAGAGAAGGTAATACTTACGTATGACGTGTGTTACACCGTTAATATTGATTTGGAACTTTTATTTTATTTTTATTCCCAAAAATTAAAAACGGTATTTTGAGCACTGTTTTATATGGAGAGGACCCACTATGCGTCGGTCGATTTTTCGAAAACTTTAAAAAAAATTACATTTTTTGTGAGGTTTAAGAATATTAAGTCTATATCTCTATTTGTTCTCATAAAAGTTGAGTCGTCAGCCATTTCTTATTAGTTTTTTTATTATTTTTATTGTTTTTCGTGTTTTCTAATAAAAGTTTTTAAGGGAATTTTACTACAAAATTAATTAAAAGAAAGCAAAAAGATTTTTGATTTTAATATCCGTTTTTTCTTTCCGAAATTTTAGCAGCATTTTGTAAATATTTGGGTAGACAAATATTTTTCAGTTTTTTTTTTTATTTTTGATTTATAAAAACCGTTAAATGATTTGTTTTTGAAATTATACTAATTTTTCAATTTTAAATTAAATTCTTTAACGTTAATGGTTCGTGAGATATTTGGGGTTAACCAAAATGTCAACTAGTACTAAATTTCTTCGAAAGTCCTTTCTGCATCGTTCGATGTCATTAACTGTAAAACAAAATGTATTTGAAGTCGAATTCTCTACTGGTTCTTGAGATATAGGCTACAAAATAATGGAATCCTGAACGTACGCACAGATATCTCTATAAAATCTTTGATTTAGTTTCTAGGGACTTTGAAATGTTGAGAAATGTCAAAATTTTAAACTTGACAAATCGGACCGATAACTTCCAATGAGAAGATGATAATCGCACAGTTTTTATTCGCCTGTACTCATTAAAATACACAAGTTTCATAACGCTGATAACTTAGTTTGAAGCTCGTTGTTAAATTTCAATTAGTAATTAGTTCCCTCTTCATATTTTTAAATGTGCACTAAGTACCTATAAGAAATTAGAATTTGTTCCCACTGAATATAGTAAGTAAGGCAACTTTACTAAAATGGATTTATTTCCGACTAAGTGGGAATTAAGTCCCTTGATGGACTTATGTGGTCCCGTGGAGTTATTTCCCTGCACAATTTATATTCAAGCAATTCCTCTTAATTGTTGACAATTCCCTGCTCACTCTTTTAAGAGGATGTCAAAATTCCTCAAAAATTATGTTACCCACTGGAGTAAGTTACACATTTTTGTTTGAAACTATTATAACCTACTTAAGGGGGTTTCACTAAATAAGGGATTAATCATCGACCATTTGTCTCCTATATCGTAATTAAAACCTTTTAAGAATTAATTGAGTGCAAATAATATAATAAAATTGAAAATCTGAAGAGACAAACATGAAAAAAAAATGTTGAACTTCAGCTATGTATATTTATTATGTCTGGGATTTCATTTAAAATGTATTACTTATTTTATTACCTTTAGATACAAAAAGGGGCAAACAACAATTATTGTTATTGTTCTAATAAACATTTTTACCATGAATTTGAAAGAGCCTATCGTGTTATAAGATCGAATAAATTTTTTCATAATACTTATTTATTTTATTTTTATTCTGAAAAATGATATCTTATTTGCATTTCTATTTTGTCAGTCCAATTTATTATTATCGATTGAGTGCGACGACGAAGATAACATCACGACAAAGTCGTCGTGGGCGGCATCTCGAATTTGCATAGATTTATGTCCTTGTGAATTCGTTATTAAAAATTCAACAATAAAAAAAAAAAAATAAATGAAAATTGAAAGCGAATACCGGCTTCCTTGCTTTCCTACCTAAACAGAATCACGTTGAACTATGCCATGACCCTTGAAAGAATTTCAAAGAATGAGAAAGGAAAAATCATTTAAATTCAAGGTAAACACTTGAAAAATATTAAAAATTTCGATTGGATCTATGAACTTACCTATTTCAATTTTTATTTGACAATTTATGTCAACATTTAGTACCTACCCACCTAGAAACACTTTCATAATAGGAACACCTCCTAGTCCAATACCAAATTGAATCTTAATTTTGTATGATATTATGTTGGAAAATACTAATGTTATCATTTAGACGGAGGGTATCAGGGGAGGCTGAGTTGCAAGGGTTACAAAATGAAAAATTAAACATAAACTACCATTAGTTATAAATACAAAAATAATAGAAATAGACCTAGAGCCATCAGCATATTTTGAGAGTGAAATGATAACCAATTTCTATGATGTAAATAAATAATGTAATCATTAGTTATACCTTAAAATAAAGATGAATAGTTAAGATCGTCAAAGATGCACATTCTAATCAGGAGTGTTCTGGTAAAGGAAAAAAGTTATTGCGGTCTTATTTAGAAGCAAGCGGAAGTCCGCAACCATTTTTTTTATTTCTATATACTTGAATTCCCCACTGTTAATATTGTAAAAGTTTCAGACCGTTATCATAAACAATTTTTAAATGATAGGCATCGGCGCAAGCCATTCTTGTTCACTGATAGCTGGAGTTTGTTGTGAAGAAATTTGTTAAGTGTTTTTAATTGTCTAAATAAAAGTAGAGGTTATTTTATATTAAAATTTTTGCAATGGAGCCTAGAAGTTCTAGTATGTGTTAAGCTATTTAAGTGCTTTTTTGTGAGAAAATGCTTTTAATTATGAAAAACGGTAATTTATCATTAAAAATTAAAAATTTACTGTTTTTTTTTTTGCTTCTTTGTGCAAATATTGGTCGGTTTAATTGTGTTCCTAGTTAATCCCAAGCTTAATTTTTGTTGTTTTTTGGTAGCTGGTGCTATCTTTTTCTTGGAACTGTAAACAAAATTTGCGGATTTTTGCAGTTTTGATTAGAAATTTTCATTGCTTTCTGACAAAAAAAAAAATGTGAAGATTTCTAAGATTTGTTTTTACCTTTAGGTACAAGTTTGAATAATTTTATAACTCGCAGGGAAACATAATTCGGTCAGCTAAAAATATTAATTTCCAAATCAATTTGATTTTCTGGAAGAAGAGCGAAAAAAACGAACGCGAAACTTCGATAATGTAGATTTAACGAAAACACTTTCTCGCTTTAAATCTGAGTACAAATCTCGTTGGGAAAAGGCTTTTCGAAAATTCGAGACGTTTTCCAAAAAAAAAAAAACAATTTGTGGCTTGTGATATCTGTTTCTTTTCTGTGTTGCCCTGAAGAAAGGTTTAAGCGTGGTCGACCAAATATTTCATTTGATGAAGTACTGAACGCTCAAAAAGAATGAGAACCGTAAAATTAAGAGAGTCTACTTCAATATCTGAGTTGACTTTTGCTACTCAAATGAGCTTGAGAGCAGTGGGACGGGTTAATTTAATTCTGAAGTATTAAAGGAGATAACAACAACTATCCCTGACCGAGCAAAAAATATATAGAGTCATATAGGGAGTCACTCGAAACAAACAGTTCTAGAATGTCAGGCCAAGAAGGTTTAGCGGTTGCAGTTGAAGCGCAACTATCTCGGCATCAATACCAGATTATTAGAATGAGTGCACCAGATAAGGTCTGACCTTATTTTGCAAGTGGGGATTTGGTGGGAGTTCGGGACACAGCTCCTACAAACAAGCTTTCCATGGTCTTGAGGCAACTGATTCTTCTGTCTTTATTACCTGTATTGTTCCGCTTAGACTTTCATCCAGTTCCAAAATTGTATGGCAAAATCCACGCCCATATTCTACAAGATACTTCAGGCTATTGAAAATAGAGTTTGAAAAGGAATTTACAGAAACGTCTATTGCAGAAAAAAATAGAGTTGAAAATGAGGTGAAGAATTAGAAAAAGGCATCAACAACTTTAATGGAAGAAAGACAAGTAATAGTCAGTCATACTCTACTTTTTACGATGATTGACGGTAAAGTCTGTAATGCTATCACGGGGACGTCATCAACACAAAAGTGTTTCATATGCGGTGCATCTTCTAGAAGTTTTAATGATATAGATAGTATGTTGACAAGGGAAGTAAAAACAGAAAACTTAGAGTCTGGCTTGTCTGTTCTTCACGGATGAATACGATTTTTTGAAAATTTATTTCATTTATCCTACAAATTGCCTCTTAAGAAAGCTCGAGGGGATGACAAAATAGTTGTTGCAGAAAACAAAAAGAGTTTAAAGATCGTTGTGGATTGATAATTGACAAACCGAAGCACGGATTCGGGAATTCTAATAATGGAAATACGGCCAGACGTTTTTTTTTAAAATGCTGAAATTTCTGCAGAAATGATTGGTGTGGCTAGTGGCCATGAAATTAATGTGTTTTTTTTTTTTGTATTTATTATAAATCATTGCATGAAATTAATGTAGAAAAGTTTAAAACGTTTGCAATTTATACTGCAAGATTGTATGTAGAAAAGTATCCCTGGTATTGCATGTCACCAACCGTTCATAAATATTTAATTCATGGGCCACAAATAATTACCGATGCTCTTTTACCAATTGGTCAACTGACTGAGGAAGCCCAAAAGTCAAGTAACAAGGACTTCAAAAATTATAGAGAACATCATTCTCGGAAACCAAGCAGAGAAAATACTAACCGAGATATTTTAAACTCTTTTCTTACTAAGTTCTGATCCCATAATCACAAGCATGAGGAAACTACCAGAAAAAAAGGAGCAACACCTGCCAATTGAAGCATTGGGTTTGCTTAAAGCTCCTCCTGTTTATAATAATTTTTTTGAGGCAGAGGAAGATAGCAGTGGTGAAGACAGCGATGATTTTGTTTTAAATTAATGAAAATCAATTTGTTGTTTTTTATTTATATTAAAATTTGTTTTATCGTGCACTTCGTGATGTTTTCGGTGAATTTAATCGTCCAAATGTGCTTACAATCGGAAAAATCGTGCAAAAATTTAAGCAAACCGTTTCTGTAAGAGATTTGAAAGCACCATTGAATGCTCGTACTTGGCTTCTTAAAATAAGAAAAATATATGGTTGTATTGCTCTGGAAGGGTACTCCCCATGGAACTGTTGTTTATGTTTAAAGGTTTTCTCAAGAACTTATAAACCGATTTCAATATTTTTGTCTGAACAAGCATTTATACTGTCTTAGTAAAATTTGATGATCAAAAATGTCAAATTTTACTTTTTGGATTTAAAAAAAAATATTAAAAATTATTTTTTCAAAATTCAATATCTCAAAAACGGGTTATCAGTTTTTTTACGAAAATGAAATCTAAAACGTAGGTATATTAATTAGTTTTAAATAACTGCATACTAAAAATATTTTTAAACTCAAATTGAAACATTTTATATGTACCTACAAAATTAATTAAAAAAAAACACTCTTACGATTTTCAAATAAAATTTCTGAAGAACTAAAGTTTTTTTCAGAAATCAAATGGCATTTAAATTTTTGAAAACAAAATTTTTCACGGGTACATTTTTAAATCTGAATTTTTTAAACAAACTGTTTGGATACATGAGCAAGTTTGTGTGACCCAGTCGTGCATATAACTTGTGTTGGAAATTCGTCGGTCGTAATATTTAGCTTCCTTGCGCAAAAATATGAGATTGTATAAAAACAAATTCTGGGAAGTGTGGCTCAGTCTGTTCATTAAACAAAACCATACATTTAAAATTCGAATTCCTTCTATAACATTGTAGAAAAATTAAACAAGCAAAAAGGAACAAATCCTTTTAAATGCGAACATGAAATGCTAACTAGTCTAATAAACAATGAAATCAATCATTAAAGATAAGATAAGATAAGATAAGATAAGATAAGATAAGATAAGATAAGATAAGATAAGATAAGATAAGATAAGATAAGATAAGATAAGATAAGATAAGATAAGATAAGATAAGATAAGATAAGATAAGATAAGATAAGATAAGATAAGATAAGATAAGATAAGATAAGATAAGATAAGATAAGATAAGATAAGATAAGATAAGATAAGATAAGATAAGATAAGATAAGATAAGATAAGATAAGATAAGATAAGATAAGATAAGATAAGATAAGATAAGATAAGATAAGATAAGATAAGATAAGATAAGATAAGATAAGATAAGATAAGATAAGATAAGATAAGATAAGATAAGATAAGATAAGATAAGATAAGATAAGATAAGATAAGATAAGATAAGATAAGATAAGATAAGATAAGATAAGATAAGATAAGATAAGATAAGATAAGATAAGATAAGATAAGATAAGATAAGATAAGATAAGATAAGATAAGATAAGATAAGATAAGATAAGATAAGATAAGATAAGATAAGATAAGATAAGATAAGATAAGATAAGATAAGATAAGATAAGATAAGATAAGATAAGATAAGATAAGATAAGATAAGATAAGATAAGATAAGATAAGATAAGATAAGATAAGATAAGATAAGATAAGATAAGATAAGATAAGATAAGATAAGATAAGATAAGATAAGATAAGATAAGATAAGATAAGATAAGATAAGATAAGATAAGATAAGATAAGATAAGATAAGATAAGATAAGATAAGATAAGATAAGATAAGATAAGATAAGATAAGATAAGATAAGATAAGATAAGATAAGATAAGATAAGATAAGATAAGATAAGATAAGATAAGATAAGATAAGATAAGATAAGATAAGATAAGATAAGATAAGATAAGATAAGATAAGATAAGATAAGATAAGATAAGATAAGATAAGATAAGATAAGATAAGATAAGATAAGATAAGATAAGATAAGATAAGATAAGATAAGATAAGATAAGATAAGATAAGATAAGATAAGATAAGATAAGATAAGATAAGATAAGATAAGATAAGATAAGATAAGATAAGATAAGATAAGATAAGATAAGATAAGATAAGATAAGATAAGATAAGATAAGATAAGATAAGATAAGATAAGATAAGATAAGATAAGATAAGATAAGATAAGATAAGATAAGATAAGATAAGATAAGATAAGATAAGATAAGATAAGATAAGATAAGATAAGATAAGATAAGATAAGATAAGATAAGATAAGATAAGATAAGATAAGATAAGATAAGATAAGATAAGATAAGATAAGATAAGATAAGATAAGATAAGATAAGATAAGATAAGATAAGATAAGATAAGATAAGATAAGATAAGATAAGATAAGATAAGATAAGATAAGATAAGATAAGATAAGATAAGATAAGATAAGATAAGATAAGATAAGATAAGATAAGATAAGATAAGATAAGATAAGATAAGATAAGATAAGATAAGATAAGATAAGATAAGATAAGATAAGATAAGATAAGATAAGATAAGATAAGATAAGATAAGATAAGATAAGATAAGATAAGATAAGATAAGATAAGATAAGATAAGATAAGATAAGATAAGATAAGATAAGATAAGATAAGATAAGATAAGATAAGATAAGATAAGATAAGATAAGATAAGATAAGATAAGATAAGATAAGATAAGATAAGATAAGATAAGATAAGATAAGATAAGATAAGATAAGATAAGATAAGATAAGATAAGATAAGATAAGATAAGATAAGATAAGATAAGATAAGATAAGATAAGATAAGATAAGATAAGATAAGATAAGATAAGATAAGATAAGATAAGATAAGATAAGATAAGATAAGATAAGATAAGATAAGATAAGATAAGATAAGATAAGATAAGATAAGATAAGATAAGATAAGATAAGATAAGATAAGATAAGATAAGATAAGATAAGATAAGATAAGATAAGATAAGATAAGATAAGATAAGATAAGATAAGATAAGATAAGATAAGATAAGATAAGATAAGATAAGATAAGATAAGATAAGATAAGATAAGATAAGATAAGATAAGATAAGATAAGATAAGATAAGATAAGATAAGATAAGATAAGATAAGATAAGATAAGATAAGATAAGATAAGATAAGATAAGATAAGATAAGATAAGATAAGATAAGATAAGATAAGATAAGATAAGATAAGATAAGATAAGATAAGATAAGATAAGATAAGATAAGATAAGATAAGATAAGATAAGATAAGATAAGATAAGATAAGATAAGATAAGATAAGATAAGATAAGATAAGATAAGATAAGATAAGATAAGATAAGATAAGATAAGATAAGATAAGATAAGGGTAAGAAAATCTAGTCTTAAGAAAACTGCCTGAATCAGGTGTCAGATTTCTTTTTAGTTCCCTTTATTTTAACAATTGAACCGACCGAATCTTAAAATCATATTGTGCATTTGCACTGCAACCGTCAGACCAGTGGCCTATTGCACCACCTTACAAATTTGTGAATTACAAACGTTTTTACCACAAATTTGTAAAACAAAAACAAGTTTATGCAGAGTGGAATTTTTTGGGCTTGATGTTCAGAGAAAAATGAATGCAATTAAATAAAAATAAAAAGTTAATCCATTCTTTTCCCAACGTTTCTCCGGTTGTTTTCCGGCATCATCAGGGGTTTTTGAATTTTATTAAACCTTATGAAATACAATAATTATATTAGATTTTTGAATGTAAATTAATAAATAAATAGACATACTTTTTTACAGTTTTACATAACACAATTCAATAAATAACACTTAAATAAATAACACTTATTTGACAAAAAGAAAAACAAACTAACAAAATAAAAATAAAACTAATATCACAGACTACTTATTTCTTATGGCAACACTATATATTGCACTTATATTATCACTGTCTTCTTTGTGGTTCATGGCCTTGTTTATATTCTTTTGGATATGAAGACTCTCTAGCGTGTAGCGGATCCCCATTCGTCTCTCCTTGTCAATAATCCTCACATTGTCAAAGTCCGGTTGATGTTCTAGTTCGATCATATGTTGTGAGAGAGCTGTTGCTGTTTTTTTCTTCCTTATGTCAGCCTTATGCTCCAATAATCTCACTCCCAAAGCGCGTTTTGTCGTCCCAATGTATATTTGTTCACACTCTTCTTCGTTCTTACCTTTGCATGGAATTGCATATATGAGGTCATGTTGTTCTGTTTTATTAATCGGTGGTTTGGTATTAGTGAATATTTTGTTGAGTGTATTGTTTGGTTTATGTGCAAAAGCCGCTTTTTCTTTGTCGATCTCGAAAGTTTGATGTAGTGATGGATTGTCTGTGAGGCGTGGGACGTATGTAATTGAGCAATATCTAGTGTTACCAGTTGTCTGTTTTTTTGTTTGTTGAGTATTTTTATTGTTTATTTGTTGAATTTTTGTATTTATAAGTTCGTTGATAGTTTGTGTTGGGAAGCTGTTGTTTCTGAGTATTGTTTTGATTTTTGTTATGTTGGTTTGATGAAATTGTTTGTCACTGATGTCCATTACTTTGTTAATTAAGTTTCTGGCTGCATTTACTTTATATTTCATTGGTAATGATGACATAAAATTAATCATTCGTCCTGATGACATTGGTTTTGAGTACCAGTCAAAAATTATTTTATTGTTGTCTTTTATGATTCTTACGTCTAGGAATGGGATGGAATTGTTGTTTTCTATTTCAATTGTGAATTTTATTTTTGTGTGGTATTCATTAAGTGTATTGAGTATGATGTCTGTGTCTTTCTTTTTAATTATGGCGATCATGTCATCAACATATTTATTTATAAATTTGATTTTTGTGTTGTGTTTTTTTAGTTTGTCAATTGTTTCCTCTAGTAGATGGTCAAGTAGTAAATCTGCGATTGTTGGTGAAAGTGGATTTCCCATCGGCATTCCAAATATTTGGTTGTAGAAATTGTCTTTGTATCGAAAATAGTTGTTGTCTGCTAGGCAAAATTGTAGTATTTTGAGGAAATATCTTTGTGGTATTGGAGTATATGTTTTAAGGGTTTCCCATTTCTGCATGATGATTTTGATGGCAGTGTAGGTTGGTATATTAGTAAATAGTGATACTACGTCAAAAGATACTAATATTTCATCGTCTTCTATTGGTAGTTGTTGAATTTTGTTTCGTAGTTGGAAAGAGTTTTTAACATTGAATTGACATGATACTAGGTTTTGAATGATTTTACCAATGAATTTTGATAATTCGTAACAAGGGACATTAGTAGATGATGCTATCGGTCGTAGTGGTAAGTCTGGTTTATGTATTTTTGGTAGGCCATACAGAACTGGCGGTGATGGAGCTGAGCAAAAAAGTTTCGCTTTTTGTTTGGCGTCAATGTAATTTGATTTGTATAGATCATTTACTAAATTGTTATTGTTAGTTTCTAGTTTTAAAGTTGGGTCCATCCTTATTGTTTTGTATATGTTCTTGTCGTCTAGTAGTTTATTCATTTTTTCGTTATATTCGTCTTTATACATTATTACCGTTTTATTTCCTTTGTCTGAATGGGTTATTATTATTTCTTTATTATGCTTTCTGATGAAATTTTTTGTTGTTTCAAAAATCTTTAGAATAAATTTTTCTTTTGTTGTGTTTTTTATTTTTCTGTTGAATGTTGATATTCTGTTAGATAATTTTGATCTGGCAACGTCTTTTGATTTATCATCTTCTATTGTTTGTATGTATTGTTCTAGTTCTGCAATTATGTGTATTGGTGAAAAACTTTTTCTGTTAATTGGGAGTGCAAACTTTTTGCCGAGAGAGAGAATCCACTGACTGAGTCTTTGCATGATAAAAGGAATTTTAGTCTTTCTTTTTGTTTCGCTAATGCTTTCTTTTGTCTGCAATAGTGTTTAAGTGTCAGGCAGGTGTTGTTGTCATACTTGAACTTAATGTGTTCGAAAAAACCCTTCATTGTATTTGTTTAGGTTTTAATAAAATTGTTTGTATGTAGATCTTGGTTACAAATATGTCGGCTGGCCCACCGATAGAATTTAATTTTAAGTTTTTTGTATTGAACATATAATTTTTATCTTTATGCAGAGTGGAATTTTTTGGGCTTGATGTTCAGAGAAAAATGAATGCAATTAAATAAAAATAAAAAGTTAATCCATTCTTTTCCCAACGTTTCTCCGGTTGTTTTCCGGCATCATCAGGGGTTTTGAATTTTATTAAACCTTATGAAATACAATAATTATATTAGATTTTTGAATGTAAATTAATAAATAAATAGACATACTTTTTTACAGTTTTACATAACACAATTCAATAAATAACACTTAAATAAATAACACTTATTTGACAAAAAGAAAAACAAACTAGCAAAATAAAAATAAAACTAATATCACAGACTACTTATTTCTTATGGCAACACTATATATTGCACTTATATTATCACTGTCTTCTTTGTGGTTCATGGTCTTGTTTATATTCTTTTGGATATGAAGACTCTCTAGCGTGTAGCGGATCCCCATTCGTCTCTCCTTGTCAATAATCCTCACATTGTCAAAGTCCGGTTGATGTTCTAGTTCGATCATATGTTGTGAGAGAGCTGTTGCTGTTAAAAACAAGTTTTACTAGGAGATACCGGGTACCCTTGCAAAGACTGGTTACTTACACCGGTTTTACGAGAAACTTCCCCTGTAATTGAACGTTATAATCGGGCACACAAATCTACTCGAAGAATAATTGAAAATTCGATTGGCATATTGAACGAAAAATTCCCAAGTTTAAAACATTTGAGATTACAACCTCAAAAAGCTGTAAATATAATCAAATGTTGTATAGCCTTAACCAACATTTCAAAAACTTCAAATGATGACACGGTTACAGTTCTATCGCCTATCATTTTCAAAGCTCATTTTTGTATCCTATCTAAAAGGCTCAAACTTGTTTTAGGGGCACCTGCCCAAATATGCCAGTTATATTCAAGTTTTGGACGAATAAAGGCTTTATAAATTACAGCCAGATCAGAAAAGGTGATCTGTGATACACATACCGAGTAATGACAGTTGATTAGTTTCCTGGATGCAAGTGCCACTCATAGATAGCGGCATCGGGGGTATGTTATTAGTCGACAATATCCATATATACTGACGGCTCGAAAAATGATGCTGGAGAAGGTGCAGGTTTCTTTTCGCAAACACTCAATCTTGCCAACTCCTTCAAACTTCCCCATAAAAGCAGTGTCTCTCAAACCGAGATATTAACATACGATACAAAACAGGTCTCAGTGAAGGCGCTATCACGATCTGAAATAACCATTTTCATTGATATCCAAGCAGCAATAATATTGATTTCTGCCACAACAGTCCAATTGAAGCTTTTAAAGCCAAGCCAAGCCAAGAACTAACAGTTATACATTAGACCCTCATGGGTACCACGTCACAGTATTGTACTTGAGAATGGGAGAGCTGATGAACTTGCGAGGAAAGGTATCACACTGCCCAACATTATGCCATATAAGATACAAATTCTTAGGAAAACACTTCTTCGGTAATCGGTTGTCTAGGATAACGCGAAGACTTTACATGAAACAGTATCTTGGGTTTTATTAAAGCTTCTAAGTGGCTGGAAAATAGAAAAAGCTAGAATCATAGGAAATACACTCACTTTTCAGAGAAGTTAGAAAACTTTCAAGGATCTACATTGATCAAAGTGTGGCGATTACTAAATCAATCGCCAACCCATTTACCTAACCTAACCTGGAATGATATCAGATGTTGAGAAAGAATGATGGTTTGATTCATAAACTTAATTAATAATTAATAATAATTAATTTATTCCTTTTTTTGTGATATAGATTCTTCAAAGTCTCTGTAAATAACTATTTTTTCTGATCTGAATTCAATAGTTACCTCAAGGATCAGTCTTTGGTCCCGTTTTATATAGACTCTTCTAATAATAAATCAGCTAAACATCGACGACATATTTTTGGAATCAAGACGCGTGAAACTTTTTATACAATGCGCTTAACCATCAATTTACTGCATTACCAATTTAAATTCAATTAAATTTAAATTAATTTCCAGAAGTATGTTATATCCTATTAGTTTCCGACAAACCAGCAACTTTCAAAGTCTTGGAAGCCAATATTTCAGCCACCATAATCGCCATAACGTCAGATTTATTGCAAAAAGTAGAGACACATTGGAATTGGACGGATAGAATATGCTATGTAACTCTTAGCCACAGCGAAAATATTAAAAAAAAAAATATCATGAAATTATCTACCAGATTATAATAATAACAAATTAATTAAAACTACATACGAGTACATTTCTGCCTTGTAATATCTCTTAAAGTTCTTAAGCTCTTAAGAAAACGTTCGATTAAAAAATTCTAAAAGAAACTATTTGAAAGTAGAGCCTATTTTTAGAGGTGCGAGAATTTAAAAAACAAACATTTTTTGTTAATCGTTTATTTGAACTTTAACTATGTACGAGTATATATCAGGGTTAGCAGTTTTTGTAATAATTACAACTTTTTCAAAGAAGATTTAGTTTTTCAGGTAAAATCATTTGTTTAGTCGAAACCATATGAAACATTAAGTTTCAATAGTGTGCTCAAAAAGTACATTTTTTCTTTACATAGCTTATAAACTCACATAAAAATTGTAACAAAATTATACCTACATACATAGACAAGGAAGCCATCATGCCAGGACGTACTTTTTACACTTTTTCATAATGGTTATTATCTACTTCTTTACTTTCTTTATGACCTGTTAATTTGGTCTTAAGAAGAGTTATGTGCCGTAAGCCTATAGCCCTATAGTAAGAATGTATCTATGAATTATACATAGATAGGTATTTCAATAGGATCCTAAGCAACAAGAAAATTTTACTTTCTCGTTCGTATATATTATTATACCGACCTATAACCAACTTTTTATTAGAACAAATTATGATTAAGACAATAATTTCAGGATCTATGTATTTTTGTACGATACAACAAAACAAATGGAATTAAGATAAGATATGAAGTAAAATGTGTAGGTAAGACTTACGATCAAGGATTAATGTCCTTTTACTTACCTAATTAAAATATACACGTAATTCATTAATTGTGAAGATACTAGGCATGTGTGAATTAATGTTTTGTAATAATTTCCAAGAGATTCATTTTATGTTTAATTAAAATTATTTAACAGCATGTCAAGAAAAAATTAAGTAAATATACACTCAATTAATATAAAATTCTAATAAAAAGTCAATGTACCAAGTAAAGTTGTGTTCTTTTTTACAAATGCATGAATATTGGATATAATGTTTTTGTTTTGAAATAAAATGAGTATATAGCTACCTAAATGTTCCGGACTTTGCATCTACTTTAAATTATATTGGATACATATTGTTCAAACACACACATTATTATGTAGGCCTGTAAGTTAAGTTCTAATGCTTCTCCTATAAGAAAAAATAAATAAGATGATAAGATAAAATTAGATGTTTACTTCGAAAAAATTCTGAAAAATCTGAATTTTAGTAGTATATGTCCTAACATTCCCTAAAGTCATCTCATTTTGGATTAAAGTACAAAATAATAGACGGCGTCAAATACACTATTTTATATATGTTTACACAAATATCTCGAAAACTATAGTTTTTTGGAAAAAAGTGGTGTCAAGATATTGCAGCTCTTGTTACTATGCACAAATAATATGTAGATTGTATTACGTTTTTACGCATAGCAGATAGTTTTTTAATCAAAATGGTGGTATGTAGGACTTTTTTCGAGATATCTTACGTATCTTTGGTTTTCTTTTTTTTTTTGATAATGCTTACAATCTTTTTTGAAAAGCTTATGATAGCCTTACAAAATGAACCCTTTATCATGAAAATCGGACAAATTTTAAGCAGTCCATTAAATGCCAACACTTAAATTTGAGTAAAATTTTAGACTTAAAATTGATTTCCCTATAGATTAATTACAAACATTTAAATTTTGTTTTGCATCCTATTTGTTAAATAACAAAAAATACTACTCACCTATCGATAAGTTTTAATTTTAAAAAAATGTTGTATATAAAGAAACAACACAATCTTGTTAGCACAGCCCAATTGAAACAGTAATTTTACCAGGTAAAAATTGCAGCATTGATAAAATTGATAGAAATTAAAAACACCATTATTAAGAAGCTATAAACAAGATCACGTCTATTCTTTCCACGGTCATGAAAAGGCAGATCAATTATCAGCTTAAGAAAATCCTCGAAGAATAAAAGCTTCTTAATGACCGGCAGCGGCGGCAGCATGGCTTTTGTTTCGTAGGGTCCACCGGTCTCCATCGTTTTGGAGAAAGAAAGATTATTGCACATGATATTTCAAAACCATTCAACTTTCAGTACTAAGTACGAGTGTCACAGATCACTTCTTATGGATTGATCATTGCCATTGACATTGACATATTCGATATTGCTGCTAGGTTCTTAGGATTTTTTCGGTGGTGCAAGAAATTTGTCTACCCTTTTTATCTAGTTGTAGTTTACAAAGCGTTTTTTCGTCCAAAATTTGAATATAACTGGCATTGTATATTGTTGATGCCCCTTAAAAGTCTTTTAGATACCTTCATCTATTCTCAAAATACCAAATTTTTGTAGTATTTTGCACAGATTACTATTTTTTATGAAACAAACTGATTATTGTTTTTTTCTTAAAATTATAAAAAGGTTCTCGTGTTTTGTTAAAAAAGATGTCAGTTGTATTATTTAAAACAAAATTCGAAATTACCAACAATATTTTCCATATAATGAAATAGTTTGATTTCAAAATCTATTGTTGTTAACGAGATTTTTAGTCGAAAACCAATACCAATTTCAGTAGCAGTTCTTAAAAGTTTTTATTTCTTATATAAACAAATACAAATTGGACCAATGACATTAATTTGAAGTCAATATCTTCTATTGTTCACGAGATATCGAGAACCGAACATCAATTTTTACCAAATTTGCGTAGTATTTTTTAAAGGTTTAATTTTCTTATGAAAAAACTGACTGTTGGATTTTTATAAAAAAATTACTGAATGTTGAAATTTTCTGTAATGATAAAATTAGTTTGAAACCAACATTTTTAATTCTTGAAGAGATATTTGAGTCGAAAGTAAATTCTTACCAAGTTTTAGTATTGTTTTTTGTTTAGATTTTTACTTTTTTTGTAAGAAAACTGTCAATTTGATTTTGTTAAAATTTTACCGAATGTTGCAAACAATATTTTCTGTGAAATAAAATTAGTATGAAGCCATAATCTCAAATTTTTCATTGAGTCGAAAATCAATTTTTACCATCTTTTAGTAATGTTTTTTTTAGGTTTTTATTTTTTGTTAAAAAAGCTGTGAATTCGATTTTTCTCAAAATTTTACCAAATATAAAAACTTTATTCTTCGTTACACAAAATTATTTTGGAGATAAAATCATGTTTTGTTCGTTAAATATTCAATGATTTATAAAATAAACGTTGATTAGATTTTTTCCCAAAAATATACTAGGTTGGTTAAACGTTACAATTGTGTGCAACGAAGGACAATGGACATCTGGTAAAATTTTGAGAAAATCGAAATGACAGTTTTTTTATAAAAAATAATAAACATAAAAAAAAAAACATTACTAAAAGTAAAAATCCAATAGTCCGTATTTTCATAAAAAACTAAAATCTACACAAAATAGTACGCAAAATTGGTAAAAATTGATGTCCGGTTTTCGATATCTCGTGAATAATAGAAGATATTGACTTCAAATTAATTTCATTCATCCAATTTATATGTGTTTATATAAGAAATAAAATCTTTTAAAAAATGCTACTAAAATTGGTAAAAATTGGTTCTCGAATAAAAATCTCGTTAACAAAAATAGATTTTGAAATCAAACTATTTCATTATATGCAAAATATTGTTGGTAATTTTAAAATTTGTATGAATAATTCATGTGACAACTTTCTTAACAACACACGAAAACCTACAAACTTTTGAGCAAGACTAATCGACAGACGGGAGGGGAAGTTATTAGCCTCGGTCCAATTTGTCGAATTGAACATTTTAGCATTTCTCTACGTTTCAAGGTCCCTAAAATATAAATAAAAGATATGTAGAGAGATGTCTGTACTTGCGTGTATACATACGTACGTTCATACTATTTTTACTAGGTATATCAATTTTAAAAAAATGAAAATTTGGGTTTATATTATATAATGTTGTAATTTTGAAAAAAAGGGTTTTTTTATAAATTAAAAAACTGAATACAAATAAAAAGCATGCCTGATGAATGGAACCTCAGTATTGTTTGCCCGATCCTGAAAAAAGGAGACCTTTTAAACTGCACCAATTATAGAGGAATCAGTCTACTTAACATCGCCTACAAAATCTTCTCTGCCGTAATATGTGAACGTCTAAAGCCCATTGTCAACAACCTGATAGGTCCTTATCAGTGTGGCTTTAGACCAGGAAAGTCCACAGTCGATCAAATATTCACACTACGGCAGATCCTGGAAAAACCCAAAAACATAAAATCGACACCCCCGATCTTTTCATCGATTTCAAGGCCGCATATGACAGTATCTTCAGGGACGAGCTGTATAGAGCCATGTCTAGTTTTGGCATCCGTGCCAAACTCGTCCGTTTGTGCAGGATGACCATGGAGAATTCACGCTGCTCCATAAAGGTTGGAAACAACTTAACCGAGTATTGAGGCAGAGGCGGCAAAAATGGGTGTAACGGTTAATGAGGCCAAAACAAAGTACATGCTGTCATCAAGAAAGGACCTACAACACCGACGTCTTGGTCAAAACGTCACCATCGACAGACGTAACTTTGAGGTAGTCAATGCCTTCGTCTACCTAGGCTCCGCTGTAAACGCAGACAACAACACCAGCGCTGAGATCAAACGAAGAATAACTCTTGCTAACCGCTGTTTCTTTGGGTTAACAAAGCAATTGAGTGGAAAAATCCTCTCTCGAAGGACCAAAGTGTCGCTATATAAGACCCTTATCATCCCCGTCCTGCTATACGGTGCAGAAGCATGGACTATGACAAAAGCGGATGAAAGCACCTTGGGTCGTTTCGAGAGAAAGATTCTTCGTGTGATCTACGGTCCCGTATGCATCGAAGGGGAGTGGAGGAGAAGATGGAACGACGAGCTGTACGGGCTGTACAGCGACGTAGACTTAGCCAGAAGGGTAAAAGTCCAACGACTAAGATGGCTAGGTCACGTAGAGCGCATGAAAACCAATGCTCCGGCCCGGAAAGTCTTCGAATCCACACCCACAGGACAGCGCAGTAGAGGAAGACCGCGAATCAGGTGGCGCGCACAAGTGGAAAGTGACCTCAACCGACTTGAAGCGCGAAACTGGAGACATCTAGCTAGGGACCGAGCTAGATGGAGAAGTTTGTTGGGTGAGGCCCTAGTTCACACAGGACTGTAGCACCACCTTAAGTAAGTAAGTTTCAAAATTCAGTAAATTTTCCAACAGTGAGTTTTTTTCATACAAATTAAATTTTACATAAAATTGGTAAAAATTGATTTTCGACAAAAAATCTCGCGAACAAAAACAGATATTAAAATCAAACTTAATTTATCATATGCAACATATTGTTGCTAACTCTCAGTTAATTTTTTAAGAAAAATTCAATTGACAACTTTTGTTAAAAAAAAAAACAAAACACCAAAAGCTACAAATTCAACAAAAAACTAATAAGAAATAGTGTTCGACTCAAGTATTTTGAGAATAAGTAATTTCTTCGGGAATGCAATGGAGGCCTTTGAATTATGTGTGAATTTGATATAATTTTGTAATGAAAATTACGCTAAGTTTCTAACTGCAACAGAGCCCATTTAGCAAACACAAGTCGTCGTTGTAGTCTAACGTCGTTGGCCTTGAAGTCCTGAGTCAGTCGATTTTTTTACAGAAAAACGTAGAATTTGTAGCTTATCAGTATTTCCATTTCATTATATGATTTAACTGACATCCAGATCCTTATGTCTTCCAGTTGGGCTGGACCAGCCTGAAATCTAAGTCAGTGGTTTAAAATACTATCCAGGTACCTGTTCACCTTCGAATTAAATAAAAATGTATCTTAGCCAAATGGTGTCAATTATAGCTTAAATTAATTGATTTTTAATACTCGGTTAATTGAAGCAAAGTGGTATGGTTGCGGTCACAACTCAACTGAAGAAAACCGGAATAAGTTCAAACAAGCTAGAAAGACCTGTAACGGACATATACGACGCATTACATTTTTGCATGACCAGAAATTACGGCAAAAAATACTACAATGTCCCAAAGGTAGCAAAAATGTCTGGTCATTGGTAAAAAATATGCGTAACACTACGTCTTCGTCTGTTCCTACTCTCGTTTCCAATGACAATCCCTATGTAAGCTCGATTGATAAAGCTAATTTGCATGCAGCACAGTTTGCTGTAAATTGGATGCTGCCAATGAGTGACATGACTCCGCCTGTACTTGAAAGCGTAAACGATTCTAAGGGACGAAACTTCTTCGCCCTCGTTACTAGAGTACTTACAAATCTTGACGTTCACAAATCCGCTGGCCCGGATAGTATCCCCGCTATTGTTCTGAAGAGGTGTTCTTCAACGCTGGCAAAGCCACTGCGTAAGCTTTTCAAACTGCCCTATTCTACAGGTCTCTTTCCGATTGGAAATAGCATTTGTCCAGCCTGTCCCTAAAAAAGGCGAATCCTGCTCACCATGTAACTATCGTCTAATTGCACTTACGTCCCTTCTTTCCAAGGTCATGGAAACGCTGATCAATTTTCAGCTTAAGAAATATCTTGAAGAACGGAAGCTTCTTAATGACCGGCAGTATGGCTTTCGTTACTATAGGTCCACTGGTGATCTCATGGTTTATCTCACAGAACAATGGAACAAATCCTTACATCGATTTTTAGAACGCAAGATTATGCACTTGATAATTCAAAAGCATTTGATAGGGTTTGGCGCCAAGCTCCCTTATCGAAAACGCGTGCATTTAGTATTGAGGAATCTCTTCTTCGTTGGGTTAGAAATTAACTCTCGGACCGTTCAATTCAAATAGTATTGGACGGGTTCAAATCTGATATAAACAAAATAAACGCTGGTGTGCCAAAGGGTTCCGTTTTGTCTCCGGCGCTTTCTCTTATTTTTATAAATAATCCTTTGTCTGAAACTTCTAACCCACTAAATTGTTTCGCTGATGACCCTCAGCTTTTCATTTTCGTTTTTAGATTCTCATCTTTGTTCGTCGGATGTAGAATAAGCTCATTAAATTCTTGACTGTACAATGGGGAATCAAAAACCGTGTAGAATTTAATGCTTCGAAAACTCAATGCTGCCTAGTGTCGCAAAAGCGTAACCCTCCTCCAATGCCACTATCCATAAGTGGTTCTTGCATCGAAGAGACTGAACAGTTTTCACTCCACTTGTTGTGGAGTGATCACATATTTGACATCGCCAAAAATGCTGCTAGGTGGTTAGGTTTTCTCTGAAGATGCAAGAAGTTTTTTACCCCTTCTGATCTGGCTATAATCTATAAAGCCTATATTCGTCCGAAACTCGAGTACAATTCCCATATCTGGGCAGGTGTGTTACCCACTTGAGTCTCCTGGACAGAATTCAAAAGAGAGCCCTAAAATTGATAGGTGACCGTTGTCTAACTGAAACTTTTGTATCTCTTGAGCACCGTGCGTCGTAAGGTTTCATACCTCTCATTATTTTATCGCTACTTTCATAAATAATGCTTTAATGAAATAGCCAGTTGCATTCCTCCCCTCAAAGAATTCAACCGTAATACCCGTTCTTCTAGGAATGCTCATCATTTTGCCCTTGAGCCCAATTTCGCTCGTAGTGTAAAGTACAGACATTCTTTATTAAGTCGCACTACACAAAAGTGGAATGCTTTAGCAGACTCAATATTTCCCACTCAATACAATGTGCATACATTCAAAACTAATATGCATCGATATCTCCTTTCAAATCTTATCCCCTTGAGTGCTAGTACAATATAAAAAAAAATGAATGCTGAATGTAATTGAAGATTATCATACATTTATTAATCGCGATCGTCACCACAATCACTTTGGCTTGCCCAAGACTTAACCTAGAACAAATGCAACTAATTTGAAGCTTAAAAGATTGTATATGAAAAAATAAATCGATGTATGTGATTTTAAAAAAAGGAAGTCTTTATGATTTAAAGGATGAGATTCTAATAGCAATTCCGATTGGAAAACTTATGTGTACCTAATACGCCTCAAGTCATCCGACTGCTGCTTTTAAATAAACGTCAACTTTACCAATTTAAATATGCTAAAAAAGCTAAACAAAAAACAATTTACCATTCCTTCTTACTAGGACCGAATTCATTTTTCTTTTTTATAAAAATTATTCCTTTACTTGGTTCTTGGTTGGACATTGAGTCCAGACGGAGCTTGTTATTGCCAATGCCATTGGCAAAATTGTGATTATATATTTTTTTTGAGGGAAAAGAGGAAAAATAAAAATGTACAACAACGAAAACGTACGAGTACCTAAGTAGGTAGATCCATATTTTGTGGCTTCATGAAAGGTCTTATTGGATTAGGTATACCATCACAAAACGATAGAGTACATGATGAGGAGGGCCGGCCAAGCCAGGTCCTTCTTGAATTGAACTTCTCTCGCTCTGCTACTGCTGATTCTGATTCTGATGCTGACTGCTGGGTGCTGCTACTTCCTTACTTCAAGTTGTTTCTTCCTCTTTGGCACTCTCTATACAAAACACATTTAGATTATTTATAAATGCAAATTCGTGTTCTCGAAGTTCTATTGTTGATTAAATTGATTTCACGATGAAAGAAATATCACGATTACGACTACGACTGCAAGACACAGATACACTCATAAGACCGGTAGAAGCTAATGGAATTTTCGTAGGTTTTGGGAACATAGGGTGTTATGAGGGTAATATGTCATATTTTTAAAATATTATCCGTGCACTTTGTGTAGCCGAAGGACTAAGAAATATGAAACTAATGACAAAAAGAAACTCATGCAATGAAATTGAATTTCGGTAAAGTACTTGTAGAAAATATTAGAAAATACTTAGGATATAAAGTTTTCGAATCAAGTTGGAACTATACCTTTTCCAAATTCGGATTTGATCTACAGGGAAGATAAGGTATGTATTTGGTTTTCACTTTTAGAATTATGGGTTTTTAAAAGTCATACTAATTTAATAGCTCTAAAATGGCTGTCAAAGCGAGCATTACCAATTGACATAATTCAGCTACAAATGTCGGCTAGGTTTTCAACTGTTTATTATAATTTCACGAATAAAAGAGAATATTGAAATCGTCGACTTGGCTCTTATCAATTTTGTATTTGTATTAGAGAGTCACTTGCGCTACAGAAAATATAATCGCAGTTTTTTAAACATTTTCCGTCTTTTGAATAGATCAAAATGTTTGGAGGAAGTTTGGCCCGATCCATTAAGGGTTTTGATCTGAGATATTGCGGTCTTCCAACATTTGCTTTGCTAGCTCCCTAAAATCGTTGAGATCAAACGATGTTGCCTGTCGTTGTAGCGGGGTTGCGGTCTTTCTTGTCGTCTCATACTTAATGGCTCGGTTTCAAAGAATTTCTTTGCTGTAGCGTTGTTGTCCATTCGTTCGATTGTACGCGCACTCAAAGGGATATGAATACCCTTAAAATGATTACTCACAGTGCGAGCAATTAGGAAGGGAGGATAGGATTTACCGATGCACATTGATTTTGAATGTATGCACATTTTAATGAGTGGGAAATATTGAGCCTGTAAATCATTCCACATTCGTGTAGTGCGACTAAAAAAAGAATCTCTATACTTTACAGTACGACCGAAATTAGGCTCAAGGGTAAACTGATGGGCATTCGTAAAAGAACGAGTATTACGATTGTTGCTTTGTTGTAGTTTGAAGAGAGGAATGCAACTGGCTATTTAATTAGAGCATTGCTTATGGAAGTAGCGATACAATAATAAGAGACATGAAACCTTACTACGCGACGGTGCTCGAGAGATACAAAAGTTTCAGTTAGACAACGGTCACCTATCATTTTTGGTGCTCTCTTTTGAGTTTTGTCCAAGAGACTCAAGTGGGTTATAGGAGCCCCTGCCCAGATATGAGAATTGTACTCAAGTTTCGGATGAATATACATAGGCTTTATAAATTATCAGAAGGGGTAAAAAACTTCTTGAGTTTTCGAAGCATTAAATTCTACACGGTTTTTGATTCCTCATTGAACAATGATGTGAAGGTCAGAATTTTATGAGCTTATCATACGCTGCCGTTGGTAGTCTACATTCGAAGAACAAGGATGAGAATCTAAAAAGGAATATAAAAAGCTGGGGGTACTGTCAGCAGCGAATCATAATCATCAGCGAATCAAGATCATTTATAAAACTAAGGAAGAGCGTCCGAGATGAACCGGAGCCCTAGGGCACACAAGCGATTTTGTGGATATCAGATTTGAACCCGTCCAATACTACTTGAATTGAATTGTCCGAAAGGTAATTTCTAAGTTGATAAAGTAGAGATTCGTCAATACCAAAAGCACACATTTTCAATAAGAGAGCTTGATGCCAAACATGTGGCGGAGGCAATGTGGTTGGCGTGTTTTGGATCTTTGGACTACATCCACAGCTCGTACAGTATACTATTGAAACTTCTCCTTCATTCATTCTCTTCGCGAATAGTACCAAATATCCTTCGAAGAATTTTTCTCTTGAAAGTTCCCAGTATCAATTCCCCTATTTAACCTATCCAGCTCTCGGCAATGCTATAGGGCAGAACTGGTATAGTTAGAATTTTGTATAACGTGCATTTTGTCTTTCGAGAAAGGTGTTTTGAAACCATTTGTTAGGCCAAACAGAAGTAGTAGCAGTGTCTTCCACGTTAACATCACTTTTGCACACTATCTGTTTCAGGACTATATTGAAGAATCACATGTTATGGCATCTCCTCGCCTGAACCCTGCACATATCTGGAATAGCTCGGATTAGCTGTTACCCATTTTCACGTTGAACTCCGTATCTTGTTACTTCATACAGAATAGCTGGATCAGTTTTTCGGGATCCCAAGTTGAAATATCGAAAATAGAACTTGGCGACTTATGCAATCATATGCGACTTTAAAGTCGACTTGAAAATCGTTGATCTTTTCCAGAATTTGACTTAATGTGAATATTTTGTCTATCGTTGATCTGCCTGGCCTGACGCTATATTGGCATGTACCAAACATAATGTTGCAGGAAGGTTTAAGACGCTAGCACAATACGTTGGATAGGTTCTTATCAACATTACGCAGGAATATGTGTCTGTAATTTTTGCAGGACCGCTTTTTTTGTAGATTGGTCAAATTTAACGATTTGACCAGTTATCGGGCATATTTTCCTCTTCCCACACTAACTTTATGAGCTAGTGCATGCACCCTTTCAGCATATCACCACCATATTTGAAGAGTCATCCATTCGAACAAGTGGATTTCTCGTTTTGAAGCTTTCTTTACCTCTTCAATACTGGGGTGCTGGGACTGGGTCTTATTTACTGGTTTCATAGTTCTTTCCTCTTCAATTGTTTCGCCTACGTGATGCATATTCAGCAGTTGCTTTAAGTGCTACTTAAAGACGTCTACAATTCCCTGTGCTTCGGTGACTAGTTTTTCTTCGGTTCTATAACTAGATGCCATTTGCTTGGATATTTTTATAGAACTGGCGTATGTTGATGGTGGTACTGGACTGCTTGAGATACCTGAGCTGCTAAGCTTCGGGTGCTCTTTTCTTCTTAAGCAGGGTTTTTCGTCTTTGCTTCTCTTTTCATGGTACTCCTTTTAGCTGTTTTTGTTTTCGGTTGCAGTTTTTCATGCATTTTTCGTCTCTCCTGCTTCAGTACCGGGCGTTCATCATCATACGAATACCAAGTATTCTTTATCTTTGGCAGCTGATAGCCCGTGGTAGCCTCGGCTCGACTACTTCCATAATTATATTGCGGTACTGGTTACACTGGTTTTTGGCGCTTGTGGATGGGAGTATGGTTGAGAGTTTACGGGTCAATTGCTCACTAAAGTCTCTTGCATTCTCTGGTATGGCATACACAGTGTTGAATTTCTTCCTTTGAGCGGTCTTTACTCTCTTTTCGTTGAACAGTCGGACTCTAAACTTTGTCCAAACAAGAAATTGATCAGAGTCCATGTTTGCACCCCTGAAGGTTAACCCGCCCAAAATGTTAGACGCGTGCCTTGCGGCGCGGCACCCGATTGGCACGAGATCGATTTGGTTGGCAGTTTGGCCATCTGGAGATCGCTAAGCTGCTGTGTATATCCTTCCTATGGGAAAGCTAGTGTCATATTACGAGCCACAGCAAAGACCATTGTAGATTGGTGCTTGATAAATTGATCGGGTTATAGTACCTTTATTGACTATTATCATTTTGAGCGAAATTTATTTTTTTTTTAAATGAGGAACTCTATGTGGTATTATAGTCTATTTTAAATAATAATCCCCCTTTACATCAATAACACCCTATCTGAATATAAAAATTATACTGTATTTACATTTTCTTCAGTGCAGCATCTCGCTCAATTGAAAAATACCTAACATATTTTGCGTTTTTGTAATTGTGGATAGGAAGTATTGTAGTAGTAATAGAGACTTTCTGATGGAATAACATTTTTCGTGGGATAGAATTTTGTTTCTCCCGAAAGGTAGGTGCTTACAAATATTTTTAACACTGGATAAAAACGGTCTTTCATTTTCATTGCTTTCAAACGATGAATACCAATGGAAATGAAACATTTTTTTTTTAACAATTTTACAATAACTTTGTTCTATTGAATGAAATCAAATTTGCTAAACGATAGGAAAAGAATATATTTTTAATATATGTACGTATTTTGATACATATTTTCATTCTATAATTATATTAATGGTATTTCAAAAGGTATAGAAAAATATACATGTTCTATTATTGAAAAATTATAATTTCAGATTCTATTAAATGATTCGTCGTGTTGGGATGATTTCAAATCAAAAAAGAGGCTGGGATGCGACCCACACTGATAACTTCCCATCCCGTCTGTCGATTTGTCTTGCTTAAAAGGTTTATAGGTTTTCGTGTTTTGTTAAAAAAGTTGTCATTGAATTATTCTTAAAAATTTTAAAATTACAAACAATATTTTGCAGTTTGATTTTGAAATCTATTTTTGTTAAGGAGATTTTTAGTCGAAATCGAATTTTATACAAATTTGATGAATATAATTAATTTGAAGTCACTATCAATTTTTACCTAATTTGCGTATACCATTTTTTGTAGATTTTTTTTTATGAAAAAACGGACTGTCGGATTTTTATAAAAAATTTACTGAATTTCGAAAACAATCTGTGAGATAAAACTAGTTTGAAGTCAATATTTTTAATTTTTAAAAAGATATTTGAGTCGAAAATCAATTTTTACCAACTTACAGTAATGTTTTTTTTTAGATTTTTATTTTTTATAAAAAAAAAAGTGTTAATTCGATTTTTCTCAAAATTTGACCAGATGTTAAAAACGTTATTTTTCGTTGCACAAAATGTTTTGGAGATAAAATCATTTTTTGTTCATAAAATTTTCGAGGTGACAAATATATTTTAGTCAGCTTTTTTGATTTATAAAAAGAACCGTTAATTGAATTTTTTTCCAAAAATATATTTGTTTGGTATCAGGTTACAATATTATAATATAAAATTTAATTCAAGTCTCTAGCGTTATTTGTTCGTGAGATATTTAGGGCTAACCAAAATTTTCCTCTTAAATTTCTTATAAAAATCCAACAGTCGGTTTTTTTCATAAAAAAATAAAATCTTTTAGATATCTCGTGAATAATAGAAGACATTGAATTCAAATTACTTTCATTCATCCTATTTGTATTTGCTTATATAAGAAATAAAAACTTTTAAGAAATGCTACTAAAATTGGTAAAAATTGGTTTTCGACTAAAAATCTCTTAACAAAACTATATTTTGAAATAAAACTATTTCATTATATGAAAAATATTGTTGGTAATTTTTAAATTTTTAAGGATAATTCAAGTGACAACTTTTTTAACAAAACACGAAAACCTAAAAACTTTTATGCAAGATAAATCGCATTCCAGTCTCTTTTTTTAAATTGCTTTGGTAAAAAAAAACAACTCACGTAATTTTTTTGAGAATCCTTTCTGCATCTTTGTGCATTATTATCTGTATAACAAAATTTATTTGAAGTCGATATCTCTACTGGTTTTTGAGCTATGGACGACGAAAAAACGTCGCGAAAGTACGGACGTACGGACGTGTGTACGTACACACGCACGCACAGACATCTCACTAAAAAAAATTTATTTAGACTCTAGGGGCCTTAAAACGTCCAGAAATGTAAAAATTTTCAATTCGACAAATCTCACCGATTAAAATAACTTCCTATGGGCAGTTAAAAAGACGATGGGATGGGACCCACACTAAATGTTTTGAGAAATATTAATAACAACATTTTGTGAAAGGTAAAATATATGATAGATAAAGATATTTACAAATTGAAACTTTGTGAATTTGTTATTGGGAGATCTATAAGTAAACGTCGTCGTTAAGGATTGCTTGAAAAAGAGACAAACACAATAAATAATTTTCGTCTAGTAAAAAGTGAAACGATGAGAATTGGGGCATTCTCATGGTAAATTGTCTAGAATGAAGTCCTTGTTATTGAAATACGACCTAGACATTTTCAACAGCCCTTTTGATTAGAATTTATTATAAAGCTCCTTCTAGGCCCTTTCATACATATAGGTAGTTGGTTTTGTAAGATTTTTTTTCTTTTTTTTTCAAAAACAAAATTAAGAATAGGAAACACGAACCAACATAGCTTGCTTCTTAAATTAAATTTTATATTATGTAATATGACGTGATACTAAACTTATATAATTTTGAAAACGATTCAATTATAAATCAAAAAATCTAAAAGAAAAAATAATTGTCACCTCGAATATTTTACGAACAAAAAATGATTGTATCTCCAAAACAATTGAAGGCAACGAAGAATAAGGTTTTTGACATGTGATAACATTTTGTGAAAAATCGAATGACTGTTTTCTTACAGAAAATGAACACCTAAAAAAAACATTACTAAAAATTAGTAAAAATTGATTTTCAACTTCAATATATTTTAAAAAATTTAAGATATTGGCTTCAAAAAAATTTCATCTTACAGAAAATATTATTTTTGACATTTTTATAAAAAATAAACAGTCATTTTTTTTTATAAAAATTAAAATCTACAAAAAATAGTAAGCAAAATTGTTAGAAATTAAACATTTTCTTAGAAAACTTCAATCTGTATTTTTTGATACAAGAAATAAAAACTTTTAAAAAATGCTACTAAAAACCTTGTTAAAAAATAGATTTTTAACATTTTAACCCCTTTTTTCCGAGAAATGATTAAAATGCCTCTTTTTTTTTAGGTATATCTGACAATCAATTAAGAATAATTTCATATATAGGGTTAAATTTGACCTTAAAAGTCAGTTGACTTGCAATTGTGGTTGAAAAAGGAAGTTTTAATTTTTTGAATATTAATACCTTTTGTCCAAAGTAAGTAATCTAGTTGAAAAAATATATTTATGATAACTTATTTATTTATCTTTTCTAAAAATAAGTGAAAACAAAAAATATATGTTATTCTGTCGGTTTTTGGGGTAAATGTTGTCAAGCCATATTTGGCTTCGTATGCAGTAAAAGGTTTTCAATGTATATATTTTTGTAGCTTAACTTGTTTTTCACTTTTACCTACAATAATTGTTAATTAAAGTAAAATAAATGTATTTAAGTGTTCTTAAATTGAAGAAATGGAAACTCGTCGTTTTTACGGAAGATCCGATTTTGTGAATCCCATTCCTGGAGATGGAAGTGATGATGAATTGGCAGGTGATTTGGATATGGAACTAGAGACTGAGATGCAATTCGAAAACAAAGAAGACGACGTTGTGATGGAAGAAACTGATATAGATTCAGACGATGAAGTCCAATCCAGGGTAAACAGAACAAAAGCAAATTTCATGGAGGGACATATTCCTGCGTACGTCAAGAAATCTTCATATTTTCGGGATCTGCTGAGCTATACCAGAATCAGTAAAGGTCCTAAGTACCCCATAGGAATTTTTTAAATTCCTGTTTACTAATAAGATAATGAACCAAATAACTGACGGTCAGAATCACAAAAGATGAAATAGAGCAATTCATCAGAATGGTATGTCCTGTTGCCGACTTCCATCTTCAAGACATTACCGATCATTTACAAAACAATGACGTGCAATAGATTTAAAAAAAAATTAAAGGCTTCATCCATTTCAACGACAATGATAATTTCATTCCACTTGAGCAAGAAGGACAAGACAAATTGTTCAAGATAAGGCCACTTTTGGAGAAAATACGAGAACGGTTACTATTGATCCCAAAAGAAGAGTTTCTCGCCGTTGATGAATAAATCATAGCAACAAAATGTCGCCATGAACTGAAGCAGTACAATCCAGCCTAGCCACATAAATGGGGCTATAAGAACCAAGTTCTGAGTGGAATTTCTGGACTTAGCTACGATTTCGACTTGTTTTCAGGACACCAGAGCAATACATTTCCTGATGGAAATCCAGATCTGGGAGTTAGTGGTTATACCGTCACCAGATTAACATCTACTGTGGCCAAAAATGTCAACCACAAATTATTTTTTGATAACTGGTATAATAGCCTAAATTTACAAGTGTATTTATTTAAAAATGGTATTATGCCATTGGGGACCGTAAGGCTCAACCGCGTACCTAACTGGACAATCCCGAAAAATTGATGAAGGAAGTACGTGGAAGCATGTTCAGCTAAGTTTGGAGTCCTGGATCGATAACAAAATGGTTACTTTGATGTCACCATATGTGGGAATGAATCCAGTAACAGAGAAAGGTCGTTAATCACGAAAGGATAAAGCATATAAAATTCTTCCTGCTCCGCAAGCTTTTGATGTTTACAAAAAGTACATGGGTGGAGTGGACCTTATTGATTCGATGCTGGGCTTATATCGTATACACTTACGATCGAAGAAGTGGTATAAGCAAGTATTTTTTCACATGATAGATGCATAGTGAAAGCGTGGATTCTATGGATGGCGTCGTCAACATAAATTTCACCTACCGTTGTTCGCTTTCAAACTTAAAATAGCCGAGCATTTATGCAAAGCTGAAAAAGAAGCACAAAAACTCCGTGGACGACCCCGAAGTGTATCTCGACTTGGATCTCCTGCAACTCCAACTTCTTCTACCACCGATCCTAAAAAGCGGGCCGGATCACCTGCAGGAACAACACAGAAGAGAAAGCGTCTTGAAAGGCATCAAGACTATCCTGTACTTTCAACTCGTTTCGACAATGTGGGGCATTTCCAACAAATTAAAAAAAAACAGACAAATTTTTCAAAACGATTGCTCCTACCACCCTTATTATTGCCCAAAATTTAAAGCTCATTTATGTTATGAAAAAAGAAATTGTTTTTTTAAATTTCAGGGAGCTCAAATTCACAAGGATTTTTGACTCAATAAATTTATATCATTTTTATATTGAAATCCCTTAATTTTTATTTGTGTTCTTATAAACATTTTCTTTACGGGAATGTTAAGGTTGTAAAACCTTTAATGCATACGAAGCCAAATTCGACTTCTCTCCCAAAAGTATAAACAAATTCATTTTTTTTAAATTTTGTTCACTAAACATGTCTTATAATGATCTAATTAAGCAATTAAAAGCCTATTCAATTTTTTTCCTTTGTTATAAATAATTTATGCGGTAAAGGATTAAATCAAACTATTTCATCATCAAGTTTTTTAAAAAATTCAACTGACAACTTTAAAAAAAAAAACACGAAAACCACAAAAAACTGATAACAAATGCCTTTCGACTAAAGTATTAGCAGAACAAAGAAGGATATTAACTTCAAATTATTCAAATATTGTTGTGAATATTTTGTTAAAGTTTTAAGTAACACAAATCGACAGACGGGATGGGAAGTTATAAGTGTGGGTCGCATCGCAGCCTCTTTTTTTAGAACTAAATTTGAACGATTTTTAAACGTTGTTCAGGATTAAATCTATTAATTGTCAAACAGAAAATCAAGTGACAGTTGTCAAAAATACCAACTCAGAAAAAATTAATGCCAGGTTGAAAAGAAACGTCTAGAAAAATACCCGTTACTTTACTGTTTTTTCTTTATATATTGCTTTGCAAAAGTTCAAAATAACAATATTTTTAAAAATCTAAACACTAATGTTTTGACAGTTTTACGAGTAATTGGCAAAGTTGCTTATAAAATTAAAATAAGTAAATTAGGTGGCGCAACAGTTTACAACTAGGACCTAGTGACTTACAACTCTCAACCATTCCTGTGTGCGAGTAATGTTGTCAGGAATGGAGGGGACCTACAGTTTTAAGCCGAACCCGAACGGCCAAGTTGAGAAGGCACTTTTCATGACAAGAATTACTGTTGGAGGATTTGTCAATTCCTCGCAAGAGGCAGTACTCGTGAAAAAAACTTTAGATGGCACAGGCAGGGATCGAACTCAAGACCTCTGGCATAACGATGACAGTCCTATGCACTTACCCTCAAGCCACGGGTACTGCCTATAAAATTGTATGTATAATAAACAAAAGATAAAATATAAATCATAAGTGGGAGCATGGCACTGATTTAACTTCATGTAGTATTTAGCTGGAAAGTTGACACTTACCATCTTTGGTCAATTTCCAAGAGTTCTAACTTGGAGTATCAAACTAAAAGATTATTTGTTTATCGTTAAGCAAATTTGCGTGGTGTGAGAGAAAAAATGCTGACAAACCACGTACTCTTTTTTTAAATTGCTTTGGTAAAAAAAAACAACTCACGTAATTTTTTTGAGAATCCTTTCTGCATCTTTGTGCATTATTATCTGTATAACAAAATTTATTTGAAGTCGATATCTCTACTGGTTTTTGAGCTATGGACGACGAAAAAACGTCGCGAAAGTACGGACGTACGGACGTGTGTACGTACACACGCACGCACAGACATCTCACTAAAAAAAATTTATTTAGACTCTAGGGGCCTTAAAACGTCCAGAAATGTAAAAATTTTCAATTCGACAAATCTCACCGATTAAAATAACTTCCTATGGGCAGTTAAAAAGACGATGGGATGGGACCCACACTAAATGTTTTGAGAAATATTAATAACAACATTTTGTGAAAGGTAAAATATATGATAGATAAAGATATTTACAAATTGAAACTTTGTGAATTTGTTATTGGGAGATCTATAAGTAAACGTCGTCGTTAAGGATTGCTTGAAAAAGAGACAAACACAATAAATAATTTTCGTCTAGTAAAAAGTGAAACGATGAGAATTGGGGCATTCTCATGGTAAATTGTCTAGAATGAAGTCCTTGTTATTGAAATACGACCTAGACATTTTCAACAGCCCTTTTGATTAGAATTTATTATAAAGCTCCTTCTAGGCCCTTTCATACATATAGGTAGTTGGTTTTGTAAGATTTTTTTTCTTTTTTTTTTCAAAAACAAAATTAAGAATAGGAAACACTGTTGCGTTATAATTGAACGCAACAAGTCTTCACAATAAATTTTAATTTTAGTAAAATGATGCATTTTGCATCCACTCTGGTTGTTTACTACGTTTGATTTGACAAATGTCACACCCTTCTACACGAGGATGAGAGAGAGCGGGACGGCCATAGTCCTTCCGACCATGGTTCTCTCTGTCATTTTCGTGAGGGAAAAAATACCAAGTTTCGTTTCAGGGTACAATTGATGGGATGGTTTCCATAGAAGTGAAACCAAATCAGACGGACGGTCTGGTGGATACGTGCAAAAAAAAAGTTGCGTGCGAAGTCACTCCGAATGGAGAATGGCCTAAGGCCCAACGAAAAATGTTAACAATATTTATGTCAATAACTTGGATTAATCATATTTTTGCTTGATATTTTCGTTTAAATGATGTAATGATAATTAATTTTATTCTCGGACGTATGTTACTTAATTTATGTTAATGGACGTATGGACTTTTAAGTTTCCAAAAACTTAGTTCAAGACCAACTCTATTTAAAGTATAGTTACAGATCCCGAACGTGTCATTATTTTTCCTTCTTCCTTTTAAATTGATAGGAAAGTTGTGTAAAGTATTATGTTTTTCGCAATTTTTGTGTTTCTCAACTTTTGTCGAGGTGGAAAATGGGGGTGGCTGAATGCAGCTTCTGGAATCGTCGTGACCTGGAAGTGAATCCAGCGGGCGGCGAATTCCAGAATGACTTGCATTTAGCAGTGAGAGTAGAGCGAGTAAGCGGGATCGCGAGAATCTCATCACAAGTTGATATCAACAAGCCGATCTCCGATTGGCTGTTGATGATGTGAATTGAGATCCGCCACTCCAGATTGGCTGAAAGCTCAAAATGGCGGGAGTTGGGAAGGATGTGACTTGACACATCGAAGAATCTGGAAGTCAATTCTTTCCGAGCATTCTAAGTGAACAGGAGATAATTTTTGGTGAATAAGAGTGGAGAAATAGAAAAAAAAGGCGAAAAAGATAAAACAAAAAAAGTTAGAAAAGTGGTTGACTAATTTTGTGGAAAAAAAGTTAGAAGAAAATTGAATAAAAGGAGGGAAAATGAGGACTAATTCGGATTTGTAGCTGGAAAAGAGAAAAAAAAAGATAAGTAACATTTTTGTGTTGATTAATTGTGAGAAATTTCTTGAGAATCCCACTTTCTTTTCTGGGAACAGAGACCTTAACGGTCCATCGTCCAATTCTTTTTTTTTTAAATCATTTTGTAAAATTTATAATTCACGAAAAGATCCTGAGTTTTAATCCTGCTAGTAAGGTTTCTCAGGCACCTGTTAAAATAAAGAAAATTAAATTTCTATAAAATTATATTTGTTGTATTTTCTTGTTTGTGGTTGGATTTTCTTTCTTTGTTCTCTTGTTGCTTTAGAAGGTTTGCAATTTCCTTTTTTTAATTTCAGAAAAAAAAAATTGCTGGCGCCCTCTTCTTACTTAACGTAAGAACGCCCCTGTGGCAAATCGAATCAAAATATACTTTTCTGATATCAAAGTGATATCAAATAAATCGCGAGCAACTTAATTAATCGACCCTTCGATTAATTAAATTGTGCATTGAACCCACCCCTTACTGAGCTGTCGTGGTGGCAGCACTTAACCTGCTGCGAGTTGCAATTTTTGCCTGTTCGCTTCGTCACCGCTGTTCTTTGACAGTTCGGCATAATTTTGCATATTATTCTATTTCGCGCGTTTTGGTCAATTGTTTTCTTTTAATTTCTTCTCTTTTTTTTTAATAATAATTAATATTGTTGAATATTAGGCAAATAAAATTGCAACAAATTGTCGCCCATAACGTGGGGCTTGTGAAAATTAACTTCGTTGTCTTTTTTTTGGGAATCGTGTGCTGTGCCTTGGTGTCTGGTTTTTCCTTTAGCTAAGTTTTGTGACTTTGTTTTTTGTTTTATCATTGAAAGTTTTACTAATTCTTTTTGCTTTTCATATAGGATATTTGTGAAGATAAATTACGGAAAAATCTTGTGACGGGGAGTTGTATCAGCGGTGAAAATTCTTCAAAAAAAATTAACCCAATTTGGTTGGTGAGGATAAATTACGGAAAAACTGTGTGAATGGGAATTGAAGCAGTGCAGTGGTGGAAATTGTCCAGTTAATTGGAAAGGTTTTCGGTATTGAATTGAGTGAGTGTTTTTCCTTTATTTTCTTTATTTTTCTTTGGTACATTTGGAAATTATTTATTTGATTAAAAAAAAATACATAAATACATATATTTATTTATATATTTATATATAAAAGTGATTTGAGATTTGGGGGTTGATTTTGAAGGTGACCTTCTACATATCTATATACATATATACACATAATACATACATATATTCAATTCGCATAATTTCCGTGTTAATAATTTCAAGTTTTTTTTCTATTGACGGTTCTTTTGTTTCTTAAAAATTGATTTGAATATAATTTTTTCTGGTGTTACCATACTGACTTTTGTAGGTTCTCTTAAATTTATTCGTTTTTATTGATATTATCATATTAACTTATTTTGATTGCAATTAATTTTAATATATTTTTGCTGGGGTTACCATAGTCATATTTTTTTGTAGGTTTTCTTAAAACTTATTTGATCTTATTGGTGATACCATAGTAATTTTTTTTGTTGCTTCTTAAAATTTATTTTAAATAATTTTAACTTTTTTATTGATTTTCTTTAAGTTTTTTTTTTTATAAATTTATTCGATTCTTTTTCGTTTCTGGGGGTTACCATACTAACTTTATTTATTTTCTTAAAATTAATTTTAAAATAATTTTGCTGGGGCTATTGTATTGATTTTCTTTCAGGATTTCTGAAAATTTATTTGGTCTTTTGTTGGGGCGACCATAGTGATTCTTTTTGATCCCTTAGAATTAATTTCAATATTACCTTTTTCTGGTGTTACCTTCTTACTTTTGTGGGTTATTTGAAAATTTATTTGAATTTACTCTATTGGTGTTACCATATTGTTTTCTCTTTCTATTACTAATTTTTTCTATTTGTTTAAGTGAGGTTGAGATTTCTTTAAGATTTTTTTTTTTTTTGTTAAACATTGATCGTTTTGGATTTTATTTTTTTGATTGGGCATAATAGTCGTCGTTGTTTTAATTCTTTCTTTTGTATCGACGGTTTTAAATAAAATTTGTTTTTGTAGTCTTCTTTTGGAAATATTGGGATGGACATTAATAGGCTTTCGAAAGAAGAACTCGTTTATGAGTTGCGGGCTAGGGGCCTGAAGGAAGGGGCTAAGGTGGATGAAATGAGGATGACGCTTAGGGCAAGTCGTTTGTTGGAAAGAACAGGGTCAATTTCTGCGGATAGTCCTCACTATCCGTATTCTTTTGAGGAGGATGCTAGTGCGGTTAAGGCAAAAATTTTAGAGATTAGGGAATTGGTTCCGAATACTTCAAAAAATCCGAAGGCATCGGACTACCAAAAGACTTTAACGAAAATTGAATGGGCTTTGGGTAGGATATCGCGGGCTAGGGCTGAGTCGTCAGAGGAAGTCAACGAGGTTGCTGAATTAAAGGGTGAAATTTTAATTTTAATGGCAAAATTGTCAGCAGAAGAGGAGGTGATAGAACCTCAAGATAAAACACGATCATCAATGTCGACAGCAGACTTGGGTGCGTTACCAGCTGCAACGGTCGGCCAACGTGCGAGCTCTAGTGGGTTCCAACTACAGGGTGACATACCCTGTGACCGGTTCCCCGAGCGACTGGATAAATGGAACGTGAAGTTCACAGGTGAGCATTGCGGCTCATCGGTGAACTCTTTCATCGAAAGAGTTGAGGAAATGAGGGAAGCACGCGGAGTTTCGGAAGCTAGGGTTTTCACATCAGCGGTGGAATTATTTGGTGGGAAGGCACTTTTATGGTTTAGGTCGATTAGGGACACAATTTCTACTTGGAAAGAGTTGGTTAGGGAGTTGAAGTTGGAGTTTTTGCCCTCCAACTATGACGATCTTTTGCTGGATGAGGTTAGGCGTCGTACCCAAGGTCGTGATGAGTCGATAGGGATGTATATCGCTCTCATGCAGACCTTGTTTAAGCGTTTTACCGAACCTCTAAGTGAGAATAGAAAATTATCTATTCTCATGAAGAACATAACGCCTTTCTATCAGACTCAGTTAGGATTGGCTGATATCAAATCAGTCAATGAGCTGGTAGCTTTAGGCAGAAGGCTGGAGACGATTCGAACTAATGTCGAGTCGTTTGTCCCTCCTCCTTCAGGTCGCAATAGGCAAACCTTGGAACCTGATGTGGCATATGTTGGACCCATTCAGGCGGCAACGGTGGCAGTTAATCCTTTTTCTAAACCTAGTAGGGCTCTTCGTTGTTTTAAGTGTAATAAAGAAGGTCATCTTGCGAATACTTGTTCCGCTCCTAGGCGCTGTTATGGCTGTGGGGCAGAAAATACGATCAAGCGAAACTGTGGACGCTGCTCGTCGGGAAACGGGCAACGGTCTCTTGGGCCAGCAGGGCAAGAGCGCCGGCGTCAAACTTAGGGAGGTTGCCTGCTGACAACCAGCTGGCGAATGGAATTAAAATAGGTTTCACATTAGAGACAAGTGGGGGCGACAGTCGTCCTTACTTGAGTGTAAACATTTATGGCTTTAGGTTTTTAGGACTTTTAGATTCAGGAGCTTCTAGGACTATCATATGTAGGGACGTTTGGAAGGTCCTTAAGGACTTAGGGTTAAGTTTAGGGACAACTGATATAAATCAAGTACATCTTGCAGATGGGACGGGTGTAGGAGTTTTAGGAGTAGTCAATCTGCCAATAGTTGTTAAGGATAGGTCAGTTCTAATAGAGTGTTTAGTCATACCTTCGCTTCCCCATACGTTGATATTAGGTGCAGACTTTTGGGCACTCTCGGGAATAGTCCCGGATCTTAGGTCACGTATGTGGAACTTCTCGAGCCAGGTAGAATTAGCTACAATTGGAACGACTTCTATTGTGGAAGAGTCGGATTTGATTGAGGAGGAGAAGATTAGGTTAAACACACTAATTGAGGATCTATTCAAAAACATGCCAGAAGGACTAGGAGTTACTAGTAGTGTAGAACATGTCATTAGGACAACTTCAGATCCCATCAAGCAGAGGTATTATCCGGTTTCGCCTGCGATGCAGGCACACATAGATAAATCTCTTAAGGAGATGTTAGACGAGGATGTGATTGAGAAATCAAATAGCCCTTGGGCTTCTCCCATAGTTTTGATTAGGAAGAAGGATGATACCTTTAGGTTCTGTGTAGATTATAGGAAATTAAATCAGGTTACAGAGAGGGACGCTTATCCGCTTCCATTGATTTCAGCAATTTTGGATAAGCTTAGGAATGCTAGGTTTCTTACTTCGCTTGACATTAAGTCAGCTTATTGGCAAATCCCTATGGCCGAAGATTCTCGGAAGTTTACAGCTTTCACGGTCCCAGGTAGGGGTTTGTTTCAGTTCAAACGGATGCCTTTTGGGTTGCACAACGCCCCTGCAACTTGGCAAAGGTTCATCGACAGTGTTTTAGGACCAGAGTTGGAGCCATTCGTTTTCGTGTATCTGGATGATATTATTATTGTCACGGATACATTCGATAAACATTTAGAAATTCTTAACGAAGTTTTAAAGAGAATATGTGGAGCAGGATTAAAAGTAGGTAGGGATAAATGTAACTTTTGTAGGCCATCCCTTAGATTTTTAGGTTATGTCGTCGATAGGAACGGGTTACATGTTGACCCAGAAAAGGTAGAAAGTATGGTTAGGATTCCTGCACCTAAAAATGTTAAAGAGGTTAGGAGTTTTGTAGGGACTGTTTCGTGGTACAGACGTTTCGTACCAAACTTTGCAACTATTGTTAGGCCTTTAACCGATTTGCTGAAAAAAAGCAAAAAGTTTTTATGGACTCAAGAATGTGAAGACTCATTTAGGAAAGCGAAAGAATATTTAATCACGGCTCCAATTTTAACTTGTCCCGATTTCAATCTTCCATTCGTTGTCCAAACTGATGCGTCGGATTACGGTATCGGGGCCGTACTTACCCAAACGTTTGAGGACGGTGAAAAGGTAATTTGCTATTTGAGTAGGTCTTTAAACAGGAGTGAAAGGAATTATTCAACTACCGAGAAGGAATGTTTAGGAGTCTTGTGGGCGGTTGAGAAGTTGAGACCGTATCTCGAGGGTGTTAGGTTTACGGTGATTACAGATCATTACTCACTAGTGTGGTTGAGTAATCTCAAGGATCCACAAGGAAGATTAGCACGCTGGGCAGTGCGGCTTCAGCAGTTCGATTTTAAGATAGTTCATCGCAAGGGAAAAGATCATGTCGTTCCCGACATGTTATCTCGAGGAGTGCCAGTGGTGGCTGGTATCTCGGATGAGGATTTAGACCCTTGGGTAGTAAAAATGATCTCAGCAGTTGAGTTAAATCCGTTAGATTATCCAAATTGGAGAGTAGAGTGTGGTAGATTATTCAAGTTTGTCAAATCAACACATGTAGTAGTGCATGAAAGTAATGAGGAATGGAAGTTAGTAGTAGGGAAGAAGGATAGGATAAATATTTTGAAGGAATGTCATGATAGTCCATTAGCAGGGCATATGGGGGTAAGAAAAACATTTGCTAGAGTAGGGGCTAAATATTATTGGCCAAAAATGAGGAAGGATGTAACAAATTATGTTAGGAATTGTAGAACCTGTCAACAAGTGAAACCAGTTAACGATAAGCCAGCCGGTCTTATGACGGAACGAATAGGGGTTTCTTCTCCGTGGGAGATGATTAGTGTGGACTTAGTGGGTCCATTACCCAAGTCAAATAGGGGTTATATGTACATACTTACCGTCGTAGATTATCTTACAAAATTTCCATTATTATTTGCATTGAGGTCTGCAACTGCAAAGGCAGTATGTAAGGAGTTAGAGGACAATGTGTTCTTACTATTTGGTGTTCCAAAGGTTGTCATTTGTGACAACGGGCCGCAATTTAAAAGTAGGGAACTTAGGGTACTTTGTGAGGAATATTCATCCAAAATTAGGTTTACCCCACACTACCATCCTCAGGCTAACCCCGCGGAGAGAATAAACCAAATTATTAAAACTACTTTGAGAGCGTATGTTTCGGAGAATCACAGAGTTTGGGATTCTCAATTAGCTAAAGTAGCTTGTGCTATACGCACTTCTCAGCATGAGGTATTAGGAGTTTCACCGTATTATGCTAATTTCGGCAAAGAAATGTCAACCAATGGTAGAGAGGAACCAAAACTTAGTGATCAGGATTTAGACAAGAATAATAGGATAGTATCACAAGAAAATATAGGAGAAAGGTTTAAGCAACTTAGGGCGGACATAGCTGTCAAACTTCGAACAGCGTCCAAGAAATCGGCGGAAACATACAACCTCAGGAGGAGAGATATTCAATATCTCCCAAATGATGTTGTCTGGCGTAGAAATTTCGACTTGTCGAATGCGGCAAACTACTACGCAGCTAAGTTAGCCCCAAAGTATGTCGGACCATTTAAAATCCGAAAACGCTTATCTCCTTGGACGTATGTCCTTGAAGATAATAACGGTAAAGATCGTGGCACTTGGCACACGAAAGACCTTAAACCTTTTAACTCTCTGGCAGAAAATGATTAAGTCCCTAATAGATAATTAACTGGATATTTTATTTTTTTTTGTCCGTTATAATTCACATTTTCATTCACTTGTGTTTAACGTTTTGAAATCTGCCAGAGCATGTTTAGTAATTGAAAGTAAATGTAATTTGCAAGTTGTTTGTGTTATGAACAAACACCTTTTCAAGGAGGAAAGGGTGGGATTTGTTGCGTTATAATTGAACGCAACAAGTCTTCACAATAAATTTTAATTTTAGTAAAATGATGCATTTTGCATCCACTCTGGTTGTTTACTACGTTTGATTTGACAAATGTCACACCCTTCTACACGAGGATGAGAGAGAGCGGGACGGCCATAGTCCTTCCGACCATGGTTCTCTCTGTCATTTTCGTGAGGGAAAAAATACCAAGTTTCGTTTCAGGGTACAATTGATGGGATGGTTTCCATAGAAGTGAAACCAAATCAGACGGACGGTCTGGTGGATACGTGCAAAAAAAAAGTTGCGTGCGAAGTCACTCCGAATGGAGAATGGCCTAAGGCCCAACGAAAAATGTTAACAATATTTATGTCAATAACTTGGATTAATCATATTTTTGCTTGATATTTTCGTTTAAATGATGTAATGATAATTAATTTTATTCTCGGACGTATGTTACTTAATTTATGTTAATGGACGTATGGACTTTTAAGTTTCCAAAAACTTAGTTCAAGACCAACTCTATTTAAAGTATAGTTACAGATCCCGAACGTGTCATTATTTTTCCTTCTTCCTTTTAAATTGATAGGAAAGTTGTGTAAAGTATTATGTTTTTCGCAATTTTTGTGTTTCTCAACTTTTGTCGAGGTGGAAAATGGGGGTGGCTGAATGCAGCTTCTGGAATCGTCGTGACCTGGAAGTGAATCCAGCGGGCGGCGAATTCCAGAATGACTTGCATTTAGCAGTGAGAGTAGAGCGAGTAAGCGGGATCGCGAGAATCTCATCACAAGTTGATATCAACAAGCCGATCTCCGATTGGCTGTTGATGATGTGAATTGAGATCCGCCACTCCAGATTGGCTGAAAGCTCAAAATGGCGGGAGTTGGGAAGGATGTGACTTGACACATCGAAGAATCTGGAAGTCAATTCTTTCCGAGCATTCTAAGTGAACAGGAGATAATTTTTGGTGAATAAGAGTGGAGAAATAGAAAAAAAAGGCGAAAAAGATAAAACAAAAAAAGTTAGAAAAGTGGTTGACTAATTTTGTGGAAAAAAAGTTAGAAGAAAATTGAATAAAAGGAGGGAAAATAAGGACTAATTCGGATTTGTAGCTGGAAAAGAGAAAAAAAAAGATAAGTAACATTTTTGTGTTGATTAATTGTGAGAAATTTCTTGAGAATCCCACTTTCTTTTCTGGGAACAGAGACCTTAACGGTCCATCGTCCAATTCTTTTTTTTTTAAATCATTTTGTAAAATTTATAATTCACGAAAAGATCCTGAGTTTTAATCCTGCTAGTAAGGTTTCTCAGGCACCTGTTAAAATAAAGAAAATTAAATTTCTATAAAATTATATTTGTTGTATTTTCTTGTTTGTGGTTGGATTTTCTTTCTTTGTTCTCTTGTTGCTTTAGAAGGTTTGCAATTTCCTTTTTTTAATTTCAGAAAAAAAAATTGCTGGCGCCCTCTTCTTACTTAACGTAAGAACGCCCCTGTGGCAAATCGAATCAAAATATACTTTTCTGATATCAAAGTGATATCAAATAAATCGCGAGCAACTTAATTAATCGACCCTTCGATTAATTAAATTGTGCATTGAACCCACCCCTTACTGAGCTGTCGTGGTGGCAGCACTTAACCTGCTGCGAGTTGCAATTTTTGCCTGTTCGCTTCGTCGCCGCTGTTCTTTGACAGTTCGGCATAATTTTGCATATTATTCTATTTCGCGCGTTTTGGTCAATTGTTTTCTTTTAATTTCTTCTCTTTTTTTTTAATAATAATTAATATTGTTGAATATTAGGCAAATAAAATTGCAACAACACGAACCAACATAGCTTGCTTCTTAAATTAAATTTTATATTATGTAATATGACGTGATACTAAACTTATATAATTTTGAAAACGATTCAATTATAAATCAAAAAATCTAAAAGAAAAAATAATTGTCACCTCGAATATTTTACGAACAAAAAATGATTGTATCTCCAAAACAATTGAAGGCAACGAAGAATAAGGTTTTTGACATGTGATAACATTTTGTGAAAAATCGAATGACTGTTTTCTTACAGAAAATGAACACCTAAAAAAAACATTACTAAAAATTAGTAAAAATTGATTTTCAACTTCAATATATTTTAAAAAATTTAAGATATTGGCTTCAAAAAAATTTCATCTTACAGAAAATATTATTTTTGACATTTTTATAAAAAATAAACAGTAATTTTTTTTTATAAAAATTAAAATCTACAAAAAATAGTAAGCAAAATTGTTAGAAATTAAACATTTTCTTAGAAAACTTCAATCTGTATTTTTTGATACAAGAAATAAAAACTTTTAAAAAATGCTACTAAAAACCTTGTTAAAAAATAGATTTTTAACATTTTAACCCCTTTTTTCCGAGAAATGATTAAAATGCCTCTTTTTTTTTAGGTATATCTGACAATCAATTAAGAATAATTTCATATATAGGGTTAAATTTGACCTTAAAAGTCAGTTGACTTGCAATTGTGGTTGAAAAAGGAAGTTTTAATTTTTTGAATATTAATACCTTTTGTCCAAAGTAAGTAATCTAGTTGAAAAAATATATTTATGATAACTTATTTATTTATCTTTTCTAAAAATAAGTGAAAACAAAAAATATATGTTATTCTGTCGGTTTTTGGGGTAAATGTTGTCAAGCCATATTTGGCTTCGTATGCAGTAAAAGGTTTTCAATGTATATATTTTTGTAGCTTAACTTGTTTTTCACTTTTACCTACAATAATTGTTAATTAAAGTAAAATAAATGTATTTAAGTGTTCTTAAATTGAAGAAATGGAAACTCGTCGTTTTTACGGAAGATCCGATTTTGTGAATCCCATTCCTGGAGATGGAAGTGATGATGAATTGGCAGGTGATTTGGATATGGAACTAGAGACTGAGATGCAATTCGAAAACAAAGAAGACGACGTTGTGATGGAAGAAACTGATATAGATTCAGACGATGAAGTCCAATCCAGGGTAAACAGAACAAAAGCAAATTTCATGGAGGGACATATTCCTGCGTACGTCAAGAAATCTTCATATTTTCGGGATCTGCTGAGCTATACCAGAATCAGTAAAGGTCCTAAGTACCCCATAGGAATTTTTTAAATTCCTGTTTACTAATAAGATAATGAACCAAATAACTGACGGTCAGAATCACAAAAGATGAAATAGAGCAATTCATCAGAATGGTATGTCCTGTTGCCGACTTCCATCTTCAAGACATTACCGATCATTTACAAAACAATGACGTGCAATAGATTTAAAAAAAAATTAAAGGCTTCATCCATTTCAACGACAATGATAATTTCATTCCACTTGAGCAAGAAGGACAAGACAAATTGTTCAAGATAAGGCCACTTTTGGAGAAAATACGAGAACGGTTACTATTGATCCCAAAAGAAGAGTTTCTCGCCGTTGATGAATAAATCATAGCAACAAAATGTCGCCATGAACTGAAGCAGTACAATCCAGCCTAGCCACATAAATGGGGCTATAAGAACCAAGTTCTGAGTGGAATTTCTGGACTTAGCTACGATTTCGACTTGTTTTCAGGACACCAGAGCAATACATTTCCTGATGGAAATCCAGATCTGGGAGTTAGTGGTTATACCGTCACCAGATTAACATCTACTGTGGCCAAAAATGTCAACCACAAATTATTTTTTGATAACTGGTATAATAGCCTAAATTTACAAGTGTATTTATTTAAAAATGGTATTATGCCATTGGGGACCGTAAGGCTCAACCGCGTACCTAACTGGACAATCCCGAAAAATTGATGAAGGAAGTACGTGGAAGCATGTTCAGCTAAGTTTGGAGTCCTGGATCGATAACAAAATGGTTACTTTGATGTCACCATATGTGGGAATGAATCCAGTAACAGAGAAAGGTCGTTAATCACGAAAGGATAAAGCATATAAAATTCTTCCTGCTCCGCAAGCTTTTGATGTTTACAAAAAGTACATGGGTGGAGTGGACCTTATTGATTCGATGCTGGGCTTATATCGTATACACTTACGATCGAAGAAGTGGTATAAGCAAGTATTTTTTCACATGATAGATGCATAGTGAAAGCGTGGATTCTATGGATGGCGTCGTCAACATAAATTTCACCTACCGTTGTTCGCTTTCAAACTTAAAATAGCCGAGCATTTATGCAAAGCTGAAAAAGAAGCACAAAAACTCCGTGGACGACCCCGAAGTGTATCTCGACTTGGATCTCCTGCAACTCCAACTTCTTCTACCACCGATCCTAAAAAGCGGGCCGGATCACCTGCAGGAACAACACAGAAGAGAAAGCGTCTTGAAAGGCATCAAGACTATCCTGTACTTTCAACTCGTTTCGACAATGTGGGGCATTTCCAACAAATTAAAAAAAAACAGACAAATTTTTCAAAACGATTGCTCCTACCACCCTTATTATTGCCCGAAATGTAAAGCTCATTTATGTTATGAAAAAAGAAATTGTTTTTTTAAATTTCAGGGAGCTCAAATTCACAAGGATTTTTGACTCAATAAATTTATATCATTTTTATATTGAAATCCCTTAATTTTTATTTGTGTTCTTATAAACATTTTCTTTACGGGAATGTTAAGGTTGTAAAACCTTTAATGCATACGAAGCCAAATTCGACTTCTCTCCCAAAAGTATAAACAAATTCATTTTTTTAAAATTTTGTTCACTAAACATGTCTTATAATGATCTAATTAAGCAATTAAAAGCCTATTCAATTTTTTTCCTTTGTTATAAATAATTTATGCGGTAAAGGATTAAATCAAACTATTTCATCATCAAGTTTTTTAAAAAATTCAACTGACAACTTTAAAAAAAAAAACACGAAAACCACAAAAAACTGATAACAAATGCCTTTCGACTAAAGTATTAGCAGAACAAAGAAGGATATTAACTTCAAATTATTCAAATATTGTTGTGAATATTTTGTTAAAGTTTTAAGTAACACAAATCGACAGACGGGATGGGAAGTTATAAGTGTGGGTCGCATCGCAGCCTCTTTTTTTAGAACTAAATTTGAACGATTTTTAAACGTTGTTCAGGATTAAATCTATTAATTGTCAAACAGAAAATCAAGTGACAGTTGTCAAAAATACCAACTCAGAAAAAATTAATGCCAGGTTGAAAAGAAACGTCTAGAAAAATACCCGTTACTTTACTGTTTTTTCTTTATATATTGCTTTGCAAAAGTTCAAAATAACAATATTTTTAAAAATCTAAACACTAATGTTTTGACAGTTTTACGAGTAATTGGCAAAGTTGCTTATAAAATTAAAATAAGTAAATTAGGTGGCGCAACAGTTTACAACTAGGACCTAGTGACTTACAACTCTCAACCATTCCTGTGTGCGAGTAATGTTGTCAGGAATGGAGGGGACCTACAGTTTTAAGCCGAACCCGAACGGCCAAGTTGAGAAGGCACTTTTCATGACAAGAATTACTGTTGGAGGATTTGTCAATTCCTCGCAAGAGGCAGTACTCGTGAAAAAAACTTTAGATGGCACAGGCAGGGATCGAACTCAAGACCTCTGGCATAACGATGACAGTCCTATGCACTTACCCTCAAGCCACGGGTACTGCCTATAAAATTGTATGTATAATAAACAAAAGATAAAATATAAATCATATAAGTGGGAGCATGGCACTGATTTAACTTCATGTAGTATTTAGCTGGAAAGTTGACACTTACCATCTTTGGTCAATTTCCAAGAGTTCTAACTTGGAGTATCAAACTAAAAGATTATTTGTTTATCGTTAAGCAAATTTGCGTGGTGTGAGAGAAAAAATGCTGACAAACAAAAACAAAAAAATTTGCTCTTCCTTTTTCTTTAAACCCGTGATATGAAATTCTATTAATTCCAGGTAGGATGTTTTTTTTTCCCTATCAGTACTATCTGAAAGTCTCTTAAATTAAATAAGCCTCATCTTACCGCTTCATTAATTCAATGTTTAAAAAGCTAACTTTCAGATTCTGTAAAAAGTTCACCCGCCTAAGAAAAAAACAACTTTCCCTCTTCCATACTTCATAAAATAATAGACCCTGTCAAAGTCACATCTGACAAGATTAGATGTAGAAGAAACCATTTAATATGCGACAAAGGTTCCGAACGATTTACTATTACAAGTTGGAATGATTCATAAGCTGGCGGATAATAATCATCCTGAAGAAAAGTGGGTAGTTAAGCCAAAACAGAAGAAAATCATTTAACGTGCCAAAATATGCAGGCAGCGTACCAACATCTGTGTGCGGTAAACATCCTCATTTGATATTCGACTAGAGAGTCGTATTTTATTCTCCATGTTGTTGGTTTGGCGTTCCTATTTTTTGCTTTTGGTTCTGTTTGGAGTATCGTAAGTACACCACGTTTAACCCATGACGTACGTGCCAACAGGTGTAAATGGTTCTATTTAAGGGATTTTAAGACGATCGGGCAGATGTCTTGTTCCCTTGTTGATTTTCTTTTTGGATGTAAATCGAACCTCCCGTACATCCCATGTGGAAATACTCTTTTCGAAAAAGGGGGCTAGCCGGGAAAATTGAATGGAATGTCATTCCAGATTGAGCTATAAACGAACCAAAACCATGTTAACCATGTCATATGGAATCGGAAGACAATAATTGCTTGTGCAAGGCCACAGAGATAAGGTCAGAGTATGTAATGTTGTATTTACCGCCGTCAATCCACCAATGCATTACAATCAAAAGGGTTCCTCTTGAAACATAAATCTAATTTGAAAATACTTTTACGTTCATAACTCCAATTTTTAGTCAATTTTTGTTTTTAAAAGGAACTCGATGTAGAAAACAAATAGAGGTAGAGAATAAGTTGAATTTGAAGAAATTTGTTGGGGTGGAAAGATGAGGAAACACAAAATAATAAATACAAATAGAAATAGTAGCAAATAGTGGTATACCTGCTCTAAGAAACTTTCTTGGTGCTGGAGTTGATAATGAGATTATTTGTCTGCCATTCGGAAGTAAACATCAGAAGTCAGAATGCGGTGGCAGCTTAACCGGGATAAGTCCATCAAAAATAAATATCTTCATCACTATATTTCTTCTAAACATTTTGTATACTCGTACTACATGACTTTGAAGGTTTTAACATACAAATAAAGCAAGAGAAATATTTCTTCTATACCATTATGATTAAATAAAATGTACTTTAGTTTACTGAGAGTTTAAGGTTTTGAATTATTAAGTCATTCGATTTCACTTGGAAAATTGTATCCCCAATGGGGAGCTAAAGGGTTTTTCAATTGGCGCGGGTAGATTTTGGCACCCCGTGATCCAGGAGCTCAAAGTTTATGACCATAGACAACGCCACCGTTTGTTCGCTGACTAAGCTTCGAATCGTTTGGAAGAGGACCCCAATTTCGGCCAAAAAATCATCTTTAGTGACGAGGCGCATTTTTGGATGAATGGTTGTGTTAACAGTCAAAATTGACGTATATTACATGGGACGACACCAACCCACGCTAGGTTCACCAGGTGATAATGCATCCTCAAAAAGTTACCATTTGATGTGGATTTTGGGCCGGGCGGCGCGGCGGCGGCGCGGCGGCGGCGAGTTGGTCCGTAGTTTTTTGAAAACGACGCGTTAGTGAGCCCGTCACCGTCAACAGCGAGCGCTACATAACAATGATAACTAATTTGTTATGACCCAAATTGAACCATATGAACCTAGATGACATGTGGTTCCAGCAGGATCGCGCTACGTGCCACACAGTAAACGCCACGATTGACATTTTCATGAACGGTTATCTCTCGCTGGGGTGATGTGAATAGGCCACCAAGGTCATGCGATTTGACACCGCTAGACTTTTTCCTGTGGGGTTTCTTGAAGCCGCAGGTCTATGCAAATAAACCACAATCGACCGATGCCCTAAAGGTGAACATAGCACAGGCCATCGCTCAAATTCAGCAGGATCCATGCGGAAGAGTCATTGAAAATTGGACCACTCGGATCCGTGCCAACGTAAGAAGCCGAGGCGGGCATTTGAATGATGTCATATTCCACACTGGCATACATGCGCCTTTTTCACAGCTTGTTTTATTAAATTCAAACATCTACCCGCCCTTATTAAAAAACCCTTTATAAAAAAAAACAAATTTAATGGCCCAAAAGGTGTTACAAACATCTCAACTTTAACTGTATGTAATCCAGAAAGGGACTTAAAATTGTGTCACTGTTTGTTTGAATTGATATTTGATGATTTTTGAAATCCTCATAGATTGAAATTGAGATCAGAGCTGTGGAATGGTAGTTCCATATACCATTTCGCCACAGGCACTTTGTGGACTCCTATGACATCATTATCATATTTCTTGTGATTGGTAGATATTACTTTTACTACTTTAACCACATACATACAATTTTGCAAATTCTGAAATAGTTCGTGTATTGATGATAGATGGTACCTGATTTGAGAACATTATTACGAAAAAATGGTTAAAGATTTTATAAAAAAAAGAGGCTGGGATGCGACCCACACTGATAACTTCCCATCCCGTCTGTCAATTTGTCCTGCTTAAAAGTTTGTGTATATGTATCAACTTTTACCAAATTTGCGTATTATTTTTTGTAGATTTTATTTTATTGAATATCGAAAATAATATTTTCTGTGAAATAAAATAAGTTTGAAGCCAATATTTTCAATTTTTGAAAAGGTATTTGAGTTGAAAGTAAATTTTTGCCAAGTTTTAGTATTGTTGTTTTTTTTAGGTTTTTAATTTTTTTGCAAAAAAAACTGTCCATTCGATTTTTCTCAAAATTTGTCCCAATGTTGAAAACAATATTTCTTATAAGTTAAAATTCGTTGGAAACCATAATCTCAAATTTTTGAAAAGAAATTTGAGTCGAAAATCAATTTTTACCAACTTTTGTTAAATTTTTGTTTAGGTTTTTAATTTTTTGTAAAAAAAACTGTCAATTATCAATTTTTACCATCTTTTATTAATTTTTTTTTAGGTTTTTTGTTTTTTGTAAAAAAAACCATCAATTCGATTTTTCTCAAAATTTTACTGAATGTTGACAACAATATTTTTTGAAAGATAAAAGTAGTTTAAAGCCAATATCTCAAACTTTTGAAAAGATATTTGAGTCGAAATTCAATTTTTACTAACTTTGAGTAATGTTTTTTTAGGTTTTTATTTTTTTATAAAAAAAAACTGTCAATAAGTTTTTTCTCAAAATTTTATCAGATGACAAAAACATCATTTTTCGTTGCACAAAATTATTTTGGAGATGAAATCATATTTTAGTCGTAAAATTTTCGAGTTGACAAATTTTTTTTTTCAGTTTTTTTGATTTATAAAAAAAACCGTTAATTGGATTTTTTCCAAAAAATTACTTGTTTTGTATTACGTTACAATATATAATATAAAAATTAATTCAAGCCTCTAGCCTCATTGGTTCATGAGATATTTAGGGTTAACCAAAGTTTTCACCTTTTTTTAAAAATGCTATGGTAAAAAAACCACCCACGCAATTTTCTTGAGAGCCCTTTCTTCATCTTTCTGCTTTATTATCTGTATAACAAAATTTATTTTTGAAGTCTCTTCTAGTTCTTGAGACATGGACGACGAAAAAAACGTCGCGAACCGGCGAACGTACGAACGTACGTACACACGCACGCACAGACATCTTTCTAAAAATCTTTTATTTCGACTCTAGGGATCTTGAAACGTCGAGATATTTCAAAATTTTCAATTTGACAAATCGGACTCATTACAATAACTTCCTATGGGAAGCTACAAATATTTTTTTTAATCAAACTCACAACGACACTTAATAACTGTTATATAAATTTTCGCTGATTCTTGAAATGCTACAAAATGAACTGGATTTTCATCGTAGAACCATGCCAGTTTTCAACTGGTTGGCTAGTTTAATAAGCAGAATTTTCGAATTGGTCATGAAGAAATAAACTTTCATTACTTATTGTAATCGGTCCGATTTCTTGAAATGAAAATTTTGACATTTCTCGAACTTTTCAAGTTCCAATGAATCTAAATCAAAGATTTTTAGAGAGATGTCTGTGTGTGCGTACAACAATTTGCAAAAATGCCTAACGCGAATCGGCTTAAAATCTTAAATTCCAAATTTAAAGTTAATCGGCACAATATTTGGGCTGTAAATGCCAGGACAGACAGACAGAAGGACGGAATCCACTTCCCTACCATCGTAAATTTTGAGTTGGAAATGTTTTACGAATGCAAAACTGGTCATATAGTTTCTATAGGTCGCACATAAAAAAGTGAACATTTTTGTTGACCTAAAATACCTAACGAACCATAAACGCTAGCGACTTAAGTTAAATTTTTAACTTCCCATAGGAAGTTATTGTAATCGGTCCGATTTGTCGAATTGAAAACTTTGACATTTCTAGAGTCTAAATAATTTTTTTTACAGCGATGTCTGTGCGTGCGTGTGTACGTACATTAGTTCTTTCGTACGTCCGTACGTTCGGGAAGTGTTTTTCGTCTTCCATAGCTCAAGAACCTGTAGAGATATCGACTTCAAATATATTTTGTTACACAGATAATAATGCAGAAAGGACTCTCAAAAAAATTGCGTGGCCGGTTTTTTTTAATATAGCAATTTAAAAAAAAGGTAAACATTTTGGTTTACCCAAAATATCTCACGAACCAATAACGCTATCGAGTTGAATTAAATTTTATAGTATACATATATTATGACGTGATATCAAACTAGTATATTTTTGGAAAAATTCCATTTAACGGTTATTTTTATAAATCAAAAAAATAATTGTTACCTCGAATATCTTACGAACAAAAAATGATTTTATCTCCAAAACAATTTTGTGCAATAAAGAATACCGATTTTGACATCTGGTAAAATTTTGAGGAAAATCGAATGGACAGTTTTTTTTATAAAAAATAATAACAAAAGAAAATACTAAAAGTTCGTAAAAATTAATTTGCGATTCAAATATCTTTTCAAAAATTTGAGATTATGGCTTCAAACTAATTTTTTCTTATAACAAATATTGTTTTTAACATTTCGTAAAATTTTGAAAAAAATCGAATTGACAGTTTGTTTACAAAAAATAAAAACCAAAACAAAAATTAAGAAAAGTTGGTAAAAATTGATTTTCGATTCAAATATCTTTTCAAAAATTTGAAATTATGGCCTTAAACTAATTTTGTCCTATAAACAATACTGTTTTCAACATTCAATAAAATTTTCAGAAAAATCGAATTGACAGCTTTCTTACAAAAACCTTAAAAAAAAACAATAATAAAACTTAGAAATTTACTCGACAAAATATCTCTTAAAAAAACTAAACTAATTTTATTTCACAGAAAGTATGGTTTTTTTTTTTTTAAAAATCCAACACTCATTTTTTTCATAACAAATTAAAATCCACAAGATCTAGTACGCAACATTGGTAAAAATTTACATTGATTTCAGATTAATTTAATTCATCCGATTTGTGTTTGTTTATATAAAAAATAAAAACTTTTAAGAAATGCTACTAAAATTGGTAAAAATTACCGTTTTTTTATAAATACTCGTAAAAAGAAACAGAAAATAAATATTGTTCATCTCGAATATTTTACAAACAGAAATGATTTTGCCTTTAAAAGAATTGTATGCAACAAAAAAAAAACGTTTTTGATATCTGGTAAAATTTTCAGAAAAATGGAAATATCGTTTTTTTTTTTTTAAATTAATAAAACCCATTTCTAAAAGTTGGTAGACATTGGTTTTGGACTCATATATCTTGGCAAAAATTTAAGATATTGGTTTCAAAATAACTTCATCTTATAAAAATTATTGTGTTCAAAATTCAGTAAATACGATTAGCTATTGTATAAAAATCCAACAGTGAGTTTTTTTCAATTTAAAGAAAAAAAAATTACATCTACATCGATTTTTGATTTTCGATAACTCGTGAATAAATGAATGTATTGACTTAAAAATGATTTCAATCTGTGCTATCTGTTAACGGAAGATATTGGTCTTAAAAGCAATTTCGAACTCGATATTTTTATCAAACATGTAATTCCAATAGTAGAGAAGTCGAAAAAAGTGGGTTCGTCCGTCTGTCTGTCCTGACCCCTTTAGCTAAAAGCATTGGGTTGATTGACTTCAAATTTGGAAATTCAGGCCGATTCGCTTTAGCTGTTTTTTTTTCATTTCTTTTTAAAGACTAAACATAACAGTAGTCCTCATACAAATGTTTTGATGAAAAATCGATAATTCGAATTTTCTCAAAAACAAACTGAAATTTTTTTTTTAACTTTCGCTAAAAGTTTTCTTAATTTGGCTTCTTTAAACATAAAAACAATATTTTTGTATTGCGTAGGAAGGGCATAGAACGGTTATTTTGTTTTTAAGTTTTCTCAAGAACTAATGAACCGATTTCAATCTTTTTTTTCTGGAAAAGCTCTTATACTGTTTATATTATTATATTTTTAAATTTTAATTACAAAAATATTATATATAACAAAATGAATTTAAAAGAAAACCGCTTTTACGATTTTTAAAAATTTGTTTTGAAAAATTATTTTGTTTTAAGAAATCAAATGGCATTTAAATTTTTGAAAGCAAACGTTTTTTGTAGGTACATTTTTGTATCTTATAATACAGAAATATTTTTTAACAGACGCTTTGCTATCCAGTCGTGCATTTTGTTTTATATAGGAAACAAAAACTTTCAAAATATACTACTAAAATTGATAAACATTGGTTTTCAAATTAAATTCTCCATACCAAAAACAGACTTTGAAATCAAACTATGTATCTACTTATATCATAATGCGAAATATTTTGCTAACTCTTCGTTATTTTTTAAAAAATTCAATTGGCAAGTTATTTTAAAATTCACAAAATCCTACAAAAACAACAAGAAACTGATAATAATTAGCAACAAATAGCAATAGCTAGAATATGTCTTTGTTTCGTTTGTTTGAAAATAATGCAAATCTCCTGCTCTACTTTTGTCAATCTCTAAAACTTTCTTAGGCTAAAAGTATCAGTTCCAGGTCTGCATCATGGAATCGCAATATTTACACTAAACTTCACATACTCTACGTTGCTGACATAACTCTGTTGTTCTAATTAAAAAATGAGCCCGTAAAGTTGTCGACAGTTTGACATTTTAAATTAATGGCAGCTTTTTTAAAAAGTGACATATTTTTGTTTGCTCAATATCACGTTTATTTATACCTTTTGGATGACTTCTTTTGTAAGAAAAAGTTAAACTTTCACCATTATTGTTTTGGATATATTAAACCTTGTTACTTACAATGTGCTTATTGTCCACAAAACCCATCTTAAGAGCTGCATTTAACGCTTCTAAGGCTGACAAAAACAAACACGAGGGCAAAAAAAAAAGTATAGCTTGTAATTACTACTATAGAGTTACCCTGAACCTGTAAAAAAGTCTTTCGTCAGTTGCAATAGGAAAATGGTTGCCTAATTTATATATTTCTTACCTAGAGTTTCCCCCCTCTGAAATTTAGTCTAGAATTTGACTTGTCTTCATTGGGATACTTTGTGGCAAATGTAGGTGGAGGGAAAGCGCAAAGGTGTTAAATAGTTACAACAGTCATTACTTAGGAAAAAGTTGTTACGGCTTTATATCGTTTAACTGTCACCACCACAAGGTCGGTGGTGTGGTGACTAAGTGGAGAAACAATTTTCGTACAAACGTACTTTTATGTTTATAACCAACCTTACCTACCCTACCTACGTATATTTTTTCTTAATGAGACGTGTCTAAATGAGGCTAAGGTGTGCTGCCTGTTGTTTAGCCACTATTTGCAAAAGCTAACAGTTTCCTCTTTCGGTGGAATATTGTTTTATGGGGTGTATTTTGTGCCACTTAAGAAACCATGAAACCCTACAATATTGGCCAAGAGTTTTTTTTTTAAGTTAAGGTGCGGTAAAGTATGTTCATATTTTGGCTTGGCTTGCAGGTTGGGTATATGCGTCTGGTTTAAGTTCCCCTTTTTCCCTTTCAATGTAGTCATTTACAGACTTTTACTTAGGGTTACAGTGGGTAGGTAAGGATGTTTGTATTTGTATGCTGGGCAGGTGAGTGGGTTTGTAATAGAGAGGTGTTCACTTTGCGGTGGTTTGGTGATTAAGTTGCTTCGATAGTTATATCAAAATTATATGCATACAAGAGTTCTGGCATGTTTTATGGATAAAAGGTAGATTCTTGTTGGATAATATTTTATTTAAAAGAATGCTTTCTTTAAAAGTTCACAGTTAAAAATGTAACCAATTAAATTTAGTTGAGTTTTGGGGTTTGTACAAAAATCGAAAGATAAATAATAATTATTTCTTATTGCTGAGCTAAATTATAGAGCAGAGAGTTTTCCATTAGTAACGTGATATTTTTTTTTATAAATAAAACGAGAACCGTTTCAAATCTATTCTTTGGAATCCAGATTAAAATTGTTCAGTCATATACAGGGTGCGGCAGAGCCGACTGACGATTTTAATGAGGTTATTAGCCTGTGATAAGATAAGAGTGGGCCTTAATAAGTGGTATATTTTGAATTGTACGGTAATGCCGTTTTTATTTGTAATCATGGTTTGGACAGGTGTGCGTGCATATTACGAAAATAATCATTCTTTGATCGCTACACAAAGGGCTTTTCGTATACACTTCGGCATTCCACGTGCTGAATCTGTTCCTTCTGCAAACACTATCAAATTGGGGATACGGAATTTGGAAGAAACTGGAAGTACCCTAAGTAGACTTGTACACCGAGCACCCAGAACGGTAAGAACCCCCGAAAATGTGCAGTTGGTTAGAGAGTCAATTGAGCAGTCACCAAGACGTTCATCCCGGAAACACGCGGTAGCTTTGGGAATCTCAGACCGTTGTTTGAGGAGAATTCTTCACGAAGATTTATCATTCCATCCAAGAAATTAAACAGAAAATCACCGCGGAAATCGAGGCCATACCAGTCGAAATGTGCCGAAAATCATGTGAAAGCTTCGGAGATCGTCTACAACAGTGTATCAATGCTGACGGCCGCCATCTTGGAGATATAATTTTCAAAAAATTATTTTAAAAAATAGGATTGAATACTGATTTAAATAAAAAAATGTTTTCTCTAAGTTTTACTGTTCGTTATTTATAGCCCATCAAAACTCGTCAGTCGGCTCTGCCGCACCCTGTAATATTGGAAAACACACAACGCAATACTCTTTCGAACTTTTCTAAACATTCCCAACATTTCGACAAGTAGATAACCTATCATTTAATTTTTTCAATACTAGTCCATGAAAATATGGGTTTCACCTCAGAATGAGAGATATGTAGTGGGACCGAAATATAAGGTTTTTCAATAAGGGCGGGTATACGTTTTGTGTAGATGTCGTGGCGTTTGCAGTGAGGCACGTAGCGCCGCGCCGCCGCCGCCCCGTCCTGCTGGAACCACATGTCGTCTAGGTCCATATGGTTCAATTTGGGCCATAAGAAATTAGTTATGTAGCGCTCGTTGTTGACGGTGACCGCCTCACTAACGTTGTTTTCAAAAAAGTACGGACCACACCAAACGGTAACTTTTTGAGGCTTTAAAAATGTTCAAAATAAAATAAATTTGAAATGTACGTTAAATTAAATAAGAAAAGCGAAACAATTTATTATAACATTCTTTCAATAGTTTAGAGTTTCCCAATTTTTCATTAAATATTAACAAAAATGTACGCCAATAATAATCAGGTGCCCAGATCGGCAAGCTTGTGACAGATAGATTGGTAGATAACGTGTAAACAGGAGCCCGATTGCGAAAGCATGAATGATCTTAAATTTTCGGGCCTCTAAAAATAAGTGGGAATAGGTATGTATGTTGATGATGAATATAGACATAGAGTATATTAAAAAAAAACATCCTTCTCAATGCTTTCAATTTTACGGGCCCCTAGAAAATCCCGGGCCCGGGGGGTTTCCCCCCTTTTCCCCATCTCGACGGGGCTGCGACTATTAACTTAAAACCGTAAGAACCCGATGCTACTTCAGCTGCAAGAGCGCTTACTATGAGATGCCATGGAGAAAAGAATTAAAGTGTTTCTGCGCTCTTTTGAATGAAATGTTTAACTTCTCATAGGAAGTCATTGTATTCGGTCCGATCTGTCGAATTAAACATTTTGACATTTCAAGGCCACTAGAGTTGAAATAAAAGATTTTTAGAGAGATCTCAATGCGTGCGTTTGTTCGTACGTTCGTACGTCCTTTCGTTCAATAAGCTTTGTTTTTTCACAGTCGATATCTTAAGAACCAGTGGAGATATCGACTTCAAATAAAAACAATTGGTAAAAATTGGTGTTAGATTGGAAGGTAATGACTTCAAAGTGATTTCATTCTGAGCTTAATTTTTTTAGAAAAATCCAATCTGTACATGCTCACATAAGAAATAAAAAATTTAAAGAAATGCTACTAACATTGGTAGAAATTGGTTTTCGACTAAAAATCTCGTTAACAAAAATATATTTTGAAATAAAACTATTTCATCATATTCAAAATATTATTGGTTATTTTTAGTGAATTTTTGAGAAAAAATTCAACTGAGAACTTTTTTAAAAAAACACGAAAACCTACAAAAACATCAAAAAACTAATATGAAATTGTTTTCGACTCGAGTGTTAGGAGAACAAAGAAAGATATTGACTTAAAATTATTTATCTCAAACAAAACATTGTTATGAATATTTTGTTACAGTTTTAAGCAAGACAAATCGGCAGACGGAATGAGAAGTTATTAGGGTGGGTCGCATCCTAGCCTCTTATTTTACTTACTACGTCGTCGCTGTAGCTCGCCGTTCCATCTTCTTCTCCACTCCCCTTCGATGCATACGGGACCGTAGATCACAGAAGAACTTTTCTCTCGAAACGACCCAATGTGCTTTCATCCGCTTTTGTTATAACCCATGCTTCTGCACCGTATAGCAGGGTCTTATATAGCGACACTTTCGTCCCTCGAGAGAGGGCTTTGCTACTCAATGGATTTCTTAGCCCAAAGAAACGGCGGTTTGCAAGAGTTATTCTTCGTTTGATCTAAGCGCTGGTGTTGTTTTCTGCGTTCATAGCGGAGCCTAGGTAGACGAAGTCCTTGACTACGTTACGTCTGTCGATGGTGACATTTTGACCGAGACGTTGGTGTTTTAAGTCCTTTCTTGAAGACTGCATGTACTTTGTTGTGCCCTCATTAACCGTTAAACCCATTTTTGCCGCCCTGCCTCAATACTCACAAAAGTCCCGTTGACATCACGCTGAGTTCTTCCAATTATGTCAATGTCATCAGCATATGCTAGTAATTTGCCAGATTTTTGATTGATAGTGCCTCTAGTGGGAGCTCTACACTATTCTTTCAAGTACGACGTTAAAAAAATCGCTTGAACGCGCATCACCTTGTCTTAAAACTTTTTTCAAATCGAACAAACCTTTATGGAGCAGCGTGAATTCTCCATTGCCATCCTGCACAAACGGACGAGTTTGGCAGGGATGCCAAAACTTGACATGGCTCTATACAGCCCGTCCCTGTAGATGCTTTCATATGCGGCCTTGAAATCTATGAAACGATGGTGGGTGTCGATTTGATGTTCTTGGGTTTTTCCAGGATCTGCCGTAATGTGAATATTTGATCGACTGTGGACTTTCCTCGTCTAAAACCACACTGATAAGGACCTATCAGGTTGTTGACAATGGGCTTTAGACGTTCAAATGTTACGGCAGAGAAGATTTTGTAAGCGATGTAAAGTAGACTGATGCCTCTATAGTTGCTGCAGTTAAAAGGATCTCCTTTTTTCAGAATCGGGCAAACAATACTAAGGTTCATGGTCCTTACCAAATTATCCCCTGCTGGTTTGAAGAGCTCGGCATTCAAGCCATCTGCTTCAGCGGCTTTGTTAGACTTCAGCTTGGATATGGCAATCTTTACTTCGTCTTATGCTCTCTTTTTTTTCTTTCTGAGAAATCGGTGTTCCACTCGCCTTTTCTGCTCATATAGCTCGTGAGCAGCTCTCGTCCTTCTGTTGTTTGGCTGCATTTGCATGCCGACATTCCTCATCAAACCAGGGTTTTTTTGTTGGTGGCTGCTTGAAACCCAGCCCGTCAGAGGCGGCTTCTCTGATTGCATCTTGGCAGTGTTCTCGATACATTGTGTTGGCGGCAGAGAATATGGAGAGAGGTTACTTGTAACTCGGTCGGAGAAGGATCTCTTGCAATTGTAGCCGTCACGTCGTTGTATCTTCTCCCATCATCTCCCTGTTTTGCCTTGGCTACAACGAGGTATATAAGCTCCTCGGAAAGTTCGGACATCCATGATGCTGGAAGCGTGTCTAGCGTCGATCGCAATATGGTCAATCTGGTTGACGGTAGATTGATCTAGAGAACTCCAAGTTCCTTTGTGGATGTTGAGGTGTGGAAAAGCCTCTTATTTTATTCAATCAAATAAGAAGAACTAACAAATCTTTCAATCTAGTTACTGTTGATTGGGTTGATTTGGTGTTGCTGCCAAAGGTTGCTGCTGTTGATGTTTCTTTTTGGCCAATGACAAATATCCATCTATCGGATAGAGCAAAGCGCCACCATTGAAACGTAGCACCAATTTCTAAGTACCTAATAAGAGATTATATTTACCCGAATAAACATAAACTTCAAGAAGGACTACTTAGTTGAAACTTTGACAAACCGCTGCTACTTTGGTTGCAAAATCCACATATAACCAGTTCCGTTATAAGGTCCAGAATAAGTAATTACATACAAGAAAAAACTAAACTGTTACTGTACTCTTTTGAAAGAACTCTTCAACTTTCTTGGGTTATGTGTTGACAAATGTGAAATTGTCATTAATAAATACGAAAAACGAAATACAAATGGAGGAAAATATACATAACCAAAAACTTTATGAGCATACCAGTTCAAAGAAGTGAATGAGGTCAACAAAATTTAAATAAAGGGTAGTATGTTGTAAAACGACACAAAATACCGCATCTGAGGTTTATAGAACGAGATCGTTCAGGGAGGGGCTTAATGATCTCTTTGGGTCCTTTCTCCACTTCCTTGCACCTACTTCGGGTCTAGAAGCTTAACTATATAAGAATCAGCAGTTAATAGCGCACTGCGGCTAAACCAAACTGACTGTTGGAAATCCAGCTCCATTGGACACGCACTGATTCTACAGAAATACCCGGGTAACAAATGCAATGACTACTCAATATCCCGTTTAGACTTCTACAAGCTTTCCAAGATGGATAATAGTATTCATATTCAGAAACCTTTGGACTAGCCGAGGATGGGGTGAGGAGGATATACATGAAAATACTACTTATTACCATTATTTACTTGTGCCACTGTATTATGCCATATGAGCATCATGTTTCTCGGAAGACATTTCTTCCCGGAATTAATAAGCCAAAAGGACCTTAATTAACCGATGCATACAACAATCATTGGTTTACCAAACCCATTTACCAGGCGTTGCATAGAGCCATCGCTTTTATGGGTTTGGAGAGCGGAATGATATACTCTGAATAGAATAGAATAGAATAGAATAGAATACACATTGACACGTTAAGAGTCCTCATCCAAGTGGATTATGCCAACTGACATCTTCAAATAATTTCGGGCTATAGCTTACTGAAACTACACCCATACCCTTGGCACAAACTCTCTCATGGGTCTCTTAGCACTGGTTTCCGTGTAGGGTATCACAATTTTTTTACTTTGACCTAAGTGTAACGGCAATGATTGAGAATTCGAAAGATTTGATTCAATCGTTATAATGTTTAAGTTTTAATTGTATAATGAAAAAATGTTATAATGTTTTAGTTTTAATTGTATAATGAAAAAATGTTATAAAGGTTATGGTTTAATTGTATAATGAAAAAATGTTACCAATTAGGGCTTGCTTGGAAGATGTGTTCACGGCGGTGGTCAAACCAAAAAGAAGCTTTAAAATTGTCTTGCATCGAATGATACATACATAGTGGTTTTTTTCTATACCAAATCATCCAAATCCAATGCATTACAATATGCAAATTATTGGCCTTGGATGAGGATTAAGCGGATTATAAGCAGGGCTGCCGTAATTCAGAAGGGAGTATTTCAGAGGATTAGAGGGGAGTATTTCGTGTTTCTGGGGAGTACGCAAAAAAAAGAAATACTCTTAATATTAACAATTATTAATTCCTTTTTTTTATTTGTACTTCATTTCAAATACACATACAAAGGTTCATGAATTCATGTTTAATTAACAAAAAAAAACTTAACAATATATAAATAACTTTAACTAATAAAAAATAACATTTATTAAATAAAAGTAACTTAACTCATATTCAATGTGAAAAAATAAAATACATATAATCAGACTTTCGATTTTTACAGTGTGACATTTTTTTTTTTATAAATATGACCTATTTGCAATAATTACATAAGGAACTAATTGCGATGCATGGCAATTTTGAATAAGTGACTTTGCCATTAAAATGGCATTGACTGTGGCAATAGACAAACAGTTTCTGTTTCTGCGGCACTGCCAGCCGCGCCGACGTTGATGATGCACTTGAACTTTCCACTGTAGGAAGCGTCGCATGGGAATTCTTTTAATATTTAATTAGGTACCTTTATTTTGACAAATAGGATTTGTTTGATAAAATAATGAAAAAACTTTATTTTGTATTGTTTACTAACTTTTCCATCTTAAATCATCTTAGATCTCACGCTTTGTGAAATAATTTTGATTGTAAATTTCCCAGACAACAACAGACAATTTATTTCTTTTATGCAACTGACAAGGAGTGACAACTGACAGGAGTGAAATATGACATTTCTTCCAGTTTACCCTGAGACTCCACAAGAGTAAAATCCAATCCAACTTCTCTTCCGCAATCTCATCCGCAATCCAGTGTTTTTTTTTTGACTGGGCATATTATGTCTTGCCATGAGCAACCTCAAATGTCACATTTGACACAACGGTTAATCTGTTGTTTACTTTTAGTAACTTAATAGGTATAAAAAATATGTAGGTATGACCGCACTCGACGACAATTGAAACGAAATGAAATTTTAATTTCAAAAAGACTGGAAAATGGACGCTCACCACTACATACAACAAAAACGTCAAATTTGATGACAGGATTTTGATCCGCTCGAAATACTCCCTTAGTACTCACTTCGGCAGCCCTGATTATAAGTTTTTTGTTTCAAGTAAGTACAGTGAGTCGCGCGAATAATCTTCCAAACAGGGTTTTCTTGCAATGATTGAATATTTAAAATAGTTTAATCAATAATAAGAAATTTGAAATGAAATTAATTAATGATTTGAATTTAAATTTAGTTTGACTAATCCTGAACAGGCAACAAGACCAACTGTTAGCCCACTCACATAGCCTAATATATCTCGAGCTCGATGATTAAATAGATAAATAAGTAAATTCTATGTTTTTCGGTCCCGTGATAGAAATTCGTTCAAAATCGTAAAATAAAAATTCCTTGCAAATATGAGCCCTTAAAATTAATATTTAGCACTCCCCTCGCCACTTAAAATTTTCCCATAAAAGAGAAGTGCTACACAGTTTTATAGGATAGTATTATATTAAAAATGCATACTGCGCCATAAATAATTTTTAAAAAAATCCAAAAAAGTACCCAATATTTTTTAGAAAATCAGCTTTAATTCAAACTCATAACATGACCAACACATCTTCAACTTGTTTCGTCACTGCCAATATTAATGACCCAATTCAAACCTAAGTTTTGCGGTGTCTAATGTCCAGGAGAGCATTCCATGTCTATAGCTATGACTATGCTTATCCCTGTGCGGCTATTTGTGGCTGCCAAATTGCTTTGTGCAATAACATTCCCTATAACTCTGCAGCATTTTCTTCCTAATCGATTAGCATGAGAAGCACGCACTTACCTCATGCTCAGCTGTAGTAGGTAAGCAAAGTGTATGTAGGCATACCATATGGGATGCCAATTAATTGTCATCTATTGTCCAGGTTTGCCATTCAATATTGGCATAGAAAATATAGGTTTGTTCGTCCTCCTTCGCCTCTAGCAAACTTGTCATAGTTGTCATATATATAAAACCGATTAACAAAACTTCGCTTATAGAAGTAGCATCTACATATAACTCAGTTTATCTGACATCACAACATAAACGAGTTGCTGTAGCTTGAAAAGTACTCTCGTGTATTTCATATGAGTACAATACACAACGGACACTTTGAACAATATTATACTAAGATCAGACGAGAAGCCCATAGAAATCAACCGATTGAAACAATTCCCAATTAGAGGAACACACCTAGCAATTTTCCACGACAGCCTTACCACAGCTTAAACGGATGATGCTTGTTTCTTTATGAAGCCATTTTGATCCCGAACAATCAACAAATTGCAACAACAATCAAACCAAATATGTGGAGCACCGAAAACCTCACTAAATTCACGTTTATTTGAAAGACAGGAGATAGTTTGAAAAAATTGACATTCAATTTGTAACCCGCCTTGACAGTTTACATTTCAAGAATATGTTCGCCAAAAGCCTTTTCCCCCAAAAAAGCATAAGAAAAAAAACGTATCAGAAGAAAACAAGAGAATATGGCATCCTTTCAGCACTTACGGTTCACAGAGTTCGAGTATGATCCAGCAAATATGGGGATGTGCAAAATTGACAGCCACGAATTTCCGCAATAAATTTTCCATCTCGATGCCTTGACAATGAAATCCAAATCTAGGGATCTAGGATGAATGTTATATATAGGGATCGTATATGCCGCAGTAGTCGCTAACGCTTGCTTTACACATCACTATAACACCACCACAATGCGGAATTGCGATGGCATGGCATGGCATCGTATGGAATGGAATGGAAGAATCTTGTTTGAGGAAAATGTGGAATTTACTATACGGTGCGTGAAGCTATTCAAATCCAGCGCGTTTGCCAGGATGACTTTAGCCGGGGGAGAGTTCTTATGGGTTATGGGTGGGTTCCATGTGACGAGGGTTAATCCTTGTTTCTTACGATAATTTCTTTTGATTGAGAGAATTAATTTTCATGTCACGAATTTCATTCATCGGAAACTAATAGATTAAGTATAATGTATAGGATCGAAAACAGAATGTAACGTGAACACAATAAACTCATTCGCGTTTGAAGTGAAGATGGTGCGGGTGCGATAATTGATTGATTCGATTCTGGGTTTTATTGCATAAATAATGTACAATACTATGTCTGTTTTTGACATATGGGAATAGGTAGTCTATATAGAAAAAACAACTAATTTAACTTGGTCTGCAAATGAAGTTCTTGTTGAAGACTGGTGGCACTCTGAAAGCACTACCAATCAATCGAATATACAAAGTTAATCAGCCACTTCTCCACAAAAGTGAGGACTCTACATATACAAATAGATTTATGACAAAAGCGTGAATATGAAAAATTTAGATTTAAGGGAGTAGTTTTTGAAAAGTGAACGTAATAACCGAAGAGTAGGGTCTTAACTTTTCTTTTTTTATCAATGTTTTCCTTATTTCTGTGCTCTTTTTTCAAAATATTAAACGACTCACTCTTAAACAAATAAAATGTGAAGTGGAACGTATTTTCTCGTTAAGGGTTCGAAATGGACAAAACAACGAAATCGTTTAAGAATGGAAACTGTAAAATAAATTCTCATAGTTGCTTATATCCAAAAAGACTTCAGCTGTCAAAAGTTTTATGATTCCTTTTGAAATTGGCCAGTTTATGTTACCAAGATTTCTGAGAATTTTCTCAGTCGGATTGACAAAGCAGGAGAATGAAATACAAACATAATTTACCATTAATTCAAGATAGCTTTGGATTTCTTTTCTCCCTTTATCAATTGTGCGATAGAGAAAATTCTTGAGAAATCGAATGATACAAATTCTATTATCTTATTTCTCACAATAAAAGTGAAAAATTCGAAAAAGGCATTTTGCTTATATTTCTGAGAATACAGAAATATCGAAAATCTTAAAAATATAAACTGGCCAAATGAAAAGAAGTATCTTAATCAAATTCGAAGCGCCCAAAAACATGACATCTACGATTTTTTTTAATTGAATTTTGTACATAGGGTAGGATGGTATAAGAGTGCGCACTTTAGACAAAACATCAAATAAAATAATAAAAAACAGATTTTTTCCATTTTTTTTAAATTATTTTTTTACTTTATTATTTAAGTAACGAAAAAAACTTAAAACTAGTAACAAAAAAAAATTAATTCATTAGTTATAAACAAAAAATCATAATAGTATATTTGCGCACTCTTATCCATGGTTGTATATAGCGGACTGTAAAAACTATAGGAAAAATAAATGAAACACGGTATTTTAGAGTCGGGAAAAGTGGTTAAAAACCCGACTATTCATTGTCTTTATTAATACTGATTTCTTAGTGCAATCGATTTTCACTATACAGATTTAATTGTTTTTAACGATTCTATTTTATTTGAGGCCGGCCTGTACCGCACAAGAGTTAAGAGATGACTGACTTTACAAAGGAAAATGAGTGAACTTATTTCTCCAATTTAACATACAATGACAAGAATACATACATGACTTTACTAATACAAAGTAATAATGCAATTGACTTGAACGTGCTTGGCGCGTTCGATACAGTGCCAGCAAAAATTAACAATTTTTTAATATATATACTCAATTGGGCTCAACATAGCCGTACCTTATTGGCTTGAATCTACTCATGCAATTTTTCGATCTCTACGGGTATGATACAGATCTTCTGCACTGGACGCTTTAATCTTCCTGTCTCTGTTTGCACAATTACGGATCTGGTGACGCCATCTCTGCTGGTGATGAGTTCGCATATTCTGCCCAGCGCCCAGGAAGCTGGTGGGAAGTTCTCGCTCGCAATCGTAACTAGCTGTCCTATTCGGAGCTTCTCTCTCTCTCTACGCCACTTCTTACGTTGTTGTAAAGTGGACAAGTATTCAGTACTCCATCTGTTCCAGAAATGCGTCAGCATCTGCTGTCTCTCTTTCCAAAGTTTAACCCCCACTGTGCTCGGTTGGCTGCTGATATCAAATGGGACTGGAAGTATGGCTGGCTCGCCCACTAAGAAATGTGCTGGAGTCAACGCCTGTACATCGGACGAATCGTCACTTAGCGGATGAATTGGCCTTGAGTTGAGGATGGCTTCTATTTGTGTTAGAAGCGTCAGGAGCTGTTCATATGGTAGCACTCTCATACCAACTATCCTCCTTAGATGATACTTCATTGATTTTACAGCTGCTTCGTAAATGCCACCTTGATGTGGTGCGGCCGGTACCATGAACCGCCATTCTGTACTCTTGTTGTTTAGATGAGATATAGTCTGCTCTTCTGACCATTTTTGTATGGCTCTCCTTAACTCTTTATCTGCGCCAACAAAGGTCGTGCCATTGTCGCTGTACATGCGCTCGCACCGCCCTCTTCGGGCTATAAAACGCTCATAGCAAGCGATGAACGCCGCTGAGGTCAAATCTGTGACCAAGTCTATGTGTACGGCTCGTGTCTTTAGACATACAAATATTGCCACCCAACATTTGCTTCTGGTTATTTGCTCGCCTTGCTTGTCTATCATCTTTACTTGTGTAAACGCAACTATTTTTAGTTCATCTTGTACCTGTACCAAATCGTTTGTACCAAGACCGGCTTCCGGCCAATCTGTACGTGGTCGTTGCAACCATGCTGGGCCTTCTAACCATAGCCTGTTGTCTACTAATGCGGACGCCTGCACGCCCCTGCTCAATAAGTCAGCAGGGTTGTCTTTAGTGTTGACGTAGTGCCAGCATTTTATTTCTGTGTTCGTCTGAATGGATGAAACGCGGTTCGCCACATATGTTTTTAGGTTGCACGGCAGCTTATTTAGCCAGTGAAGTACTACTGTGGAGTCTGACCACAAGAAGTACGGCGTGTCGTGGTATTCCATGGAGTTTTTTGCTTCTACGAGCAGCCTCGCCAATAACTCGGCTGCAGCTAGTTCTAACCTCGGAATCGTTATTGTCTTCAACGGAGCCACCCGTGATTTTGACATCAATAACCTGCATAAGCCTGTACCATCTGAGTTTTCTACACGAACATATATTACTGCACCATATGCTGCGCTGGATGCATCTGAGAACCCATGGATCTGAATATTTGCTGAACTGGTGGTGCCTAGCCATCTGTCTATACGGAATTTCTCAAGAGACGTAATATCACCCCAGTAAACTCGCCATCTTCTTTCTATTTCTGCAGGAATTTTCTCGTCCCAATCTGTACTTAGCCTCCAAATGTCTTGGATCATTATTTTGCCTATAACCGTGACTGGGGATATATAACCATTTGGGTCATATAGCTGTGCTATACAGCTTACTACTTTCCTCTTAGTCAGTGTGCCAGCTAACTTTGGTGTTTTTACCTCGTATGTAAATTGATCTGTCGCCATCAGCCATTTCAGACCTAGAATGGATGATTTCTCCTCCCCCGAAAACACCAAGGAGGCATCCACTGAACTAGAATTCATTGCTTTCATAAACTTGCTGGAGTTTGATTTCCATTGGCATAATTCGAAACCAGCGCCTTTTAATATTTTGTACATGTCTTTGGCTAATTCGATGGCTTTTGCTTCATTATCTTCGCCTGTTACACAGTCGTCCATATAGAAGTCATTTTTGATTGCCGTTGCTGCTCTTGGCAGACTATCTTGTGCTTCTATTGCGGCTTGCATAACTGACCTCACCGCTAAATGAGCTGATGACGTTAGCCCAAAGGTAACGACTGTGAGCCAATATTCGCAAAGCGGATCGTTTCTATTCTCTCTCCAGAATATGCGCTGAAGGTCCCATTGTTCTTCATTTAGACGGACCTGATTAAACATTTTCTTAATATCGGCGCATACCGCTATGCGATGCCTTCTAAATCGCATTACCGTCTCATGTAGGTCTTTCTGGAGCTTTTCGCCTAGCATTTGGATGTCGTTCAACGAAATACCCATATCTGTACAACAGCTTGCATCGTATACGATACGAAATTTCTTTTCTATGCAATGATGAGGTATGTAATATACTAGCTTATCTGTACTAGGCTTCCTTTTTACTATCTGCACATGCCCTAGTTCAATGCTCTCACGCATCTTTTCTATGTAGGCCATTCTCATCTGTTCGTTCTTTTCTAGCTTCTTCTCTAGGCATAAAAAACGTCGCAACGCCGTTTCACGCGAGCTACCTATATTTGTATAATTTGGCTTTAGCGGCATTTTGACAACAAAAACGCCGTCATTGTCACGATAGTGGGAGGACACAAAATGCTGCTCCACAAGTTCTTCCTCTTCTGACCTCCTTGAGCACGAACCGATCTGGTCCATTTGCCAAAGCCTACTAAGAAGCTTGTCTAATTGCTCTCCAGCAGTATAGACTATCGCTGGACGATCATTGCTTATCTCTGGGTCAATGGTACGATTCGATCCCATCACTAATACACCCAACGATGATTCCAGTAGTGTCGTGCCAGACATTGTTTTGCCAATCACTGATTTGATTGATTTTGCAAAGATGCTTATGCCTAATAGTATCTCCACCTCCCCCGGTATATAAAACTCAGGATCGGCATACCTGTATGAGTCTGAATACCCTTGGGTATTGACCAGCCTGAGTGGTAACCTCGGCTGCCACTGGCAATTCTCTGGTAAAAACCAGAATGATTCTGCTACATTATGCTTACTTGCCTCGGTAGCATACCATGGCAAAATCTTTAGCATAGCTTGCCTCTTGACTAGTAATGGTACCCCATCAATACCAACCAGCTTACCTGATGCTTGCTTAGTTTGAATTCTAAGTTCCTTTCTCAGTTTGTCTACCATTAAATTAAGATGGGAGCCTGTATCAAGCATTGCTCGAAAAGGACCTAAAATAATACCTTCTACCTCTAGCTTTACCATAGCAGTTGGTATTAAATCTGTGTTACTCTCTACATAATTAATAGTCTTTACATATTTTTCATTATTTATTTTTGGAATTTTGTTCGGGAGTACATTTTTTGTCATAGACCATTTTCTCTTATTATATGGCGAAAGCTGCGGCTCTTGACTTTTTTCCCTCTTTGTTAGCAGGTCTATCTTGCTGTTGATGAGATCTAATTTGCTGGAAAAAGACCTGTTGTTCGATGACTTTCGTTCTGTACTGTTTTTTCTGTTTTCTTTCTGCTGGACTTCACGGTGTGGCTGATCTGTACGTTCCCTTTTGGTTGAGCTTCGGAATGGATTTCCTGCGGTACGGTTTCTATATTGATTCTCTCTTCTTCGTCTGTACACTGTACGACCTGTACGTACGGGTTTGACCCGTCTGGCCTTAGTCGATAGTCAATCGGCCTTGTTCATGTTGCGTCGCCTGGCTACCGAGCCGGAGGCAACTTCCTCCTTTACTACCGTCAGCGCCGGTTTGCTGACCTCTCGTTTTGGACAGAGGTGGATGTTGTGTAGTGGGGCCCCCACGCATCTGGCGCAGCCGCGCATAAAGCAGTTGTTCTCCTTGTGCCCATGCTTTAGGCAGTTTGCACATATTGCGCGCCTCTCCACGTAATCCCTTCTACTTCTCAAAGGGAGGGCTATAAAGTCGGGGCACTCCCATATCCTGTGAGCCTCGTTGCATACTACGCATGGCCTTACCGCATCTTTACCTGTTTTTTGCCGCTGACGCTGACCAAGAGCAGTAGTTTCTTGCAGGCCTCCCTTTCCATGACTCCTCTGACGGGCATTCGAGACATTTGACAATGCTGCTGCTTGCTTATCTATGAATGCGAGCATGGTCGCTAGCTTGGGCTGGTCAGAGTCTCGCTGTAGCTCCCATTGGCGCGCTGTCTCCGGGTCAAGTTTCTCGGTTAAGATATGGATTACGAAAAAATCCCAGTGCTCCACTGGGTGACCTAACGCCTTCAGCTGCCTCATAACTTCGTGAGTGCCGTTGGCCATGGCTTGTAAGGCGCATGCCGATGGACGATTGCTTAGCTCTGGCAGATCCAATAGCTGGCGCAGGTGGTCGCGCCCAATGAGGTATTTCTTGTCGTATACGCTGTTTAGCCGCTCCCACGCATCATTGTAATTTTCTTCGGTTAGTTGCCATTCACCGAGAGTGGCTGCGGCATCGCCAACCAGAGCTTTCTTTAGATACGAGAACTTGAAAGCAGGCGAGATCTTCTCGTTGTTGTGCACTGCTGCCTCGAACATGTCACGGAAACCTATCCACTTGGTGTAGGCTCCGTCGAACTGGCCCCATGTGTTCACAATATCCTGCTGCTGGAATGGCATGTTGACTTGAACCTGGATCTGCCGGCTATCTTCACTCATACTTGGCTGGCTCTCGGTCCTTGGGCATGTGGCTGCCACCTTTTCCTGAAGCGCGACACTTGCCAGGAAGTAATCCGTTCTTGTGGTTTCATATTCTTGCAGGATCTTTGGCAAGTCTCTCTTGCCAACCACATCCAGGGTGTCTTCTGTTAGCGCTTGAAATTTCGTCCAATCCTCTTCTAATGCGGCTAGCCTCAACTTGGCGTGGAGGTATGGCAGCACCTCAAATTCATCGGACTCCACAAGGGCCTTGGCAGTCCTAATGGCATTGGCTGCACAGCGTGCTCTATTGGTGAACATTCTGTTTGCAAAAAAAGGAAAAATCTTGTGTCAGCCTTATAATTTATTTTATGAGTTCTTTGGTGCAGGTATGTCTGCCTTTTTGCCAGTTACTCTACGCCTAACTACCTTGCAAGCATGCATACTTAGGTATCTGTACAAATTCATTAGAATCTATGTACTCTATCAACTGTACAAAAATAAATGTATGTTTTAAACCTATAGGAATTTATTTTAGACGTCTATATTCTATATCTAAACCTGTAGGAACTTGCTTTAGACATCTGTACAAAAATACCAACAAATCTATATCCTATCTCGTAGGTATTTCACAGGCATTTGTACAAGAATATCATAATTGATATATCTATATATATATATATAAGTGCTCTGGTTGTAGGTAGTGGCTTTATTTTTTAATTGAATTTTGGGCCTGCCTATATGTGCTTTTTCAGTGCCTATCTTATCTAGTGTGCGTGCTATTTTTCAGGTCAATTCCCCCGCTAGTGTCAGAAACCTGAAAGGAAAAATAAAAAAAAAGAAAAAATCGTAGTGAACTGCCCGTCCTAAGGAGAACAAAACACGAAGAGGCTCTCCCGGTTTGCTCGCCTCAGTATTAGACTAGCTGCACGCACTTAACGTGTAACCAAACAGCTCCAATACGCATCTGCAGCTGCGGACGACAGGGACCGAGGGCCTACATTCCGATCCGCTCTATCCCCGAACGGACGCTCTCCTACTTCAGCGTAAGATAGGAAATAAGAGATTAGAAACAAGACACCAACGGGAACTTAGACCTGGTTGTTCACTTGCTTGCGTATGAATATCCATTATCCGTATCCTTGATCGCCAAAAACTTATTAAGCGCTTAATATTCCATACGACTTACAGCTTCCTATTGCTGTTCCAGCATATAGGCGTTAGCTGCCTACTCCCGTCGAAGTGGCGCCTTAATATTTTTGTCTTCATATATATCTGTATCTGGATCCAGCCTGTACCTCTATTTGTCTTAACTCTATATTCTATTTCCTGTAATCTTTTCATTTCTTTGTCTTTGCTGTATGCTTTATACTCTACTTTTAACCTTTTCATTTTATTTTGTATTTTATCCTAGAGCCCCTGTTAAAATCCTGTACCCATTATGTTATCTTTGTACTTCAAAATATGTTAACATTCTGCACTTACATATTTTGTATTAATTTATTTTCTATACTTTAACCTATACCCTGTCAACCTCAACCTTCTCTAAGCTATGCTACTCTATATCGTTCTAACTGTATCGCTTCATATCCTCATTGCGGCCGCACGCTTGAATCTAGAACTGGTGCTATGTAACTTGCAACTAATGTTCAAAAAACCAGTGCAACCCCAAGAGGATATGATAGCTTAATCTGCAAATAGTTTAAGCAAGTGTTTGCGTTCACATTTATAACTCAATGCGCTCAAGCTAAACACTGCCTATAGCCCATCGCATTGGAAAAATGTTCTAAGCTGTACTACCCCTGCACAAGAATTAATAACTGATGTTTCTAAGTTCGGCAATAACCTATCTCTACCTCGTATTTAAATTCTGCACTACAAAATTCTATCTATACTACTAAGTTGACGGCACAGTACAATAAGGATTCTTCTCCTATTTAACAGGGCTCTCTTTAAATGCCTCGCGTCGCTCACCCAGGTGCGCTGTCTATATTCTTTTCATACATAAGAGAATCATTTAATACATCCCCTATCTTTAATAACTATACTGCGCATTATGGGCGGAGTTATCTACTTGCCATTTGTCTTCGCATGGGTGTATGTGCCAGCGGTGGTTGTAAGTCACACACATGGACACATGAGAAAGAGTACATACCCATCTCCATGCCGATGCTGGTTGTATGCCCTCATCGGCATAGAGGAATTTTCATTTTTATTTTGCCAGCAATTTCTTTGCAGCTGGCTGTCTGGCTATGAATAAATTTGCAACCGAGTAAGTATGCATGTATGCATATAAAGCCTGAGACGGTTTGCTCAAGTTGAGGTATATACAATATACGCCAACGAAACCTAAACTCGAGAGGGGAATTTAAGTATGTATATCTACATTTATATTTGTCTGCGCGTATGCACATGAAACTTTCCAGAGCTATATCTTTGCTGCGCGTATGCATGTATGCATACAAACTTATGTATATTTATATTTATGTTGTTTTTTCTTTTTCTCTGCGCGTACGCGCATGGAAACTTCTAGAATTATATGTTTTGCTGCCGTGTGAGCGGCGCGCGTCGTCTAGACGAATAAACAAATAATCATAATAAAAAATTGCAATACATGCTATGGCATGCGACGCGGGCTTTGTTTTTGCTCGTCTTATTTGTGTTTTGGCTAGTTTCTGCCAACCGAACATCCACACAAAAAGAACCGTAGCAAAAGAACAACAGCACGTCTTACCACCCGGCCCTGCACAAAAAGCTAACACTACCCTGAGCACTTTTAAATCTTGGGTTATTTTATATTTTAACGACTCACCTGTACCAATTCTTCTTTTTCGTCCTTACTCTGTACTTTCTTTTATTACTTTACACTTTTAGAACTCTTTGCTTTTCTATACTTTTTATATTTTATTCTTGAAACTTACTATTACTGTTTCTTTACTTATCTTTTCTTTTAAATGTTATTTGCTCCTTTGAGATTTCGCTTAAATTCTTCAAATCACTCGTCACAACTTCACTGTTCGATGGTCGAAGTTAAAATGAAGCTATCGCATCGCGCGGAGAATTTTTCTCTCCTTTTCGTCTGCGCTTGTTGCTACCATGTATTTAAGTGTATATAGGCACATCGCAGCTGCATAACTGTTGCACTGGCTTGCCGTTGATTCAGCATATGCAGTGTTGCTGTGTGCTTTTCGTTTTGTTCTTGTTTTCTATATGGGTATGTACACGACCCCGTCGCGACGGCGGCGCTTGTTGAGGCGACAAGAATTAACATGCTTGAGTACGCTCTTTTTATTTTCTTTTTTGCTCGTTTCCTGTACTTTGTTTTCTGTACAGCACTACACGGCCCGGCACGAAAAAGAGGGTTTACGGACATAATACACTACTATAAGGCGGATTAAGACTGACAATGGAGAGCACTTTTACCGTTATATTTTTACTTTACTGGCGTTATCCGGTCTCGACGTGGACCAAAATGTATATAGCGGACTGTAAAAACTATAGGAAAAATAAATGAAACACGGTATTTTAGAGTCGGGAAAAGTGGTTAAAAACCCGACTATTCATTGTCTTTATTAATACTGATTTCTTAGTGCAATCGATTTTCACTATACAGATTTAATTGTTTTTAACGATTCTATTTTATTTGAGGCCGGCCTGTACCGCACAAGAGTTAAGAGATGACTGACTTTACAAAGGAAAATGAGTGAACTTATTTCTCCAATTTAACATACAATGACAAGAATACATACATGACTTTACTAATACAAAGTAATAATGCAATTGACTTGAACGTGCTTGGCGCGTTCGATACAATGGTATTGCGTAAGAGTGCGCAGCTTGATTTGTAAGAGTGCGCGGGAGCTATTTATCACACAAATCGCAAACGAAAATGCCTGTCTTAAAATAAACAGTTCATTTTTCGTGCCACCATTCCTTGCATGACAAACATTCTATCCAGTCATCGACTAAAGGTTCGGAGTAAATTTCCAGACATCCTGGACAGTTCCATTCGCTTCTAGTTGGCGTTATGTTTGGCTTTTTATTTTTTGTCAAATTTGTCTTTGCTTTCTTTTTGGTAGGAATTGATTCTTCCAGCTGCTGCTTAAATGGAGAGCTGCTTATTATGTCAGATCTTTTTTTCTTTCTGTTTGACCTTATAAGATCACCACGGGGTAGGGGTGCTACCTCGAATACCGATAAAAAGGGATCATTTATTGATTCGGATCCGCTAGGCTTATTTGTGAGTGGGTCAATGACTAATTCTGACACTATTCCTTGAGCAGCATTGTCCACAGGATCAATTGATAGGTAACACATAGGCTCTAAGGCTGATGTACTAGGTACTGTCTCAGCTGGCTCCAGAATTGGTGAAAAGTTCCCATCTTCTGGTGGTAAGATTGGTGAAGTGGTTTCTTATCCCAGCGGATTCTACGACAGATGGTGTGAGTGTATCGGCATTAGATGTTGCTTGCTCTTCCGGAAGCGGCCTTTCCGTTACAGTTGTGGGTAAGAAATCCTCTTCTGTAAAAACATCAGGATTATATGGACAAATTCCAGTCACTTTGAAGCCTTGGATAGCATTGGCTGCGTTTGCTGCTCTTAAGTAAGCTGGGGTAAAAATGGAAACAATTTGGTCCATTGTAATCGTACGACTTCGATGGTTTAAAAGCCACTTCTCACATTCAGAAGTATAAAATTTCTTAACACTGTTGAAAAAGCAACGGTCAAGAGGCTGTGTTTTGTGGCTACTATGAGGAGGCAGCGTCAAGGCGTGAATGTAATTTTGCCGATAGAATTCCACAGCATTAATAGTGCAATGTGACGCATGATTATCCATAATTAAAAGAATTGGATTCTCTTGTGAAGGCTTAGCATGTTTTTGGAAATGCTGGAGCCAGTTTGGAAAAATATCGCCATTGATAAAGCTGGTATCAGAAACCAACCCAAGAGAAGAAGGTGGGCCACCATCCAGCAGGCTGTCTTTCATTTTCTTGCGCTTAAATATGAATGTAGGTGGTATAAAATGTCCACTAGCACTCATTGCGCAGACCACTGTCACGTTCTGCCCTCTTTCACCACTTGAAATTTTATTAACACATCGTTTTCCTCTCGAAGAAATAACTTTTTGGGGCTTATTTGGAACAGTCGATATGCCCGTCTCATCCATGTTATAAATGGCATGAGGAGAAAATTTATATTTCGTCATTAGTTCCAATAGATTATTGAAAAAACGATCACATTGAGGCTTATTAAAACCAATTGCCCGAGCTACACTAGTAGAAGTAGGCTGTCTAAGTGACAGATCAGGATGTCTCTGCATGAAACCTCTTAGCCAGTCTTTCCCTGCCATTTTAGTGCTGGTATTAAAACGATGAGAAATGTTGTTGCTTACAGCGAAAGAAAACGCGAGTTGTCTGAGACCTTTTGTTGTCAAGCCATAAAACATCCCGTCAACCATCCTGATATATTTACATAGGTCTTGCTACATTTCTTTTGTAAAAGTTTTGTCAAACCTTCCCAGTTTTGTGGCCGGTTTCAAGGAGTTTAGTCTTTTTCTGAGCGTAGAGTCCGACATTTCAAGTGATCGAGCCACAGACCTCTTACTTTCCCCTTGTTGTATACGAATTCGGGCCTCTTCAATTACTGAAGCAAGGCACAGTTTTCGCTCAGATGTCCTTTGCCTTCTAGACATCCTGAAAATAATTAAAATCTTCTTTAAACTAAAAAAAAAACAAAAACTTACCATGTCGTATAAGAGTACGCAGGCGTACTCTTAGACTTCATTATGGTGCGCATTCTTACACGTTCGGATATGTATTTGGAAAATATATATGTGTTTCGCACTACAATGATAACTAAACTTACCTGTTACTCTAATGTTTTATTTGTTTTCGCCTTTTTAACACTCTGTACTTTGTTTATAGTTTTAACTTAAAGTTTGACTGAAAATTAAATTCGTTTTATTAAAAAAATCAAAAAAAAAAGAGCTCAAAAATTAAAACCTACCTAGCACCTCTGTTTACGATCACATTTTGATGAAATTTCACCAGATGGCCAACCTAACTAAGAACTCTCCAAAATGAGTGCATTCAGTCGTCTTTGCCTTCTCAAATTGTAGTAGATTGCTTTGCGCACTCTTATCGACCGCGCACTCTTAGACCATCCTCCCCTACATATATTAGTTTTGTTAATTTGTTAACGAAAGTAAGCATTTGTTTGCTGATTAAAATAAATTAATTCAGCTTGAAATACATACATTAAAATATAGATGAGGATGCGATCCACACTGATAACTTCCCATTCCGACTGTCGCTTTGTGTTGCCTAAAACTTTTACAAAATGGTCATACAAATATTTTGTGTGAGATAAATAATTTGAAGTCAATATCTTTCGTTGTTCTCTTGTTTTTTGTTGTTTTTGTAGGTTTTCGCGTTTCGTTAAAAAAGTTGTTGAAATTAACTAAAAATTACCAATAATATTGTTTGCAAAGTGGTCTGTTGCTCCAGAATCCAACAAAAATTTTATTTCATTATTCGCAGTACATTTATTTATATTATATTTTGTTTCGGCAATCAAAAAGCAAATTTCTTGTCACTTGGAATAATTGTTTGAACTGCTCCAGATCTGGTCCATTCCTTAGTCCTTTTGTTTGAATTGTGATGTTTATTGTTCGAAATGAATTTCTTATAATAAAAACAGTTTGCTTTGATATGGTTAAAACGTCCGCAATGATCACATTTTGTTGGCTTTGACTTTACATTAAATTTATTTCTTTTTAAAGTATTGTGCTGTTTCCGTTCATTTCTCATATTATTTGTTGGTATATTCAATTCAATCTGAAGCACTTTTGATGATGTATCTGTTTCATAAAGTTTTATTTGGTAATCAAGCAGCCTGGTTTTTACGAATGCCAGTGTCAAGTCCTTATCGGCTAAAATTTGTATGGCCACAATTCCATCATAAGATGAAGGTAGCGATAAAAGTAATTGTGCCACTTTATTCATCTCGTCGACCTGAGCTCCTGCTGCTTGCAGCTCATTATTAACTCATCAAATTTTATGAAATGATCAAACAAAGAAATATCTCCTTTGAATTTAAATTTTTAAACATTATATTTTTTAACTTCCCATAGGAAGTTATTGTTATCGGTCCGATTTGTCGAATTGAAAATTTTGACATTTCTCGACGTTTCAAGGTCCCTATAGAGTCTAAATAATAGATTTCGATTTTATTTCGACTCTAGGGACCTTGAAACGTCGAGAAATGTTAAAATTTTCAATTCGACAAATCGGATTACAATAACTTCCTATTGCAAGTTAAAAATTAAAGACATTGGTTTCAAACTAATTTCATCTTATAGAAAATATTGCTATCGACTGTCAGTAATTTTGTTTATAAAAATCAAGTCAGTTTTTTCATACAAAAAAAAATCTTCAAAAATACTATGCAAAATTGGTAATCATTGATGTTCTATTCTCGATTTTCGAGAATAAATGAAGGTATTGTCTTAAAAATTATTTAATGTTGTTCTAAATTGTTTGTTAACTTAAAATATTGATCTAAGAACAAAACAATCTGTGTTTTTTATATAAGAAATAGAAAACTTCAAAAAATGCTACTTTAATTGGTACAAATTGGTTTTCGACTAAAAATCTCGTAATCAATAACAGATTTTGAAATCAAACTTATTTAATCATAATGTAAAATATTGTGCTTGATTTTTAGTTAAGAAACTTGACAACTTTTTTTACAAAACACGAAAACCTACAAACAAACTGATAAGAAATATTGACTTCAAATTATGAATCCCACACAAAATATTGTTATGAATATTTTATTAAAATACCTAGGGTTAGGTATTGAAAGTAGGTACAAACTTCAAAAAGTTTATCCATAAATGCTCATTGAGCATGCAGCTTTTTGTGTAAATGAAGACCTAGAGAAAATTGAAAAGTGGTCTCAATTAAATGGTCTTCTTCTAAATCCAAAAAAATCTAAGTGTGTAGTAATATCAAGGAAAAGTCTTGATCTCAAATATTTTCCTTCGATTGTATTGAGCAATGGTTCAATTGATTATGTGGAAAGTGCGAAAAATCTCGGGGTTACTTTAAATCGCAATTTGACCTGGGATAACCATATTAATGCACTTGTGGGCAAGGTATTTGGTGTACTACGTACCCTATGGGTTACTCATTCTTTTACACCTGTTCAAACACGTTTATTACTTGTACAAAATTTAATAATGCCAATATTGATGTATGGTTGTGAAATTTATTGTAATTGTAATTATGTTAGCAAACGGAAGCTCAATGTTGCGTTTAATAGTGCAGTACGTTATGTCTATTGCCTACGAAGATATGACAGATTGTCTGGCTTTGCTAGTAGGGTGCTGTATATGCCTTTTGAAAGTTGTCTGAAGTTTCGTACATTAATTTTTCTCTCAAATATATTAATACCGCACCAACCCCAATACTGTTTTCATAGAATTAGAACTGCAACCTCCCATCGATCTCATCAATTGATTCATCCCCGATGTTCATTCTTAACATGTGAGCGTCAATTTTTTATAAACTCCGTCCGTCTTTGGAACTCTTTACCACGTCGTATAAAAGATATACAAAATACAGCAAGATTTAAAAAGGATCTAAGGGATTACTATTCAGGAAATTTGTGAATTTTATGATTTAAACTGAAATTTAATATTTGATTATTTTTTCTTTTTTTTTCTAAATGATATGTATTAATTTATTGTTATATATTTTTTTTTGCTCTCATGTACAAATTAGCTTGTACCTAACTAAATTATAAGATATTGTTGTGGTTTTTTTGAGCGGGTTTTATTAAATTGATCCATTGCCAATGGTCTAGTCTGAATATATTTTTGTTTTTTGTAATTTTTGTAATTAGTTATGAAAAACACTTTTTACTCAAATAAATATTTGAATAAAAAGTGTTTTTCATAACTAATTACAAAAAACAAAAATATATTCAGACTAGACCATTGACAATGGATCAATTTAATAAAACCCGCTCAAAAAAACCACAACTCTTTAGCCCTTTAATTAAGAGTAATCCAACTAATTCTCACATAATGAAAAACTCACCATCTCATGTAAACAAAAGTGACAGTAAAAATTCTCCCGCACAAAAGTCCACCAATACCACCAATAAACCTCCTGGTGAGGTCACTATTTGCTCTTCTCCCTCTGCAAATTCAAACACCGTCGCCTCCGCCGTTTCTGCTGCTTCTGCTCCTGCTGTTGTCATCCCAGTAAATGATGTGAATGTCGTCACTGACTCTCTTCTTGATCAGCCAAACTTGCCTTCTCAAACTGAACTTCTCTTAAAATTAAAAGAACAAGGTGAGTCCATACTGGGTAGATTATCCACTCTTGAATTAAATTTAACCAGTCGAATGGATAACATTGAAACAAATATGTCCAACAAAATTGACAAATTATCTCGCGATCTTATAAACTTGGAAGAGCGGGTAAAACAACTCGAAAATAACTGCGCAGAAATAGTTGAGATTCGAGAGAAAGTAAACAACACCGCATCAAATGTTGACCGTCTCCAACTTGCTTCAATAGATGACAACGAAACTGAGCACATACATACAGAAATAGGCAGCTTAAAACTACAACTCCAAACAATCGCGATCAATAACATTTCAGCTGATGCTATCCTAATAGGCATACCGTACACTCCGAATGAACAACTTAAAAACACTTTCAACTTAATTTGTCATTGCATTAATTACCAACCTCCGCATATTTCTGCAATATTCAGATCAAAAGTAAAAACCAACTCCGTCATAATAATTAAATTCCTTAGTGCAACCGACAAAATTAAAACCATAAAAGCACTTTCTGATTTTCGAAAATTGTCTTCCCGGAACTTAAGTCTTAATGATATCGACCCGAATCTAAACTCAGACACACCAATTTTCATACACGAAAGCTTAACGACTGAGAACCGAGAGATTCTACGCACCGCAATTGACATGAAAAGAAAACGTCTTATTTATGCTGCCTTCACGATGCGTGGACTAGTAAATATTTTGATTAGCAAAAACGAGGGAGCGATCTGCATCAGAAGTTTACCTGAACTAAATGAAATCGCCTCAGCACGACTAAGCAACAACATCTCTGACCTTGAATCATAGCGCAGCTAATATTATTATGAACAACGATCAAAACAAATAAAAACATGCACTTTATAAAGAGAGCCTACCAGTGCTCCCACTTGTTATTTATATTTACACTTGTATTTTTTTCTTTAATTGCATATTTACTACATATTTTCATTATTGTATTATATAATTACTTATTTTTTATCTATTGTGTAAACTTTTCTTCTTTTCTTCTTATTCAGTTTTCCATTTATTTATTGTTTATTTCCGGGAATTTCCCTACTTCGGTTGTTATTTGCTGCTACTGTTCTCTTGTTTGGTGCTTTCTGTTTACTCTAAATGTTATTTTAAAATTTAATGTCACAGTTTTATGATGCTGTATATGGCAATGCTGAGTTCAAATCCGCACAACTAGTGTTGAATTATTTATCTAAAGCGAGGTCTGGTTTTAAGGTATGCCACTTTAATGCTAGAAGTTTGAATGATCAAAAATTTTACTACATAAAAACTGTTTTCGATGGTACAAAAGTAGATGTTATTTGTGTGAGTGAGACCTGGTTTGATCCTGAAATTCCTGACCACATTCGTAATTTAAGTAACTACACCCTAATACGGAATGATAGGGTCACTTCTACAACGGGCGGTGGTGTTGCAATTTATTGCAGATCGAGTCTAAAATGTAAAATATTATCCAGGTCAGATAATAATGGCATAGAATTCATTATAGTAGAAATCTCTGATTCGAATACAAAATGTTTGCTAGCATGTGTCTACAACCCTAAAAGAACCTGTTCATTCACTCCTTTCTTCACAGCACTAGAATCTTTCATTATATCATATGAACACATAATTGTATGTGGTGACTTCAATGTTGATCTACTTAAAAGGGACTCTACTTCATTTCAACTTCTTGACGCTATTGCTGGTTCAGGTCTTAATGTTATCAATAAATACCCAACTAGATACGCTCCAAATTGTTCCCCAAGCCTACTTGACCTCATTATTGTATCTGAACCAACAAACATTATTCTCAATGATCAATTATGTTTTGATGGAATATCAGACCACGACTTAGTTTTTTGTACTTATGGTATTGATTTCTCTCATTCCCAAGTTCCTTCCACATTTACTTTTAGAAATTTTAAAGCCCTTGTAGAAGCTTTTTATATTGATGCCAGCAGCGTGGCCTGGAGTGATTGTTACAATTTAGTGCATGTAGATAACAAACTAAACTTCATTTACAACCATGTGAAGAGATTGTTCGAAACGCATGTTCCTCTAAAAACGGTAAGAATCCAAAACGAGAAATGTCCATGGTACAACTTTGAAGTAAAGAATGCGATTAAAAGTCGCAGAAAATACTACCTCAAGTGGCGGCTTTCTCCAAATCCTACAACTTGGCGACAATACTGCTACTTTCGTAATCAAGCAACTCTCATTACCCGTTGCGCCAAACGTAACTTTTTCGCCTCGAAACTCAATACAAATCTTTCTTCTAAACAGCTCTGGAAAAATCTCCGTGACATTGGTATTGGTAAAAAGCCAATTTCTAAGTGTGAACTTGATCCTAATGACCTCAACAATCAGTTTACTCAAACAAATCAATTAGCTACTAGCTTTGAGCCCAAGGCTGGCTTACTTTATGATGGAGTTAACGATTTTTGCTTTGAGACGGTAACTGAAGACGAAATTATACGCACTTTTAAATCCTTGAGGTCCGAAGCTATAGGCGAAGACGGTATTCCGCTAAGATTTTTGAAACTTGTCCTACCCTGCTTGATTAACGCTCTCACTCATGTTTTTAATCACTGTATTGTCACTTCTACGTTTCCTATTGCGTGGAAAGCAGCCAGGATAACTCCTGTTCCGAAAAAGCCCACACCTTCCGAACTCGGCGACTACCGGCCAGTAAGCATTTTACCTTGCATGTCCAAAGTTCTCGAAAAAATCCTTACTAAACAAATTATTGACCATTTTACGTCCAAAAGATTGCTGTCTCCATACCAATCTGGATTTAGAGCTAACCATTCCTGCTCTACAGCAATGGTAAAGATCTTAGAGGATATAAGACTCGAATACGATAAAGACAATATCTCAGTACTGTGCCTATTGGACTTCTCGAAGGCTTTTGACAAAGTTGATCATCGAGTTCTTTGTCAAAAACTTGAGCACTACTTTGGTTTTTCGAATTCAGCTGTTCGTCTCATTGGTAGTTATTTGTGTAACAGAACTCAGCGTGTATGTGTTGGAAACAATTTTTCAGCACATACGTACTTGAAGATGGGCGTGCCACAAGGCTCTATTCTGGGGCCAATTTTGTTTTGTGCCTTTATCAATGATTTGCCTTCGGTTTGTGAGCACGTCTCTTTTCATCTATATGCAGATGATATACAAATTTATCTCTCACGTAGAATTGGTTTAATAGAGGATCTTGTCTTTCGCGTTAATGAAGATCTTGAGAGAATTTCTAACTGGGCTAAGGAAAATGGTCTAGTGCTCAATCCCATTAAAAGTCAAGCCCTACTAATTTCTAAGAAGACATACAACCATAGAGATCTACCTTCGATTACTTTGAATAGTGCCCATGTTAGTTTTGTAGATTCTGTGACCAGTCTTGGATTCAAAATCTCTAGGGATCTCTCTTGCAGAGACCATATAAATTATGTCATTGCACGTATTTACGGAACTTTAAGAAAACTATGGGTATCTAATTCTTTTACTCCTCTGGAAACAAAACTTCGTCTTATGAGAACTCTACTCGTACCAATCATTTCCTTTTCTGAAGTCGTGTATCCGAAACTGGATTCTTTATCTGAATACAAACTACGTGTGGCGCTTAATGACATGACTCGCTACGTTTATGGTATTCGCCGATATGACCATATCTCTGCTTTCAGCAAAAAAATTCGTAAGTGCACTATGGTCGAATACGTAAATTTCCGTATTTGTATCTTTCTCCACAGAATTATTCGCACAAGAACACCTGAGTACCTTTATGAAAAAATTGAGTTCTGTACATCGTCAAGAACAAATAATTTAGTTATTCCAACTTTTAGATATCTAAATTCCTCACGGTTGTTCTTCGTTCACAGCATTCGCCTTTTTAACTCTTTGCCGGTTAGCATTAAGAGGATAACAGATGCAGTGAGTTTCAAGACCGAGGTTTTTAAACATTTTTCGAACAACTAGGATGTTAAGGGGGAAATAGGAAAGAAGAAGAGAGGAAAAGTCTTATATGTATTATTAAAAAAAAAAAAAAAAAAAAAAAAAATATTTTTAGCAGCCTAAGTATTATCTTATTGTATATAGAATCAAACAGCACTTTAATTGTTCAACCAAAGTACAAATACTATAAAAGACATTGTCTTAGTGTATTGTTTACAATAAAGAAATTGAATTGAATTGAAATTGAATTGAATTGTATCTTACTCTTATAAAGCATTCACGAAATAAAATAAAATAAAATAAAATAAATAAATAAATAAATGTTTGAGTTTTTTTGTATCTGGTCAATCAAACAGGGATGATTGATTTTTTTTAGAATCAGCGCTTAGTACTTTTAAAAGTGGCATTCAAGTCTTTTATTTAAAATTAGAAGTTAAATAAATCTGTCTTAAAATACATGAACAGGTTGCAATAAATGAATTCGAAAAGTACATTTTCTTTATTAATCATTCTAATATTGATATATGTACTAGTTTGTAAAGCATATTTTTTTTTAAAGTTAAAGTTAAAATTAATGAAAACTCAAATTGGTCTTCATTTAAACAAATGTTTGCTTTATCTTTGAAATTTATCTTAACGTCCATAGTCTCTAGAAAACAACAAAACACAGAAACATGTACTAACAGAGCATCTGGGATGGCGTAGATGTCAGAAACTGATAAATTCGAGAGGTAAGTTCAGAAATGAAAAAAGGTAGTCTTATTAATCTGTAATGGCGAATTTAACTATTGAGTTTTAAAATGAATGCAAAAGGTTAGTTAGTTGGGATAACTCACCGAGGGTAAAATTCTTCTTGAATTTTTTAATCAACATGATAATGTTTTATTTTAAAAAGAATACACACTTCGTATCGTAAATAAAAACAACACAAACATTTTTTTCTTGTTAATATTTGGTTACATTTTTATAAAAATCCAATTGACAGTTTTGCCGATTAGAGAACTCAACAAGGTCAGTACAAATGCAATGTCCCATATTAAACATAATCAAATTCAATTTAAATTTGTCTTTGTCTAAGTATACATAACTCCAATTCTCAAAATCAGTAGACATTATTGTAATCAAAAAAGTTACTGTTTCGTCCACTAACCACAATACATTTTTAAACAAACTCATGTACCTGGACAAAAAAAAAGTAGAAGAATATAGAAACCATAAAGTTACAAACAAAAATACCTCCTACCAGAATAACTCATAATAATAAAAATTCACTTGCCTCTAAGTCGAGTACAAATAATGTCCTTTCCGTCTATAGTAGGTATATTTTGTCATTGTTAAAACGACACAGGCCAACAAGGTGACAATTAAGATACTAGATCGATCGTTTCGCGCCCAATGAATATGAACAAGCCATAATCTCAAAGTTATTTACATACACTGAACCAAAAAGGTACATAATAACAATAAAAAAGTTTATTGTCCCAATAAACTTTTTAATTAAAACTCGTCCAACTAACAAGTTTGTTGGTACAATAAATTCCTGTTTATTGAATTATTTTTCCCCTTAAAATTCAATAAACTGTTAGTTGATTCCTATAAACAGTTAGTTGAAACACAGTTATGGATCAATAAACGATTTATTGGGACAATAAACGATTAATTGAGACAATAAGCGGTTAGTTGAAATAAAAGGCAAAACTAAAAATTGAGTTGTTTGGCACAATAAACTTGTTTACTGGCGCAATAAACCCGTTTATTGGCGCAATAAACTCGTTAATTGGCGCAATTAAAACGTTTATTGGCGCAATAAACTCGTTTATTGGGGCAATAAATTCGTTTGTTGGCTCAATTAACTCAGTTTATTGGCCCAATTAACCGTTTATTGGCACAATAAACGATTAACTGAGACAATAAACGGTTAGTTGAAATAAAAGGCAAAACTAAAAATTGAGTTTATTGGCGCAATAAACTCGTTTGTTGGCGCAATAAAAACGTTTATTGGCTCAATTAACTCCGTTTATTGGTTCAATAAACGAGTTTATTGGCTCAATAAACTTATTTATTGACACAATTAACTCCGTTTATTGGCTCAATAAACTTATTTATTGGCACAATTAACTCCGTTTATTGGCTCAATAAACTTATTTATTGGCACAATTAACTCCTTTTATTGGTCCGATAAATGAGTTTATTGGCGCAATGAACTCTGTTTATTGGCGCAATGTACTCGTTTATTGTCCCAATAAACGATTTAATTGGCGCAATTAACTCAGTTTATTGCCACAAATAGCATATTGCTAAAAATTTTAGTAAAATATTAAAATTTTAATTTATTTATTTATATAAATAAATTAAATTTCAATATATTTATAAAATTTCTATAAATATTTTATTGTGGCAATATGTACATGTTAATACTTACGTTTTATTTTTTCTATTTGCAACCTTTTCTGAAATTTGTAAGAGTTTTAAGTTCAAAAATTAAACATTTTAGTTAGATAAACAACATGAGATATTTTATTTTAAATAATTTTTTTATAAATAAAAAACATAAATCCCTATCATGGTAGTGGAAAAGTAATAATATGGTTACTTTAATTCAAAAGAACTTAAAAGTATAGACTAATACTCTTTTATAATAAAGAAGATAAGGAAAAAGTGCATAATGCATACTGAAAAAATATTTGAAAAGTGTAATAATAGGAGTGAAAAGGATAAAGAAGTGCATGAGTTATGAAAAATTATTATAATCACAAAAGTATAGACTAATACTCTTTTATAATAAAGAAGATAAGGAAAAAGTGTATAATGCATACTGAAAAATTATTTGAAAAGTGTAATAATAGGAGTGAAAAGGATAAAGAAGTGCATGAGTTATGAAAAATTATTATAATCAAAAATTATTTGAAAAGTGTATCTTCTCAAACTTGTTACAGTGAAAGGAGTGAAGGAAAAAAATGGCTCGATTGATTGCGTTAGGAAGGATGATTGAATAAAGTTCCAAAAGTTGGAACTGGATAAAGAAACTCTAAGTTAAAAAGGAAGAACGTTTTAAAACAAATGTCCACATTATTCATTAATGGCTAGGAGGATGTGTGTTTTTGTACAATGGATTAGGAAAATCTAAGTTAAAAAAATATAAAAATTATTCATTAATTGTATTAAGGAGGATGTGTGCTTTTGTACAACATTTTTTTTTCTTATTATCAAAATACAATGACTGAATAAAGTTCCAAAAGTTGGAACTTGGATTAGGAAACTCTAAATTAAAAAGAAAAAACGTTTTAAAACAAATGTCCACCGCCCGGATGAAACTAATAAAAGGAAACTTTACGCTATCGAAATATAAAAATACTTCCTTAAAATTAATAACATCTTTGCCAACCACAATAATAAACGGCTGCACGTTATCTCCTTTTTGTTGAAGGTGCTGGATGTGATCCTCAACGTTCTGGATAGAGGCTGCAACAAAAATGAATGATTCCTGGGAATCCTTGATGGTTGGTTTCAATGTTGTCTTCATTCCCTTCCGGTCCTTTCGCACAGATTTTAATGTGGGTACAAGGTACCCATGAAGTGCCCACAAAAGAGCGGCATCTCGACAGTCTAAAAATATAAATGAAAACATGGATATAAAATTTTGTGATATAACTATCTATTACTTAAATAAAACTAGTAAGTATTTATAATATAAACTTTCGTAAAAGACAAGATAAAGGAGACCTCGAATGTAATGGGTAGTTTTGTCCCATTGGTGTGAGACTTAAAGATCCATATCATATCGTCGTCGTTCAGTGCAAAATTCCCCAAGTCACCAAACTGCATTTGAAATTGGTTATCCAATATTAAAAATCCAAAAATGGATTAATCTAATTGTTAAAATTGTAAAAAAGTTGTTTTATTACAATTGAGAAATAACGCTTCCGTTATTGGTTACCTTGGAAAATATAATTGAAGTCAAAATGGACTTAGCGAATTTTCACTGAACGGCGACGGTCTGAAAGGTATCAATAAAACGACAATCGTAAAAGGGGTGATTATTTGTATGGTATGGCATAAGTTGTGCATTGAAAAACTATGATGGTTGGTTTCTTGGAATAAGTACAACCCTAAGTACCTAAAAAATCTGAAAAAATAAATGCAACCATTACAATATAGCTTTTCCCTGCATAAAATACAGATTTTGGCCTATATAAAAAATAGTACCATGTGTAGATATTTAAGTGTTACACCAATGGGATGTAACGAACACAATTGTACCCATTGTCTTTTAGTACCTGTCATTTTTAATACAAATACCAAATCTTGAGGACGGAAATAAACTATTTGCGTTTTTAAAAACCAAAAATAAATTGTATATAACAAAATTATATTCAACTTACTTTCTGGAGTGTTATCAGACTTTATTTTATCCAGAACGTCCTTTATTGATTTTTCTTTAATTCGATCTTCCGTTGTTAGGAACTCTCGGATTTTAGAGTATACGTGCTCCCATCGTTCAAGGAGAGAGTTGTGGTTTTTAAACATATACTCGAAGTCCATGTCCAACTGTAAGAAAAAATTTAAAAAATTTATTCATACAGTGTATTTTTTAAAGGATTTTAAAAAAATTTCAGAAGTTGACAATTTAAAAAAAGAAAATTTTAGACAAATTTCTACTTAAACTTGACTTACGTATCGAAATCCAGTAGGATGTTTATACTGGGGCCATTTCTTTAAAATATCCGATGTTGCTGTGGAGTTCTTTATATCAGTGAGTCTGGATTTTGAACACGCCTTCCAGCATTTATCGAATTCCTCGGTACTGAGGTTGTCAAATTTTAGTGCTTGATAGCACTTATCAGCATTTTCTTCTGGAACTGAAAGACATAGGTACATCTAAGTATACACTCGGTCACAGGAGAAAGCATTAACTGAACCCAATATAGTTAACAAGATAATCCTGTTTCTCATCAAATTACATCAACGATTTTAAAAAGCAATAATCTCGCTGCATTGAAATTTTAAAACACTTCGTAAAGTTTAATTATATTGTTAAAATTCGTTGATGCATTTAATAAAGTTTAAGTTTAATAAAAGTTGAAGCTAGTATACGGAGACTTCAGTATTTGTCAACAAGTGCTATTTAAGATAAAAATTACCCATTTCGATTTCGTTGGCCATTTCATCGTCTCCTTCGCGTTTTGGTTTACTTGACGTTGGTGTATTCATTGCCTTTAAGGAGAACTTTAAATTGCAATATTTATTGTAGATCTTCCCCCTCTTTCCAGACCGGTAGTACTCCTGTAAAAGTATAATTTGTTAATAAAACTATCTATAATTGAATTCTTTTTAAAAGTTTTTTATTACCAGTTTTTCACTGGGAAATCGTTCAACGATTTCTTTCTCCAATTTATAGCTACCACCAAGTTCAAGATGTATTTTATTCATGATAAAATACTGCGCTATAACACTTATCAATTGATTTCGTTGTTTCTCATTAAATTTGTTGGTGTCGCCATAGCTTTCGGCAATTGAAAGTGCATTCCCATTATTATTTAAAATAGTTGATAGTGCTACAGAGGAAGTATGAGGACTCGGTGATGAAGATAGCGATGCTGGTCTGGAAACTGGGTAGGGAGAAGATCTTGTGGATGAACTTTGACAATCGTCATCTAAACCAAAATGCGATCGAGTATATAGAAAAAGCGTCTTTCCTATAGATTCTCGCCACATTCTCAAATTATTCTCAAACTTGATGAGAGTAGTATACTTAAACGGCTTTAAAATTTGGGGTAGGTGGTGACATTCAATTTTCTTCAGCACATTTATGTCTACTTCTTCATCTTGGGCAAAAAAAAAACAAAATTTTTACTTAGTTTGCAAAAATGTAAAAGGAGAATAGGCGGTTTCGTCCGATCGTTGTTACACATAGTGATCTATATCACTAGAAATGGAAAGGTCTCAGTGAATGTAGAAATTAAATAAACTTACAAGAAAACGATACCTTTCCAGTGATATAGGTCATCATGTTTAACACCGATGGGATGAAACCTATACAAAACTGTCTATTCTCCTTTGTATGAGCTGTTTTTGTCAACATACGACGAATGTACACATCTGTGGTGTTTGGCATAAACATGATAACTCCTATAGGTAATGTTTATTAAAATATTGTAAAATAACTTTTGAACTCAATTAACTAAAAAATTAGTCACTTCTGAACGTACGTTCGTCGCAATAAGGATAGTAATCTTTCAATGATTTTTTCTTTTAATGGAGTTATCATATTTAGACCAAACACCACAGATATATATATTATAAAATTCAGGTAAAATCACTAACCTTTGAAATGTTGAATGAGTTCCTCCTGATCCCAGCTTTTTAGAAGCGCCGAAAGTTCATCAACTTCTTGGGATGCGTTGGTGTTGGAGTTGGCGATAGCGTTGGCGTTGGGTTCAAGATCCATTAAAAGTTTTTGGAGGGCGTCATTTGACAACAGCTCAATGCTGATGATGTTTCCTTCTTCCGTGTTGACTGGGATCATCTCCTCGCTGTTGTCAATACATGGTGATGGTGAATCATCCATGGTTTCACTTTCATTAGTCTCTGTTGTATAAACGGCGGCGATGGCTTCGTTTTCGCTTTTTTCGTCTTCCATTTTAAGCGTTTTTTCAACTAAGTGCGCGCGAGATTTGAATTGAAAATGATTTGATTAGGGGTTACACATTGACTAACTTATATGACACACCAGCTGTCAAATGGTCGAATTGATGGCAGTGTTTACACTTTACGTTCAGACGACAAGCGATGGTCTTTTCAGTTAAATGAACACATGTTTGTCCAGCAGACAGAAATATCAAACATTCTTTCATTTGAAAGAAGTAGAGGCAAGAAACATTAAATTAATTAAAAATTCGTTTTCGTGTGATATAAAAGAAAAACACCTATTAGGGGGGTTAACTTTAACTAACTTAGCGGACAGACCGATAGTCATTTTGGTCTTATGCGTTCACACTCATTAGACAATTTTCATCAAAATCTATTGCTCAGCTAATATTTAATATTTCTTTCTAAGGCCGTGTGTGAATTGCGTTTAAATGTGTATTAAGGCCGTGTGTGAATTGCGTTAAAATGTGTGTTAAAATTTAACCAACGTTAAAATTTGACACTAATGAGGTGAATAAAATGGGTTAAAATTTATTGAGCTGTGGAGCAGGTTAAAGTGTGTTAAAATTTGACGTTTTTATTGATAGAGAAATTTGCTCTTGCTTTTGCATTCAATTTTTCAGTGTAGCAAATGGCTAAATTTGATCCCACCTCAAAGAAACACACGGCCTCAAACTTGACACTTCGTGTTAAAAAAAATTAGTTAAAACTGGACTAGCTGCGGAGCAGGTTACAATATGACAGAATTCTCATCATCAAAATTGCATCTGATCATACCAACTGGCAGCTGGTGTGTTTGTCAATGTGAACCACTCTATTGACGATGTAGTGTGAATGTTTTTATACATACCATGTACATGTAGTTATGTATGCCTAACTGGTGTGTTGTGTCATGCTCGTGTGTGGTGTATAATTGTTATCTGTATGTGTATCTGTAGTGTAGGGAAAACAAATATTTTTGCTTTTTTATTTAGAGGTGTTTGAAATGAATTTAAAAAACTACATTTGTGAAGTGTTGCAGCGTTAAAAGAATGATTTTAATTATATTAACTAATGTCTTTTTAACTTATTATATTACGTGTAAGCAGCCATTTAATGATCGTAACAACAAAAATATTCTTTGACTCTTAAAATTGTTTTACCTTTTGCAGTTTTAATTAAATTAATTGGTGGACCAACAATATCCTTCAGTGAAATCAAAGAAAATTCACCTAACTCATTTTCATCAACTTCATAACATAGAATATGGGGATTGTAGTGAACTTTATTAAGTTTTTGGCAAAAAAACAATACATTTTGTTTTTCAAAAACAACTATATCTAATATTACAGAAAAAACCATATCATTCTTGAAACATGCTATGTAGAAGTTCTGCTTATATGTGTAACCTTCTAGTTTGGCTTTCGAATAAAATTCTATGCTGGATGAAGGTAATCCTAACATGCTAGATATAATGCTATTAAAATTACTTTTTAACTTGTGTTTATCATATATTTCAAAGCAATTTAATTCATTTTCATTGCAATGAAATTTATATGCTGTTTTAAGTTGGTATTTTTTTGCTAATGTCAAACAAACATTTTTCCGCGATGTAATGGCATGTGAATAGAGCTTGAAACTTTTATGCTTTGCTTCAAACTTAAAACACCACATATTTCTAAGTGGCCCTGATTTTTTGATAATATAAGGGTAGTGCGTTAGATTATGATGCTTTGGTTTAAGTGTGTCTTTAAAAAGACGAACATAGTCTACATGGTGCACACGAATTTTCTCTTGTAACATGGAAATGATGCTATCATTAACTTCAAATAAGAGCAAATAGTCTATTATTTCTATAAAATTAAGAATGAATTTCCAAACCTCGTCATCGTCGGGTACAAGGTCCTCAATCATTATCGGAAAGAATGAAATAAAAGTCATCATTTCTCGGGCTGTCATTTTAAGATGTTTGCTTTGTATGTGATTCAACTTAATTTCACCCGACATATTATCAATTTCGATTGGTCCGTACTCAAAATTTTGCTTCCTTAAATTTAAAGTTTGTAAAGAAAAATATTTTGCTGTAAATATAAAATAATCTAAGGCATGACAGATATCATAGTGACATATTCCTTCAAATACATCGTGCATTAGGTCAACACAATAATTTTCAGAAACATGAAAAGATGGAATTTGATTAAGTTGAGATTCTATTTGTATTCCTGTTTCGGAAGAGTTATTTAAAAGAATATCGTTTTTGTAATTTAAACGGTTTCTAAGAAAATCAACTTTTTGCAATGATAATGATTGAGCTTCTGATTTTTGAACTTTGCAAAACCTACAGTAAGAGTTGCTAGAAAAAGATTTGTTAAAGCCTAAAAATGAATTCAAACCTAAATTATCGCCTAAAATAAGACCTAAAATAAAATGAACTTGAATTGAAACATTGGTTTCTAATCTAATTTTGATTCCGTCAACTTCGAGGCTTTGTAACTCTCGTACCAAAGTTTGAAAACATACATTGTTTCCAAAACACTTAATGTCTGAAGATCTTAAAATGCCTGCTAAAAACACATTGTCTAATCTGGATTCTTTCCAAGGGAGACTGGGAAATGAATAGTATACAGCACACATTGAGTGAACACCAGCATGTGAACTCAAAGGATTGTTGATTTCAAAATCATCGGTGTATAAAAAATATGGAACAAGAATTTTGTCAGGATACATTTTAAATTTTTCCTTCCAAAGTTCACCTTGTATAAAATCTGACTTATTTTCGTTGGAATTATTTAATTTTTCCATATAGCGGAGTGTTTTATCTAAGGTATCACCTTTTTCGAAAAATTGAGTAAATTGAAATTTTAAAGGCATTAAAATAGCTTTAATTTCCTTTGCGTCATATGCTAGACTTCCATTTTTAAAAACTCTTTGAACTTCATTGTTTAAAGTAAAAGATTGTAGGTCTTGTATAAGGTTTTGTTTTTTTAACCATTCAAATAACATATAGTCTGTATTGCAATGCGAGAAAGGATTGCGACAACCCAATATTAAACTCGACATCTCGTTTTGAAGTTCAATGTTACATTGTTTTGAAATTTTTTCGCAAAACGATGTAAACAAATCAAGTATTGGACTTAAAATATACTTTTTTACAAGTTCTTGAATTTCAGATATATTTTTTCTTGAAAAGCTGTTATTGTCATGCAATGTCAGGACAAAACGAATTGCGAAATCGTAGACATCCTTTAGACGGTCTTCTAAATTTATTTTTTCATTAGGTGCCAACATTTCTATGTCATCCTCATCATTAAGCAAGGATTTTTTAAGATCGTTGTCATTAAAAGAACTTTTTTCATCATTTAGAACTACTCTAGTATTAGAAATATTATCGGATTGAAAATTTTCACCGAAAACATTATGGTCAGCACATTCAACCCCGGAGTCCTGAATATGTTTTCGACTTAAATGTTTTTTATAGCTGCTTAAATTCTGAAATGACTGCGTACACAAACTTTCCCTACACCGAAAAGTGCTAAAAGAGCTTAAATAATGTTCTTGTTTTAAGTGTTGTATAAGTGTGTTTGTAGCATGAAATTTAGCGTTGCAAACAAAACAAATCATTTTGGTTTTGTAATATTTTTTTTTGCAATTGACTTTAATTTTGTAGTTTTTTGTATTAAACTTAAAGGGATCAAACAATATTGCTGTGAACTTCTGATCTATCGAAGATCCTAACAAAGATTTGTAGAGAAAGAAGGGATAATTTAAAGAATGAAAAAATATATGTTGACTTAAAAAAAATTTGCGAATCATTGCGGTTCTCAATTTTTGAAATTCGAAAGCATGCAATTGGGACATTAGACTATTGTATTATAATAATTTGTATATTTTATTACTAATGAACTCACCTTGCTTTTTCAAAATTATCTGATGAGTTGTATTAATTCTCTTGCAGCTTGATTTTTAATTCATTAAATTTGTTGGCACAATATGAAAAAAGAATACAAAAAAACAAATAGTACACAGAAAATTAAATACAAGGGCCGACTTTTCTTACCTCTGATAAAAATGTCTGGTTAAACAAACAACCATTAGTAGGTTAAAACGTATCGAATCAAAAATATTTTATATTAAAAAGTAGAAATTGTTTCACAGATATGTTTACTCAGCACAGCACAAGAACAAGGAATAGACTGAATCGTTTATTCAGACAATTCTTCTTGTGCGCTTGGGTAAACTATGCCAACAAATAGTTGTTTGCGACAATAAACAGTTTGTTGGGACAACAAACAGTTTGTTGGGACAATAAACTGTTTATTGCGACAATAAACAGTTTGTTGGGACAATAAACTGTTTATTGCGACAATAATCAGTTTGTTGGGACAATAAATGGTTTATTGAAAGTTAACTGTTTTTGAAATTTAGGTTTGGAAACTCAATTAATAGTTTATTGCGACAATAAACTGTTTGTTGGGACAATAAATGGTTTATTAAAAGTTAAATGTTTTTTTTAAATTTAGATTTGGAAAATCAATTAATAGTTTATTGCGACAATAAACTGTTTGTTGGGACAATAAATGGTTTATTAAAAGTTAAATGTTTTTTTTAAATTTAGATTTGGAAAATCAATTAATAGTTTATTGCGACAATAAACTGTTCATTGGGACAAAAAATGGTTTACTAAAAGTCAACTCTTATTTTGAAATTAAGATTTTAATAATCAGTTAATTGCGACAATAAACTGTTTGTTGGGACAATAAATGGTTTATTGAAAGTTAACTGTTTTTTGAAAGTTAGGTTTGGAAACTCAATTAATAGTTTATTGCGACAATAAACTGTTTGTTGGGACAATAAATGGTTTATTAAAAGTTAAATGTTTTTTTAAAATTTAGATTTGGAAAATCAATTAATAGTTTATTGCGACAATAAACTGTGTGTTGGGACAATAAATGGTTTTTTAAAAGTCAACTCTTATTTTGAAATTCAGATTTCAATAAATCAATTAATTGCGACAACAAACTGTTTGTTGGGACAATAAATGATTTATTGAAAGTTAAAAGTTTTTTGAAATTTAGGTTTGGAAACTCAATTAATAGTTTATTGCGACAATAAACTGTTTATTGCGACAGTAAACAGTTTATTGATTTTCGGATTTCGAAGTCAATAAACTCAGATTGTTTGTCCCAATAAAAAGTTAGTTAATTACGGAAATCTGAAATCAATTAAAGTTTATTGGGACAGTGAAAAGTTTGTTGGGACAATGAAAAGTGAGTCAATAAACGGTTTTTATAATTTTTATGAACAGTATTTTTTTCAGTGTAGCAAGAGGTGTGAATTGTTGTTATTCTAGTAGTTAACCTGTTGTACAGGAGTGGATCTATCCTTATATGGTGCCTTAAGAACAATTTTTAAAAGAACTGAAGCTAGTTGAAGTATAAAGTTCAGACATATACTAACATTGTTTTTAGTTTATATCGAATTAGGTCAGGATCATTTAACTTCAATACTTCCATGTTGAATTATTTGTATGTATGTAAGTATATTCAAATCAATTTCCAAGCATTAGGTATTTACTTTTATGTATTAAATAAAACTTAACTCATTACTTAAAAGATTCCTTGGTTTTTGCTACTTTCATCGAAGCATCTGGTTATAACTTGTTGATTCCTATGTGGCCGCTTCATTTCGACTTAAACGTTTAAAAAGAGCAGAATTTTTGTCGTATTTTAAAAAAATATTCATGTCGATAACCGAATTCTAAGAATTTTACTTCCGGTGAATCAACTGGATCCACTGATCTTTCGCTGAACTAAGCACATTGTCGATAATTAAGACAACCTTATCATTTCTGAACTTACCTATCGACGCTTAGTTTCTGACATCTATGTATGTCATCCCAGATGCTCCGAAAGTATATGTTTCTGTGTTTTTTTGTTTCATAGGAACAATAACTTTGCCTTTATTTCGGTCTTTAAAATACATTGCAAGGAATAGAAAGCAGAGAATCCTAAAAAGTATGTACATATACGCTAGATACACCAAAAATTTGTTTGAATTTTCCTTACGTTTTGAGTTTTAATCAATTTTACCTTCATGAAGAAGTGCCAGAGAAAGAATCTTATTGAAATGTTGTATACCTTTAAATTAATCAGGGATACTTTAAAAACGAGTATCAAAATTATGAATTATGGAATATGAACATCACTAATTGAAACCTGATTGACAGATTAGAGAAATTGTATTGACTGCGAAAGGGTTGCGATTTCAGTGATAACAGATAATTGAACAAAATGTCGGTGCGGTGGTGCAAGGCATGCTACTGACATTCGCTCAATTATATTTTATAGGAATTGGCAATAGCAAAAGATTGGAAAAATTGAAACTTTCACCTTAGCTAATCTGTTCTGCTCGATTGACCATCGAATTCTATAATAGGGGTGATTATATATTTGTATCGTTCAAAATATTCATTCGAAAAGGAGGTGCCCCTGATTTTATACAAGGTAGGTACATATAATACGCTACTGCCTCTCTATCACTAAGTTACAAGTGTTTAAATTTGTGTAAATAAATATTCAATTTTTGTCCCATAAATTGTATACAAAAAATAGGAGGGTCCTTATAAATTGCGAACATCAGCAATATTTCAATACTCTAAATGTCCTTGTTTCACGAAAATATAACATCCATTAACACCGATTGGCGTCGTTGTTATGATTTGTGTATACAATAATTTTTTTTCTAAACCATTTTCTTTGTGTTTGGTGTAGCGTATCTAACTCAAGTGCGAAACGTAATTGGAGATAGTGTCGTTTTATTATTTTTGTTTCGTTTGGTCTTGTTTTGTTAATAAACTGCGGCAGCAAAACACGAATGCGAAGGATCTAGTGGCGTGGCGTAAATTGTGCCACGCCATTCACGACTAACGAAGAAATTTCACTTGGGTGCGGTGAATAAACTGTTTGCGCTTGAATAAATCTCTCCGTTGTCGATTCGGGGAAGATATGCAAGAAGTTGACAACAAAAGATATTTATCCCTCTGCGGTACTTGGGGTATTACCCAGAAGATTGTTCAAGCTGCTGTTGAAGCGGTGCAACCAAACCACCAACACACCACGCTACCATCATCAGCTTTCAGCAAGGCACTGCATGGCACCGCATCGCACACAGATGCCATCGCTGCTGGTTGCTTGATGGGCTGTATTGAGAAAGCAATACAAACTGACACAACAACAACAACAACAACAACAAAACATAAAAATTCGCTTTACTAAATTGCATGTTTCATCCCCGATGGATTTTCATGTATCTATCTACTCTCGATCTAAAGGAGGTGAAAACTAGAAACTGAAGAAGCGAAGATTGGATGGTGGGTGGTGGCACGTGAACTTTTTGCCAGAAATCGAGTGGAAGTTTCCATAAGATGCAAGGAAGGTACATTTAAACTTATCTCCGCGAAGCTGGGACATACATAAGTGTGGTACAGAAAACAACAACTGAATACTGTTGTTGGGAATAATTAATAAATGGATTTGTTCACATACGATGATGAATAATAAAGTACTCAAGTTTGACCAAAAAGCCAGTTGCTTGTTTTCAACATAATGTACATAGAAAGACATTGAAGCTTAGCATGAGAAGTGAAATTTTAAAAGTGATAATAATTAGATAATACAAATTGTAAATTTAAAATGTCTGTTAGAGGATTAAATATGGTAAATTTGGTTAAGATGCTGGTGGAACGTGCCAAGGCAAAAGGTATGTACGTTTGTTTTATGATTTAGGGTACAATTTACTTTTGTGCAACCGTTTTTCAAGTAAATTGTTTCGGAATCAGGAACAAATATTTACTTAACAATTTGTCTAAATCAAAATGATGTTTCGATTGTGGAAAATTTCATTTACAGTGCGGTGATCTAGATTACCTTGCTTCAGAAGCTTTGGTTCCTCAATTTATTAGTTTTTGCTGAGTGAATAAATTTAATACCCAATATTATAACAACCAAATAATTTGAAATTATTTTAAAGAGTAGACGTACTTATGTGTATTCAAAAATTTTCATTTGTCGTCATACATCAGCAAAACTGAAAAAAAAACTTATTGACACTAGATACTCTAAATATTTTGTAAAGTCACGATTTATTTTTTTACATTATAAAGGAAATATTTTAAATTTTTTTAATGTTTGGACGATAAAACATTTAAAGGAAGCTTTAATTGAGGAGCTTAGCAACAAAAGTTGCCATATAAATTTTGTCATTATGATTTATTTATTTTTGCTTCCCTTTGTGTACAATCTAAGCCAGTTATACTTAACCTGCGGCCCGTGGGCCGCTTGCGGCCCTCTAGCTAATAAAAGTTAGCCCGCAGCGTAGTTTAATAAATTCTTAAAATATCGAGTGACTGCAGAAAAACGTGAGAAAAATATATCCTTTTGAGTTTTCAAAATGGAAGCAACACTAGAACGTACATCAGCGGAAAAGTGGACATCGTGTGTTTTCAAAAAATATTCTAGATGTCACTCCTTTCAACGCCAGGAAAAGTTTGTACAACTAAATGAAAAACAGATGTTGCTGAGTATTCCTTACTTTTCTTGCCAATGCGAAATTGAACTGGAATCATTTTATTCAAATTTTGAATGGACAATTCGTTAACACAGCAGTCCAGGCATAATAAGTGAAGGAAACTATTTTGCCGACATACCTCGTTTTGATGATTAGGTACTTACATTTTGAATTTCCGTTAGTGCGGTTGCAGTGAATTTTTGTAAATAAAGAATAATGGCAGGAATTTCTTCGGAACTAAAACGAAATATATCTGATGAAAATAGATAATTTCAAGACGAATGGGAAACAGAATATTTTGTTGTGCCAAGCAAAAACAACGCGGCTACCTGTTGAATATGCCTTAAAAAAGTTATTTTAGATAGATAGATAGATAGATACAAATTTTTGTTTTTATAATACGCAGCTTGCTCAGGGATTTGATATTTAATTTATATCTTACAACTGAAAAATTTTATAATATTTTAAAGATATTTTGAATTGAAGATTACATTTGAAGGAAAAACTATGATTAAAACCTTCATTTAATATGATTTATACAGAATTTTATATAAAAGGAAAAAAGTGTTTAAATACAACTAAAACTTAAGATCTAAAGGAATTGCCAGGCTATGAGACATAATATTTGCGTTTTTAGATAATAATTTTATAAATAAGAAACAAGAAATATTCGTATTTGACTAAATAAGTACATTTTTTTTTATTAATTAATAAATAAATGAAAAAAAAATAAAAGTGTTTAAACCGAAGTTAAACCTCGCATAGAAATGCGGAAAACCTAACTCGACGTTGAACCGATTCTTATTTTTATAAATAAATAAAACTAAAACAATTTTGTTTGGGAAAAAGCCTTAGCAAAAAAACCCAATTTATTAAACACCTTTTACGCTCACTTTCCGACTTGCCAACTGGCCATTTACAAAGCTGATTTTAGACTGACAATATTTTTTCTAAGAACGAAGAATGCATGTTCTTTTGTATGCTCTTTCGTATAATACATAATAAGAATATATAATGTTGAAGTGTAGGTTTAGCTGGCGGTTGCTGGCTGTAGTGGTGTTGAAACTCGTACGCTTGCGTTCGATACAGTCCCGACAAAAAAGGGACTTTTTTCATCTAGGTCCTGCCCACCTCCGAGGCTGCTGATTCGTCTCGCGCCGGCTGCTTTCGCTTCCGTTGCTCACCCTGATCATACCTTGCTAAAAGACACTGTAACGAAACTAAGAACTGGATTAGAATATTTATATATGATAGATTTGCGAAGCCGAGATTGGCTCATATATCCTTGCCGACCCTGCCTCTTTAGTTATTCAACTGGTAATATACATATTTTCTGAACCGGCCGAGTTAACTGCCCGGCTTCGGTTTGTAAAACTACCGATCTGGCTATCCCATCCTTACTTCTAATGAGCTGGCTGATCCTCCCCATGGCCCATTGGGCTGGAGGAAAATTCTCACTCTTTATAATTACTAACTGGCCGACTCTTAAACTCTCTTTTTCCCTACGCCACTTCTTTCTCTCTTGCAATGTAACAAGATACTCTTCTCGCCATCTCTTCCAGAAATGGTCGAACATAAGCTGTCTCTCTCTAAAAAGCCTTGCCCCCCTTGCACCTGTTTCTTCAGGTGTCGATAAAGCTGGCGGTAACACAATCGGTTGACCTATCAGAAAGTGACCTGGTGTCAGTGCTTGCACATCTGTGGGATCATCACTTAGTGGATGAATTGGACGGGAATTCAGTATCCCTTCTATGCCGATCAATAACGTTAAGAATTGCTCGCTCTCTAGTATACGCTGGCCAACTATGCGCTTCAAGTGATATTTCATCGACTTGACCGCTGCCTCATATATGCCTCCTTGATGCGGAGCAGCTGGCACCATAAATATCCATTCTGTTCCGCGCTGATTTAATTTGCCGAATAGCTCATCCCTCTCCCATTCTTTCCAAGCTTGCTTAATTACCCTAGCAGCGCCAACGAATGACGTACCATTGTCACTAAACATACGTTGACAATGTCCTCGCCTACTAACAAATCGCTCATAGCATGCCAGAAATGACAATGAAGTCAGATCTCCTACCATATCAATATGGACCGCCCTTGTCTTCAAACATACAAAAATTGCTACCCAAGTGTTCCTTGTGGTGATTCGCTTGCCATTCCTATCCAATATTTTAACTACAAAAGGCCCTGCATAATCGACCCCGGTATGTAGAAAAGGCTTGCCAACTTGCACTCTATCTGCAGGCAACTCTGCCATGAGCTGTTGTTCTAGCCGATAATTATAGCGCACACAAATTGTGCACTTATGAATATAACGTCTAAGCTCACTGCGCAATCTGGGTATCCAGTATTGCTGCCGAATGAATTGCATCATGATCTGACTGGCTCCATGTTTTGTCATTCGATGAGCATGGTCAATCAACAACCAAGCCAACCTCGTATCTTGTGGAATAATGGCCGGATGACGCATCTCATATTGCTCGCTTGCACGATGTAGGCGCCCTCCTACTCGCAAAATGCCCTCGCTATCAAACACTGGCTTGAGAGATTCTATCCTGCTATTCTCTGTCAGCTGTCCATTTGCTTGGAGAGCCGCTATGTCCTTGCTATAGACCTCTTTCTGAGCTCTTTTAATAAGAAGTTTTAACCCTTTCGCTCTTTCATCAGCCGTAGGTGTCATAGACGCCGGACCCACGCTATGCCTTGCTCGCTTTCTGCGCTGCCTTTGCTTGCGTTCCCTTGCTCTTAACCTAAGCTGATTCATGTAATGAAATACATATCCCAGAACACTTATTGCCTTTTCTAATCGAGAAGCATATTCTTCAATTGGCACACTAACTTGTTGTTCAGGTACCCATATACCTAAAGTTTCCCTTGTCTGTGTAATTGCACATATACGCATTTCGCTTGCTACTATGGGTGATACTTCTCCCTTTATTGGATTAACTGGCCAACTGTCTTCTTGCTCAACTAGCCATGATGGTCCATGTAAGCATAGTTTGCTCTCAACTAGCTCTGCTGGCAACATTCCCCTGCTGAGTAAATCCGCGGGATTTTCCTTAGTCCCGACGTGCCGCCAATTACTAACATCGGTATTCGTTTGAATCGATGATATTCGATTCCCCACGTAAGTTTTCATATCACGGGGTAGTCTTTGTAGCCAATGCAAAACTACCATCGAGTCTGTCCAAAGTATATACTCTACGCTTGCCCAATCCATTGCCTTAAGTAGTTCTACCAATAAGCGACCGAGCAACTCTGCCCCTGCTAACTCTAGCCGTGGTATAGACACCATCTTGAGTGGAGCCACCCTTGTCTTTGAAGTAATCAACTGGCTCGTGACTTTGCCATTGGCTTGCTCTACCCTTGCATATAACACAGCTCCGTATGCCGTTGTGGAGGCGTCAGAGAATCCATGTATCTGTATCTTCGCTGTGCCGTTTGTATTTAGCCATCTGGATATTCGGAATTGCTCTAGATGTTTTATTCCTTGCCACAATTCCTGCCATCTTTTTCTTAAAGCATCTGGTATCTCTTGGTCCCACTCCAAACTAGCCCGCCATAGATCTTGTATCATGACTTTGCCGATAATAATTACTGGTGCTATGTAACCATTAGGATCATATAGCTGAGCGATATAACTAAGCAGATTCCTTTTTGTAACCCTGTCGGGAATTTCTGGTGATTTTACTTCGAACGTAAACTGGTCTTGGTTCACTAACCATTTCAGACCCAATACAGTAGTCTGCTCTCCTTTATCAAATACCAGTTCCTGTTCGTTAACTGAGGGCAATCTACTAGCTAGCCACTGACTATTCGATTTCCACTTGCGGAGTTCGAAACCAGCTGTCCGTAACAATCTATCCAATCGTCTTGCCGTATGTAATGCTTCTTCTTCGCTTTCGCAACCGGAAACACAATCATCCATGTAGAAATCGTTACAAATAATTTGCTCTATATCTGGGTAGGACTCCTTTGCATCTCGTCCACATTGAATCAATGCTCGTACCGCGTTGTATGCTGAAGATGTCATGCCATAAGTCACAACTGTTAGCCAATATTCTTGAAGCTTCTCGCCAGGAGACTCTCGCCAGAAGATTCTTTGCGAATCCCATTGATGCCTAGCTAACCTAACTTGCCGAAACATCATCTTGATGTCTGCACTGAAAGCTATCTTATGTCTGCGAAACCGCATTATAATTTCAAATAAATCACGCTGAAGTTTCTCTCCCAGCTGCTGTACTTCGTTATATGAAATACCCCTATCCGTCTTGCAGCTACAATCGAACACAACCCTGAACTTCTTTGTTACACAATGATGCGGTATGTAATACACTAACTGCTCTTGCTCTACTTGCGGAGGTCTGGTCGCTTTGACCATATGACCAAGACTTTCATACTCTTTCATAAAACTGACATAACTCTCTCTAAGAGCAGGTTCCCTAGCTAGTTTCCTTTCCAACATAAAAAATCTTTTCAATGCTATCGCTCTCGAATCTCCTATGCCCTGGACGTCAGGCTTAATAGGAATCGTAACGACGAAACGTCCTTCGCTGTCACGCTTTGCCGTCTTTGTGAAATTATCTTCCACCTCTTGTTCCTCTGGTGATCTTAACTTGCTATTCCCAACCTGATCCATTTCCCAAAGCCGCCGTACTAAACTATCCAAATTATCTACCTCGACACATCTTAATACAGATGTGTTTTCAACTTGCTGTTCTGCCGTACCTAGAGAACTGCCTCCAAATGTCACTATGCCAAAACTTGTCTTAATCGCAGTTATTGCGCCTATCATTCGTGGCATTGAACATACCATTACCCTTGCAAAGAATTTCACGCCCAGTAAAATATCAACCGGAGCTCGCTTCCAGTAAGATGGATCAGCGAATGGAAAGTCAAAAATCTCACTCACCTGCTGTATACTTGCTCGTGGAGTTACTAATGACCAATCAGTCTCCTTTGGTACTACCCAGAAATCTTCTTCTATGCATACCTCTGCCGAAAACCATGGCACTATCCCAATCCTGGCCTGTCTATTAATTTGCACAATATTACCTTCGATACCTGTTACCCTTTTCGTGGCTTGCCGTGTAAGTATTTTAAAAGCCCGCACTAATTCATATGGAATCAAGTTTGGCTGTGCCCCTGAGTCTAATATAGCTCGAACTGGCCCCATCAACCGCCCGTCGACCTTCAATCTTACCAACATTGTTGGAATCAAAGCTTCATCACCCGTGGAGGAAGAGATTAAATTAAAGACATTCAAGTAGCTTTCAAGAAGGTTATTCGTTTTATTGGACTTTTGCCGCTTAGCCGGAATAATTAACTGTCAATCCCCATCGCGTTTAATGCCTTTTTTCACAGTAACCTCTGCCAGAGGTACTCTGTGGCTTGGGCATAATAAGCTGTTATGCATGATTTTAAATGGACATCTCGGACACGGAGACTAGAAGCACGCCTCTACGTTATGTCCTTGCTTGAAGCAATTCTCACATAACATGTGCATGCGCACAAAACGCACCCTAGCTGACTGGTCCAATGCCCTGAATTGCTTGCAATGGTATAGCTGATGCTCCTCGCCGCATAACTCGCACCTATGCTGATGCCTGATTACTCTGCTCGGCTTGCTCCCTTGCCAGTTCATTGATGTCTTCATTCCTTGCTTGGGCTGGCCTGCCGTGTTCCCTTGCTGCCCTACCCGCTCGCTGCTGAATTTGTCGAAACGCTGCCTCGACCCTTCCCTCGCTGCTGCGCCACTCATCATGAAGGCTGCCTTGGCCTGATGACTGCTTGCCGGTTGTGTGCTTGCCGAGGCTTGCCGATCCAGAAATGCCAGCATCTCCTTAGATGTTGGAGTCTCGGATTGCCGTTGCAACTCCCATTGGCGGGCCGTGTCCGCATCTAGCCGCTCGTGTAGCAAGTGGACCACGATCATATCCCAGTATTCCACTGGAATCCCTTGCGCCTTGAGCTGTCGCAGGGTCTCGTGTGTTACGTTTGACAGCCTTTGGATCTGGTCCGCACGCGGTGTAGCTGGCAGACATGGCAGACTCAGGAACTGCCTCAGTAACTCGCGGCATGTCTGGTACTTTTTATCGTACAACTGATTGAGCCTAGCCCAGGCTTCTAGGTAATTACCTTCCGTGAGCTGCCATTCACCTAAAGTCCTGGCTGCCTTGCCGGTCAGCGATTTGGCGAGATGCTGAAATTTGAAAGCCGGCTTGACCTGCTCGTTCTCGTGCACTGCTGCCACGAACCGATCCCTGAACCCTTGCCACTTCGTGAGGGACCCATCAAACTCTCCCCACGTATTCTTTACCTCCTGCTGAGGAGGCACCTGGATGGACACCTCAATCGCCTGTCCGCTTGCCGTTTCCTTCTCAACTTGCTGCTCCCTTTTACGCTGCGCAATCGCGGATAGCCGCTTGCGGAACTTCCTCTTTGTGCCTAGGTAAAGTTCCTCGGCGTCTGCTTGCCGCTCTGACGCCTCGTCCACGTCATTTCCCTTGCCGGATATCCACCTTAGATGGTTCGCCGAAAGCTGGCTCCATACTTCTTCTAGGCGCTCAAGTCGCACTTGCAGGTCTTCTTCGTCCTCATCTTCCCTGGGTAGCTCTAAATAGCCTTCCATCCTCTTCATCGCTTTGAGGCATGCCTCATGGATCTTATTGTTTGCCATAGGTATCCTGTAATCAATATATGGATAAGAGATTGATCCCTGAAACTTGCTTTAACTATTCCAACAAATGAGTTTGTGCCAGATAAATACTACACTTACTAACTTGCCATTCATATAATTTGCAAAAAAAATTTAACTTCTAATATTGCTATTTCACTTGCCTGATTGCTACCTGCGGTCGGTGGTCTTCATCAAAAGATTTTCTAAGAAACCTTAGCTCGCCGACTTTTGCCAATGCAATCATGATCTATGATTGCTTCTTGCTCATATGCATGTATAATTATAATAATCTTATACTGCTCTTGCCGCCTTGCTCGTCATGACAGCTCGCTAGCTTTATCCTCGAATTTTCATAATTCGGCTTGCTGTACAATAATTTTATTTAATTATCTGTTCCTTGCCATCATAGCCACTATCCTTGCTGTTAGCACTTCGGCTTAATTGCTATAAAGCTAGTATTTTTAACACACTCGCCGGCTCTCCGATGGCTATGATTTATTTCCCTAACCATGCGCATTGTTACTCCCTATCCTATTTATTGCTTCGTCTGTGTCTTGTGAACTTAACCCCAAAAAAAAGAAATATGTGTCTACTGGTGGTTGCAAGGCACCAGCGACAAACGCAACGCAAATATTAAAACACCTATGTCTGATGGTGGTTGTAAAGCACCAACGACCAACGCAACGAAAAAATAAAAATATATAAGTCTGATGGTGGTTGTAAAGCACCAACGACCAACGCAACGAAAAAAAAAAAAAATAAAAATATATAAGTCTGATGGTGGTTGTAAAGCACCAACGACCAACGCAACGCAAAAATAAAAATATATAAGTCTGATGGTGGTTGTAAAGCACCAACGACCAACGCAACGCAAAAATAAAAATATATAAGTCTGATGGTGGTTGTAAAGCACCAACGACCAACGCAACGCAAAAATAAAAATATATAAGTCTGATGGTGGTTGTAAAGCACCAACGACCAACGCAACGCAAAAATAAAAATATATAAGTCTGATGGTGGTTGTAAAGCACCAACGACCAACGCAACGCAAAAAATAAAAATATATAAGTCTGATGGTGGTTGTAAAGCACCAACGACCAACGCAACGCAAAAATAAAAATATATAAGTCTGATGGTGGTTGTAAAGCACCAACGACCAACGCAACGCAAAAATAAAAATATATAAGTATGCTCCCAATACACGCCCCTAATATATTACCACCGCACTAAGTCACCAGAATCCCCGCATAGCACAGACCGAAGCGACGCGAACAACAAAAAGAAACACAAAAAATGATGAAGACCACACCGTCGCTATTACGCTTGCCGTTGTTCATTCTTTATTTATATGAACAAGATACCTCGCTAATTTGCCGCTATTTTCACTATGTTATTCTTTTCTTAATTCTTGCACTGACCTACGCCGTCTTTCCCCTTGCTCTTGTTTCCTTATGAAACAAACATAACTCGCACTATATGCCGCTTTGCCGAAACATAAACCTTATTGCAAATAAAATCCTTTTTTCACTTCGCAATTAAGTATTTATCTGCACTCATTCACATAATATAAATGGAAATTTACTCACAGTTTTTTCTTCTTTTTTCAAGAAATAAAGATGTTTGTTTAAAAATTTTAAAAAGTGCTCGCACAGTAAATATAACTCTGAACTATCTCTAGCGCCGATTGATAAACAACTGAACGAGACAAACAAAAACAACCTACGGAGCACACGCAGCTGCTGCTTGTGTTTTTCTCCTCTTTGTTGTCTTCTTCTCGTTCGCCTGCTAGTTTTTCGTGAGTGTATACACTTATGTATTTTGTGTATACTTACTTACTTACTTACTTAAGGTGGCGCTACAGTCCTGTGTGAACTAGGGCCTCACCCAACAAACTTCTCCATCTAGCTCGGTCCCTAGCTAGATGTCTCCAGTTTCGCGCTCCGAGTTGGGTGAGGTCACCTTCCACTTGTGCGCGCCACCTGATTCGCGGTCTTCCTCTACTGCGCTGTCCTGTGGGTGTGGATTCGAAGACTTTCCGGGCCGGAGCATTGGTTTCCATGCGCTCTACGTGACCTAGCCATCTTAGTCGTTGGACTTTTACCCTTCTTGCTAAGTCTACGTCGCTGTACAGCCCGTACAGCTCGTCGTTCCATCTTCTCCTCCACTCCCCTTCGATGCATACGGGACCGTAGATCACACGAAGAATCTTTCTCTCGAAACGACCCAAGGTGCTTTCATCCGCTTTTGTCAAAGTCCATGCTTCTGCACCGTATAGCAGGACGGGGATGATAAGGGTCTTATATAGCGACACTTTGGTCCTTCGAGAGAGAATTTTTCCACTCAATTGCTTTCTTAACCCAAAGAAACAGCGGTTAGCAAGAGTTATTCTTCGTTTGATCTCAGCGCTGGTGTTGTTTTCTGCGTTTACAGCGGAGCCTAGGTAGACGAAGTCCTTGACTACCTCAAAGTTACGTCTGTCGATGGTGACGTTTTGACCAAGACGTCGGTGTTGTAGGTCCTTTCTTGATGACAGCATGTACTTTGTTTTGCCCTCATTAACCGTTAAACCCATTTTTGCCGCCTCTGCCTCAATACTCACAAAAGCCCCATTGACATCACGCTGAGTTCTTCCGATTATGTCAATGTCATCAGCATTATGCTAGTAATTGGACAGACTTTTGAAAGATAGTGCCTCTGGTGTTGACGTGTGAGCTTTGCACTATTCTTTCAAGTACGATGTTAAAAAAATCACATGACAGTATTTTGTGTATCCCTCTATATAAAATATAGTACCGCTTGCTGAGAGTAGATATTTCTTTTTATTTCCCCTTGAATAGCAGTAACGCTTTTTCATGTTGGGACTTGCACAAAATATAAAACTATATTGTAAAAGGAACGCATGCACATACTTTACCAATATAAAGCCGCTTGCCGCTGTCGATACATCTTGCTGATATTTACAGCTATATTCTTCTTGCTGATTTTTCTTCCTCGATTCATATACAATAGACTAGGTCTCGCCGTTTTTTATTTCTAATTTCACTAGCCGGAATTTACTTTTAATTTACACAAGCAAAAACGAAACACTCGCGGACTTTATCTATAGGTCACTAGTAACTATCCGGCTCGTTTGGACCAAATGTTTAAACCGAAGTTAAGCCTCGCATAGAAATGCGGAAAACCTAACTCGACGTTGAACCGATTCTTATTTTTATAAATAAATAAAACTAAAACAATTTTGTTTGGGAAAAAGCCTTAGCAAAAAAACCCAATTTATTAAACACCTTTTACGCTCACTTTCCGACTTGCCAACTGGCCATTTACAAAGCTGATTTTAGACTGACAATATTTTTTCTAAGAACGAAGAATGCATGTTCTTTTGTATGCTCTTTCGTATAATACATAATAAGAATATATAATGTTGAAGTGTAGGTTTAGCTGGCGGTTGCTGGCTGTAGTGGTGTTGAAACTCGTACGCTTGCGTTCGATACAAAAAGAGAATAAATAATAATAAATATATAAATGAATAAATAATAAATAAATGCATAAATAAGTAAATAAATATTAAGTACATAAATAAATAAATAAAGAACGAATAAAAATAAATAAATAAACTCTAACAGGGATAAATAATAAATAAATATACAAAATAAATAAATAAATTAATTAACATATAAGAAAATAAATAAATAAATAATGAATAATTTAAAAAAAATAAATACCACATCAAAAACATATATACATGTATATTTATAAATAAATAAATTATATAAGGTATATTTTTATTGATTTATTAAATTTTGTATTAATACATTCTTAGAATCGCTACATCTTAAATTAAATTTTTGGTTGAGAATTTCAATTTTTCTTGCAACTTGATATACACCGGTTTGTTTATGTAAGAGTTGAGTGGAAAAAAAACAAGGTAGATTTGCCATCATTTTCAATGTTTTGTTTTGTGAAATTTGTAATTTTTGAATGTGCGATTTTGCACAAGTTCCCCATACAGGACATCCATACACAATTATAGCTTGAAAAACTACTTTACAGATAATAATCTTATTAAATTTACTCAGGGGTGATTTCCTACATATAAGGGGGTAAAGCATTTTAGTAGCAATTCTTATCTTGTTTAGGGTATTTGTGATATGGTCACGGAAAGTTAATGTCTTGTCTAAATATACACCTAGATACTTGACAGAATTAACCCACGGGACATCACAATTGTTAATTTTAAGCTGACTAAGTGGTAAGGCACAAGCTTTTCTTTTTCTAGTGAAAAATATGGCCTGTGTTTTTTCAGCATTAAGCTTAACTTTCCATGATTTAAAATAATCGTAGATTTTGTTTAAACCATGTTGTAAGTCATTCTCAATTTCATGGCCAAAATTATTTGAGCTATAAATAGCGGTGTCATCGGCAAACATTGCTATTTCGCAATTCAAAATTTCTGGAAAATCAGCAACGTAGGTAATGTACAATAATGGAGCCAATACTGATCCTTGGGGTACACCTGACGATATATTTTTTATGATGAATGTATGTTATTCATATTTACTATAAATTGTCTGTTTCAGAGAAAACTTTGTATTATTTTTACGAGATATAAAGGACAACCAAATAACTTTAATTTATGAAGTATCACGTCATGCCATATGCCTTTTCAACATCCAAAAGGACAAGACCTGTAGACTGTTTTGCGCTCAATTTTTCTTTAATGTGTCTGCAAATTCTAAGAACTTGGTGTGAGGTGCTATGACCCTGTCTAAAACCAAATTGTTGGTCTGGTACGACCTCGGTCTCAAGAAAATACAGAAATTTAATTTTGATGACCTTTTCATATATTTTGCTTAAGTTACTGAGCAGACTTATTGGACGATAACTATTTGGGTTATTAGGTGGTTTTCTTGGTTTGAGAATCGGTATAATCTTAGCGGTTTTCCATTTACTTGGAAAGTATTGCAACTTGATACAAGCGTTAATAATAAAGCATACAAAAGTTATTCCATTGATTGGTAGCTCTTTAAGGTATATATTTTTAAGAGTATCTATTCCTGGTGCTTTATTATTACGCATATTACGTATTATATCTTTTATATCTTCGTTGGAAACGAAGACGTCTGTGGGTAAGGATTCATTAGTATGGTTTAAGCCATTTATTGTGTCATATACTTCGTTATCAATTGAACTGGTTTCATTAATCAACGGATTATTAAAATTGTTCTCAAAAGAATCTGCAAAAACTTCTGCCTTTTCTTCACTAGTAATTAGCAATGAATTATTGTGTTCTAAGTGAGGAATAAATTTATGTTTATTTTTAAGTACTTTTGCAATTTTCCAAAAAGGTTTCGAATTTGGATCGAGAGTGGAAAGTTTCTCATTCCATGTTTTGTTTCTGAACTTAGAAATTTCGAAGGCTATTTGTTTTGTGTATATATTCATGTCATTAAAACTACTAACTTGTCTATATCTTTTCCACTGACTTCTAAATCTATTTCTTAGCTTGATTAAATTTAAAATATACTGTGGAAGAACAGATGTTCTCGTAGTTTTTGATTTTTTAGGAATTGACTCTTCAACAGATTCCAGTAAGGAATTTGTAAAAAAATCAATTTTTTCATCAATTTGGTGGGAACTACTTATACTATATACATATATCACAGGGTGTATTTCTAAGCTGTTGTTTGATTTTTGTTCTATATCTATTCCAATTTGCGTTTTTAAAATCTAGGTATTGCACATCTTTTATTTTACTATTAAGGAGAATATCACAGTTTATTGGAATATGATCAGAACTCAGAGCGTTAATTGCCACAGGCTGAGTAACGAATTCAGGCGAGTTCGTAATGATCATGTCCAATGTTGATGGCGAAGACTTTTTGTTGGTTGGGAAATATGTTGGCCCATTTGGATAGAGCAAACTTACTGGATATCTCATAATGATATCCAGTAGCAAATTTCCCCACTTGTTTGCTCTTTTGCAACCCCAATTTCGATGGCGGCAGTTGAAATCACCCCCGAGTGAAAATTTGTCATTATTGGCGATAAGCTTTCTAAGATCCCTCTTAAAAAAGCTTATCATTTGAGCATTTGAAGCACCCCAGGAAAAATAAATAGAAATGATTTTAAATTTAGTGTTATCATTCAATATTAATTCAATAGCTATTGTTTCAAAAATATTAGTTTTTACGTTTGGTACTAAATTATATACTAAATTCTTTTTGACTACGATGGCAACTCCACCTCCTCTGTCATCATCGGTACGATGACGATCTAATCTATGACAATAATAATTATTGTGTGAGAAAGAGATGCTACTATTAAGCCAGGTTTCACACACAAGACATATATCGACATCATTATCACAGAGATAATTGAAAAACTCAGAACATTTATAACGAATACTCCTGGCATTCCAATCCAACATAAAACATTAAGAGAGTTTGATTTACTTAACATGATTGTATAAATACTTTGTCGCAAGCTGCGTTATAACATTAAATTGTTCAAATTTTGTTTTACATACACTTAACTTCGTTATCATGTCCATAGTAAGAGAGCAAAGTTCGTTTTGAGTGAAAAGATCACTCTCATTGACAGTTGCATTTTGATGGTATGCAGTTGCATTTTGGGTCCACTGCTGAATGCTGATGAGGTCCACGTTCTTGGAGAGCGGCTGGAGTTGCTGATGTTGTAGGCACAGAAGATCTATTTTGCCTTGGGAGGGTAGGAAAGTCATTTGTGCTCATGAAGTTAGGCACAGTTCTACTATGCTGTTTTGGCTGAGCGTGAGTCATTGCTGGGCTTCTCTTGTGATTTGTTTTACCTCTTATCTCGAGGTATTTTACGCTACGGGGATAGCTGATATCAGTTGATTTATGATTTCCCTGACAATTTGCGCATTTAGAAATGCCTGCAGAAGTACACTCGGTAGTTTTGTGGGGTTGAGAGCAATTTGCACAGTACGTTTTGATATTGCAGTTTCTCTCACCATGACCATACATTTGGCAATTATGGCATTGAGTAATTTTATTTTTTAGTCTTCGTTGAAACTCCCAACGAACTTGAGTACGAAGAACGTGACGAATGTTTTTTCTTAAGTCGGCAGTTTTGACACTTTGTCTTTCAAGGAAAACTATATAAAATACTTCAGTATAATGATCATAGTTCTTTTTAACCATTTTAATATCTTTGCATTGTAAGCCTAATTTAGATAGTTCGCATTTGAGAGTATCGATTTTTACTTCGTCTAACCCAAAGAGAACAACTTTGAACGCTCTTTCACTTTTGAGGTCGTGAGTGAAATATTGATACATCTTGTCTTTTAATGCCGCGCAAAATAAATTAAAGGAGGTTATGCACTCACAAAAAATTTTAATCCCAATGGACATTTTTTTAATAGAATAATTTTCTATTTTAAGTTCTTTCATCAAGTTATGAACAAACTCTGCAGATTTTTGAAGTAGTTTAATAGCTTTAGTGACATTTTCCGCCGGGGACATGTCATCATCATTCTCACCGGTGGTGTCATCACTAGCACTTAACAGGGGTTTCCAGTAATTAGTACTGGATGAATCACCTCGCGTTGACATTATTGAATTGTTTTTTTTTTTCCACTTTCGCGATTGAAGATCTAAGATCTTCGTTGCTTAGGCTACGTAATCGCTTCGTTATTTTGGATCGGTTTGACTCGTTAGAGAAGGAAAAATACGTCTTACTCATCTATATGCCATAAAAAAGTTATTTTAAAAAAGTATAATATTGGTCGTCATTTTAACACAAAAAACAAATCTTTCAACGAAACTTATCCTCCTGAAACACAATTAAGAAGTGAGAAATTGACTTTTTTACAGAGGTCATTACAACAGCAACAAAATGTGATGTCCGTGGCTTTATCTTCAGACTTTGTGGTAACTAAGGCATCTTACGAAATTTGCTATACTTTGCTGCTTTGCACATGAAACCGTTCACCGATGCAGAAATTGTAAAAGAATGTTTCGTAAGTGCTGCCGATATACTGTTTGATAAATTTAGCAACAAAAAACAAATATTGTCTGAAATAAAAAAACTACAGCTGTCTGATACAAAATGTGTGAGACGAATTGAAGACATTTCCAAATATATTCGTGACAATTTAATAGAAAACTTAAGGAATTGTATGTTTTTTAGCTTGGCTTTCGATTCCAGCACTGATATTTCAGCAACATTTCAATGCTCGGTGTTTGTTAGATATTGCACAGAACAGAATTTAATCTTCGAAGAATTTTTCAAATTCCTTCCGATGAAAGGTCAGACCCGGGGAATAGATTATCTTGATACAATTTCAAATTTTCTAGAGCAGAATGATATTGATATTAAAAAAATCGTGGGTGTATGTACAGATGGCTGTTCATCCATGACTGGATCTGAAAATGGATTTATAATCTTGTTTAAAACAAAATATAATTTGACAAATTTAATTACATTTCATTGCATTATTCATCAAGAAAACTTGGCTGCACGGATTAACAATTTAAAAATCGATGCTGTGATGAAGATTGTAATTGATATTGTGAATTATATTCGAGCGAGAGAATTAAACCACAGAAAATTTAAAAGCCTTTTGGAAGAATTGGGAAGTGAGTATGGTGACGTTCTTTTGCATACCTCTGTGCGATGGCTTAGTAGAGGAAGGGTTTTGGAAAGGTTTTTTCCTTGCCCCACGAAATAATCCTCTTCTTACAACAAAATAAAAAAGTTTACCCAGAATTACAAGATGATCAATGGTGGTGTCTTTTAGCATTTTTATGCGATATCACAGGAAAACTAAAAAGCCACAATCGAAATTTACAAGGACAAAATAACAGTATTTCACAGATGGCAAGTAAAATATTTGCTGTTGAAGAAAATAAGAGGTAAACAGCTACAAAATTTTCCAACAATGGTAATAGCTACAAAGGACCTCATCGACACCTCTGAAGAAAACTGCTCAACAATATTCAATTACTTAACAGCACTGTCAAAAGAATTTGAAAAAAGGTTTCATGATATCAGAAAAATAAAAAAATGCTTAACGCTTGTAGAAAACCCATGGCATCTGGAAACAACGACTATCTCACGGGTGGCTTCTGTTTTAAATCAAGATCAGGCAAAGTTTTTTGATGAGTTCATCGATTTTAAAAACGATTCAAATCTTGAAGCTCTGTTTAAGGAAATAAGGGAAAAAGGGGAATACTTAGAATTTTGGAAAAATATGCAATCGTCAAAAGAAGTTCACAGATTCTGCTGACGTTATTTGGATCTACATTTGTTTGTGAATCTTCGTTCTCGAGAATGAAATATGCAAAAAATATATACCGAAATAAACTTACGGACTCCCACCTAGATGACTTCATTAGGTTGGCATGCAGCAACAACACAGATCTAAATAAAGTTTTGAAAATTTGTTCTCAATTTCAAAAATCACATTAAAATATTTTCAATAAATAAATAAATACATAATGTATGTATGTATGCACATTAAAATGAGTATTATTATTTACGATAGAAAAAATTTCTTGTGGCCCGGGGTACCGTTACAAAATTATCAATGTGGCCCATTAAAAAAAGGTTGAGTATGGCTGATCTAAGCAGACAGTTGTATTTTTTAGTTTTTCAACACACTTTGGAAAAAAGCAAATATTTTATAAAATTATTTGCAAATGCCACCTTTTGATCCAATACCAAGTGAATATAATATTTTGTAACGCCAAAAGCTCTTCATTAAGGTGTTTTGTTAGCATCAAAGATGTAGGACATTTTTATAAAAAGAAGGGAGCGGTTCGAAATGCTGCATTTTAAAATACTGTAAGTTCAAAATTAATATACAGGGTGTCCCGTAAGTAATGGATAACCGTGAAATGCCGCATAGTAGACTTTATGACCGTCCTGAAAACTGATAAAAAAAAGTTCTATCCCAACCACAAGAAAAGTTATATGCATTTTTTTGTTCAGTGCATTATTTTTTGTCTTACTTTACATTTTTGAATACCACGACTACAAGTGAACGAGTTCCATCATTTTTTTTTGCAGGAATATTTTACATTACTTGGGTCAACACATAAGTAGAAGAAAATTATCATAACTGTTGGACTTCTTAGAGAAAAAAATTATTTAACATTGAATTTCAATGCAAAATGTGAAAACAAATAATTTTTGAAAAAGTTAAATCATAGCTGGTATAAAAAAAATGCATGAATACCTGAGTGGCCAACTATTTTAAAAATATGCGCGTTAAATGCAGATTTCAAAATGGTATTACTTATTATTATATCTGGAGTCAATAGCAAGTTATTGGTAAAAATCTGCAATACTAGAGTAAATTTACCAAAAACAAAAGTTTTCAAAATTAGCACAGTAAACGTAAAAATAATACCAAGCGTTGAACATAACAGATTTTTGATTTATTGTCTGTTTCGACGATGTTGTTCTTATGATAAATCCAAGCTTTCAACTTCTAGGGCTGAATGCATTCATGATAAAAATGTCAAAAAAGTGCAAAAAATGGTTACATTTTCGAGCTTGTTTTGAATTTTACCTGTTCTATTGGTCTTTAACAAACCCATCAAATATTTTGTTGGTTAATTGTTATTTTCTCCAAACAAAAAGTCTTCTGATTCAATTTTAATTGGTTTTTTTGAATAGTAAATTGTAAAATCCTGAGAAAGTGAGAACGCATAAAATCGTAAGTTTTTTAAATTTTGAATTAAAGTTTTTGTAATTTGATCTTAATTCATAAGATTAAGACCACGACGAACACTTATTTATATCGTTTTTATTGTTCATTCTTCAGGAGAATTAACGGTCTAAATAGCTGTTTTCCTGAACCTGCTTTTTGATAATTAAGACGTTTGATTGAACTTTTTCGATGCCACGTATTCTGTATTCTGCACAAGAATATGCAAACATGCATTTCATTTATGGAGAGTGCAAAGGCAACGCAAACGAAGCTGCGACTCTGTATAGGGAAAGGTACCCTAACGCACGTCACCCGTATTATCGAGTGTTTATTAGAGTTCATAGCTGTTTCTCGGAAGGAAGGCTACCTTGTAGTGGTGTTGGTGGTGCTGGCGTGGGACGACCCCCTCGAGGAGATACCGAAGACTTAGTGCTTGCGGAACTTGACCGAGATCCCACAGTATCAATCCGAGCAATAGCACGACGCCTAAATCCACTTGATTTTTTTTATTGGGGATGCATTAAGGAAATCGTATACAGCAAGCCGATCAGGTCTTTAGAGGAGCTAAGAAATCGTGTGGAGGCAGCTGCATTACAAATTTCTGAGAAAAACCTTGCACGTTCACTAAGACGTTCATTTATTCGGAGGTGCAGAACCTGTATAAGAGTGGGTGGAAACAGTTGCTTTAAATAAAAAAAAATTAAAAAATTATCTATTTTTGTTTTTGTTTTCTAACTAAGTGATCATGTGATTAAAAGCTGGCTCAAAAACTTTTTGTTTAGATAAAATAACAATTAAACTAATAGCAACCAACAAAATATTTGATGGGTTTGTTAAAGCCCAATAGAGCAGATAAAATTCAAAACAAGCTCGAAAATGTAACCGTTTTTTGCACTTTTTTGACATTTTTATCATGAATGCATTCGGCCCTAGAAGTTGAAAGCTTGGATTTATCATAAGGACAACATCGTAGAAACAGCTAATAAATCAAAAATCTGCTATGTTCAACGCTTGGTATTATTTTCACGTTTACTGTGCTAATTTTAAAAACTTTTGTTTTTGCTAAATTTACTCTAGTATTGCAGATTTTTACCAATAACTTGCTATTGACTCTAGATATAATAATAAGTAATACCATTTTGAAATCTGCATTTAACGCGCATATTTTTAAAATAGTTGGCCACTCAGGTATTCATGCATTTTTTTTATACCAGCTATGATTTAACTTTTTCAAAAATTATTTGTTTTCACATTTTGCATTGAAATTCAATGTTAAATAATTTTTTTCTCTAAAAAGTCCAACAGTTATGATAATTTTCTTCTACTTATGTGTTGAACCAAGTAATGTAAAATATTCCTGCAAAAAAAAATGATGGAACTCATTCACTTGTAGTCGTGGTATTCAAAAATGTAAAGTAAGAAAAAAAATAATGCACTGAACAAAAAAATGCATATAACTTTTCTTGTGGTTGGGATAGAACTTTTTTTTATCAGTTTTCAGGACGGTCATAAAGTCTACTATGCGGCATTTCAGGGTTATCCATTACTTACGGGACACCCTATATATGTATATTATAATAAAGAGAAAATAAGAAGATACCATTTATTTAGTTATTATTTTTATTGGTTCAAAGACTGATGAATTATTATAGGTACATATTGTTATTGTTCAAGGGAAGTATATTAGAAAATTTTGCTAATGAAAAATTATTATGATGTTTTCTTTAAAAAAAGTGTTCTGTTTTGAGAAATTCTGTATTTCAAAATGCTGTTAATAGACTAAAAATGACAGCTTGTTATAACAGCTGTGTTTTGGTCCTTCATACTTGTAATCCATTCGTGTTTATTATTTAAATATGTTTATAATGTTTTCATTAAAAATTGTGCATTTAAAATGTCTTATAGAAGATTAAATATGATAAATTTGGCTAAGATGTTGGCGAAACGTGCCATGGTACAATTTACTCTTGTGCCTTTTCAGGTTAAATTTTCATCGAAGCATGATGATATTCTTATCTAAATCTTTTTTGCAATCAATAGAACTCACTAGTATTCACAAAAATAAAAAAAGGGGTTTTGAAGGTTTCAGGGTAAATATGATGGGCAAGGTAAGAAAACCGAAAACAGATAAAACATAGCAAAAACCAACGAAACGGAAGTTCATAATGGAGTCAATATAAGTAATAAAAATAATAAAAATTAATTAATAAATTAATCAAAATAAAAATAAATTAATAAAAATATATTAATCGACGACGCTTTGCCAAATTTTGAACCAAGTGTAATACACGAAACACAGTCATCATTGAATGGACACAATATTGACATTGAGTTGACATGACTATTATGAGGTCTTAACAAAATTGACTATTATGAAGTCTTAACAAAAATATTATTATAAACGTATTTTTATTTAGCTGCATGATGACGATTTTGAAAATATTTTAAGTGGTAAGTCCGCATGAATGGACTCTGATGATTAGGAAAAGGATCCGGATTATTTATATAGCCAGTCTAGTTCTTGTTCTGAGAATGATGAGAAAATAGTTAAAATGGGATCTCAACTCAACTAGAGAATGCAATTGCAACACCAAAGCGCCAGTATATGAAAGAGCTTCGTTCTAAACTTAGAAACAGTGGTGAATCTTATCAATCGGCTAGTGGAAAGACTATCAAGGCTATAGAGCTTATAAGCCGTTTGATACTTGTAGAAACAAATGTAGCGAGAGGGTTGGGATTGAACAAATTGAGTTGCTGTTCAACCATTACTGGTCTTTAGGAAGCTATGACCAAATAATTTTATATATTGCATCTTTAATAGGTATAGAAGATACAAAATGTGACACCTTGATTGATTCATTAACGATTTATCGCACATAACAGAATTACCAAAAATATATCAAGCGAAAAAGAAGGCTCTTATGGATAAAGCAGTACATTAATCCTTTCTAATGACAACCTTGCTCCTAATATGGATGAGTCAAATATTCATCCTGATTTAACCGACGACGCGACGTTGACAAAGAAGAAGATATTTAAATGTAATTCTTGTTTTTAAAAATGTAGTAATGGTATCATAGTAGACGGAAACTATTTATTTATAATAAATGGACATTGTTAAAATAAGAATGAATTTATTTATATTATTATAAAATAATATATACATAATTTCTTTTTTTTTTTAATTAATGATAATGTTGGAAGTTGGAAGAAAATGAAAACAAAAATCTAACACAATCAATAGATACTGAAGAAATATAGCTTAAGTCGAGAAAGTTCAACAGTCGTTGCTAAGGAAGAAGAATTTAACTCAACATGCAAAATCTTATCGCAGATTTTTAACAAGGAAAACAAATTAAGTGGATATACGAAAATTATGATATTGCATACTAAAATCTTTGAAATATGCAAAATTTTAGTCAAAAATTTAGTGCATTTAGAATTTGAAATTTCAAAATGCTCTCTTGAAAAGTATTAAAAATCGACTTAAGCGTTTAAGGCTTATGACCACTGATTTATAAATATGCTCTTCTTACTTGCGACATATAGCAACAAACTATATTGCAAGTTTTGCTTTAGCAAAAATTTCGAACTAGAGGTTTTAATCAAATTTGATATTACAATGTTACAACATTTGTTGGTCAAAAATTGAAAATTCTTTTTTACATATTCAGTTCAATATTGAGGAACGTGGAAGCTAAAACACTAGCGAACAAATCCAAACCCGCTGGCAAGTGTCGTTATCTAACATGTGTTGTTTTTTGTTTCGAAGCGCACTAATTGTCCTTTTTCCTTCTTTTGAATACGACTGGGAAACTTGGTATAACTATAACAAACCTTACATCCCAAAAACTCACTAACGAGTGTTCCTTTTTTTCCCACAAAATTTAGTTCCAACGAAAAAAGTCTCTAAAAGTAATTTTAAACTTTATTTTGCTTTTCTGATGCGAAACCTTAAGAACCGTTTAAAAAAAGAGTCAATTACTTATTTAACCCTTAACTTTTTCGAATCATGTTTTTTTAACTTAGATTATTTACCCAAATCAATAAGATAAATGATTTTTGTTATGAATTTAAAAATAATGCCTTCTAGATAAAGCATCAAGAAATACTCAATAAGATTTTCTATTCCTTATTTGAGTCTCCTTTTTGTTTGTGATACTAAAAAAGGAAAATAAAAAAAAACTATTATGCACAGGGGTTGGTGTAGGGTATTCAAAAAGAAAAAGTGTTCATGCACAAAATTGAGAATTCTCTTCACGATTAAAGGATGAGCTCTTCAAGAAAGGAAGGTAAGTACCTACTCTTATAATACAAACATACAAATGATATTCCACCTACATTCAACCAAGCATCATATAAGAAGATAGATACGAGACGAGTTTACCCTTTTTCTTAAAGAAAGTTCCACACCAGTAGCAGCAGAACAGCAGCAGCAGTAATATATCTTGAGTCGTGTAATTTGAGCTCTTAAACATTTTGGAAAAGATTCATGGATATGCATCCAACATATAAATATCATTTTACTGTGCACGTGTTGTTGGCTACCTTGACTTTAGCAAAAGGGTTTTCTCTTATGTTAATTATTTCCTCGCAATAGGAAATGCAAATCATTTTATTCATTTTGATATCATAAATCTAAGTACGATGATATAATTTAACTTATAACAAGGGTTGCCATCTGATAGTATATCTACTAATATACAATAATATGCACACATCTATGTAATTCAAAGGAACCCGCACATCCTGTTTAATGTGCATGTACAGTGTACATCTGTATTATCTCCCTGTTCTCAGAATACAAATTACAATGCAAACGAATAATTACATTAATAATATTCATTGTCTCATATAAAGCAGATTGCGAAAATGTGCAATCATAACAATTATTGCAATGACACTGAATCTGAATCTGAATCTGTTCCATGTTCTGATGGGACTGGGAATTTGAAAAGGATAATTGGTATTCTGGTAGAGTAAGTGATTGTAGCCTCAGAATTGTTGTTATGTGGACAGAGTTCTGTGTCAAGTGAACGACATTTGTTATATAAAATTGTATCTTACTTTCAAGAGAAATGCTGATGGGATAAATGTAAAATGGAAAATATTACTGCATTACTTTAAAAATCAATTATTGTAATCAAAATAAGTTTGAAATTTTATTAAAATGATGCATAGAATTTGAAAATTCTACGTAGCGGCTTATAATGTGTGATTTATTTGCTATTTTCTTTTTGGTAACACTGCGGTTTTGACAGCTCACCTACGTTTCGTGTTTTGTGTCACTTCCAAACATCTTCAGTTTGGTCCATAATTTAACCATGATTAATCTAACAAACGCACAACGCTTTTAAATTATTATGTGCTTACTTACTTGCTAAAAGTGGCGCTACAGTCCTGTGAGAACTATGACCCCATACATCAAACTTCGCTATCCAGCACGGTCCCTAGCTAGATGTCTCCAATTGCGCCACCTGATCTGCGGCTTTCCTTTACTGTGGGACTGTGACTGTCCTGTGGGCATGGATTTGAAGACTTTTCGGGTCGGAGCATTAATTTCCATGCGCTCTACGTGAGCCAGCCATCTCAGTCGTTGAACTCTTATCCTTCCGGCTAAGTCTACGTCGCTTTATAAGCAATTTCGCAGATCAAACAATGACCCTGATCTTCATAAACAATATCGAACAAGGCAAAAGAATTTCAATACTTTAAACAAATTTCTTTACAATCAGTATGTATTATCTGTTGAATACGATTTAAAATTCAATAGTAAAAGTTTTTGGAAATTTATAATTGCTAACAATCAATTGATGTTCAAATGGCAGACATGTGCATTCAAGAGGACACAACCTCTGTCTATCAACTCCTACTATCACCTCCCCATGGTGAATATCGGGTGCCTAGTACCTCAATTGGATATTGGGTTCCAACCCCAGTGGAAAGTTTTTAGTGGCAGCAAACGAGAGAGGGGGGAAAGGTGTTCACTAAGGCACCTTTCCTTTCATCCAGACGGCAGCGGAGGAATTCCCAAGATGCAATCAACGGTGGTTTCGGGTTCCACTTCCAGTTAGGTTGAACTACTTAGTGAACACCTTATAGGGCTTCTACGACATATTCGAAGCCCAGGCCTGTAAGGAGGGATTATGCCAGCTCTCGCCCTTGGAGTTAAACCAAAGACCTGGTCCTTCAGGTTGAAGGTCGTGCGTCAGAGTGACTTCCTGACCACATATAGAAAACCCAATTGCGAAGCACCAACAAGCCTCGGATACGGACGGATTTACTGTTGACAACCCGCGCAAACGAATTAAGGACAACGAATGTTAGGTCCCTTAATAGACGACGCACGTGCAGCCGAAGAATTAGCGGTGGCCCTAGACTGCTATAAAGCAGACATCACCGTTATCCAGGAAATACGATGGGATGGGACGGGCAAAAAGAGGATGAAAAATTGCGATATTTACTATGGTGAATGTAACCGAGAAAATCAACAGCGTGTATTTGAATGCGGCTTTGTCATTGGAGCCAGACTTAGGCAACAAGTCTTGAGCTATAGGTGCATCAACGAGCTCCTCATGACCATCCGCATCAAGGCTAAATTCGGCAACATTAGCCTAATATGTGCGCACGCCCTCACAGAAGAGAAGGATGACAACACCAATGATATGTTCTTCGAGCTCTTCGACAAAAAATATGAGCAGTGTCCTAGCTACGATATTAAAATTGTCCTGGACGATTTTAATGCCAAGCTAGGAAGGGAAGAGGTCTTTGGTGGAATAATAGGGAAAAACAGCCTGCACGACAGTCATGGCAGCCAGTACGCTATGGAACGAGATGTAAATTATTTGAAATCATACCTTTTAAAGAAAACACATGACAGAGCATCACCTTGTCTATAGCCTTTTTCGATATAGAAAGGTTCTGTTAAGTTGTTTCCAACCTTTATGGTACATCGTCAATTCTCCTTTGTCATCCTGCACCAACGCACGAGTTTTGCAGTGATGCCAAAACTAGACTTGGCTCTAAAGAGTTCGTCTCTGTAGATATATCATATGCCTTAAAATCGATGAAAAGATAGTAGGTGTCGATTTGACGTTCTTGGGTTCTTTCAGGATCTGTAGTAATATTTGACCGACTGTGGACTTTCCTGGTCTAAAACCAGACGATAGGCTTTAGACGTTCACATTACGGCAGAGAAGATTTCATAAGCGATGTTAGAGAGACTGATTCCTCTTTAGTTGGTGCAGTTTAGACGGTCTCCTGTTGTCGGTATGCAAATTATTTTATTCCAGTATTTTTTGTTAGGCTATGTTTAGGTTAATGTCTATAGCTTATGCCTGCTTTGATTGGTCTACTGAAAGCCAACATTGAAGCATTAATTCGCGAGATACCGTCAGAAATGTTAGAAAGAGAAAGAATCTTCAACCATTAAATTATGTGGACCGTACTAATCAAATAAAGACTTCATGCATTTTTCTGAATTTGATGTGTTTTTTAATTTCTAATACCTCTTAAAAAACAATCCGCTAGTTCTTTTTATCCATAATCAGACTTTGCGTTTTACTGCTTAAGAGAAAATTAAAATTATACCTTTCTCCTCTTGCGCTGCATGACATTTTTGTTGGTTGTGTTTAAGTAATTATTTTCCAAAATAAAAGTTGTTTTTATTCTGAAAGAATTTCGCCCTAACATTCAAAATTGGAACATACATGAAACTGTAATTTTAACTTCCATTAAAGTTTACCCGAAGTATCCAAGATTTTCCTCATTGAACCCATTCGTTCTATACAAATCTATTATAAGTTCACTTTATAAATTATATCTTAAAGGTAAAATAGAGATTTCAAACTTCCCCACACAATCCTTACGCAAAATCTTTATTTCAATTTGATTTTTCTTCTCCCAAAAAAGTTAATTCACTAGAAACAACTGTATTCAAAGAAATACTAGTATATTTATAATGATTTCAGAAAGTTATTATATAAATCAACGTTCAATTCTTACTTCTGGAAATGACACTGGAAAATGTTTACACTCGTGTCTTAAAATTCCGCCTTTTTTTTTTAAGAAAAATTCAGTATCGCTTCATCTCTTAAGGAAATGTGTCTTTTTTATAGAACCCTTCTTTTCGACATTAAACTCAAAATTTCTGTAGAAAAACTCTTATTCACAGAATTCTTGGAAGTAAAATAAATATAATGTCTCACTTTACCTGATTGCTTTTCAATATAAATTAATAATTGAAAATATAATATTGACAGCATCATCTGAAGTGAGGGTGTTCAAAAGTGTTGGCTGTCACTTTCTTAATTTTAATGTTGAAAAATTCGTATTCGTGTATTGTAAGTAAAGTAATAAAACTGAAACAGAAAATTTGCATGTTTTGTGGAATTGAAATATAATATTTTTGCGATTTTTAGTTTTTGAATAGAAAATTTGAATCATCAATGTTTGCAGATACGGTAAGATTTAAATTTCTTTTCACTTAATAACATCTTAAACTAAGATTCTTATTTTTTATTTCTTTTTCCACATATGTATGTACATATATTTGAACATCAAATATTTGTAATTTAAGTGGTTTCGAAATATATCCCTGAGGATCCGTATTTAATTGACTTCTAGCCCAAGGAAATGCCCTCTACTCGACATAGACAAGGAGGGAAACACTTTTGCGCAGTGGTTTGGACCAACCTTCTAGAAAAGGGCATTATGAATTCAGCAGGGTACATACAATTTCTTTAAAATGTAATGTTGCCGAATGCTGAAGAAGAACAAGATAATAATTCTGAGCAAATCTTGAAGGCGGCAAAGACGCGGTTTATGAGGACTAAAATCGATGTTATGGAGTGGCCGAGTAAAGAACTTAATCCAAGGACTTGTGTAGCGATGTGAAAAAGGCATAGAGCCAAAAGAAACACCTAGAAAAATGAATTATGAGAATCAGTTAAAAAAAGATTAACGGCTGGGTAGAACGAAACTGCACATGTATTAAAAAACTCTATTTACAAGTTTTTACTTTATTTTAAAATTTAAAAATGTACCTGCAAAAAACAATTTGTTTTAAAAAATTTAAATGCAATTTAATTTCTCAAAAAAAAAACATGATTTTCAAAATTTTGATTTGAAATCGTTAGAGCCGTGTTTTTACTTCCCATAGGAAGTCAACTTTTTTAACAAAACACGAAAACTTACAAACTTTTAAGCAAGACAAATCGACAGACGGGATGGGAAGTTATCAGTGTGGGTCGCATCCCAGCCTCTATTTTAAATTGCTATGATAAAAAAACACCCTATACATTTTTTTGCGAGTCCTTTCTGCATCTATCTGCATTATTATCTGTATAATAAAATTAATTTGAAGTCTATGTACGAGATTTTAAACTACGTACAACCATTTTATTGTTCAAAACATAAAATAAATACATTTATAGATACCTAATTGAACTTACAATTGATCAAAACTTATAGTGTTCCCTAGTTATTTTTAAAATACCTTTCCTTTACTATCTTACTAAATATCTAAAGCTTAAATGGGGGAAAAATTGGATCAATGGATGAACAAAAATAAACATACAATTTTGTTTTGAATTAATTTTTTTTTTATGTATCTTTTAACAATAAAAATAAAAACAATACGTTTTAAGGTTTACAAAATTGATGCCTGTTTATTGCCACCTGACCAATTTGTCGTCCTTGCTTTAACGGCTTTTTCCAATGGCTGTGAAGGCAAAATGGATGATGGGATGGAACATTCACTTGATATCGCACAATGCTGCCATCGTCATTATCCTTTTCACCAACTCCCTAGATTCCAATGACAATAAGACGTGTCTCTGTCTGTCGTTGTTGTCTTCTTTAAAAGGAAATTGTTGAAAGGAGAGCAATAGTAAGTGTCCTTTAATATTATGTGTTTTTATATTTTTATTTTTCCAAAGACATTTCATTTCCTATTCTTACAAACAAAGACACCCGACGGTCGAGAGCTCTTCTGAGACAAAGGATAAGAGTATAGATGTATGTATGTTATATACATACGTATATGTGTGCAAAGAAAGTTGTGCTGATGTATAGTTATTGAAAATGTGCTGCAATGTCTTCTCTATAATGTTTGCTGTAAATGATTATGTTTCCGTTTGATATGGGCCAAGGCCTTTTGAAATATCTTTTATATATATTTTATACACTGGCGCCGCCGTCATTGGAGTGCAAGTGAGAATAATGAGAATAAAGTCAATGAAAACGTCAATAAAACTTATAAATAATGGCATTGTAATTGCAGGAAACGACTGTGTTGAATCCTTAAATATTAAAAATCAAATATTAAAGTTCAAGAATGTCTTATTTATGAGTTTGAAAAATCGATTTATGAATGACTATACTTTGTCCAATGAATATGTGCAGTACAGTCCTCAGATTAGGTTTGGTTAAAGTGGCTGTCCGCAATGGAATAGGACACACTTAGGCCAGTTAAATGGCCCATTGTGATACCATATGATTCTTAAGGCTTTCACCTAAGCTCAATGAAACCAGTTTGAGTCCCTTACGAAACGTGAGAGGCTGATTATGCTAATATGATATAGATCGTTTAGATCGTTATAGAAGAATTTTCCTAGGTAATTCTTGCGTTTTTGAGCTGGCGCAGGGCATGTACAGAGAAGAAGAAGAACTGTTACCTCCTCTTCCTCGTCCATACAGCTTCAGCAAAAGTCATTTGAGAATACGCCTAGCATGCCAAGATGCTGTCCTATTGGGCAGTGCCCGGTTATGACACCTTGAGCGCTTTAAATCTAGTGTAGGCCAGATGTTTTTTGTGACCTGACACGTGTTGATGCTGTTCCACCTGGTGTTTGCCTTCTTTATAGCGTCCTGCATTAGCAATAGTTTACAAGTAGCGGTTGGTATGACAGCATTTGCCAAACGTGGTAGAATGGGTTGTACTGTAGCGTTCCTGGCGAGTTCATCTGCCTTACAGTTACCTGGAATATCTCTATGGCCCGGCATGGCACCCAGCAAAGATGAATATTAAACCGTTATGCCATCTCCATTAGAGATGATCGACAGTTATGGGCTGTTATAAAGTTTGTAGAGACAGAGTCCAGAGATTTGATAGCGGCCTGACTATCTGAGAAAATACGGATATCAGATGTTGATATCACGTTTTCTTTAAGCCAGGACAAGACTTCCTTTATCGCCAAAAGTTCCGCCTGGAACACGCTACAATGATTGTGAAGGCAGAATGAGAGACTTAATTTTAGTCGTTCAGAGTACACACCTCCACCAACCCCTTCTTTTGTTTTTGATCCATCTGCATAGAAGTGGACTGACTCGTCTTCCAGGAATGCCCTTTTCTCCCAGAAAGATCTGGAAGGTATAGAAATCTGGAAGTTTCTGTCGAATTGCAGTTGGGGGATGGTGTAGTCTGTGTGCTTTGGAGATTCTTAATACCTAAGGATTACGGAGTGGACAATGTTGTTGTTAACCCACTGCGACGAAGCTTTGAGGCAAATAGGAGAGCTTGCATCTATTTGTTTGCTAAATATATCAAGAGGTGTTAGTAACAGTAAGGTGTTCAGTGCCGCGAATGAGGTCGTGCAAAGCGATCCGCTTATACATAGGCAAGCTGAACGTTAGACTTTATTTATTTTGTGGCGGTTTATAGCTTTCTCTAAAGCAGTCCACCATACTGCCACATCGAACATTAAAATCAGTTTGATTACCGATGTGTGTAGCCAATGCGTGATTCTGGGTTGTAAACCCCATTTATCACCAATAGCTTTTTTGCAAAAAAAGAGAGCTACAGTAGCTTTTTTGACTCTTTCTTGTACATTGCGTTTTCAATTTAGTTTTTTGTCTAAAATAAGACCCAGGTACTTAGTCTCGTCTAAGAACTCTAATTGGATTCCTCTAATATAGAGGGGGTTAACAAATGGAATTTTGTATTTTCTCAAAAATAGGACTAAATCGGTTTTGTGTGGGTTAACACTCAGTCCACACCGATCAGCCCAAATAATTAGTCTGTCTAAGGCATTTTGTAAGAGTTCTTTTAAGGTGTTAAGATGCTTTTTGAAAAAGAAATATTTGACTGTTAACAGTCGAATTGTTTTTTCCTGAACACCGTTTAATTTTAATAAATATGATTTAAAATAAAACCAGCATAAAAGTGTTCATATATGCGTTTCGCCCCGGTGTAATGGTTGGGCTCATCAGAAGATGCTTTCCTGAAACCGCTATAGGAACTTAATCCGCATAGACAATCACTCTGAAACCAAATGCATCCAGACTAGTTAGGATTTAATTCACCACTAGGTTCCAGAGGAGGGGGGATAGAACACCACCTTGCGGTGTCCCTCTACTAACGAATCTTCTGGCAGAAGAGTTGGCCAGTTTTGAGTTAATTATTCTGCTAGTCAACGTTTAGAGACGATAGTGCAGATGTGTCCATTTTGTTTACAGCACCTTCGATGTCAAGGAAAGCAACCATAGTGAACTCTCTATGATGTAGGGAGTATTCGATGGTGCGTACTAAGGTGTGTAACGCCGTTTCCACCGATTTACCTTAACAGTAGGCATGTTGAGACGTGGACAGAAGTCGTGTATCAACACTTGCCCTTAAATGGATATCAGTCAATCTTTCTAAGGTCTTAAAAAGGAATGATGATAGACTTATAGGTCGTAGATCTTTAGGATCGACTTGCGAGCATTTACCTGCTTTGGGTATAAAAACAGCTTTAAATTCTCTACCTGCTGCACACAAAACTTTCTCAAATCCCCTTACATTTCAAAACTAACCAATGTCTGTATGTGCATATTCTCGTAATATTTTGTATCCAGGGAACGTTTCTACATTTTCGTTGTATTGGGAGAGAATATTTTATATGGGATTTATATAGAAAATTCAGGGACGTTTATGCCATTTCAGGTCTTTTATTTTCCTTTCGGAAGGTTCATAACCATGCTATCCTCCCAATCCTTTCTGGAAGGAAATATGACTTTAAAATCTTTACTGAGGTTCAAGTCAGGGTTGCAGTAGTCGGTGTCTGTCGCAAAAATAAACGATGGAATCAGTTCGGTAGTATTGGCATGCCCCCATGGGCTGGCAAACCAGTTTAATTCTTTTAGTCTTAGCGAGCTGCACGATATCAATACTAAATATTTAATGTTTGTGTGCACTGAAAGTAGGTGCACAATAACACTTAAGGCATCTGTTGGGCAGGATCGAAGAACCCCTGTAGTCCCAACATTAGCTATTCCTTGAGCCTTCTTTAGGTTGTCGATGTTGTATTTATTGTTATGCACTGGCCACCACAAAATCGGACCAAAAGACACAATAGGTCGTACAACAGCTGTGTACGTAAACAAAATCATCTTCGATTAAAGGTCCCACTTTTTACCAAATGTTTCCTCACAGGTTTAAAATGCAATGTAAGCCATTTTACCTTGTTCTTTGATGTTAAATTTTCAGTTTAGTAAAACTATCTTGAATAACTCCTCGATATTTCGCACTATAAGATAAACACAGGATTTGACCGTTCAGTCTGGGTAGAGGGAACCTAGGTATTCTAGATAGTAAAGAGCATCAGTTTAGTTTTGACTAACACCTATAGTCCACTACCCGTGGCCCAGTTGCTAACTATCTTCATTGGCATTGAGATATGCGTGCTAAGATTCTTCTAGCCGACATTCGTTGAGCAATGAGCAAGTCACTGATATGCGTATCTAGGATACGCTCTAGTGATTTGAGCACAAGTGATGTCAAGCTTATTGGTCGAAATTCGTTCGCGGATTCATGACCACGATGAAGATAATCTCCATCCATGTTACTGCTATGATTGCCAGTTTTTGTAGTATGCAATCCACTCTTGGGGATTTTAACCGAGAGAAAGTATTAATAGCGGCTATAAATCGCATAATCTTGGAGACCAATTCACAGCTCCGTAACTAAAGCGGTTACCAGACTTTTCCTTCAATAAATCAACTGTGACACAAGCTCTGTGACAAGTTGCGCCGTCTTATTAAAACCAAAGCTTCTTGACTTCATGGTTGTTCTATTGATGAACAAAAAGTTAGTAATCATGGCTCTATAGCGGTTAAAATTTAGTGTTAAGTTCTGGCTAGCATAATTTTTAAAGAAGTACGGACCAATTATTCCACCCACTCATATAGTATGTACATCAAACAGTTAATTCTTGTGGATATCTCAAGATATACTTGAGGATTGTCATTACCCAAATACAGAAGTTTTACTTTTTCTCTAAAATCAAACGACTTATTATCCTATTAATAGGCGCCAGTTATATCATTGGTTTTCATCATTGAAAAGAAACATTGGAATTTTTTTGACAGGTCGTATATTGAAAACTTCGCGGAGAATATTTTACAATATTTCAGATTAGAAAAATACCCAATCAAATTGTATGAATATTTTTGCATGGCTAAAGAAGAGTTTTACTTTATTTTAAATGAAATCCAAGATGATATTGCACCAAAGAACAATCTTTTCCGAAAAACGATGGACTTTATAAGCTCAAAGGAAAAACTTTGCCTCACACTAAGGTAAAACAAATTGTACGCATATTTTAGTTAAGAATATTTAATTGCTTGATTTACTAACAGATTTCTCGCTACTGGAGCCACTTTTGCTGCTTTATCATTCCGATTTTTGATGAGAAAAACAACTGTTCGAAATTGCATCATTCAAACAATTTCTGCTATCAATAATCGTCTCAAGAAAATCTATATGCCTATGTCTCAGAATCGCGGATGGTTTTTTAAAAACCTTGAACATTCCTAATTGCCTAGGAGCAGTTGATGGCAAGCATATAAGAATGTTTGCTCCACGGAACTCAGGAAGCTTCAATTTTAACTACAAAAAGTGGCTTTAGTGGACGCAAATTACAGCTTTGTAATGGCATTGGGTCAAATTCAGATTCAACAGTATTTTCTTCTTGCTATTTTGGAAATCACTTGATAAATAACCCTGTTAAAATGAAAGTACCAGCTGATACTCCATTACCGGCCACAACCATATGTACTTGTTGGTGATGAAGATATAATATGCTTACACCGTATCTGGGGACTTCTCTGAGCCAAAAACAGTTGATTTATAATTATAGGTATTCATATTCAGTATTCACCTAATACAAAAAAATACATTTGTAGATACAAATTCAATACTTTTGTTGTTTTCAGACATTCCAGGGCTAGAAGAATAGTAGAGAGCACATTCGGAATCCTTGCCCATACTTGGAGAACTCACTTAAAACCCCTCGAGGTACAACCATGAGTTGCGAAGCCTTTGTTATTGTGATGTTACATTTTGCACAATTATTTGCAAGCCGAACCCACGGCCCACCAGCATTGCGACGTGCCACTTGTTGATCATGAAACAAAGAAGCAACAACCAGCTTCAAATGCTGTTAACATTAGAAATAAATTTGCCAAGTGGATGGTTAATGAGGGAAACGTAGAGTATCAATACCAAAATATTTTCTAAAAACGAAAAATTCAATCCTTTGTATACATGAAAATAATAAAAAATACCTACTTAACTTCATTACTTTTTTATTTTATTTTTTTTTTTTTAATATCTTATAGGTAGCTGACAACATTTAAAACCTAACTAACATTTAAAAAATATTTTTTTTTATCTTAAAACTAGTAACACAAGATTAGGAACTTCATTTTCTATAAATTATTTACATATAAATACATAAAAAAAACAACAAAAAAATCACTTCTTGAGAAAAACATAAAAAAATAATACAGGGCTTTCAGCTATTGCTCATCTTCCAGAAACTCTTCAGCCAAAAAGTCCAAAATTTGTCTTTGAAAATTTATTTGTCGTCGTTGGCTGAAGTGTTCCAATTGTTGAGCAATGCTCTAAAAAAATGTCTCCATCGGCTTCTTCTTTTCGATGTTTTCGATCGCTGTTTGGACCCACTCAATCGGTTCATCCACGGCAGCATCAGAGTGTCGCTTCCACAATTTTCTTCTTGTAGAGGTCGAAGCTGCGGATTTCGAAGGACCTGGCATATCTACTGTGGCTTGAGAACACAGGGTTTCATCATAACCGCCAACAATGTCTATCATTTCTTCGAATGAGGTCACCTCAACCTGACTTGGATCCTCGCTGTAGTTCCCACACTCGCTTGAAAACAAAAACAAAAAAATTAATATAATAAAACATCAAAAAAGTGAATAAACAAAACATACTCAGCTGGAACCTTTACGTAAGGAATAAGGAACCGCAAGTTTTGGAAATAGACCCATTTAATACTGCCCGAGTAGCCTGAACATCTCGGGAACATTTCTCTCTAGTTTGAAGTAGCTAAGGAACGAATCTATCAAAGAACTCCATTTTGTTTGGCATTTTATATTCAAGTATTAGACTAATCTACTTGTTGATCTGCCCAGAATATAGGTACTATGTGTTGATGTAACCCGGGTCATTTTTTGCATACAGACAAACATGATTCTTCACTTCTATAATAAGCTTTGCCTCGAACTCCTTGTTTTCCTGCTTTCTTATAATTTTTTCTATTTGGTTCATTTTTCTGAAAAATAAAATTTTTCAAAAATACACTCAATCAAATCAATCGTACTCAGGCTCTATATATTTTGTTTTTTAATAATTTATCTCCACTTCTAAACACCGCAACGGAACGGGCACAGGAGTCAACACAAAATAAATAGTCATAAACCGCCAAAGTTTTTCCTCATTGTCATTGGAATTGAATGAAATTGAAAAACAAATCATTGGAACGATTCGTTCCATTTTTGGACATAAAAGAATCAGCTGTTCAGGAAAATGAATTACCGTCCGGAAAATAGAAATCATAGGGAAACACCGTCAAATATAGATTCAAAAATTTTCCCGGATCGATTTCAATGATAGCTATAACTGGCGCCATACTTATCGCGTATTGCCGTTGAGTTTCTGCACATTTTTGGGATAAGTTAAGATTGAAATATTTTTTTTCTGGAATTTTCAATAAATCCGATAAGTCGGTGGGGCTTTTAAAAAAACTTTTGAAAAAAGAGAATTTTAACTCAGCTTACAACATATTTCTTTTTTGTTATCATTATAATTATTATTTCACTTTTAGAACAGACTTACTGCCTTGTTCATAACTTTAAAGCTAATAAACAACTGAAACTCAATTATAATTAATTCAATCCTTTTATTTAATATACATATACATTTTGTTCAAGGAAGATGAGTGGACAATAACATGATTTTAAAGACATTTTCCCAAAACCCAACAACTTTATGCCTGCCATTTAACAATAGTTGACAACAAAATGTCCTAGTTTCCAGTCCAAATCCAGACAATAGGAAATTGACCCATTTAAACTATACTTGAACAAAAAGGAATTTACTCATGTATATTTTGTCTCTCTATTTAGCTTCAATTGAATATATAGATATACATATATATATGCAATAGATTCTTGTTTTTAGTTTTGAGAAATATTAAGATGAATGAGGATTAGTCAAGAACAGAACGTGTCAAGAGATGACATTCAATTTGGAAGTAAGTCTTATTGGAGATGTAGGATTGTAGGTATACGTAACGCAGTTGTTTTCCAAAGAAATAGTTTTTTATACACACATCTTATACACATACCTTAGTGATAGAGAAATAATAATGTTAGGATTTAGAAAAGCTAAATATTTTAATTTGACAAGAAATTACTGTATTAAATACAAATCTAATGATTTTAAACATCCCAACTTTCAATTCACTGGATTCCAATTCATTAGTTTTGACAAAAGAATATCCAAGGCAGATATTTCTAGGACCAGTCACGTCAACAAAACAGCAGATGAAAATTCCTAACAAGAAACGAACCAAACTACCAAAAGAAGTTAACAAACGCTAAACTTATATTGAACTTGAACTAAAATTGATCCAGTAACTTTGCTTCTGCAATATTTTATAGGAAGCTAGTCGAGGAAATATAACCCAATAAGTTTCAATGTAATACAAAATAGGTAGTTCCTGCGATACCGCATTAAAAGTTTTCAAGAACCTTAACCGAATTCGACTGTTGAGGCCTTTCTTGATACCTATTGTAGAATAGCAGAATGTCACGCACTCTTCTAATTTGCATAATACATTGCATTTTTACGCCCTCTATAACTCACTGATTTCGACTTCTGTTATAAGTTAATGGAAAGATATTGCTCCAATAAAATGAAAATATGAGCGTCAGCAGTTGAAATGGTCTTAAACTGTTGACAATTCTCTTCTTCGGTTCCTACGCTCGTTGTCAATGACACTCCATTTGTTAGCTCTTAAGAGAAAGCTAATCTCTTTGCTAGGCAGTTCACCGCCAATTCAACAATATCAGTGAGAGCTATAACTCCGCCTCTACTAGACCGAGTAAGTGATGCTATGGGACCAATCTTTTTTCGCACTCTTACTGTGGCAAGAGTCCTTAGAGATCATAACACACATAAATCCAGTGGTCAGGATGGTGACCCCGCTATTGTTCTGAACAGGTGTTCTTCAACACTGGCAAAAAGCCACTGCGTATTAGCTTTTTCATCTGTCCTACTCTTCACGTCTTGTTTCGAGCGGATGGGAAACAGCATTTGACCAGCCCATCCCCAAAAAAAGCTAATCTTCCTCACCTTCTAATTACTGACCGATTGCACTTACGTCCCTTCTTTCCAAGGTCATGGAAACGCTGAGTAATTATCAGCTCAAGAAATATTTCGATCGATAGCTATAGGTCCCCTGGTGATCTCATGGTTCATCTCAGTGAACAGTGGAGCAAATCTTTACATCGTTTTGGAGAAAGTAAGATTATTGCACTTGATATTTCAAAAGCATTTGATCCTTCATTGGATTAGTAATAACCTTTCGGATCGTTCAATATAAGGAGTATTGAATGGGTTCAAGTCTTAAAAAGACAAAATAAATGCTGGTGTGCCTCAGGGCTCTGTTTTATCTCCAACACTTTTTCTCATTTGTATTAATGATCTCCTGTCTGCAACTTCTAATCCAATACATTGTTTCACTGACGATAGTACTCTTAGCATTTCATATTCGTTTTCGGACTCACATCCCTCTTCTTCGGATGTGGAATTGCAACGACAAAATATGATAAGCTCATTAAATTCCGACCTAAACAGCATTGTACAATGGGGATAAAAAACCATGTGTACTTTAATGCTCCGAAAATCGAATGCTGTCTGTATCGTTAATGCTAGATATACCCCCCCCTTCTATTATCCGTTGATGGCACTTGCATCAATGAGACTGAACATCTCGATATTCTCGGTGTGAGTGTCATCAACCACCTCTTGTGGAACGATCACATACGCGATGTCGCCAAAAATACCAACAAGGTCTTTGGGTTTTCTATGGCAATGCAAGAAATTTGTCTCCCCTTCTGATCTGGCTGATATCTACAAGACTTACATATATACATCCATGGCTTGAGTATAACACATCTCTCTCATGCTCCTGCAACTTACTTAAGCCCCTTGGGACAGTATTGAGTGTAGAGGATTTAGAATGATTGGTATCATCGTTAGTTCATTTACTTCGCTCTAACATTGTCGTAAGGTTTCTTGTCTAGCCCTTTTTTACCGTTATTTTAACGGTTTATACTCTAGAGAAATAGGCAACTACTTTCTCCCCTTAAACAGTTTAACCGTAATGCTCAAGCTTCTAGGAATGCACATCATTTGCTTTGATAATTTTTCAACTTATTTTTCCTTAGCTTCTGTCATGAAGTGCCTGTCAAAACTTGGGTTTCTGCGCTTTGTCTTGCTCGTTTTTCCAAGCGTGTTGATTCAGATAACGGTTAAATGTAAGATGGTGAAAAAAACAATCTCAAAGTGTAAATTTATTATTCATTGACCAAAAGTGAGCTAGCCAATCTTGAAGTCTAAGAATCTATGAAATTAATAAACTCTAGAGCTTCTTCAACACAAGAGAAATATTTGTAACCTCTGCAGGTGAAAACAATTCTTCCGGAAAAATATCGGGGCTTAAAGGGAAAATCCTTAACGTAATGAATCCGTTAACAGCAACTTTACGTCTTGCTGGTTTCCCAAAAGCAGTTCCAAATAGTCTTGCTACTTGATACTGTCCAATAACACGTCCAGGGTTGTTTTTTAAGCCACATTGATATTTCTTCATCATAAAAAGTTTTCAAGGCCCCAAAAATTAAGCATCGAGCGGTTGCATGCGATGTGGTGGAAAAAACAACATGATGATATTATTTTCCTTGGCGTAGGAGATCACGTCAATATGCTTGTGACTTACATGGCCATCTAGCAGCAGCAAAAGTTTGTTCTTAGGTGTTGGAGCAGCCCACTTTATGAAATTTTGCATTCAGATTAAAAATGTCGATTCTTGTGCATGTGCATCTCCTTAGAGCAATTGTGGTGTCCATCAAGCAAGTCTCCCTTAAAATTAATTAGTTTGAAAGTAAAGGCTGGAAGTACAAATTATCCAGATGAACTCATAAAGCAGACAGTAGTCGTACTTTGTCCCCTTTCTGCACTTGTAATGGAGCCCACCAGCTTAAGACCCTGTGTTTTTGAACAGTTGGCTTCTTAAGTGGTTTCTGGCAGCCTAAGTGAAATATCATGGTGAGTTAAGTTTCCTGAATAATCGCAAACAATCTCTTTGAATCAATGTACGATATAATTTTTAACTGCAAATTGATAAGCGAGCTGCCCTTCTTCCAACCATGTTAGTCCAAATAGTCGTGCTTCAAGCAGTTTTATGTGAGCTATCATCCCAAAAAATGGGCTTAAAACTGACAATACCTTCTTTGGCACTTTGTGCGTCTATTTCTTTATCAGCGTGTCTACAGAAAGTGCTTCTTGGAACTTTAAAATGTTTCGCTACTTTATTCCATCCCATTTGTCCTAAGAATATTTTTTTGTTTACTTACTTTTTCTTCTTCGATTTGCTTAATTAATTTACAGCACCAACCTATATCAGGTTTCTAACACCAACTAAAGAAGAAAGGAAGTGTTCATATTTGTGGGATCCATAAACTAGAACCGGAGAAAAGGACAGTGTGTCGTCTTAGGCTCTCTACCATCTCAAGCAAGTTTCCCCTAACGAATATTATTATGTGTTTTTTTAAATTGGTTTTTGATGGCAACCTATTGTAATTTAGATCAATTAATAATAGCCAGAAAACCCAAACCAAATTGGGGATAAAACAAATTAACCTTGGAGAAAAACTTTGGAAAGAAGATTCCTTGATACAAATTTGTTCAATTATATTTTGAGATATATTGAAACTTCTTCAAAATGTAGTATACATTTAATGAAAGATGCAAAATTTAGTACCCTTTCCAAAACAATTTCTAACTCTTCAAGTCAAGACCTGAACGGTCCAAGAAACTTTCCGTCAAGGTCGGAATTTTATGTTATTAAAAAAAAATGAAAACATGAATAAAATTCTATTAAATTTCAGATTTGTTGGAATTTTTGTAGGTTGATAATTTGGATGTTATGGGCTATTATAAGGTATTAAAGTGTATTTTTTCATGTTATTTATTCCCTGTGGAAGATAAATTCGAAGAAGCTTACAACCATTAAAACGCAACGTTGAACTTAAACTAATACGGTTATAAGGTGATGTAGTTCATAGGAATTGTGTAGGTATATTGTTGATAAATAAATGTGAGAACAATACTCGTACAAAACGTTTTGATATCATTTTTGAGTCTTAAAATAATACCCTAATATATGTCTTTTTTTATAAAATATCCACAAATACCACATATGCACTTAAATAATTCATCCATATTTTCATAGGTTCAAATTTTAAAGTAACATAGGTGACACCATAGCCGAACCTGCAAACTCGCCCCACCATCAGTTCTGTTTCCAAAATAAATGTTTAAATGATTGAGGTAAAAGCTTTTAAGAGTATTAATAAATTGCTCCATACAAAAAACAATGAACGTCGTTTCCAGGAACCATCGTCAGTCGGCCGACAAAACATACAGATACTTAAATAGTATCTACTAAATAGATATAAAGTTTTTTCGAAAATTTGAAATGAAATGGGTGTCTGTTTGTATCTTCCATCTACTCTACATGCTTTCGAAATCATAGACAATATTATTTGTTTTATACCTATATATATTTTTTGTTGTCTAGGTATCTGCTTCATATCCAACATGATATTGAATTGTAGTAGATACAGATAAAATACAATATCAAAAATCTGCATCATGAAGCAAATGCATACCTAGTTTATATATTTAAAATCATATGTATGGAAAAGTGCAGCTTTTACTTTATACTATGCTTCACAGTACTTTGTGATTTAAAATTTTATAAACAAAACATAAATAAATAAATACCTTTGCAATGGAAACAAAAAGGTTTTCGTGAACGAAATACAATTTCAATATACTCATTCAATTCATTGAGATGGATAAACTGCAACAAACACACAACGCTTAGTGGTATAACATTATTGGGGATAAAATTATTTGCCTAACGAATGAAAGTGTTGCCCTACTATCTCATTTATACTAATTTTTGGTGGACTCAATTTTTTTGGTCCGGTCTTTCAGTCCACTCTCGTTGTATGCTCACACTGACAAAAATAAGAGTTGCAGACAGAAATCCTAAAATTGCGAAATTCCAAATTCCCGAATAGCCAAATTCCCGAAATTGAAGTATTTTTTAAAACAACACTACACGTTATAATTAAGAAAAGTGAAATGATGAAAAAATGTCTATTTATGTTAAATTTGTTTTTATTGTTATAACTTTATTTAATAATAAAAGTAAGTAGCTATCATTCATAGAAAAATAATACCTAATTAATAATTATTTTCATTTTCGGATTTATGGAATCTTAGAATTTGGGGATTTTGGATCTTAGGAGATTTTGAACATTGGGGATTTTGGATATTGTTTTTTTTTGTGTACATCATCACAAAAAATTTATCAGAACAATTTTCCTCTAAATATTCTATAGCATTTTTTTCCTGAATTTCTCATCCACTTATGGCAAAGCCTGGAGAATAGCCGTGTTTTTTTGGGATCCATACATAGTTAGGTACAGTCAGAAATTGCCAAAGAAACGATCGGCAGTAGTAAGGTTCTTATATGTGAAAGTTGATACAATTCAACATTAGCCAGAATAATTTATTACAAAACTGTTAAAAAATTAACTAATTTCGGAAAAGGAATAAAATGGACAATTGAAAAGAGGATATCTATGTTAAGAAAATATCGGGAATAATTAATATTTAATTTTTTTTTATGCTTTCCATTTTGTAAATTGAAGCTAAATGAAATAATAACTGAAGAAAAGGTTATAGTTTTACTGTGTGTAGATCTTAGCGTTTAACATATGGCGCTATATTTGTTGACAATAACTTTTTGTAAAAAGTCTATAGCAACGACGACGCGACGGCGGCGGTGACACGCAGAGAACTCAAAGATCGATCTTATGGTAAACAACGTTGAAAACCAGAATGAGAAGTAAGGTTTGAATTTTCTTATCTGTATCTTTTTTCGAAGAAAAGTCAAAATACTTTTTAGGATTTATTGTGAAAGGTAGACGTAACACAGTTGACAGTTGGTCAAAAATCGAAAATTCGAATTTTCTCAAAAACGAACCGATAGATTTTTGTTTAAACTTTCTCTTAATTCTTTTTTCTTAATTTGGCTTTTTATACAACGTATATTAATAAGTTCTTAATAACTGCATACTAAAAATATTTTTAAACTGAATAATTTGATATACAGGAAATTAATTTAAAAAAAACCGCTTTAACGATTTTTAAACAACAAGTTGGAAAAATCAAGGTTTTTTGAGAAACTAAATGGATTTTAAATTTTTGAAAAGAAACTTTTTTACAGGTATATTTTTAAGTTTTAAATACAATAAATATTTGTAAAAGACTATTTGGATACATGAGCAAGTATCCAGTGGTACATTTAATTTTAAAAACGTGGATTTTTGTGGCAACAGTGTGCGAACACAGCTAAGAGCCTTTTACTTGTAATACTTTTATTTGTAATGCTCGTAAGATCATACCTCACTATGCATATTAAAAAAAAAAACGCACGTATTACCTCAACATCAGAGAAATAAATAAGTGTCGCAACAGTCCGTAGAGAACAACTTTTAACCATTTATGTGAGTAATTTCGGGGATGGAGGAGGCCTACAGTTCATATGCCGAATCCGAACGACTTATTTGAGAAAGCACTTTTCATGACAACAACTACTCTTGGAGAATTTGTCAATTCCTTGCAATAGGCAGTACCCATGAAAAAAACTTTAGGTGTCACTACAGTCCTACGCACTAAACATCACACCAGCATCAAACATACAAACTGGGGTAAATGTTAATTTTAGTCTCCGAGACACAACTTTACCTTCTAAGTCCAAAGAATTGCCGATCAACAAGTCATTTTCCATTTTACTACAGTGGTGGTGTAATTGTCTGAATTAAAAAGCATAGCATGAACCTCATGAACGCGCTGGCATCACTTTTGTTCTTTGAATGAATTGTGCTTCCCTTGTTACTCGATATGCCGTTAATACTGTCGCATGACATCGCATACCCTTCCTCAAGATCTTTTTTTGAAGTAAATTGTAATTGTGAAAAGTTTCGCAGGAATAACAACATTAGTGATAGAGATCATATCGTAAGTATAACTCCGAAGATAGTCATCCGGACAACCTTTTCTTAAAAACCTGACATAAAACATAACAATATAATTTAGACCCCATGATCTAGCTAAAAAACGAAAATTTAAACTCAAAAAGTATAAATACAAATCTCAAGTGCTTGCAAAAACTAGTTTAACCATTAAGGTCAATAAATCAATCGATTGCTGAGTAAGTTTTAGCCTTAAGAATACCAGAACTGAGAAACTACAAATCTGTAAAAGAAAATCTCAACAATTGCTTAAACGAAGCCTGGTAGAAACCTCCCCTGGGTCACCGACATGGGTTTAAGGTGTGGTGAAAATGATGGTTTGGATACAAAAAGCTTTTTATACTGATATTTCGGTTATTAAAAACTTTATGAATGAAAGCAATAAAACCAAACGCTACAACAAATGCCGGTTATGTCAACTCAAACTCAACTGACAGAGTGACAGATCTGTGCACAGGTTTTCAATCAATAATGCATTAGTAAGCCTGTGTGCAAACACAAGCATGACGAGCTTACACGGAGCATGAGATGTAGAAGTCTACCAGAATGAAGTTTTTATTTAAAATATTAAGTTATAATGAATCCGGAATGAAAAATATAATATTGTTTGGGAATTTCTTTAATTATATAAAAAAGTTTGATATATTTGTACTATTTGAAACACATTTATTAGAACACGAGGAAGACAGATTTAAGAAAATATTTTTCGAATATGAATTAAGATGCAATAAAAACAACTAACTTTGGTCATGGAGGCGGAGTCGAACTTTTTGGATACCGACAAAATATAACTGGAGCAGACATAAGTTTTAAGAGAGCAGATGATTCCTATGTGCTGGATGTTCACGTTGGCAATAACAGAATGTATATAGTTCCAATTTATTTAAATTGCAGCCATTGGGAAGTTGACTTTAACAAATTATGTGACACTGTGCAGGACTCATATAATTTAATGCTCGTAGAAGATATCAACGCTCGAATCGGTTTTTCACAAAATAACTTCTTCAGTGCAAACTCCCCATGTATTAACCTGAACCGTAACTCAAAGGACACAGTGTGTGATAGCAAAGGATCAAAAATATTGGAACTTGCAGATGTCCATGATTGTCATGTTTTGAATGGTAGCTGCGAAGGAGATCCCGAGGGAGGGTACCAATACTTTCATTAGAGGTACTGCATGTTCCGTCAACTGGAGTAACATTATTAGCAACTTCACAGTAGGAGCTGAGACATTCTCAGATCACATCCATCTTTAAATGAGTTTTTCTTTGTCCGAGCTGGTTAGCACTTTAAATACGAAACAACTGAAACTTACGAGTATTCCTAAGCTAACCTGGAAAGATACAAATAAGATAGATTACTAAATTAACTTAGGAATAGAACTTGAAAAACTTGCAAATTTTTGTATGCCTGTGAAAATAAGTTCTCTTAAAAAATCTTACCCAGAAAACAGACCACTTAGAAAACAACCAATTTGCAAACAAAAATGGTTTGATATTGAGTGTTCAAAAGCTACAGATTTATCATTTAAGTTCTTAAAGCTTCTACGGTTGCCCAAACGTTGATATTAAAAAAAAAAAAAACTATATGCTGAATAAAAACTTTAAACAAATATGCAATAATAAGAAAGCAGTTTTTTGATCAATCGAATATGGAAACTATCAACAATACTTGCTGTTCCGCTCATTTCTGGAAAGCTGTTAAGCTTGTAAATGGAAATATAAATCTCATTGTCGCAGGGTTGCAGGCATCAAGCTTAAAAGACTATTTCAGCAGGCTCCTTAATATCACAACGAGTGCACCTCTGATGCAATACGCCGAACCACTTATTTTTAGATGCACCTTTTTCAATTCCCGAAGTGAAAGAAATAATAATGAACTCAAAAGACAACAAGGCCCCTGGAGATGATCGTATACCATCTGAGTTCTACAAGCATGCCACAAACGAGTTCATAACCTTACTTACAAATGAGTTCAATCAAATCTTTGAAAGTTGTTTAGTTCCCGAAGCTTTCAAAAAATCAATTATTTTTCAAATTCATAAAAAAGCCACTTTTGAAGATCCGTCAAACTATAGAGCAATTTCATTTCTTAATACCTGTGCTAAATTGTTTGCTGGACTTATACACTGCAGACTTTCTCAATGGGTAGAAAATATGTAGCAATACTCTATCAGAATTTCAGGCCGGCTTCAGGAAAAAATACTCAACCATCGACCAAATATTTGCCCTTATAAATATTGCCGATTATTTCAAAAAAAGGGAAGAAATTATATGCTTTCTTTGTCGACTTCCGCGCGGCTTTTGACTCAATTGACCGTAATAGCCTTTTTTATAAGCTAAGTGTGATAGGCGTATCAAGCAAAATTATTTCAGTTTTGAGAGCTTTGTACGATACCAACGTAGCATACGGTTAGGACGGTGATACTATATCAGATGAATTTGCAACATCTGTTGTATATTGAGTGTACTTCTATTTACCATATACATAAACGACATTACGGATGAAACAAAAGGACGAATTATGATGGGAGGAGTAACGATACCTGCTCTCATGTATGCTGACGATATAGTCTTCTTATCTGATACGGTTGATAAAATGCAAATTATGGTTAATAGACTTGGCAATATTGCAAACGATGGAACCTGGTAGTGAATCTAGAAAAACTTAAAATGATGGTGTTTAGAAGTGGAGGTGGCAGCCATGCGCAGAACGAAAAGTGGACATACAAAGGAGAGGATATTAAAATAGTACGGGAGTACAAATACTGAGGAGTTTTAATAACATCAAATTTGAAGGGTAAATTAACTGAGCCAAAAAGAGCAATCTCTTCAATATGGGAACGGTGTTTTAAAAGTAAATTTATCCAGCACAGTGCAAAACAAAAGATATTCCGTTCTACAGCAATATCAATTTTACTGTATGGATCTCAAGTCTGAGGATATTCTTCCTTCGAAGAAGTAGACAAATTTCTTCGATATTTCATTAAAAGAATTTTCAGATTGCCACGAAACTCTTCGAACTATATGCTATATCTAGAAACAGGAACTCCTTTTCAGATAATGGATACACTACAGATGTATTTTAACTACGTAGTCAAATTAATGAATATGGCGGACAGCAGAATTTAAAAAATCATTCTTAAAACAGTTATCCAGTCAAAAGGATCTACGCTAGAAGAGTGGGATAGCCATGCTTCAATGTGCGGTATTGATCTTGAAATAGCAATTAATGTATGTACATATGTACAACCTGCCGTATCAGAGTCAAAATTCAAAATGATTTGGAAAAATTTGGAAGAGTATTGTATGGAAGATATGAGTCTGAAGCTAGATCATCGATGTTCAGGAACTACTATACAGTCGTTTAAGTTTTAACCGGCATAATAGATCGTATCTGATAAATAACAACATAATCGATAAAATTAGCATTATTCTTAAAGCAAGGGGAGAATTACTTAGCCTTAATTATATGCCGTATCGATCCGATCTGGCTATTACTATGTAGCCTTTGTAATATGAAAGCACGGGAAGATACCTTTTACTTTATTGTGGTGTGTCCAGTCTTAAGAGAATTCCGGATTATCTACTTCAATAAACAAAACCTCGATGAAACTGAATTCCTCAGGTACGGTGGCTTGGAACTCGGAAGATATAACAGATGAGTATTTCTCAAATTAAGAGAGCTTGTATACAAATTTTGACATTTTACAGAACCCACAAGAAGCAATGGAAAATCAAGAATCCTTCCAGAGTTTTGAGAATAATTAATTGAAAGTGGTTTTAAAATGAATTGAGGATCCAAGGTAGGCATCGAAAAGCAATTTGAAAGAAACGTTGTTGACCACATTTCTGAAATATACACGCAAAAGGCGTATTCGACTAGGGGACGTACAAAGGTAATTTCGGGTAACAGAACGGCTGTAATATCCCCTTGATTAAAGTTGTAAAGTTGTAGAAAACGTCTATATGGATCAGTTTCAAAAAGGATTACATTTTTGGGGAAACATTATATTCAATAATTTGTGAGTACTTTTCAAAATTATAATAAAGTGGTAACTCTTTCAAGGTTTAAATGGCACGGCTGGTATCGGCATCGGGATGCCCCGTAGTATTGTTATTACCAAGAGAGAGAGAAAAGTGGCAAAAGGTTATCAGGTATATTGTCGCCAATGTATTATAACTATAGATACCGGGATAGCTCAAATCTATATATAGAGCTTATAGATAGAGAATGATGTCTACGGCTAGTGCAATTAAAAATAAAACAGATCGATATGGCCGCCTAGCCTCCAGTCTTTCAACTCTGTTCAACAACACTGTGGGTGGGTAATGTTTGCATTGAGTTCAAATTGTTGGCTTAGCAGTTTTAAACTTGATGCTGTAGGCAACCTATAGAGAAAACACCGAAAGCAAATTAAGAGATTTTTGTTTTTGTTGTTTTCTATAAAGACCAATTTTTGTTATGCAAAATAAGTTGAGGTGGGTAACTTCAATTCGTCTAGAATCAAACAAAAAATGGAAGCCACTTTTTTGCAAGTTTTATTCTTTTGTTTAGTATTTTTTCTCTATTTTGCATATTTAGAATATTTAAGGGGATCGAAAATAACCACCCACAAAATTAAAAGCGAAAATTGAACCAAAGGTAAATCTAATACCGAAGGTTCATAAAATGTATATAGGTGTGCAGATAGCTGTTTTACTTTTTTAGGTAGAAATATACTTACATAGATAACATATTTAGGAACGTATATTCATGCCAACTTCTTAGAAACAATAAATGGTCAACAAGAAAGATAGAGTGTAAAACGTATAGGTATCTATTTTCATGCTGTGTTATTTACAAAAATCAATCTTTTTTTATAGTTAAAAAAACAAATTGCTTGTAACTGTAACTGTAACTATATATCTGTGGCAAAAACGAATAAGAGCATAAGCAAATTTTCATAACTTTTCAGGAGGCGATTTTTAAACTTTCAAATTATGTGGTAAAAAAACTTTAAGGGTTAAGCAAAACATTTTGAAGGTCACGGATAGTAAATTCTATTTGTAATTTTTGTATTAAATAATTGTTCATATTTTTCTTTATATACATACATACATAATTCTACTTTTTTTTTGCAAAAATATGACTTATACTTTTATTCATGTTTGTTATTTCTAAAGTTTATTTAAGTGTAAATTTTTTAAATTAGAGATTTTAACTTTTTTATGTACAAGTGGATTTATGTCTCTTTTCCATTTTTTAGTTGTTCAATTGTCAAGTCATATTGTGCTGTTTTTATAACATACAGCTTACGTACGAGTTTTTGTTTTGTCCTACACATAAGTCGCTATAGAAGATTAAGTTTTGAACAAGATCTGGTATTTGTGTTAAGTGCTCATACAAACATGATGCGATCTCGTTTCCACCTCTCTTGGCTATCCCTTCGTGCCACATGTAACAAAATGGTTTATCTGTAGCTAGATCATAGATGGTTAAATCAAATGTCCAAAGTTGGCGTTTATAAAGTGCAATGTTTGACCTTAAAAAGGGTATACCAGTATGTAGATAGGAATTGTTGCAGATCGAAAGCAAATGCTGAAGTTGTTGGGATTATTTTAGCCAGGTTTTTTATCAACTTTTTTGCAAGTTCCGCAAGTATGTATTTTAACTAAAGATACTGGGTTCTGCGTTTCTAAGCAATACAATTGCAACATTTTTGATATAGTAAGTCCAGGTTGCAATTACATTTTTGAAATATCTCGTCTTGAGTAATGGCTCTCATAGAACGAAAACCTTTTTATTTCTTCAATCTATGGATGAAGAAAGTTTATTTGCTGGCTTTAAAAAATCACTTTTGTCACATAAATCCATGTCTGATGGGTTGATTTTCTTTGCAATTACGCTGCGTATAAAACTATTAGTTTCTCCAAAACACTTAAAAAAACATTTTTTGCAAACGTCAACTTTTTTAGTTGCGATCAAAAACACAGGCAGACACTATAACATATTGTATTGAATATGTTATAGTTGTCTGCCTGTGTTTTTGATTGATGCCTGTTTTTTTCGTTCGGGTAGTTGCTTTTTCTTTAACAGCCAATAAAGAGTTTAAGAAAAGAACTCTTTGAGTTAAGCTTCCTAGGCCCCAGTAGGGATTAAAATTATTTCTTGGCGTGTTGGGTCGAAATTTTATCTTTGAATTTTTTACAGCAAGGAGATAAATAATGTATCGCTTTGGTTCTAACAACTTAACGAGTTTTTGTCTCATAAGGTAACCCTTTATTACATCGTTTTTGTAGATTTTTGGTAGCATTTTTATCAATGTTTGAAAAAGTCGATTCTTCCACATACATATGTATGTACATACATGTCAATTTCTGGAATCGAATTCGTAGTATTAAAAATAACTTTGTTTCAATATTTATGTCAGTCTCTTGGAGGTTACTTAGGTTAACATTTTCCACAGAATCTATATTATCTCTACTTTGCGAGAATTCTAACACAGTTTTTTCAATAATTTTACCCCACCGTTCAATTTCTAATAGATTTACCTAACAGTAAAAAAAAAATAAATCAAACAATTTTAAAATCTTCGTATAAAAGTTGTACTCGCGGTTATTTATAACTGTTGGTTGACTGGAATTTTTCCTAATTGTCATTGCCAAAATTCTGCTTTCACGTGACTCCATTTCACTCAACAATATTGACTTTAACAATATTATTATAATAACTTTACTGTTATCACTTTTTTATCACAACACCTATGCACCTAATGCGCAGCAATTCACTTTGAAAAACAACTGATTATTGAAACAAGAATTATGTTGTAATGAAATGTATGTTCAGTAAAACAACACAAGTCAATTATTTATTTAGCAATAACTTCGCAACCGTTAAATATAATGATACAAAAAAACTAAGGTATATGAATCTCAGGGGGGGATTGCTGTAGTGTCACTAACTCAATTTTGACATAAGCCGACCTATGCTGTTCATTTCTTTTGCCACAGATATGTGCCCTGTACAACATACAGAATGTGACGAGTGACTAGTAAGTAATAGCTTCTTCGCCTGTTTTCTTAACTGCAGCAACAACTTCAGTATCTTACAATATTTTCAATTAAAAATTGTACTGATGCAGTTATGGCAGTCACTTATACTGAGGTAATAAATAATTTACTCAGAAAACGGATTTAATTTTCGATTGAATTTTGACGTTATCTCATTGGGAATTCTAGTATTATTAGTTTGATGTATAGAAAGGATCAAATGGAATTTTTCTTTCATTTAAAATATTATTATAAAAACAATGGTTTTCTATAAATTGTTAGTTAAAAAATTACATATTTCGAACTTGTTTTTTTTTTTACTTTTTAAAAATAGATAAATCAACTGATGAAAATGCAATTTAAAAGAACCAAGTTTAAAAATTGACTAAAAACAAGATTTATGTCCTTAGAGTTGAGACTTTTTGTTGATGTGATAAGTTTGTCATTTACATAAATTCAAGTCTTTTGATCATAAAATTATGTACGTATACGTAGGTATATACTTTAGAGTTCTACCTATCAATAAAAGCGTTGAAATCACTTCAAATATTTTTGTAATGACTGACTTTATAAAGTTCGGCAGTATTCAATGTTTAAAATCGAACGATACGATTTAGTTTCGAAATATGAATACTATTTATGTACATGTTATTGAAAAATTTCACAACTAATTTGTATGTAAATCGATATAATTCAAAGCAAAAATGACATTTTGAACTCGGAATTGTAAAACAATTTTTTAATAAAACTAGAAATTCGTGGAACCGGAAATATAGTTTTAAGGAATTTAAAACTTGGACCATTCAAAATTATACTGCTATTAAGTCAAATATGCATATATATATATACCGCATTTACAGTAATATGATTTCCACTTCCGGTTGGGTCAATATTTTACCTTTGATTTTCACTTCATAGTTTTTTAAAATTTCAATAATGTTGCTGTAAATTAAAAAAAAAACTGTGAGAAATGTTTTAATACATTTTTTTAACAAAAGTAGCTTAACATTTTTCTAGCGAGGGACCGAGCTAGATGGAGAAATGTGTTGGGTGAGGCCCTAGTTCACACAGGACTGTAGCGCCACCTTAAGTAAGTAAGCTAACATTTTTAGGCATTCAGAGAGGTGAAAAAATACATTTTTAGTCTAAGGTATGTATGTATTTACTGATTTTTTCATCATCATCTAAAATAAAGTAAAACTACATAAATAAACAATTGTCTTCACCAATTCTTGAAATAAGTCGAAACAATTTTTACTTGTGACATGTAGGAAATACCTATATGGCAAGTTTTGAATTCGTAAAAATAGGTGAACTCGAGGTTTTAATAAAACATGACATTACGGTGGTAGAGAAGTCAAAAAAAGTGGGTCCCCTGATTCCGTCCTTCTGTCTGTCCTGATTTCAAATTTGGAAACTATGGTTTTGAGACGATTCGCGTTAGGCATTTTTTTTTTCATTATTTTGTAAGACAAAAAATAACAGAAGACCCCATACCGTTATTTTGTTTTTACATTTTCTCAAGAGCTAATCAACAGATTTCAATAAATTTGTTTCTGCTCAAGCCCTTTTAATGTCTCAATAATATTTTATAACCGAAAATGTCATTTTTTTATTTTTGATTGTTGACAAAATATTAAAAATTTTCTTTCGAAAATAAAATGTAAATCGTATATCAATAAATCTCCAAATATCTGACAAATTTTATATATAAAAAAATCCGCTATAACGATTTTCAAAAAAAAAAAAGTAAAAAGTAAGGCTTTTTTTAAAATCAAATGGCGTTTAAATTTTTGAAACAAAAAATGTTTGCAAGTACATTTTTAAATTTTAAAATACAGAAAATAGTTTTGGCTACTTGGGCAAATTTTACGACCCAGTCGGTTATTTTATTTTTATATTACCCGCCCATCAGTGTTCTATACAACCCAATTGGCGAAGTTATGGTTGTAGCTGTATTTGTAAAAGGTTTTCTTTATAACTCTCTATTGGGACTCAATCCTTTGGGTATAAGTGTCATCCTCTGCCACAAACGGGTTCCATTCATTATGCCACAAACTTCTTGATTCTCCAAGAAGTGGTCAACCATAGCCTCATGTTAGTAACTTCACCAATACGCGATGATTCTAGTTGACACACAACTCTAAGAAGACGCTAAAAACTTTTTGTCAAAACAAATATCAATTATATAATCCTTTTCAAACCACGTCCACACAGAGCATGATATTTTGTTTCCTCTGCATGCACCCGTTAAAAATAATTACCACTGTCTCTGAAGACATTCAGATTGTTACTTCCTTTTCGGTGGACTTACATATATCCAAATAATTTTGATGGGATGGTTAAGTAACTTTTTTACTTTCATTTGAAATTTTAAATTTTAAAATGCATCCATTTTCTTTTAAATATGTAGCTTTTTTTCTCAATTGAAATTGTAAATATAAAATTTTCTTAAGAAAATCAAAAATGAGGAACAATTTTTAATAAAATACCCAAAATAAAATACCAAATGGGAACACTGAAATGAATAAAAAATGTGATAGAATTGTCAAAATAATGAAACACATAAAATAAATAAAAAAAATTGTATGTTTATTTTTACTAAAATTGCTATCAACATTATTTTCAAATACAACAAAATGTGTGTGAAAATTCGTACACCTTTAAAGGACAGTTGAGCCGTGCAGATTATTTCATTCAATTATCTCAAAATCTACAAATCTGGTTTTGAAAATATTTTTCAGTTTAATTCATCACATTCTTAGCTTTCAATTCCACCCATCTCATTATATGTACGCATTGTGTCTATGAGCTGAGCCCAAGCTCCATAGAAAATTGGGCATCTTCTTGTTTTTTTTTTAATAGTTTTTGAGTGAAGTCAACAACGTAGAAGATATCCCATTTAGTAAACTCTATCTTCATTGAAATTGACTATCAGTCTTCAAGAAATTAAAAAAATATTTCCTCAGTATTAAAATCACTTCAAATTTTTCTTTGTTTTTTTTTTTTTTTTTAATTTTCGAAAAAAGTTATCCAAAAAAACTTGGTGTTTATTGTATCAGTGTTTGGATTATGTTTTAACACATAATACAGCAACAATTTTGAATCCTGGTTTAACTAAGTTATTTCAGAACTTCAAACATTAATTCTAGTTATTTTATGTTACAAACGGTAAGGTAGTGTGTGAATTTTAGTTAAAGGAAGAGTCAACAAATTTTAGAAATGCAAACAAACTTGTAAGGAAGATAGATAAATAAAAATAAGGTGGCCCAACAGTATGTTGATAGCTAGGGCCTAATGACTCACAACTCTCCACCATTTCTGTGTGCGAGTCATGTCAGGGATGGAAGAGACCTACAGGCTTATTGCTAATTTGAAAGGGCACAACACAGGAAGATAGATAGCTGTATAAAATTTGTACGAATTGGGTCTATATCGTTCAATTTTCGGAGGGTAGGATAATATCCTATAATATTATCTTAACTGAAGTCAAGCAAAGCTGCTGGAGCTGACGCCATTGCTGCCAAATTATTCAAAGCAGCAGGCGATGACTTGGTAGGGAGCATGCACTCACTCATCTGCAAAATATGGTCGGAGGAAAGCATGCCCGATGAGTGGAATCTCAGCACAGTTTGCCCAATACATAAGAAAGGAGACAATCTAAATTGCGACAACTACAGAGGCATCAGTCTACTGAACATTGCATATAAGATCCTTTCTGCCGTATTATTCGAACGTCTGAAGCCGTTCGTCATCAACCTGATACGTCCTTATCAGTGTAGCTTCAGACCAGGAAAGCCCAATATTGACCAAATATTCACCCAGGAACTTCAAATCGATACCCACCATCTCTTTATAGATTTTAAAGCGATGACAGCATCTATAGGGAATAGCTCTACAGAGCAATGTTTAATTTTGGCATCCCTGTTAAACTTATCGGTTTGTGCAGAATGACGATGGAGAATGCACGCTGCTCTATCAAGGTCAGAAAACATCTCACCGATGCATTTGATGTCAAAAAAGGTTTTAGACAAGACGATGCACTGTCATGCGACTTCTTCAACATCGTTCTGAAAAGAATTGTGCAAAAAACGAAGAATAACTCTTGCAAATTGATGCTTCTTGGCAATTGAGTAGTAAAGTCCTCTCTCGAGCATCTAAAATCACCATCTATAAGACACTCATAATCCCGCTTCTAATTTATGGCGCTGAGGCCTGGACCCTGATGAAAGATGAGAGCGTCTTAGGATGCTTCGAGAGAAAAATTCTTCGTTTAATTTTTGGTCCCGTCTGCATAGATGGAGAATGGAGGAGAAGATACAACGTCGAACTGTACTGGCTGTACAGCGACACTGGCCTGGTTAACAGAATTAAAGTCCAACGACTTAGATGGCTGGGTCATGTAAAGCTAATGGGCATCGCCCGGGACTTTAGTGCCACCTTAAGTAAGTAAGTAACGATTTTATCGGTGATTTAACGTAGATGTTTTTTGTAGTACCCGTGGCGTTGTGGTTAGTGTGTAGGACTGTCATGCCAGAGGTCTTGGGTTCAATCCCCTGCCTGTGCCACCTTAATTAAAAAACAAAAGTTTTCACGGGTACTGCCTCTTGCGAGGAATTGACAAATCCTCCAAGAGTAATTCTTGTCATGAAAAGTGCTTTCTCAAATTAGCCGTTCGGATTCGGCTGTAGGTCCCCTCCATCCCTGACAACTTTACTCGCACACAGGAATGGTTGAGAGTTGTAATTCACTAGGCCCTTGTTTTCAATGGACTGTTGCGCCACCTAATTTATTTTATTTATTTAATGTTGTTTTTGAAGCTCGATTCCAAAACTGAGGCAAGACACTGAGACCTTAGTGAATATCAATAAAAACTTAGCCAAATATTCAAACAAAACTAAAAATTTCAGTCTCGTCTCGGTATCGGTCTCGCTTTTTTCTCCTCAGTTTAGTAGTCTATGTGAACTACGTAAGTGAGGGAAGTCGAAAGTTGTAAGCGTTTGACAATTTATGGGTGGGCAGGTAAGGAGTTAATTATTTTTTGACGTATTTATAGTTTTTATTATATTTATCTCAATGAAATTCCACAATGTTTGTTTTGATGAAATGAAAATAAACAACCATATATTCCATTCTGTTACAAATAAGTGCTAAGATCACCTTAAATTTTTAGGAGTTTCCTTACACATTAAAATTGTAGCCATTCTTTGATGAAATCTAATAGTTAATAGCGTTTTGTATAGGTAATTCTATACTAAAATAAAAGTTTTTAATTTGAACAAATATAATCGGTCCCAAGGCTTGTGCACATTTGTATAAGTGTAGTTTGGTTTTATTTCATCTTCAGATTTTTTTTCGTAATATATTCTCAGTATAGACGAAACCGATAATAATCTCGTCTCGTTGCCAGCCCTAATCAAAACTAAATGATACAATTTTAAAGTAATACGTTTCCAACTTTCTACCAAAAATAATGTTGTTTTCAAATATATATGTAATGTACATACATATGTATGTACATATTAGTCCAGGAGGCGGCGGTCAAAGTACCTACCTCATCGAGTCAATGGAAAATTTGGTCATTAACGAATGGTAAATGACACGAAGATAACAAAACCGCTGGTCGGACAGACTTTTTCCGGGCCTTTTGGCCGCAAAATGGTCACATCCGGTTGCGTTTTTTGGTGTTGGGGTATACCATCAGGTCAATGAAAAATTTAAATAGTAGTTGGTAGAGATCTGGTGGTAGATTTAAAATCATTTGGTCGGACAGACACAATCCGGGACCAACCCTTTGTCCGACCATCTCAAAAAACGGTATTTTTGGTGTTGACCTAACTCATCGGGTCAATGGACAAATGGGGTATCAAATGAAAGCTTGGACCATCTACTTTAAGAATCTACTGGTCGGACAAACTTTTCATGGGCCAAACATACGTCCGACCGCTTTTTCCCCACCTTTTTTCACCTTTTTTCATCTTTTTTCAACTCAATATCCAACATTTTTAAGTCAAATAAATATAAAATTTGTATCAGATAAAAATAAATATTGTCACCTAAATAAATTATATAAAAAAGTTAAAAAAAATAAATTACAAAAAGCCATAACAAAATCTATTGATCATTTTTTTCTCAGGAAATTAAATTTTTTTATAAATTAAATAAATGACATACTTACCGACGAACTACTAACTCCAATTAAAATGCAATCCTGTTTCTGTACTTAAAATTGCAGCAGGTATCTAATAAAATTATATTTTTTGGTTCTAATTATAATTAATAAGGTATTTAATAAAGACAAAATTGTTTTTTTTCAGGTTTTCAAGGAGTATAAGAACGAGTGATTTTGAATTGTATGTGGATTTTATTTTCGAACTTTCCAATTTATTTTTTGTGTTTAACTAACCTAATTATGCAAGGTGGATATTAAAATATCATTCTAATTTAGTTGAATTAAAAATACAAAATTTTAATTTAATAAACGAATTTAGGCGTGGTGCTTTTGGTATATGGCGTACAGCAAAAAGTTTTTCTAGGTCACCAGTTGACCTGATTCTCGAACAAACTATTAATGCGGATGCTGCTAACTCGTTGACTGGTGTTACCCATTTTTCAAATTCAGTTTCAGCAAGACAACGCTGGGCACTAAGTCATAACTTAGAACAAAAATTATTTCCCAAATGTTAACTGAAATAAAAATCGGACAATCGGATGATATATGTCATGAGCTTGCCAGAAATAGAATTCAAAAGGAAAGCATTAACTGATATCGTTAATGTTTTCAAACAAAATATAAATCCTTTTGATGAAAACTTGGGAAAAGAATTTCTTTTTAACATAACAACAGGTAGAGCGACAAGTCAACAGACAGCTGACTTTGTTCTAAATGTCAATGAAACAGGCAAAAACAAAAGGTAGGTAACACTTATTGAAGAGTGTTCTGAAAACATTGGTCGATTTGAAAAACCTTTAAAGCGCAACAATATTCTGAACTTCGCATCAGAATGCTTAAAAAAATATCAAAAAAGTAGAGATAGTACAAAACAGAGCCTTATAAAAATGGAACAGTATGACTTTGGGAGACTATATTAGCAATAGCTTTAGAAAAAATATTGACATGGAGGTTTGTTTATCGTATCCATTGTCTCCAGGCCCTCAGCCCTTTGTCACTATACTGGTGAAATGCACAAAACTGATAAAGCAGTTTTGACAAAAAAACTGAAATCTTGAATTTCTCCGTCCGAGCCGTTAAAAGAAGATATAGAATTAATTGATGGCTTTTACTTAATCCATCTCTTAGGGTCATTAGTTCCTCAAACATTTAACAAAATATCGGAGTAGATTTTAACAAGGGTATGTTACACGGATGCCCCGGAAGTTCATGTTGTTTTTGACCGCTATTTACACCCACTCATCAAAGACTCTGAACATTGCGTTCGAAATGAAGTAGAAGTCTCAAATTTCACGATTTCTGGACCACTTCAAAAACGAACAGATGATTTTCTTAAATGCCTTAAAAGCCCTAAATTTAAAAAATCACTCGTAAGATTTTTAGGGCTGCACTGGGAGGATAGTTCCTTGATTCCAATTTTAGGAGACAAAATTGTTTTTTTTTTGACGGTAGATGACACGTGTTTCTCCTATGAAGTTAAAACCAATGTATAACGTGAGGAATATAAATATAGTTGCAGCCATGAAGAAGCCGATACCAGATTAATTTACCATATAAGCAAATCAAAACCTAATTCCAACATTATGGTTCTAGCATCTGACACAGACATACTCGTTATTTTACTGGGGAATATGCACAAATTCAAGGACTTAGAGATTTGGTTAGCAAGTGGCAGCTCGAAAAGAAATTATTTCAATTGCATAAACTGTACGCAACTAGCTTCGACATCGGGAGTGAATTTAGTATGTGATGCGCTACCAGTTTTTTTTAGAAGAGGAAAAGCTAAACCTCTAGATATCCTTCAAAAAAGTGGTTGTTATCAAGCTGCCTTTGAAGCATTGAGTAAACAAACTGATCTTTTACTGGAAAAAGATACAGGATATATTCAAAACTTTACTTCACATATGTATGGTCTACGGAACTGCAAAAGTGTAAATGAAGCTAGATTTCAAAGGTTTCAAAACATATATGCTTCTAAAAAAACGTCGGTAGGTATCTTTTGTAAAAATATAAAAAACTTTGACTCTAGCTTGATTCCACCATGATTTAAATCACTCAATGAAAAAATTAAAAGAACAATTTTTGTAAGTTCTATGTGGGCTAATGACACATAAGCAGACTGCGTCAAACTGAGGGCAGAAGATTTTGGGTGGGTATTGAAGGATGAAAAGTTAATACAACTTTGGTTTCAAGGCGATCCCACTCCGCTTAATGTTGATGATATTATTTTAAAAGACAATGAAGAAGAAGAAGAATTGGAATATTTGAGTGAGGAAGATTCTGTTGAAGACGATATTTCTTAATTTTTATTATTTTCATTGTCGTTGAATAATTACTAGGATATATGCAAAGTTTATTTTTGTATTCTATGTATTGATATGTGATATTATGTTTATTTTATATAGACATATGTATTAGTAACATTTAATTAATAATTTGGATTAAATTTTCCCTGCTGGAAGTAGATAGTTCGTCAGTAAGTATGTCATTTATTTAATTTATAAAAAAATTTAATTTCCTGAGAAAAAAATGATCAATAGATTTTGTTATGGCTTTTTGTAATTTTTTTTTAACTTTTTTATATAATTTATTTAGGTGACAATGTTAACTTTTATCTGATACAAATTTTATATTTATTTGACTTAAAATGTTGGATATTGAGTTGAAAAAAGATGAAAAAAGGTGAAAAAAGATGAAAGCATTTTTTTGGGGAAAAAGCGGTCGGACGTATGTTTGGCCCATGAAAAGTTTGTCCGACCAGTAGATTTTTAAAGTAGATGGTCCAAGCTTTCATTTGATACCCCATTTGTCCATTGACCCGATGAGGTAGGTCAACACCAAAAATACCGTTTTTTGAGATGGTCGGACAAAGGGTTGGTCCCGGATTGTGTCTGTCCGACCAAATGATTTTAAATCTACCACCAGATCTCTACCTACTACTATTTAAATTTTTCATTGACCTGATGGTATACCCCAACACCAAAAAACGCAACCGGAAGTGACCATTTTGCGGCCAAAAGGCCCGATAAAAGTCTGTCCGACCAGCGGTTTTGTTATCTTCGTGTCATTTACCATTCGTTAATGACCAAATTTTCCATTGACTCGATGAGGTAGGTACTTTTACCTTCGCCTCCCATACTATATGTAAATATATCACAAAATTAGTTTTTATCGAACGTAAAATTCAAAAAAATATTGTTTTCTATTTTTTAAAATAATGTTTTCTAGTAAAAACAATGTTTTAATGTTTGATTGTATTTTTAGCAAAATGTTCCCTTATCTGAAAGGCGTTAGATGAACACTCATGAAAAAACCCAAAGCGGATCCAGGCTTTTAATCAGGGGGGAGGGGATCACAGACTTAACATATAGACGAGTTTTTACTCACCACTTAAAAATGTTCTGTAAAGGAGGTTGACAAAATTTAAATAACATAATGTGCATTTTAACCTTACATTTACACATTTCAAAGGCTAAAGTGACAACTTTAGTTATAAAATGATTTTAGAACACTGTTATCCAGCAAGGTATGGTCTTACTTTTTAATTTGGACGACTCGCTACATATGAGAGCATTCCAAGACTCCAACAGTTTTCTCAACATGCCATATTTAAGAGTTTAAACACAATAGCTTAAAAGGTTTTTGATGCATTTCACGCAGAAATGTAAGAAATTGTTTTGAAACGTAGCTTTTTTTGCAAAAATAATATAATACTTTTCTTGTTTCCATTTCTATTAATGCGAAGAACGCTACAAAAATTCAAAAACCTAGAAAATGAGAGAGGATCTGATATGAAGAATTTTCGGACTTTTTTTGAACTCCATTTTCGGGAGTCTATTTTATTACTTAAACTATTTTTTTGTCACTTCAGTTCAAAACAGTTACAAAGCTTTTATATTTATAGATATGAAACGTGCATTGTGTTTTTCATTTAGCCATTAGTTTAACAAAAGTGTCACTTTTGCTGTTTTTGGGACATTTATATTCTTGAAATTCGTGTTTAAATCTCAGTTCTAGAACATCTAAAGCTAATTCCTTTAATTTTCTAAGATTCTAAAAGTTTTATTCAGCAGAAAATCAATTTTGAAAGAAATATAATGCACGAATGGGTCGCTAGAACTTGCTTATTTCTTCAAAAAAGTATGTTTAAAAATATTTTATTTCTCAAAAAACCTAGATTAACTTAATTTTTTTTTACAATCAATAGAGCGTTTTTTTTTTAAATTGATTGTTATATAAATATACAGTTTTTAAATTTTGTCTTAAAAACATTTTTGGTATGCAGTTGTTTAAAATATAAATAAATTGTGTGGCGCAACAGTCCGTTGAGAACTAGGGTCTAGTAACTTATAACTCTCAACCATTCCTGTGTGCGAGTACTGTTGTCAGGGATGGAGGGGACCTACAGTTTTAAGTCGGATCCGAGAATACTCACTGAAAAAGCACTTTTCATGACAAGAATTACTCTTGGAGAATTTGTCAATTCCTCCCAAGAGGCAGTACCCGTGAAAAAAAACTTTGGATGGCATAGGCAGGGATCGAACCCAAGACCTCTTCCATGAAAGCCCAACGCACTAACCATCATGTCACGGGTACTACTGCAGTTGTTTAGTGGTTTTAAATATACATTTTACATGGTAACACTTTTCTTAGATATCGAGTTCTGTAAACAAAAATCAATATATTTTTAAAAATCAAAAAAATTAGAAAGTTTAACAAAAATGTATCGTTTAATTTTTGAAAAAATCAAATTTTCGATTTTTTACCAAAAAAATTGATCCGAAATTGTATACGAATCCAATACTTACCATATAGTTCATGTATGTATGTCTTAAGTAAAATCACTCCAATGTTCACTATTTACGTGCGTCAAAAAAATAAAACGTAATTAAAGGCAAGTTTCAGGAATTTAAAGGCAACTTAATATCAAATTGACGATCTCTTATTCATGACTTCTTTTTAAGAACCTGAATATTTGCTCTTTTTCTTAGAAACAAATTTTATGAAAATAATTTAAAGCATTATTAAAGTTTTTAAAATTTTAAATTGCGTGAAACATAAATTTTAGATGTTTTTGACAACAAACCACTTTTTTTGATAAATGTCGTTAAGTTACTAACAAATCTTTAGATGAAATCTTTAATTATACAACTTAACTGTATAAGCTTTATGGCTCATATGACTCCCCGCCTTAGGGGCGGGATATGATTCATAATATGTTCTTGGTCCAGTCCTCAGTTAGAAGTATGTACTTAGTACTTTTAGCAAACAAAGTTTAAGGAAGTAAAATAAATTTTTTTTTTGTATACATCTATATCTCTATCTATCTATACTTATTATATTATATTAATATTATAAATGTGAAAGTAACTCTGTCTGTCTGTTACTCAATCACGCCTAAACTACTGAACCAATTTGCATGAAATTTGGTATGGAGATATTTTGATACCCGAGAAATGACATAGGCTACTTTTTACCCCGGGAAAATGACGCATTCCCATGGGAAAATTCAGGTGGGCCGATCGGTTTTACGCCCAAACTGGTAAACAGATTTAAATAGGAGATAGTTTGAGACTTAAGAAAGGACATGAGTTACTTTTGACGTCGGGAAAACAACGCATTCTCATGGGAAAAATTACTTTCCGGGGAATCTTATCGCTTTCAATCCTAAATTATCATATACGTATATTAACGCGGGCTTCGCGCTCCACGTACCTCAAGCCCTCAACGTTAGACGCAAACTGTGGCTCCCACCAAGTTCCACAAATAATAATTTTAAACCTAAACTTTGCTATGTAGGTACAACAAATAATTCATAGGGTCTGTCTTCTACTTCTGATAATTCTGTTTCGGCTGTGGCGCGGGGCGAGTGCGCGGGCGGCGGTCGCACGCGGTAGACGAGGCAGGTGGCGGCGCCACAGTGCATTGAATGTATGGGAATTCGGGAAAAAAATAAAAAAACACATAATTTTAGTAAGCATATTCTTTTCATATTTATTTGTTCACTTTATGGGCTTAAGTAATAGATACAAGGGAAACAAAAAGAGGTTCTTCAATTATCTTCATCAGAAGAAGATGATTGGTCGTCATGATAATCAATAATATATTTTTTGATATCAGTATCGTATATTTTGGGTTTTCTTTTAAATTTTCTTTGAGAAGAATGGTACGGGTCTGACATAAGTAGTAAGTGGTTCATAACGTCCTTACAGTTGTTAGCTCTTGACGATTTTCTTGCATGATTAAGCCTAGTCCGGCGGAAAGTTTTATAAGCCTTCAAGAGCTTCTTCAGACAATTGTCCAATTGGTATGTGCAAACTTTTCATGACATCCATACTATGAAAAAATAGTTTGTGCAATGTACACTGTACAGGGCATATAGTTCCATCCGTAAAGATCCGAATACATTTCTCTTGTTTCACAAATTAGTATATTAAATTTATCGAAATTGATGTTAATTCCTGTTGCCATTACTCGTAAGATGATATTTAATTTTTGGATCAAATTTTGGTCGATTTTTGTTATTTCGGAACTTTTCTGTGGATCAGAAAAGAATGTCCGAGCAATGTTACCATCGTTTGATGACCCATGACCTTGCTTCGGTTGGTCAACAGTTAGTCCCATTTTCGATCTAAATTCGGCTTGTATACGCTTCTTTTCAATCTGGAAAATAGTTTTGTTTTCTTCTCCTTGAACCCTCCATTTTCTGAAGGGGGTAGGCTTTAATAGATGTGCAATAAACATTCGAATGATCTTATCCAAAGATGCAGAGTCGATAAACCGAAACGATAGTTTTCTTCATTGGGTTTTTTCTCAAAGCATTTGGCTGTGTTCATTTCACTAGGAAGTGCGCCACAGATATAGCATTTAGCGGACGAATTTGTTTCTGACAAAACATTACACACGCTCCAATCAACCATGGTAATGTGAAACTCATATGAAATAATGCAACTTTGCCCTGCATGATTTCAGTATGGTCAGAAAGACTAATAATTTTGTCTGGCATAATAGCCTCCTCCCGTCTAACAAGATCCAGACATTCTTTTTTAAATATAAATTTGACAGGCCTACAATATAATATAGATCCAGGACGATCATTTACCCAAAGAGAAGAGCTGGAATCAATATCAATTAATTTTAAAGGTACAAATGCTATAACAAATAAGTATTCGTCGATGTTTTCGGTATTTTCAAATCTGAGCTTGTACGCACTATGGTTACCACTGCCATCGAATCCCCATTTACAAATTAATTTAGCTTTTGTGTCTTTACTTATTATGACAGATTTGTAAATGCTTCTAAAAGTTTTTCCCACAATATCCTGAAATTCGACTTCCGCTGATTATTCAGTAGCTTCGCATTTTGGAAGAATACCTGCCTTAGTTTGCCGTAGTGCATAAATAATTGGGAAGCAGTCCTTGTGCAGAAAGTTCACGGTTTTCCTTAATATTTCATATTTTCGCTCCGTTAGATCAAGGTCGAGGTATAATGCAAGGGCTTCTCCCGGTGTCAAAAACTGTTTTTGTTTCTCTGAATTTAAACTACTGGATGAATTCAGTATTGACAGATCTGTTGCATATCTTAGCTCTTCAAGCGATCTTGTCCTTACCAAATCATCAACTCTCTGTTTTTTAGTTTTTTTGCAACACATTACAAATTCTTTTTTCGGCCTTCCACGCTTATTTGTTACATCTTGGCTTCTCGATGCACTAATCACACTTCTTATGCTGTCGGGGAAAGAGTGGAAACTGTCAAGCCAGTCTTTGTTTCTCCTCAAAAATCGATCGCGATTTCTATGGCAATTTTGCCACCGTTTATTAATTTCTGAGCAAATTGTTGAAGCATGTTTCGTAAATATTTTTTTATCTTCAGGCTCCAAAAAGTCTGGTTTATTTAATTTTATCTTAATTAACTGCAAAACACCGAGCACTCGGGCAGTTGATTTGGAACTCCATACGTTAAAAAGCTCCCTGTTTGAATACATTCTGAAAAAAAATCTTCGTAAAAAACACCTGTGGCACGAAAAAGTACAAGTTGTCGCAGAAAAAACTTACTTTGTGTAAAAGATACGACCGAGTTCTTTATTTAAAAAAAAATTGTTTCCTATATAGCACCACACAAAATAAATAGCTTAACACAGTCAGCACTTACAGTGTAAAATGATCTCTCCTAAAACCTAAAAACTGGCATGTAACAAAAAAAATGCAATAAGAATAACTGTATTTTCCTTGCAGAAGCTGAGCAGAGCAAAAAAAAGGTTTTGTTTTTAACTCATTAGCGCAACGCTATTTCAACCGCCACAAATCTTACTCTCACTAACTCTTTAATTGTGCGGGTTCTCTAAGGCTCTCTAACAACACAAGAGTGGACTTTATCATAAATAAGCTGTTGGTTTACTTATTCAGACTTGTTAACATAAATTTGGAATACTTGTAACAAAATTTTGGAAAACTTTTTTTTTAAATTTTTTCCACTTGTCGCCGCACTGCGTCGGTGGTAGTGCGGAGCGGGGGGAGGACATCACTGAGTGGGTCTACCCGAACGGGCACACACGTGAGGGCACACGCCGCCGTTGTCGGACGCATGCAAATTACAGAGAAATCCTGCAAATATTTTATTAATTTGTCGTGTAAATTTAATTGTTTATTTAATCAGCCCTATCATGAATTCCATCGTAATCGGAAATTTTTACGAATCCCGAAAAACTGTATCATGAAATCCGTTCGTATAGTGGAAAATCTCATACAATTTTGCATTACGAACGATTATTTAATTATTTACTCGGTTCGTCACCTAAACCAACCTATAACAATCACACTTAGTATGGCCTCATCTCATCTCGGCACAATTCAAACATAAGTACAAAAAAGTACAGCTTAGGTTTTTTCATACTTCTATCCAAAAAAACTATCTAATGCGGACGACGAATAATAAATACATAAAAATATAATAGGAATTCATAAAAGTTCCTATGAAAACAAAATAAAAATATCTCCCAGGGGGGTCATGACCTCTAGTCCCTGTTGGCGTCTTATAAATCTATTTATTATATGGAAAAAGTGTTATTGATTCTAACAAAATTGTTCCTTTAGCAAAATCTTTGTGTCTTTCGACTTCAAATAAGCTTTATCGTTTTTCTATTCGTATCCGGTGCTCCAATTACAGAACCATTTAGTTTTTGTTGTTAAAAAAGTTTAAAATTACTTTCGAAAGTAATTCCTATTTCGTTGGAGTTATATCAACGTACCTACCTCCTGAAATGTATATGCTCCCAAAACAATTCTCAGAAATATGAAAACAATTTTGCAAAATAAAATCAATAGTTACATAGTTAGTTTTAATGACTTTTTATTCAAAGATAAATGCAGAAATACAATATTTTTTTTTTTTTTTGCTAAAGTCTTTAGGTTTGGCTATAAGCCGTCTACCTGACCGACATTTTTGTATATTCAATTAGTAAAAATAAGATTTATATTTAATTTATCGGAAATAGAAACAATCTTTTTTCTTTCTAAAAATCAGCATCTCTAATTCGCCTTCTATAATCTAGTGCAAGCGTCCTTTCTCCAAAGTACGATATAGAAATTGCATTTAAAACTGGGCACACAGCAATAAAATGGTAAACATCCTCCCTCTCCTCACGGTTGCATCGATCGCACAATATAGGCAGCTCAGGACGGTGTGGCATGTAGTTAAGATTTATAAGTTCACCTCTTACCATAATTATAGTTCGTATCATATCAGTATTATTCCTATCCAAAAAGTATGTGTTTCCTTGTAAATTATATTTAACGCTGCTGTAGTGAAGCCTGTGTAATGAAGACTGAGCTTCATTAACGTATCTGTTGTATAGGTACGGGCCAGATTTTTTCATAATGCTCTGGAATTTTCTCCTCAGAGTAATTGCTCCTTCAGTAACATAAAAATTGAGGTCGCATCCGTAACAATTTGCAAGTTCTTGCCACTCCTTGACGCAGTTTGCGTTGTTTGCTAGCAGATGCTTCATTACAATTTTTGGTAAGCGCCTTTCTTCCATTTCCATAACTTTTACTATATAGTCAAAGTGCAGCTTTAGCGTTACCAAAATAAGGGGTGAATATCCTGTTTCTATATGGATCATATAATTTGGCGTATTAATGGGAAGTCTAAATTAGGGATGTTGCGAATATTCGCATCCGCATCCGCAATTGCGGATTATTTGCAATAATTCAAACATCCGCATCCGTATCCGCATGAACTGATGCGGAGTTTGTTGCGGATGCGGATGTTTTTAAACGCTTTTTTTTCAAATTTGTAGTTGCAATCGAAAAATAGCAACAGCACGGCATACTATATCATGATCAACAACAACGACCCTTTCACCCTTAGTAAAACTGTTAAATTCAAAAATCTCGGTCACAAGTAGGCGACGACAAAAGCAAAAACAAGTGATATGCAATGGTCAGGTCACAGATTGGAGGATATAAAAGTTCTTGCTAGCTAAGTGGCCAGAGGACACAGTTTATTTTTATATATTTAGTGAAAAAGTACCTAATACAGATACAGAACATAAATGCCGCCACCAACAAAAAGCATCATCTGGATTTATTTTAATTTAAACAAAAATGATCCTGACAAGACCGAGTGTAAAATATGTCGTAAAACATATTCACGAAAAGGACGCACGACTTCTTCATTGAAAAACCACCTGAAGTCAAAGCACCAAGAGGAGTTTGGTTTATTTGAGGGTGCGAATAATGAAAATCTTTAAAAAAAAGAATGATATTTTTTTATAAACATTAAATTCTGAAATAGCTTGTTAATATACGATCCACTAAGAAACAGATTGCAGTCTGAGAAGGCTGCAATCTTGCTTTTTATTAATTATAACTCACCCATTTTTAAATTTAATTATTAAACGCAAAGATAATCAATAGAATTTTCCTTTATTTATGGACTTAAAATTATTGTTTTTATTTAATAAATTCTAAAATCCGCATCCGCATTCGCATCCGCGGATGTGAGTCTCAAAAAATCCGCATCCGCATTCGCAACCGCGGATGTCAAAATTTTTACATCCGCAACAACCCTGGTCTAAATATACGCTTTATAGCGTAACGTTGAAACTTTTCGACTTGATCAAAGTTGGCATATCCCCAAACTTGCGCGGCATACAAAAGTATAGACTGGGCAGTTGATTGTATGATTTTTTACTTTGAGCTGTGGGATACATATTTGTTTTAAATGCATGTACTCCAAACTGAATTTATTGCGCGTTTTGCTTTCGATAATTTGTTTTTAGATGTTTTTCCATATTTAAATTAGATGTTATTAAAACACCGAGATACTTGTACTCTCTAAAAACTTCGATAGGGTCCCCTTGGTAAGTCCAGGTTTCGTTTCGAGAATCACCCTCCACCGTTTCTAAACACCAGAATTTTGGTTTAATCTAAATTTTTTCCCAGTTCTGTTTTGGTTTTTGCAAGTTTGCCTCCTGACAACCCTGAACTTGAAGGCTGTCCCGAACCTGACCGTGACAGTTCTTCCGGTTGCACATTGTTTACGTTGCCATTCATTAATTCAATTATTACATTTTTCACACCTATTGATAATTTCCCTAATGTTTGTTGCAAAACTTGTGTTCCGTCTAGATTTCCACATTTTAAACCTTCTGACGTATCCCATGTGAATATTTTATCCTGAACATGCAGCCTATCGTCCCTCAAGACAATCTTTTTCTCCGGATTTTCCATTCGCAGTGGTTTCATCAGCGCATACAATTTTGACCTTCTTTGGCGCACGTTATATGGAAGGTCTTTACTTATTGTGATACCTGTAGACTTAAGTTTGCCAGAGTTACGCAGTATACTAGAAGCTACTTCACGGGTCTTCATTTGTTCAATTATTGTTGATTTTCCTAGGTTTTGACTTTGTATTTTGAAGGCACTTTCAACTTCGCTGTTTGTGTTAAGTTTAAGTAGACTCGAGCAAACAGATTTAGCTTTTTCTGTCATGTCAACATTGTTCTCCACAGGTAGACGTACGATGAGATTTTTTCTGTGTTTTTTTGCATGAGCTTATCAATTTGGGATTCTAATTGTTTGTTTCTGTCTTCAAGTTGCGAAACTTTAACTGATATTTCTGCATGTTTTGTTTTCAATGCTGTTATTTCTGTGAAAAGATGCTGGAATGGAAGTAGTTTTTGGTGGGAAGTTCCCTGACAAGCTCGGCGTTATTTTCACGGAGGATTTCTTTTAGTAAATCCCTATTAAAAACAATATTGTCATTTCCCATGTTGTGGTAATAGCTCGATCCTCGTTTTTCTGTTACTATTTTTTCTGGAGAAGTGTCTGACAGTCCTCTCTTGTTCATTTGTTGAGATTAGAGTTTAGGCTTTGATGCAGTTGTTTTATTTTGCGAATTTAGTGTCTTATTCTCTAAAACTTACTCAGAATTTTAACGTTTTCGTTGAGCAGAGGTTTTAAACATTCAATTTCAGTGTAAAAAGAAATGTAAAGACTGAACTAATTTCACTTTCTTTTAATTTTTCTGAGAACTCTTATTTTCACAATTTACTTGACAGCTCAACAAAAATCAATATTTGTCCCCAAAGTGCCAGCACAAAACCTCAAGACAATTTAAATTATGCTAATTAATGCTTTCAATAGTCATATCTATAATGCATTAAACATAAATTATTAAGTATTAACCAACCTAACCCTGCTGTCAAAATCAGTTTATAACCAAAATCACATAATCCACTAACTAACACTCATGTTTATGCAGAACGCAACTATACATAAGTGCCTTACCTACAGTACGCTACATATGTATACCTAACCTACCATAGCTGATGCCTGCCTACCAACCAGCCAAGCCAACCAACAACAACAATTAATCAATGGGACTCATTTTCAATTGACAATGTAGACAAGTAACACATTATCTCCGACAATTGCAAACAAATTAGGTACAAATTGAACTCAATTGAGGCATAATGATTTCGGATTGTTTAACGGAAACCTACTTTAGAACTCCATCGCATCATCGTCACATCCGCAGAGCGGCTTGGAGGCAGCGGAGAAGCCTTACACACAAAATGTCCAACTTTTGCCAGCCTAACATACATAGATATGTACGTATAGATAAACCATTGTTTGCGTATGCTCAAACCTTCAACTTCAATTCAAAAGCGCTTGCGGAAAGTCAACCTCCGTATAGGCACATAAAGAGTACTACATTCCCAAATGGGAACTCCTTTATACTTCTGCGTTGATTTCAATTTAGGTACATCGATTGTAGATACTGTATCTGACAAAAAGCACGATTTAAATTCTCAACGATTTACTTAAACATAAAAAGTGATTTAAATTAAATTTGTTCGTATAACCTTAGCAAATTAAATTTTAGATTGTTTCAAACCTTTGCGTCGTCCCCACTGATGGAGATACCATCCTACATATGGATCTTATAACAGTGTTTAGCATGTGTGTTAGAAGTGTCCTCGTACCTCGTATAGGTATCTATATCTACAAATGTGCGTCGTTGTCCTTGTTACATATATACATAGGTATTAGGTATAGAACATCTCTTTTGGTTTCGTTCCCCCAGGGGCTTGGATGAGAATTTCTAATGAAATATGTATATTTACCCAGAACTCCTCGTCTAAAAGTCGTCTTCTTTTTCTTGAAACAGTACAAATTTGTTGCTATAACCTTGCAGTTTGCAAGCTCAGGCTTAGTTTTCCTTCCGCCCTTTTATCACCACTATCTACCGGTGTTTCCTTGATGACATTATGAACCTAATTAAATGGTATCATTTATTCTGTTTGGTGGACTGCTGGAGAAACGTTGACATTCCCACAAGAATTTCAAAAAAGTAAAGCATCCATCTATCTATCTATCCACCTGTAGATGTAGATAGGTATAAGGTTTTCGTTTTCCTAAAGGCGTCATTATCCTTTCGTTTTGTCGAGTCTCTGACTTGCTACCGTATGTACGGTATGATGCGGTGTGGTTCGGTGTTTTATATGCTTCACCTGACGAATAGGTTCATGTACATGTACTTATATATATATATCATTCTTGGCAGCCTGGAGCTATTATTTTGAAGGTTTAGGATGGTGGGGGTGGGGTGAAGGAAGGCTTTTGTATGTTGTTTATATGTGATGCAAAATGCAATATGGAAAGAAAAATACTTTCAAATTCTTTTTGCTACTTCACATCACAGCAGTGACTCTGCCTTCAGAATCATGTCAAAACACTGAGAGGCGTATGACAGCGAAAAAAGGTAGAAAAATATTTGAAGAATTCACAAAAAAGACCATCTCTGCCCCCGAGTTTACAACACTCGAATGTCCATGTCATGCATATAGGTTAACAAAAATATATTTACATTTTATACATATAAAAATAACGTTTGACATAAAATGTAACTTAAATATAAAGTGAACAAAGTATTTTTATATATTTAAAAACACTTCCCCATAATGTTTTATAAATAACAGTTCAAGGCCGTTTTCGTTCAGCCAAAGTTGAACATAACTTTAGGATTTTTACTTTCAACTCATGATATTGTTTTTATTCACTCAATGTTGACGTTTACAACTTGCGATTTCCAATTTAATAGTTAGTCAACTTTAGATTTTGAAAACTCCTGAAACAATTGAAGTTGAATAGAATATTTGGGTATAGACATAAAAATTATGATTTATTTTTGATGTTGATGTTACTAGAATTTTGTTTACACTGTTCCGAAGCAAAGATTCCATCTTCGGAACGAATGCTCTTTTAAATGAACATAATTTTGGGAGTCGAAAAATGCGTGGTTTCCAAAATGTTTACCTTCAGTCGAAAGTTCAATAGGCTGCATTACGGTTAAAACAAACCAACAAGTTTCAAAATTTATAAAGAACACGGAAACAAAAATACCCCCATTGACTGGGGAGCAATTTAAGGCGAAATCCAATTTTGACAGTTTTGTAAAGAACTTAAAGATAACACAAAACGCATTGCACAAAAATAAAATAGTAACGAAACCACCTTTTGCCAAAAAGATACTCCTTACTCGTATAGCCTCAAAAAGGGCTATGCAAATTAACTGATATTAAAGAAAAACATATTCGATATTAAAACTTTACCCAATTTAAGCTTCCAGTTTCCAAAACTTAAATATCCAAGTACTTACAAAATGGCAGCATAATTGCTAAAAAGCCGAAAGGGAGCTATTTATTTTAAAGTATTAACCTGTATTGTATTGTTATATGTAAAATGCATACGTAAATAAGTGACTTTTTAATTTTTTTTTTATTTAAATATCGGTGTTGCAGATTCGACACATTTTTTGTAGATTCTCTACAACTTTTTTAAAAATGAGTATTTAATCTTTGTTTTTATTTCATTTGAAGTTTTAATAATCGTACTAAGGAAGTTGATAATTTTAATCTTAAAATCTAATCACAGCACATCCCTTCAGGTAAGAGGTCAGAAACCTACTATGGAAACAAAACAATTAAGCGGCCCATATACACCAAATTTGTGTTCGCACTTGTGTCGGTGTGCAGAAATGTGTGCTGTGTGTGGGCTGGAGCAGACACAGATTTTCGGTGTAATTTTATATTATAAATTGCGACTTGATACAAAATTGGTATGAATTCCTCAAAAAATCAACTAACAATTTCTTAATAAATCAAAAGAAAAACTGAAAAACAATATTTTGCGAACAAAAAATGATTTGCCTCCAAGATAGTTGTAAGTATGCATCAAGGAATAAAGTTTTTAACGCCTTGTAAAATCTTAAGCGAACTCGAAGTGAGTTATTTTTTACAAAAAAAAACAAATGCATACAAAATACTACTAAAAGTTGGTTAAAATTGATCTTCGACTCGAATATCTGAGCAACAATGAAGGATGTAGCCATTGTTAAAATTTTTAGAAAAATCCAACAGTGAGTTTTTTTTGAAGAATAACAATAAAACAAAATACACAAAATTGGTAAGAACCGATTTTCAACTCGAATATTTCCAGAATAAATGATGGTAGGTTTTGACTTTAAAATTATTTCATTCTATACAAAATATTGTTGTTAACATAAGATAATTTTTGTTAGACAAATTCAATGGGTATATTTTTTGTAAGAAATAAAAATTTTCAAGAAATGCTACTAAAATCGGTAACTTTGGTTTTCGATTAAAAATCTAGGGACCAAGAAAAGATATTGATATTAAACATTTTTATCATATGCAAAATATTTTTGTTAACTTTGAGTTGATTGTTAAGAAAAATCCTTATATCTTAAATATGTCAATATACGAGTATTCAATTCAATTCAATTAAAAAATAGATTTATTTACATAAAATAATTGTACATTTTAACATTTTAATCCTATCTATCATGAGGACATGGCTAAAAGCCGCCTGCCAAGAACTATCAATTTTTGAGTACATTTACATCATGAGTTTTATTCTAATTATTTCTTTTTTCTTTTAAATTTAATATTAATACTATTTAAGAGTGTTAGCATAAGTTTCAATTTGCTAATATAGATTAAGTTTTTTGTTTTTTTTTTTTTAACTTCCCATAGGAAGTTATTGTAATGGGTCCGATTTGACAAATTGAAAATTTTGACATTTCTCGACGTTTCAAGGTCCCTAGAGTCGAAATAAAACATTTTTAGAAAGATGTCTGTGCGTGCGTGTGTACGTACGTCCGTACGTCTGTACGTCCGTACGTCCGTACGTTCGCGACGTTTTTTTCGTCGTCCATAGCTCAAGAACCAGAAGAGATATCGACTTCAAATAAATTTTGTTATACAGATAATAAGGCAGAAAGATGCAGAAAGGGCTCTCAAGAAAATTGCGTGTGTGGTTTTTTTACCATAGCAGTTTAAAAAAAGGTGAAAATTTTGGTTAACCCTAAATATCTCATGAACCAATGACGCTAGAGACTTGAATTAAATTTTATATTATATATTGTAACGTGATACAAAACAATTATATTTTTGGAAAAAAATTCAATTGACGGTTTTTTTTATAAATCAAAAAAACTGAAAAAAAATTTGTCACTTCGAAAATTTTACGACTAAAATATGATTTCATTTCCAAAACAATTTTGTGCAATGAAGAATAATGTTTTTGACATCTGATAAAATTTTGAGAAAAATCGAATTGACAGTTTTTTTTACAAAAAATAATAACCTAAAAAAAAATAAAAAAAAAGTTGGTAAAAATTGAGTTTTGACTCAAATATCTTTTCAAGACTTTGAGATATTGGCTTTAAACTACTTTTATCTTTCAAAAAATGTTGTTTTCAACATTCAGTAAAATTTTGAAAAAAATAGAATTGACAGTTTTTTACAAAAAATTAAAAATCGAAAAAAAAATTTAACAAAAGTTGGTAAAAATTGATTTTCGACTTAAATATCTTTTAAAAAATTTGAGATCATGGCTTCTAACTAATTTTAACTTATAAGAAATATTGTTTTCAACATTAGGAAAAATTTTGAGAAAAATCGAATTGACAGTTTTTTTACAAAAAATAAAAACCTAAACAAAAAATTAATAAATGTTGGTAAAAATTGATTTTCGGCTCAAATAGCTTTTCAAAAATTAAAAATATTGGCTTCAAAGTTATTTTATTTCACAGAAAATATTGTTTTTTATATTCAATAATTTTTTTATAAAAATCCAACAGTCCGTTTTTTCATAAAAAAAATAAAATCTACAAAAAATAGAACGCAAATTTGGCAAGAATTGATACATTTAGACAAACTTTTAAGCAAGACAAATCGATAGACGGGATGGGAAGTTATCAGTGTGGGTCGCATCCCAGCCTCTTTTTTTTGTTTTGTTTTTTATGTTTAAATCGATTCATCTGAGTTCAAAAGTCTTCATCAATTATCATTTTTCGGTAACTTAGTGAAGTCTTACAAAATTTGTCGATAGCTTCCCAGTCGGGACCGAGCATTTTTCACTTCTTCGGATGTCAAGCTTGGTTTCCCAAAGCAGCTCCTTCTGATGTCTTTAAATGCTGGGCATACTCCTATGAAATGAACGAAATCCTCACGCTGTACCGTGTTGCATATTGAACAAAAGAGTCCTCTTGTTCTAAAGATATATGAAATTTTGTGGGTGCTATGACAGTCCTTGAAATAGTTATGGGAGCCCAAGTTAAGTTCCAAGGTCCTGTAAATTTCTCTGTGAGTGGAGGCATCTGCTTCTTCTCTCCATTTTATTCGCATTTTGTCATCTATGTGCTCAATAAATATGTAAAGGGTTTCCTTCCATTGGGTTCTTGAGTCCCATTTCTGTTGAAGGGGATAGTTGTATCTCTCTGCTAGGTCCAGAATATCCTTATACCATAAGGTGTTATTGGTGACTGCAAGCAAAGTTAATAAGTTTCCGTGGTAGTCTATATCTGTATCCATATTAATTGCTTTAAGTATCTATATAGTTGATATTGAGTTTTAGGGTTTGAATAAATAAAGCGGACATTCCTGTTTCAATCATCAACATATAATTCGGTGAAAATCCGGGTAGTTGAAATGTTCTACGAAGGTAATATCTTAACAGTTTTTCAACCGTATCAAAGTATAAGTGGCCCCATGCCTGGGCACCATAAAACAAAATGGATTTCACTACTGCTTCAAAAACTTGGTATTTTGCACTGTGCGCAATAATACTTTGGAAACAATTTCTCCATGTTGAATTAATTGAACACTTAGCTTGGGATAGTTTTTCAGTTAAATGAGTTTCCATATTCATATTTGAGGTGAAAATCATTCCTAGGTACTTGTATTGCTAAACTACTTCGATTGATTCTCTCGCAAATACCCATTTCTCTGCTCTGGACATTCTACCTCCACCACTTTTGAATATCATAATTTTTGATTTGCTTAGGTTAAGCTCAAGGTCCCAAAGATTACAGTATTCCGCAACTCGATTAATCATCATTTGCATAGATTCGGGTGATTTAGCCAAAATGACAATGTCGTCAACGTACAAAAGAGCATTCCTGCGAAAGTGATTCCACCTGAGAGGTGACCAATGATGTCTTCGATGTAAAGGGCGAAAATTGATGGACTTTTGTTGCATCCTTGTCTGACTCCACCTTCATGTTGTAAACCACTCTGACAAATCGCTTCCGCACCATACAGCTGATTTAGTTTCATCGTAAGGTAAGTTAAAAAACGTAATACAAAACTTAGGCAATTTTTTAATTTTTTTTTTAACTTTTGTCTTGACTCACTTTATGAAGAGTTTTTTTGCAAAAAAAAACATCAAAATCTTTTATGTTTAGTAATATTATTCAAAAAAATAAATTATTGTAACCTAGTTATTTTATTAAACTAGGTCATTCATAATTCCAAAAATTCCATGGAAAATTTGTAACAAATGATTTTCCAGTTTAAACTTGAATACACAAAGCTAAAGACTAGTGACTATTTTGTAAATCCTTTGAGTACTTTTTGGCTCAAGCCTTACGATTGATTTCCTCTTAAAAACACAATCATAACTCAATTAAATTTTTAAAATGAAAACCTTTTATAAAAGTAATGTACAATTTTAATGTTAATGACATAATAAAACTTTCATTCTGTTGTTACCCACAAGCTCATTCAGATGCGAACAATGGCTACACACTCTCACTTCCATCCTTTGAACGAGCATCGTTTATTTAACCACGACAAGAAGATAAATGCATCTTGTGGCACAAATCCCAACGCTGACACAAAATACTTCTTCGTATTTATTTAAATTGTCTTTTGTGGTCGAAGGGCTTAAATTACTGATTCCCAAGACCACTGGTATATAGTGAGTGGGATAAAGAAAAGGATATTGTTCGGATTAGAATGTCCACCTACCTTCTAACCAACCAACCTACTTTCTACAACACAAAAATCCCAGATAAAGATACCTAACATCGGCGAAGCCGACTTCAATGACCACCATCGAGACAATAAAACTGACCTAGCCATACCTCGAGAAGGCCTTCTAGGCTCCGGCAAGTCATTAAGGGAATATGCCCTCTCACAAATAGTACATTTCACAATAATTAACTGACATATTTACAGCATTGAATCGGAATTAAAAGTGTCAAAGAGCAGTAGTAAGAATGTCAACTATGTAGTTTTCTGCAAGAATTGTAGGTTAGGTATGTGTGTATGAAATTAATTACAGCCGACAACATGTGAATTGCTCAACAAAAACGTAAGTATACATGTCTAGAAGGAGTTTTCTATTCTGGCTGAAGCTGATATATAAAGACAAGTAGATGTAAGTTGAAAAAGGATAAATTAAGGCCAGGCTGTTTGTGTGTATCACTCTTTAAGGGCTCCACAAAGATGACACATTTCCCGTCCTTCAAAGTCAGTTAATGTGGATGTTGACGAAGAAAAGAAAATCTTTCTTTTTCTTTTATTTTCTTCTTAAAAAAAACCTCGAAGGGATTATTACTTTTTTTTTCTTTTTCTAAATTTATTTAAGATTTTGTGCTTCTTCCTCGTGAAAATAGAATGGAAGGAGTATATAGACTTTAACATTAGTGTGTCCTTATTCGCTTTTGTGTGTATATGTGAATACACAATTCATACAAATATCTTTAGCTATAGTTCCCAACTGAAAACCAATTTTTGAATCTATTGTTAGCCGCTGGCGTTGGCAAATGTTTCACAGCATAAACCACTCCAGTCACCTATTTACTCAATGCAAAAGGATTTTGCAAATTTTATTACCAACATTTCCACAACAATGAACGTATATACATAGATCCCAAAAGTCTTTTTGACCAAATCCCTGGATACCCGTAATGGCTCTGCCGTTCATGCTGATTTTTATTTTTTGTTTGTTAAGGAAGAAAAGGAGGATAGATCTCATGAGGTATGAAGTGTATGTGATGATTCGTTGCTTCGGTACCGTAGCGGAAGCAGTATTTTAGTGAAAAGAAGTTTTTTTTTACGAATAAATCTTAAACATTTATGCTAATATTTGTGTTAAGAATTTATACTTTTTTCAACTTTTTGGTAGTAAATATTTGTGTATGGGGAGATGTAAATTTTAATAGTCAGCTAAAAACATTGCAAGAAGAAGCAGATGCTTTTGACTTTTATTTATGGTTAAAAGAATTAACTTCTAAACCAATCTTTAAACTCCAACACCAAAACCAAGCTATTCCAGATGTTCATGTCAGAACATTTGATCTTGATAACTGTAAGGAACGGCTGTGAATCGCAGAGAATGAATGGATGGTCAGTCATCTTGGATCAGGTATCGAGAAATACTTCAAGATTCGGAAGCCATATACATAAGTTAGCCAAAAACAAAATGTTTTTAAGGTTTTAAGCAGAATCGTGTTAGGCGTTTTTTTTTTTTATTTTCCTTAAGACTTAAAATAACAGTAACAGTATTGGTCGAAAATTGCAATTTTCTCTAAAAATTGTTTTCTTAATTTGGCTTCTTTCAATATAAGAAATACAGGGTTATTCAAGTAAAGCAGTTTCAAAAGTAAACGTCAATAAAACTATTATAACATATTTTATTAACTTCCCATAGGAAGTTATTGTTAACGGTCCGAATTGTCGAACTTAAAATGTTGACATTTCGCGACGTTTCAAGGTCCCTAGAGTCGAAATAAAAGATTTTTAGAGAGATGTCTGTGCGTGCGTGTGTACTACGTCCGTACGTTTGGGAAGTTTTTTTCAACGTTCATAGCTCAAGAACCAGTAGAGATATCGACTTCAAATAAATTTTGTTATACCTACAGATAATAATGCAGAAACATGGAAAAAGGACTCTCAAAAAAATTGAGAGGGTGTTTTTTTGCCATATCAATTTAAAAATAAAGGTTAACCCCAAATATCTCACGAATCAATAACGCTAGAGACTTGAATTAAATTTTATATTATAAATTGTAACGTGATACCAAACAAATATATTTTTGGAAAAAATTCCAATTAACGGTTTTTTTTATAAATCAAGAAACTGAAAAAACAAATATTTATTACCTCGAAAATTTTACGAACAAAAAATGATTTTATCTCCAAATTAATTTTGCAACGAAGACTAACTTTCTTAAAATCTGATAAAATTTTGAGAAAAATCGAATTGACAGTTTTTTTTTATAAAAAATAAAAGCATAACACAAAAACATTATTCAAGCTTTGTAAAACTTGATTTCGACTCAAATATCTTTTCAAAAATTTGAAATTTTGGCTTCAAATTAGTTTTATCATATAAAAAATATTTCATCAAATGCAAAATATTGTTGGTAATTTTTAAATCTTTTAGAATAATTCAACTGACAACTTTTTTCACAAAACACGACAATCTACAAAACTTTTAAGCAAGACAAATCGACAGACGGGATAGGAAGTTATCAGTGTGGGTCGCATCCCACACTTTTTTTTAATAAGCGCACACTCAAGGGGATATTACTACCCTTTATTATGTAAAGACACAGTGTGAGCACTAGGAAAGGGAGAGAGGGGTTGAAAGGAGGTGTTGGTGTACATTTGTTTTGAATTCCTGAATATTGCAATGGCTGGGAAAAACAGAGTGTGGTAAGGCATTCCACATTCGCGTAGTACTGCTAAAGAACGAATCTCTGTATGTTGAAAAGTACTAAGCGCTAAAAATAATAAGTGGCCACCTTGCCAATCTGCATACATGATCTGTCATTTTATTATATATTCATTTTGTGAATTCATCAGAATTAATTCACATTCTTGTCATTCCGAAATAAAACGTGGTGCAATCCAGTTGGATTCTTCTTTCTTTTTTCTTTTTTGACTCTTTACAAAGTGTTTCAACATTTGGCATCCCTTGCGGGGAACTTTAATCCTCCGCGTTCATAAATTATTTTGTAAAGAATTTTGGTTTCATAATAATGGCGCTGGCCAAAGAAGAATCTCTCGCAAAAATAATTTTTAACTTCTCAGCTAACACACAGAAGGCAGGGAAGGCGAAACAGACTAAAGGATACCTCGTGGGCAGAAGGAAATTGCTAGAAGAGTACTGGACCAAATTCAATGAGGATCACGACTGGATTCAACAGAAACCAACGAGAAAGATCTACAAAGGCTTCTCTCGGATGAGCGTTTTGCCGAAATTGAATCTGCGTACTGTGAGGCCCTTGGAGACCTCAATGAGATAATAGACGAGCTGTCTACAACTACACATGAGCCGATGTCTCATTCAACTCCGGATCGTCTTGTAGTGAACGGAGGCATCAGCACAGTTAAGTCGACGCTACAACCACTGCAACTACCAACTTTCGATGGATCGTTTGAAGAGTGGCTGAACTTTAAGGATATGTTCACCAGCTGTGTCATCAATGACAAAATGCTGTCTGATATACAACGCTTACACTACCTTAACTGTAGTCTCCGTGGTAGTGCTACAAGTGTCCCCAAAAACATTCGGGTTAGCGAGGATAACTTTCAGACTGCATGGGACATCTTAAAAGGCCGCTACGACAACAAGCGAAAATTGATTGAGCAGTACCTTCGTGATATTATTAATCTGCCAACCATGGCCAACGAATCACATGTCGTCTTACGTCAGATACTTGATGGAATCACTGAAGCTGTTCGTGCTCTACATCATCTAGGACGGCCAACAAACCAGTGGGACGACTGGCTGATTCTACATGTGACTCAAAAACTTGACCCTGTCACAATTAAAGATTGGGAAACGTCACTTGACAGTCCAAACGCCATCCCCACCTGCCTGCAGCTAGAAAAGTTTTGGGAAAATAGACTACAAGGCCTGGATGCTATGGCTGCATGCTCTAGACCAAAACAAAATGAGCCTAACCAACAAAAGGCAATTAAGGCACAGAGCTAGTTCGAAGTCATCAAGCAAATGTCAATCGATGCTCTAAGTGTTCTGGTAAGCATGTTCTAATGTTTTGTTCTGATTTCAGAAAAGAAATACCTGCACAGAGAATGACATTCGTGACGAAAGCAAAATTGTGCAAAAATTGCATTAAGGCTGATCATGGACAACAACAATGTCCGTCAGACTATACCTGCTTAGTATGTCACCAAAAACATCACACGATGCTGCACAATAGCATCCAGTCTCAATAACCCCACGTCAACATCAACACAAATCATCTGCGAACGAACCCCACTTGTAATCCACCTCACCCTGCAAATTCAAGGTGTGAAAATTCCGATGACGAACCATTGGTAAAACTAAAACCGGTTTTACTGGCTACAGCTCAAGTTGGAGTGCGATCTGCCACTGGGCACAAACTTAAACTCCGAGCTCTTTTGGACATCGGATCGCAGGCTAAGTTTATTAGTGAGTATGCGGTGCAACAACTTCACCTTCGGCGAACCCGGCTATTTATGCCGGTGACTGGGGTAGGAGGCACAAGTATTGGAAAGTCAACAGGTCTGGTTGACATCTTTGTGAGCTCTCTCAGAGACCCAGACTTTAACATTAACTGCAGAGCATTAATTTTGCCACGGTTGGGTCCTCTTATGCCCACTCTTCGTCTTGACACTAAACAGTTTGGTGAATTTATGGATTTGGAGCTGGCCGATCCAGACTTTTGCGAACCTGGATCTATAGACGTTATTTTAGGAGCTGATGTTTATGGCTCTCTCCTATATGGTGAAATTTTGCAATCGTCTGCTGGTGCACCTATTGCACAACACACCCATCTAGAATGGATAATCTTCGGGCGCTTACCCGAGCCTACAACTAGAACGCTCTCAACAAACTTTTGTGCATTTTCACAGTCTGAGCTAGCAGATTTGGTTCAGTCTATGTGGAAATTTAATGAGAAAGAAGACGTGGCATCTTCTTCTAAGATGACACAAGATGAGCTCTACTGCGAAGTCTTCTTTAAGCAAACGGTACAACGGACCTGTTCTGGACGCTATGTCATCAAGTACCCGTTTAAGAATTCCATCGACCAAACAACCTTGATAGATTCGAAAGAAGATGCCTACAAGCTTTTTCATCATCTCAATCGCCTAGAGAAGGACCCAAAAATGAAGACGATGTATGATGAATTTATGTCCGAATATCTAGAACTCGGGCATATGGAACTTGTTCATGGCGTCTCATCCCAATCGACTTGCTACATTCCCCACCATGGTGTATACAAGGAGTCGAGTTCGACAACGAAATTGAGAATTGTCTTCAACGCATCCAGGAAGTATAAATCAGGTAAAACACTTAATGATTGTGTTCATGTAGGCCCCAAACTGCAAAGTGAATCGGCGGCGATTATCCTGAAATGGCGTACTCATCGAATTGGATTTATGGCAGATATTGAGAAATGGTATAGACAAATACTGGTACAAAGAGACGATGCAGATATGCAGAGAATCATATGGAAAGATGAAGAAATACGGCCAGCTGTCTACAGATTGCTTACTGTCACTTATGGTTTAAACTGCTCTCCGTATGTCACCATCAAAGTTCTCCATACTCTGGCTAACGATGAAGAGGCTGATTTCCCTCAAGCTGCTAAGGTACTTCGTGAGTCATTTTATATGGATGACTGTCTCCACGGTGCCGACTCTGTTGAGGCAGCTCAACAATTACAGCTGGAACTGCAGAACTTACTACAACGGGGAGGTTTCCTGCTCCGAAAATGGAACTGAAATTCTACCGAGTTTCTACAAGGAATAAGAGTGTACGATTAGTTGACTGAACAGTGTTGCGATCTTAATTTGGATCGTGAAACCAAGGCGCTTGGGATCTGTTGGTTTTGTCAAACTGATTGTATTGGTTACAAAGTGAACGTCACAAAACTCTCAACACCAATCACCAAACGCCAACAGCTATCCGATGTGGCCAAAATCTGTGATCCAACTTGTCTACTGGCTCCAGTCGTGATTACGGGCAAAATTATGTCACAACAACTTTGGCTTTCTGGTATATCTTGGGATGATCCACTTCCAGAACCTCATCAAAAGAACTGGATCTAATTTCGAGAAGAGCTCCCATTGATAGAGAACATCAAGGTTTCAAGGTGGATATTCTCGTCTGTAAATGCCTCAAGTTACCAACTACATGTTTTTTCCGATGCATCTACTTCTGCTTATGCTGCTGTCTCTTACCTGCGAGTAAAAACATCTGATGGTGAATATAGAGTGTCACTTCTTATGGCAAAAACTAAAGTGGCACCTTTGAAGAAAATTTCCGTTCCGTGCTTGGAACTCAATGGTGCACTTCTTGCTTCAAAAGTTGCGTCCAAAGTTCTCGACACCTTACAGTTGCCATCCATCACCACCTATTGCTGGTCAGACTCGAAGACAACTCTGAGCTCGATTCGATCAAACCCAGGAAAACATAAACAGTATGTGGCGAACCGAATCACCAAAATCCAAGAGCTGTATGTGCCTACTAAAAGCAATCCAGCTGACATAGCCTCTCGTGGCGTCTACCCTTCTCAGCTACATAGTCTTGACTTATGGTGGTCTGGTCCAACATGGCTACAAATAGATGAAGGAGAATGGCCTGAACAAAAATTTGTCGTCAGTGATGTACAGGAGGTGACAACACTTTTTGCTAGTCATAGCCCGTCCAAGTTAACAGAGGATAAGATGGCACTGGGTCTTCTCTACAAATACTCTCACATCAACACTTTAATTCGTGTAACATGCTAGTGCTATCGTTATATTGCCATCAATCTAAAACAACCACATGCTACCTCATCCTTGTGCACAGCTTCTGAGCGACGAGTTGCCTTACAGTTTTGGATAAAGTATGTTTAAAGAATACATTTTACTAATGAAATTTCTTGTCTCCTACAGGGTAAACCTGTCAGCTCAAAGAGCAAGCTAATGAAACTTAATCCAATGATTGACGATACTGGCATCGTGCGATTGAATGGCAGATTAAAAAATGCCCTATTGACTATGTCTGAGCGGTTTTCTCTCATTTTGCCTAAGGAAAGTAAACTTAGGTCTTTGCTTATTGATCAAGCACATAACTCCACTATGCATGGTGGCAAGCAAACGACAATTAACTTTCTTCGAAGGCGCTATTGGATCATCGACTGTCGTTCCTCAGTACAGAAGTTCATTCGCCGATCGATGCTTGATATGCTGTCGTCATAAGCCGCAACCTACAACACAAATTTTGGGAATTCTTCCCACACCTCGGTGCATAGCCGCTGCTCCATTTAAGCATTCCGGACTAGACTATGCCGGACCCTATGCGATTCGTACAACAAAAGGCCGAGGTTATCGAAGTTACAAGGGATGGGTCGCTCTTTTTGTCTGTCTGAACACTAGAGCTATTCATCTAGAACTCGTTAGTGACATGACAACCGAGACATTCCTTGCGGCCTTACGACGATTCTTTTCTCAACGAGGGTACAGCTCTAGCATCTATAGCGTCTTTGCAACGACGTTTGCAAGTGCAAATACAGTTCTGAAACAATACTTTGCGGCTTATCAAAAACAGTTGGAAGCAGGTGCACGATCCGTGTATTGCCATGGTGTATCTTGGCACTTTATTCCACCAGGCTCCCCAAACTTTGGAGGCATATGGGAGGCTGGAGTCAAGAGCATGAAACACCATCTTAAGCGGACAATCGGGGAAGCAAAGTTAACCTTCGAGGAGTTTTACACAGTCATCAAGAAAATTGAAACTGTTCTGAACTCAAGGCCGATTTCAGCCCTCTCAGATGATCCTGGAGATTTTGCTGCCTTGACCCCTGGGCACTTTTTGGTGGGCGGTCCCATCACTGCCACTCCGGAACCGGATTTAATCGACATCAAGACAGGTAGACTCTCACGCTGGAAACAACTCCAACAAATGCAGCAGGATTTCTGGAAAAAGTGGAACTGTGAATATTTGTATGATCTCCAAGTAAGAAGCAAGTGGCAAAAATCGAAGGCCATCATTAAAGTGAGTGATCTGGTCCTAGTGAAAGATGAACGCGCACCGCCGCCGCCGACCCAATGGCTATTGGGCCGTGTTTTGGAAGTTCATACTGTAGAGGACGATCTAGTGCGGGTTGCAACCATCACAGTCATCAATATTAAAACGAGCTATTTAAAAGCTGGTCGTGCTTCCTGTCGACAACGACTGCAGATGAACACGGTGGGCGGCCAGATGTTTCGCCGCAATAACTGGACGAGGTGGGCGGAATGTTGAAAAGTACTCAGCGCTAAAAATAATAAGTGGCCACCTTGTCAATCTGCATACATGATCTGTCATTTTATTATATATACATATTCATTTTGTGAATTCATCAGAATGAATTGACATACTTGTCATTCCGAAATAAAACGTGGTGCAATCCAGTTGGATTCTTCTTTCTTTTTTCTTTTTTGACTCTTTACAAAGTATTTCAACACTGTATTTGACAGTACGACCGAAGTTGGGCTATACTGATTAGCATTCCTAGAAGCGCGAGTATTACGGTTGAACTGTTTAAGTGGAGGAATGCAGCTGGCTATTTCTCTTGAGCATAAACTGTTAAAATAACGGTAAAAAAGGGTGAGACAAGAAACTTTACGGCGATGTTCAAGCGACGTAAGTGATCCTATGATGATATTATCACCAATTAATTTAAATGCTTTACGTTCAATGCTGTCCAAGAGGCTTAAGTAAGTTGCAGGAACACCAGCCCAGAGATGAGAGTTATACCCGAGCTTTTGGACGTATATAAGTTTTGTAGATAACAGCCGGCCCGGAAAGTCTTCGAATCCACACCCACAGGACAGCGCAGTAGAGGAAGACCGCGAATCAGGCGGCGCGCACAAGTGGAAAGTGACCTCACCCAACTTGGAGCGCGAAACTGGAGACATCCAGCTAGGGACCGAGCTTGGGTGAGGCCCTAGTTCACACAGGACTGTAGCGCCACCTTAAGTAAGTAAGATAACAGCCAGATCAGAGGGGGAGAAAAACTTCTTGTTTAGAATAAACTTAGAAAACCCAAACATCTTGTGGAATTTTTGGCGATATCGGGTATGTGATCGTTCCACAAGAACTGGTTTGGTGATACACATACCAAGGCAAAGGGCGTATATCTCGCTTTGACGAAACGAGACAGCATTGGGTTTTCGAAGCATTAAATTCCACGCGGTTTTTTAATCCCCATTGAAAAATGCTGTTTAGGTCGGAATTTAATGAGCTTATCATATTTTGTCGTTGCAGTTCCACATCCGAAAAAGAGGGATGTGAGTCTGAAAACGAATATGAAAAGCTAAGAGTACTATGGTCAGCGAAACAATGTATTGGATTAGAAGTTGTAGACAGGAGATCATTAATAAAAATGAGAAAGAGTGTTGGAGATAGAACAGAGCCCTGGGACACACCAGCATTTATTTTGTGGTTTTCAGTTGACCCATGAGATCACCAGTGGACCTATTGCTACGAAAGCCGTACTGTCGGTTGGTCATTAAGAAGCTTTCAATCTTCGAGATATTTTTTTGAGCTGATAATTTATCAGTGCTTCCATGACCTTGGAAAGAAGGGACGTAAGTACAATCGGTCGGTAATTAGAGGGTGGGAAATATTCGCCTTTTTTGGGAATAGACTGGACAAATGTTGTTTTCCATCCGCTCTGAACGAGACCTGAGGAGTAGGACAGATGAAACAGCTTACGCAGTGCTTTTGCTAGCGTTGAAGAACACCATTTCAAAACAATAGCGGGGATACCATCCTGACCAGCGGATTTATGTATGTTGAGATTTTTTAGGACTCTCGCCACAGTACGAGTGCGAAAAAAGATTGGCCCCATAGAATCATTAACGCGCTCAATGACAGGCGGAGTCATAACACTCACTATCAGCGTTGAATTAGCGGCGAACTACCTAGCAAAAAGCTTAGCTTTCTCAAGAGAGCTAACAAATGGAGTATCTTTAATAACGAGCGTGGAAACCTAGGAAATGGAAGAATTTCTCATGTTTTTTTTGTTTTTTTTTTTTTTGAATGACCAAAAATTTGTATTGCCTTTGGGACATTGCAGTATTTTTTGCCGTAATTTTTGGTCATGTAAGAATTTGGTCCGTCAAATATGGGCGTTGCAGGCCTTATTCTGGTTTTCCTCAGTTGGATTGGCTTTAAAACAACGGAAACTTACCCCCTTAACCCTAATAACCTCTTTACAGCTCGAATAAAACCATGCGTTTTCCTTAGGTCTGATGCTTTTAACCCTATTCGGGATAAAACTTCATCAACATCACTATCGAGGAAGCATAATGACCAGTTAATGATCCTGAAGTAATTATTGAGACCGTCCCAGTTGGCTTTCTCGTATTGCCAAACGGTTCTCTTAGGAGCTCTTTCTTTAACTGGAGAGTTTTGACACGAGTAATTTGCTGATATAACACAATGGTCAGATGCGCCTAGTAGAGATAGAACACTAATAGTGTACTTACTAGGGTCAGAGGTAAGAAACAAGTCAAGAGTGTTTTCTGCTCGACCTATACCACGTCCGATATTCGAGTGGGCTCGTTGACTGATTATTTCATTTTAGCCAAATCATTTAGAAAAAGATTCAGTCATCCGGTCTCCAAAGATAGTATGGAAACAACGAAGATAACAAATTTGACTTTCTTCTGAATGTAGTTATTACTTCTTTAGATGTCAGTTTGCAAATGTGCTGAAAAGCCTGGAATTCGTGCCAATTCAAGAAAATCTCAATATTTCACTGTTCTGAGGCGCAGCCGTTTAATTTATTTAATTTCTTTACTATATAGTAATGAATGCCTAATATGTTCCCAGATGAACTTTAGTACTAAATACTATTTATTCATAATAATTTGATAATTGAAACTAAAAATTATATTCACTCGCCGAATGAATCCAATCATTATAAAAGTTACATATACATATATTATTGTTAAATTTAATTTCATTTGAATTATTCAATTTAGTGAAGCGTGTAAATTTCAAAACAGAAATAAAAACTAATCAAAATTCAAAATAATGTTGTTATTTTCTATTCCATGGTTAAAATAATTAAATTCATAGGCACCTACCTACCATAAACATATTTTAACTAAGCTCATTTCTATTTAACAAGAGTGATTAGTTATTGAATGGAAACATCCTGAATCGATTCAGTGCTTTTCTACTTTTAATCTAATTCGAACACAAGTGCGAGTTACATTCCATTACGTGAACGTATATGAAAATTATAGGATTTCGTAAAGTTCTTTTGAAACATCGTTAAATGACAATCGATTTCTATTAGGCAAATAATTACTATGCACGTTTTACTATTATACAAAATTATGTGATGTACATTGCCCATGTCATGCAACAATCCAAATTTAAACCACATCATTTAATGTAGGCAATGAAAACCCAATATTTGCATTACGTTAACTTCCAATTTTTCAACACAATACCTATTTAGTGCAAATGCCAAACATTTTTGTCTTTCAATAATGAGAGGGTTTATAAATTATAGGTATTGGGTTTTCTAGTACTCTTGATTTTTAATATTTTTGTTTGTTCACATTTCAAAAGTTTAAAAATAACGCAATATGATAAGCACGAAGCTTTTGCTTGATTGAATTTGCATAATATTTTAATTGATTCAATTTTAATATTAAGCAGTTGCTTATTTATTCAATAAAATAAATATTTTTTTATTAACGTATTAATTTAAAAAAAATATATTTAACATTTTATAAATCTACTTCAGCAATGCAAGGTGTTTTTAAATTTAATTGAAATAGAACAATTTTAATTTCTTTTTACTTTTTTAAAGTTATGAATATTTTTAAGGTTTGTAGGAAGTTGGTTCATAATTGATATTATTGTATAGTTAAGTTAATTTTGTCGTTTCCATTACCTAAATCATCGGAATTTAAAGTAGACCTTGCGCTCGTATTTTAGTGTTTATAAATAAATTAGGTGGCCCAACAGTCCGTTGAGAACTGGGGCCTTGTGACTTACAACTCTCAACCATTCCTGTGTGCGAGTAGGTACTGTTGTCAGGGATAGGGGGCCTACAGTTTTAAGCCGAATCCGAACGGCTTATTTAAGAAAGCACTTTTCATGACAAGAATTACTCTTGAAGAATTTGTCAATTAATCGCAAGGCAGGGATTGAACCCAAGACCTCTGAAATGACAGTCGAACGCACTAACCATCATGCGACGGGTACTTTTAGTGTTTACGTTAGGTAAAAAAGGTTGTTGGAACCTTAAATTGTCGTAGTATTCAAGATCTGATGTTATCCTTAAAAGACTTAGATAATTTTTGTAAAGACTTAAATGGCTGTAGTTGGACTGCGAGCAAGTAAATTGTTCTTAATCACTTTTATCACTTCTGTAAACCTTTTTTTGAACATCTCTTTCAAAATGAATTAAAGAAAACATACCACTCCTCATCCTCAGCCCAACGTTATTCATATGCTCGTGTCACTAAAAGTGTTCATCTACTGTTACTCCAAGGTTTAATAACATCACTTTTTCTTGAAGTCAGACATTAGGATTTTTGAAGAAAATGCTATCCTTTTGTTTGGTGGGTGCACGAATATGTATAATCTTCGTTTTGGTTGCGTTGATGACTAAAACAAAATAAAGACACCATCGAGCGACTCCATTAAACTTCTGTTGGATCATAGAAATCGCGGTTTCAAGACCCATGTGTCTGCAAAAGCTATGCTTTTCTTAAGAACCGTAGAAATGCATCCGTAAAATGTATAAAAAGAACCGGACCCGATTTTCACCCTTGGGGTACACCATTTGTGGAGTTTCTTCCCTCACTCTATGAACTTCAAAATTGGACGTTAAATCTTCTGCCCATGAGTTTGATCTCCATCCATTTCAAAAGTGTTAACCTAATACCGATTCTGTAAAGGACATCCAAACATTTTTCGTGACTGGGCATGTCAAATGCTTTGCTGAAGTCAACGAACATGACCAATACGTTATGATTTTTATTGAGACTCATTTTAACAGTATTACAGAATTCACCATTAAGTCTTCTCGTAGGTACTTTTATATTTTTGAAAACCATATGGATTGCGCAGCAAGCAGTATTTTTTGATAAATTTTTTCAGTCGTCTAACAACAATTTCTTTTAGGCATTTTTCAATAGTGGCCAAGATTCAAATTGGCCTATAGTTGTGGATTTTACTTTTTCTTCCTCCTAATAGATGGGACGAAGAACTGATGTCTTCAAAATTTTGGAAAAGCACCCTTGTGTAAAACTTCTGTTCAAAATTTGTTGAATCAATGGTGTTAGTAGGTTAGCACCTAGGCTTTTGTAGGGATCAGATTTCGAAGTATTACGAGTATATTAATTTCAATTTCAACAGCTTCTTTTATAAATATAGATGGAGAAAGTTTTTGCCAAGGTTCTATCGATATTTTTACACTGCATATGTGCGCAGTTTCATTGGCTGTGTTGAAAAATTGGTACAGTGCAACCCACTCTACTAAGTTTGGCTAATGCTGGCTAATCAATACCTACATGTAAACCATTGCTAACGCAAGACGCTATAAAGAAGGCAAAAATCATGCCACGTGGATAGGCGTATTCTCAAAGACTTTTGCAAAAACTGTTTGAATGAGGAAGAGGAGGAAACAGTTCTTCACCTGCTCTGTACATGTCCTGCTCAAGCTCAAAAACGGAAGATTTATCTAGAAAAATTCTTCTATAACGATCTAAACGATCTCAATCATATCAACATAATCAGTCTTTCACGTTCAGAAAGCCTTAACATTCATGTGGTATCACAATGGGCCATTAAACTAGCCTAAGTTTATCTACTCCATAACGGACAGCCACCTTAATCTAACCTAACCATTTTCTTTTAATTCAGAAATGAATTTATTTTTATTTTGCGACAGTGACATATAAATTACATAAATGTTTTTACTTCCCCATCTTTCTACAATTTTTTTAAGGGGCCCAAGCCCACACAAGGACCACTATTTCTTGCTAGTTTCTTGAATTGCACTTGTAATTCAAAAATTTTAAAAACAGCAGTTATTTCTTAAAAGAGGTCCTAGAAAAAAACTAAGGTCCTAGAAAAATATATAAAAAGATATTATCAAACATTTTTTAAGGACTGTAACTTTTTAAGTGGATGTTTAAATTCAAGTCATAACATATAATGTTCCAAGTATTATGGGAATACATTCACACCGTCTGGGGGAGATGGTGCATATTATCCCAGAAAAATTACAAACTTGATTATTAAGTTGGAGCACGTTTTCTAAATTTTCACTTCCACGTCAAAGAAGTTACTGTTTTCATAATCATTTTGGAAGACAGATAGTCCATCGGTTTGGTCGGAGCACGAGTCCAAAAGTAGTTTAAGACCCCAGGGTGATTGATTTTTGGATACAAATTCTACATAAATCTTCTATTTAGTACCATTCTACAGTAACACTGACTTATTCCAGACTCAAAGAACTCTACAATGGTCTCCTGAGACTTTTGCAATCACCATTTGAAAAAAACTTTACCTAGTTCTTGGATATCGCTCCTCAACTGGTTTTTGAAAAGGCTTCAATTTTTCTGTAGAATAGAGTTAACTCAAATACCTAGGCTAATAGTTACAGAGAATTAACTTAGTTTCTGGGCTGGGTTTACCATCACTGGTAATCCTGAGTCTGCATTAGACAGTATCACTATACAATTATTTAGGCTCTGGAAAAATATCTATAGTAAGAAATTAAATTACATGCTTCATCTTAAAGTTATTCAACCAGAGCATAAAGCCTTCCTGCTATCTTAGCTCAAGTCAAGGTCGTCAAAAATCGCTTGAAGTAATCTAATGGTGTTTTGCAGACCAAAGAAGTGGAGCATTATCGAGCTACAAATCGGGATTTAGTATTTGATTCGTGGTTCAGACATTTAACCCGTCAATCTAAATAAATATATTAGGTGGCGCAACCGTCCGTAGAGAACTAGGGCCAGTTGACTTATAATTCTCAACCATTTCTATGAGCGAGGGTTACTTAAAACAATTTTTGTACTTAGTTTCAAAATGTCGACCTCTACAAAAACAAAAAAAAGTTTCTAACAACATAAAATGTTGTCACATTTATACAAACCAACAAAGCTTCCTATTTAACGGTGATATGGATAATTTATTTTCATTCTATGTAGGTTTTATTATTCCGACTGATGGAAGTAGGTTTCAGCCAACCAAACCTATCCACTTTTAACATTGCACGGAGCTTTCGTCAATAAACGAATATCTAATGATGATCAATCAATTATTCAAGCAAAATATTTTAGTCCTGATGGTTCCTAGAAAAATTTAAATATGTGCCAACGGAGCTCTACGCACGACGCAAATGTGTATACAGGTAAATCCAAGTTGAATCAGATTATGCTGCTTGGCTGATTTGGTGAAGCGAACTGAATTATTAATGTTGGGGCTTGTGGAATTTTTTCTTTAATATGGTAGCGGTAGTTTTGTTCTTTTATACGAACTTAGAAGCAGAAACAAGCCATTTTGAATGAACGGTGGTGTTTACGGACACGAGTAGCTGGTTTCGCACCACTGCTAACCTATGCCATGCTTCATAGGCAGAAATTTCAATAATTGGAAACTTGCTTGTGATGTTCTACCTAATGGTTCAATATTTGCGGTGAGCTGTTTTTTCAAAGTTTTTCTGTGGAAAATTAGCAGTGTTTTAGAATTCAAGTTTAAAAATAGACACTATTAAAATTCTATAGGAAATTCATGTGAAAAATGTTGCTTCTAAATAAACAACCTGTTTAGCATTGATAACTCGCATAAATCATGTGCCAACATTTTGGAACAAATTTTGGTTTGAAGAATAAAACACTTAATCGAATCGAAAGCTTGAAATCACCCGATTTTTATTCCTCCTCAGGAGCTGCCATTCTTAAAATATTGCAGAAGTATATTTCTTACAGCTGATTACACGATTTATTTTTTCGGTAGGTTTGCATTCATTCTTTTTTCGAAAAATGAATAAGCGAGAGGGATGTTTAGATGTGGGGTAACGAAATAACTAAAGGATATGAATAATAATTGTTTCCGTTACATTCTGACGTTTATGCTTTGATAACCGAGAGCCGATTGTCGTACATGGATATCAGATATCTGGCCTCAAGTTGTCACTGTAAAATTGTGAATTTTCTAAATAGTTCGAATGATTTCAAAGGCTGGTTTTCAGCTGTTTATTTGCAATATTTAGTAAATATACAGGGTATCCCGTAAAGGATGATCTAAACTGAATATGGTGGTAAGCCAGAACATGACCTTCCAGAATTTGGTAACTTTTTTAACCCCGAGTAAATGTAAAAGCTGTGTTAAGCAAAACTAAAAACAAAAAGGCACCTGGTGAAGATGGAATTCCTTAAAAAAATTTAAAAAATGCAACCCCTATGTTTCTTAACCATTTAAAAATTATTTTTAATAAAATCTTTATGAATGCCGACATACCTTCATCGTTCAAAAAATCCGTCATTTTTCCTATACACAAAAAAGGCTCACTAGACTCTCCTGAAAATTACAGAGGAATTTCATTCATGAATGTAATTGCAAAAATATTTTGCAGTATACTAATTGTAAGGCTCGAAAAATGGATCAAACAGAACAATATTTTATCTGATCTTTACGCTGGTTTCAGACAAAACTTTTCAACGATTGATCACATTTTCACACTATCATCTATAGCCAAAGCGTTTCAATCACGTAACAAAAAGGTCTTTGCATTTTTCGTTGACTTTAAAGCTGCTTTTGACCTAATCAATACAATTGATGATAATCGGTTATCTGGATACTGTAACAGATGGGGACTATCTATCAACACAACAAAATCCAAATAATGGAAGAAGCTGGAAATAAAATGGTACGCAACTGGAGGTAACAAAAGAGATCAGATATCTAGACTTGAAATTGAATCCAACATTAAAATTAAAAATTCATTTATCGGAGAAAGGCCAAAGCTCACAAAGTTTGATAAATTTAACATGAAAAAATATCTTCTCCAACAAACAAATTATAATTAATGTATCTACAAAATACAAAATATATAATTCAGTAGTAAAATTTACTCTCTTATACTGCTCAGGTTTGGGGATCAGAAGAATATGAAGAAATCGAAAAATGTTATAGGAATTTTATAAAGAAACTTTTCAACCTACCTCTAAATAGTTATGCCATATTGTTACGGTAAATTTTACCGCAACAAAAACCAGCCTTTGGCTGTTTTCTTTTCCCTAGTTGTGGCTGCAAAATATCGGCAAAGTTGAGGGCAACCATGGTCTCATCAGCCACAGGTGTACCTAGCCTTTATTTTGCAAAAGCAACAAAAAGCAGGTGATCGAGTTCCAGAACGAATTCTTTCGACAAGGTCGAAAATGCCGGCGGATGAGCCGAAGAAGTTTGAGGTCAGGCGGACCCTTACTTAAACAACAACAACAACATAGCTATTGTGTTTTAAAATTTCTAATTCTTAACGTAGATTCTCTTAACTATTAATGTACAAAATGGGTTTTTAACGCCGCGTTTTAAAGTAGCTTAATTTAACATTTGGTACGAAATTCACACCTCGAACCTCACGCGTAATTAATAGTAATAGGAAAATGCCTAGTTGAGACTTCTTCTCGATTTTTGTTTTTCTTTGAACTTTCTCGAAAAATAGGAATAGTTGGGAAGGGGTCTGAACTCGCCATTATGTTTCGGCAAGTTTTGGAAACTCATCCAACAACTTGTCGAAACCGTGATTGTGTGTGTGAAAGCAAAGTTTCGCTGAGAGTCAACAACGGTGGCTTTCCTGATGAGCGTAAAGCTTCCAGGAAGCCGCGATACCGTGACCGACAATCACGAAAACGGATGCTTGTGTTGGATGAATGTGTGTGTGACTGGAATGGTCGAGGGAGGAAGAATTAGTTGGGAATTAGCTTGGAAGGCACTCTTGATAGAGCCCTACAAGCGATAAGTGATAGAGAAAAGAAAGTGTTCGAGGAATTGTTTGGAGAGAAATAAGAATCGAGGAGGATATAGAAAAAGTTCGAGGAATTTAAAAAAAAAGAAAAGGAATTGAGATTCGAGGATCGAGGTGTGAGGATCGGGAAAAAGAGGAAAATAGGAGGAAAAAAAGATAAGTTATTTTGTTTCTGTCGTTTATTTGTTCTTTTCGAGTATATATATTTTTCGAGACGCGTCCGGAATTAAGAACCCATTTTCTTTGTTTCATTTGAATTTTCTTTGGTTCTTTGTTTAACTTTAATTTTATTGTAATTTTTTTTAACTTTTATTTTGAAAACATTTTGGGTTTTAGTCCAGGGATCTTCAATCCCACGGTTTCCCAAATAAATAAATATTACTTTTAAAACCAAACGTGCGTTGTGTCTTTGTTTACTATCGTTTCACTTATCATAAAGAGTTTTGGAATTTTCTTTTTCGGTTTTCAAAAAAAATTCCTGGCGCCCATTTTTATTGCAACGTACCCCACTGTAGGTACTTGCAATAACTTATTTCCAAATTGTAACTATTTGATTGATTTAGAAATCAATCAACATTGTTATAATTTATAAACAAATTCTTCCAAAAGAACCCAGCCCAGCTGAGCAGCAGCGGTTACAGCTTCTTTAACGAGCTGTGTTGTTGCACTTTTTTTGAATTCTCTTTTGTGTCGTGTTCGTACTCATTTGAGTGCGAGTTAATAATTTTGTTGCGTGCGTCGTCGTCGTCGTCGCTACGCAGCCGTCGTCGATTTAGTTTGTTTTCGTTCTATTTTTGTTATTGTTGGTTTTAACAATTTAATATTAAATAATATAATTAGTGTGAAAAAGTGTAACAAATTGGCGCCCAACGTGGGGCCAAAGAAATTGGAAGAATTTTCGTGGTTATTCGTATCGTGTTTTTATTTATTGTTTAATTTTAAATATAGAACATTTCATTCGTCTTGTTTTTTTTATAGGTGATTTTTTTGGAGGTGTTTTATACAAGGTGTATAATTGGAGGTTTTGTGTTCCTGATAAGAAGAAAGAAGGAGTTGACCGTGTTTTTTGTTTGTGGGAAAAAAAATCGACCGAGGGAGAAAACGAAGTTTGTTTTGGCTATGTGAAATTTCATCGAGGGAGTTTTTAAAAGCGAAAAAAAAATAGCAAGTATTTTTGTGAATTTGTGTAGTGTAAACTTGTTTTTTTTTACTGTGTGTTGTTAGTTTAAATTGTTTCTTTTCTTTTCTTATTTATTATTTATATTCAAGTTATATTTTTTTTCTCGGTCGACATTTTGTCTTCTTAATTTGTTTGTTGTTCTCTCTCTTTTTTTTGTGTGAGAGAGAATTTTATCGCTAGCGATTTCCAATTTTCGAGTGAATTATTATTTGCATGATAGATTTTATTTCAGAGTGTTTTCTATTTTCTTTGAGTGATAGTTGATTTTAGAATTTTCAAATAGTTTGAGTGAACTTAGTTAGAGTAGGGGATTGGTGGGAGCATCCAATATTTTTTGATAACATTTAAAATTTGATAGGAAATAATTTTGTGTTTTTTTTATTTTTAATTTTTTTTAATTATTAAAAATAAATTAATTCAATAGTTCGAATTATTAGTTTGGGGTTGCCAAGTAGTTTTTTTAAAATATTTTTTTTTATAATTTTTTTTTTCTTTAAAGTTTTTTTTTGTGTTAGTAAAATGAATATTGGTAGGTTAGCGCAGGATGAACTGGCCTACGAGATGAAGGTCAGGGGATTGAAAGTAGGGACAGTTGAGGAAATGCGAAAGGCATTAAGGTCATCGAGGTTACTCGTTAAGAGGAACTCGATGGAAGTTAGTTTAGTTTATCCCTTCACTTATGAAGAGGATGTTGAGGCAATTGAAGCTAAGATTGAAGAGATTAGGGTCCTTCTTAAAGTACCTCCGAAGAATCCAAAGTCATCGGAGTACATTAAGATAGTGACAAAGATTGAGTGGTGTATAGGCAGGTTAGCTAGGACACCTTGTGAGGCCGAAGATGAAGAAGATGAAGTTAGTTCACTTCGGAACAAGGTTTTGTGTTTGTTAGGAGATCTCACTGGTGATAGTGAGAATAGCGATAGGGAAGAGGAAGTGGAGAAAACAAAGACTCCGATTAAGATTCAAACCCAACTTCAGACACAAGTTGGTCAGACCATAGGTGTTGGTTTGCGGTCTGCGTTAGGACCTACTACAGAGACGTTGGCTGAACCAAGGGTGGGTGTCAGTAGTCCTGCAGTAGGAAACATTTCTGTTAGGGTTCCGTTAGAAAGTAGGCTGGATAGGGTCGATGGGTTTTCTGAACGAGTGGTCGTTCAGCAAAAACACATTGAACGTATAGGGAAGTGGGGGGTGAAGTTTACTGGTGACTCAGGTGGAGCATCAGTAAATTCATTCCTAGAAAGAGTGGAGGAACTTCGTTTGGCTAACGATGTTCCTGAAAACCACCTTTTTAAATCCGCTTCGGAGCTTTTGGCTGGTAGGGCACTTATGTGGTTTAGGACGGTTAGGGAAGATTTAGAGGATTGGCAGGAACTCGTCAAGGAACTCAAAGCGGAGTTCCTTCCTGCGAATTACGATGATCTCTTGTTGGAGGAGATTAATCGGCGGCGTTCGCAGGGAAAGGAAGAAACTTTCGGTGCGTATCTTACCACGATGAGGACATTGTTTCGAAGATTATCGGAACCTTTGTCAGAGGGAAGGATGCTTGCGATATTAAGGAAAAATGTAGATCCATTTTATCAGGTGCAGATAGCTAGTGCCAAACCAAAGACGGTTAACGAACTTGCTATCTTAGGTAGGGAATTAGATACGCTGAAGGTGAACGTAGACAGTTTTACCCCGCCTTCTAGAGGCAAAAATTTGTTGGAACCGGAGTGCGGTTACCAACCTAGTTCGTCGGGACAACACCGAGTAGCGGCTGTTGCTCCAGTTGTTGATAATCCATTCAGGCAGTCGGTTAGGTGTTACAAATGTAACAAAGAAGGACATTTAGCTTCGAGGTGTACAGTCCAGAAACGTTGCTTCGGCTGTGGAGCGGTAGGAGTTTATCGTAGGGATTGTAGGTGTTCGGGAAATGGGGATCGGGCCCTTGTGTCAGCAGGACAAGGAGTCCGTCGGCGTTAGGGAGGTCGTCTGCTGACGATCAGCGGGTAGGAGTTCATCTGAGTTTCACGTTAGCGGCAAATGATAGGGACACTAGACCATATTTAGGAGTTAGGGTTTATGGAATCAAGTTTTTGGGGTTGCTTGATTCAGGAGCCTCCCGTACCATTGTGGGTGGTGACGGGTGGAAAATTTTGAAAGAGTTAGGGCTTAAGTTAGGAAAGAGTAGTGTTGGGTCAGTAGCGTTAGCAGATGGAGCAGGTGTAGGTGTAGCTGGATCTGTTTCTCTACCAGTAGAGGTTGAGAACAAATCCTTTTTGATAGAATGTTTGGTCATTCCGAACCTTCCACACCAGTTGATCTTGGGTGCCGATTTTTGGGCACTATCGGGCATAGTCCCGGATTTGAGATCAGGGGTGTGGAATTTTTCGAACCAAGAGAGATTGGCTTCGATGACAGACATGGTAGCGATTAGGGAAAAATCGGATTTGAACGATTTTGAAAACAGGAAATTAGAATTAGTGTTAGGAGAACTTTTTAAATCAATGACCGAAGGTTTAGGGTGCACCAACTTAGTTGAGCACAAGATTAGGACGTCTGCAGAACCGATAAAGCAACGATATTACCCTGTTTCGCCAACGATTCAGAAACATATCGATCAGGAGCTCCAGGAGATGTTGGAAGCTGGAGTGATCGAGAAGTCGAAGAGTCCTTGGGCATCGCCGATTCTTCTGGTTAAGAAGAAAGATGGCAGTTATCGGTTCTGTGTTGACTATAGGAAATTGAATGAGGTTACAGATAGGGATGCTTATCCACTACCATTTATTTCAGCAATTTTAGACAAGCTTCGAAACGCGAAGTACTTGTCTTCTTTAGACATTAAATCTGCTTATTGGCAGATTCCAATGGAAAAAGAATCGCGCAATTACACAGCCTTTACCGTGCCAGGGCGTGGCCTGTTTCAATTTTGCAGGATGCCATTCGGCTTGCACAATTCCCCGGCAACTTGGCAAAGGTTTATTGACGACGTTTTAGGTCCCGATTTAGAACCGTTCGTCTTTGTGTACTTGGATGACATTATCATCGTCACCGATTCTTTCGATAGGCACCTAGAAATTTTAAAAGAAGTTTTTAAAAGGTTAGGAGATGCAGGTTTAAAAGTAGGTAGGGAAAAGTGTAATTTTTGTAGGCCTTCTTTAAAATTTCTAGGTTACGTTGTTGATAGGAACGGACTTCATGTTGACCCGGAAAAAGTGGAAAGCATGATTAGGATTCCTGCACCGAAAAATGTGAAGGAAATTAGGAGTTTTGTAGGGACAATTTCGTGGTACCGTAGGTTTGTACCAAATTTTGCAATTTTAGTTAGGCCTCTTACCGATCTCTTAAAGAAAGGCAAGAAATTTGAGTGGACACAAGAATGTGAGGAGAGTTTTAGGAAAGCCAAAGAGTGTTTGGTTACGGCACCGATTCTGACATGTCCGGATTTTTCAAGGCCGTTTGTTGTGCAAACAGATGCGTCGGACTATGGTATCGGGGCCGTATTATCTCAGGAGTTTGAGGATGGCGAAAAAGCCATATGTTATTTAAGTCGGTCATTGAATAGGAATGAAAGGAACTATTCTACGACCGAAAAGGAATGTTTAGCGGTCCTTTGGGCGATCGAAAAGTTGCGGCCGTATCTCGAAGGTGTTCGATTTACAGTCGTAACTGATCATCACTCTTTGGTCTGGCTAAGCAACCTTAAGGACCCGCAGGGTAGATTAGCTCGTTGGGCCATTCGGCTCCAACAATTCGATTTCAAGATCATCCATAGAAAGGGCAAAGAACATGTCGTTCCTGATATGTTGTCGCGAGGAGTTCCAGAAGTAGCTGGTGTCTCTGAGGCGGATTCGGACCCTTGGGTGATTAAAATGAAATCACAGGTAGAAAAGAGCCCGTTAGAATACCCATCTTGGCGAGTTGAGAATGGGCGGCTCTATAAGCATGTTAGGTTGCACCATATAGTCGTTCATGATAATGGTGAAGAGTGGAAGTTAGTGTTAGGGAAAAATGATAGGTCGAGAATTCTTAACGAGTGCCATGATGCTCCGCTTTCAGGACACATGGGCGTTAAGAAAACTTTTGCTAGGATAGCAGAAAAATATTACTGGCCCAAAATGAGGAGTGATATTACGAGGTATGTTAGGGCTTGTAAAATTTGCCAAAGTGTGAAACCGGTGAACGAAAAACCAGCTGGTCTAATGACCGAAAGAGTAGGGAATTCCCAACCGTGGGAAATGATTTGCGTGGACTTGGTGGGTCCATTACCAAAATCGTCGCGAGGGTTCGCTTATATTTTAACGGTCGTCGACTATTTCACTAAATTCCCTTTGTTGTTCGCGTTACGGTCCGCAACGGCGAAAGCGGTATGTCGGGAATTGGAAGAAAACGTGTTTCTTCTTTTCGGGATTCCTAAGTGGATCGTCTGTGACAACGGTCCCCAGTTCCGTGGCAAGGAACTGAAAACGCTTAGCGAAGCGTACGGGTCACAACTTCGGTTTACGGCGAATTATCATCCGCAAGCGAATCCGGCGGAACGGATTAATCAAATTATTAAGACTACGCTCCGGGCGTATGTTTCGGAAAACCAGCGGAGTTGGGATTCGCAACTGGCAAAAGTGGCCTGTGCAATCCGAACTTCGCAACATGAGGTTTTAGGTGTGTCGCCATACTTCGCAAATTTCGGTAGGAACATGGTAACTAGTGGCCATGATGTAGGAATTAGGGACAGTGATAGGGACCAAGATATAACGGAAATTGATAGGCAGTTTCGGAAACTGAGAGAGGATATAGCTAGGAAGTTGGAAGCAGCGGGAAAGAAGGCTGCTAAGACTTATAATTTACGTAGGAGGGACGCGCAATATCACACGGGTGATCTCGTTTGGCGTAGGAACTTCGCGCTGTCCGATGCAGCAAATTATTTCGCGGCGAAGTTGGCGACCAAATTTGTAGGACCTTTCAAGGTCAGCAAGAGGATGTCACCTTGGACATACCTCTTGGTAGATGATCGCGGTAAGGAGCGAGGAACGTGGCATGTTAAGGATTTAAAACCTTTTGTTGATGTTTGAGTCAAGTCCCTTTTGTAGTTGTATTTTTTTGATTGTTCATTGTCATTTTTGTTTAATTGATATGCCACACTAATGATTTTTTTTTTTCTTTTTTTTCTTTTAAATGTTATGATGGTAATCCTTTGTTGTTGTTGTCTACCCCTGGCTGAGCCTTAAGAAATGGTTTGCTTTTCTAGAAAAGTAAACACATTTCTTGGGAGGTAAGGGTGGGATTTGTTACGGTAAATTTTACCGCAACAAAAACCAGCCTTTGGCTGTTTTCTTTTCCCTAGTTGTGGCTGCAAAATATCGGCAAAGTTGAGGGCAACCATGGTCTCATCAGCCACAGGTGTACCTAGCCTTTATTTTGCAAAAGCAACAAAAAGCAGGTGATCGAGTTCCAGAACGAATTCTTTCGACAAGGTCGAAAATGCCGGCGGATGAGCCGAAGAAGTTTGAGGTCAGGCGGACCCTTACTTAAACAACAACAACAACATAGCTATTGTGTTTTAAAATTTCTAATTCTTAACGTAGATTCTCTTAACTATTAATGTACAAAATGGGTTTTTAACGCCGCGTTTTAAAGTAGCTTAATTTAACATTTGGTACGAAATTCACACCTCGAACCTCACGCGTAATTAATAGTAATAGGAAAATGCCTAGTTGAGACTTCTTCTCGATTTTTGTTTTTCTTTGAACTTTCTCGAAAAATAGGAATAGTTGGGAAGGGGTCTGAACTCGCCATTATGTTTCGGCAAGTTTTGGAAACTCATCCAACAACTTGTCGAAACCGTGATTGTGTGTGTGAAAGCAAAGTTTCGCTGAGAGTCAACAACGGTGGCTTTCCTGATGAGCGTAAAGCTTCCAGGAAGCCGCGATACCGTGACCGACAATCACGAAAACGGATGCTTGTGTTGGATGAATGTGTGTGTGACTGGAATGGTCGAGGGAGGAAGAATTAGTTGGGAATTAGCTTGGAAGGCACTCTTGATAGAGCCCTACAAGCGATAAGTGATAGAGAAAAGAAAGTGTTCGAGGAATTGTTTGGAGAGAAATAAGAATCGAGGAGGATATAGAAAAAGTTCGAGGAATTTAAAAAAAAAGAAAAGGAATTGAGATTCGAGGATCGAGGTGTGAGGATCGGGAAAAAGAGGAAAATAGGAGGAAAAAAAGATAAGTTATTTTGTTTCTGTCGTTTATTTGTTCTTTTCGAGTATATATATTTTTCGAGACGCGTCCGGAATTAAGAACCCATTTTCTTTGTTTCATTTGAATTTTCTTTGGTTCTTTGTTTAACTTTAATTTTATTGTAATTTTTTTTAACTTTTATTTTGAAAACATTTTGGGTTTTAGTCCAGGGATCTTCAATCCCACGGTTTCCCAAATAAATAAATATTACTTTTAAAACCAAACGTGCGTTGTGTCTTTGTTTACTATCGTTTCACTTATCATAAAGAGTTTTGGAATTTTCTTTTTCGGTTTTCAAAAAAAATTCCTGGCGCCCATTTTTATTGCAACGTACCCCACTGTAGGTACTTGCAATAACTTATTTCCAAATTGTAACTATTTGATTGATTTAGAAATCAATCAACATTGTTATAATTTATAAACAAATTCTTCCAAAAGAACCCAGCCCAGCTGAGCAGCAGCGGTTACAGCTTCTTTAACGAGCTGTGTTGTTGCACTTTTTTTGAATTCTCTTTTGTGTCGTGTTCGTACTCATTTGAGTGCGAGTTAATAATTTTGTTGCGTGCGTCGTCGTCGTCGTCGCTACGCAGCCGTCGTCGATTTAGTTTGTTTTCGTTCTATTTTTGTTATTGTTGGTTTTAACAATTTAATATTAAATAATATAATTAGTGTGAAAAAGTGTAACAATATATTTAGAAACAGGACTTCCAAAACCTCTAACAAGCACCTTTATGTCTCAAGCTGACTACATCATCAAAGTCTGCAGCAACCATCAGAGCACAAGACTTTCGAATAAACTTCTTTTATATGAGTTGAGAAACAAGGATTTATGGTTTGCAAGATGGCAATCTGTTGGCAATGAGTGTGGAGTGAGATTGGATGAGGTTTTGAGCAATGTAAACCATGTGAAAGAACAAATGTACAGCATCATAGAGCAAAATGAGTGAGGCATTCACTGATAGAAGAAGCTCAAGTCTCATTCAGAAGAATAATCTACAGTCAGCTCAACTATAATCTTGGTTCCAGAAATTATTTCAAGGATTCATTGAGTTATGAAAAGATATCCCTAATCTTTTAAGCAACATGTGAAGTTCTCAATTTAAATGAAAGTCCTTATAATGGTGCAACTTAAAATCAAAAGAAGATTGTCTACACTTCATTGGTATTTGTCCAATATTCAAAACTTAAAGACGCTACTTTTTCGGGAAAAATACTCTTACCCTACAAGAGCCTATAAACATCCTTAATGAGCATGATTGGAAAACATTAAGTACAGTTTTGAAAGTATAGCTACATTGTTATTAATAACAATCTAAACAATATTAATTGTTATTAATAACAAAAAACATAAATTTAAATATTCTTAATTTTTCTTTTTTTGTCAACCTGACTGACGGCATACAAATTCAAAATATTGTATAAAATTATTGTAAATTATTGTAAATAAAGGAATTACTTACTTACTTACTACTTGGTACTTTTTATTCTTAAAGCTGTTAACTTATAAGTGCTGAATTGGCTTCTTATGGTCAATGTTAACATAAATTCGGAATATCGAACACAAAAACCAGCATTGTTTTATTTCTTAACTGAAGTCTAACAAAGGCACTGGAAAGTCTTCGAATCCACGGCCTTAGAACAGCGCAGTAAGGAAAGATGGCGGATCAGGTGGTGCGCACAACTGAAGAGTGATCTCACCCAACTTGGAAAATCTATATCAATTCATACCCATTTTTATCAGCATACTACTTTAAAGATTGAAGAGCAAAAATGAGTTTGATTTAAATCGATTAGTATTTAATTGACAATTCCTATCAATTTTGTTTTGCTAAAAATGAATTGCCCCGACATTTGGTTGTTTTAAAACTCTAAAAATATTAAAAATAAAAATCATATGTGTGGAAAGTGTGAGTGGAGAAACAACTAAAATTTTGGTGTTTTTCAAAATTAATTAAAACAGATGTTACTCTGAAATTTTATGAACTATCACTGGATTCATTTTGTACCGCAATGTATGGCACACTATGTTTATGAAAAAAATTTGAAAACAAATTTAAACTCGGCATTTTAACCAAAAACCTAAAACATAGAAATTAAGGTTTGAAGAATATTCGCTTCAGAAAATGTATCCATTTCTTTAAAGGCCCCATACAATTTTTTTGTTCAAAATTCGAAAAGTCTAAATTCCCCAGAAACGGCCCGATAAATTCTTATAATATTTTCTGAAACCTTTTTTTCTTCAACTTGGCTTTTTTAATTACAAAATATATGTTTTTTATTGCTTCTATAGGCTACACTCCATAAAACCGTTATTTTGTCTTTAAATTTTACTCAGGAACTAATGGATGAATTAAATATTGAAAACAAAATTGTATGTAAATATAAAAAAGATATTAGTTTGTATATGATATCTTTAATCCTTAATTTTAAGGACTTTTTTTGAAAATCGTTAGAGCGGTTATTTTAAATTAATTTTGTAGTATGTATAAAATTTTTCAGTTTTTATTCAAAATTTTTTTTTTGGTATGTAATTGCTAAGAAAATTACATATAAAATTTTATATTTGATTTTTCTGAAAAAATGTTGACCCGTTTTCGAAATAACGAATTAAAGAAAAAACTATATTTTTATAAGAATTCAAAAATGTTGACATATTCGATCATCAAATATTATTTATAGACAACATGAGAGCGCAAAAAAAATATAAATTTAAAATAAAAATAACGGTTTTATGGGGGTACCCTTCTCGAGCAAGTTGAAAAAAAAAAAACATTTTAGAAAAATTTAATAAAAATCTATCTGTTCGTTTTTGAGAAAATTGAAATTTTCAATTTTGTTTTAAAATCTCGAGTTTGAAATTTATTACGAATGCAAGACTTGCCACATATATTTCGTATAAGTCGCAAATAAAAATAAACAAGTTCGTACGTTCAAGTGTGCATTTTGTTTGTGGAGTGGTGTAATTGTGGAGGCATTATAGTTTTTGGTGCAATGTTTCCTTCTAGTTCCAGTTGTTTCATACTAGTTCTGAATATGGTTAACCAGCCATTAAAAGAGTATTATGATGACCGGTCTGAAAATAATCGTATTGAGTTAATGGATATACATAACTCACATTTGAATTATTTATTTTTTTTTATATGAAAACAAAATTTGTTTTTTACTTCGTAAAACTTTGTATTCAAACGTACCACTTTTAACTGAGGACTAGCCATAAAGCTTATACAGTTAAGTTGTATAGTTAAATATTTGTTAGTAATTTAACGACATTCAACAAAAAGTGGTTTGCTGTCAAAAACAATCAAAATTTTTGTTTTGACGCAATTTAGAAAAAAACTTTAGTAATGCTTTAAATTATTTTCATAAAATTTCTTTCTAAGAAAAAGAGCAAATATTCAGGTTCTTAAGGAAACCTTGAATAAGAGATCGTCAATTTTTTATTAAGTTTCCTTAAAATTCCTGAAACTAGCCTTTAATTTCATCTTATTTTTTTGAGGCACATATACATACATAGTGAACATTGAAGTGATTTTTACTTGCGACAGATAGGAACTACATATATGGCAAGTATTGCATTCGTAAAAAATTTCGAATAAAACATGATATTACGATTGTAGAAAAGTCGAAAAAAGTGGGTCCCCCGAATCCGTCCATCTGTCTGTCGGGGAGAATACGATAACTTTGGCGACAAAGTTTAATGACGGATTTGTATAGAACAGTTAAAAACAAGCATTTTTTACGATGCGAGGGGAGTCTATCTCCCCCCGTTTAGGCGGTAGGGGCAATTTAAAAAAATATGTACATTAAATGGAAAAAAATAATTAAAAAATAACGGTAATACTTCCAATTAAGTATTATACTTTTTTTTAAAGCCAACATTTTTGTCTATTAGCTTGTTTTTAAATCAAGTCAAAACTATGCATAGTTTTTGAAAAAAATTGTTTTAAACTAAAAATGTATGCAAAAAAAAAATAAAAAAAAAGGTTTAGTGTGGTTTTTCAAAACTTTCAAATTATCCACTGTTTTTTTTTTAGAATTCATTGCTCTTATTTGTTTTTGATCAAAAACTGAAAACTAGATGACTGTATGTCTTCTAGTTCTTGAGAAAATTAAAAATTACCAAAAAAAAATTTTTTTAATTAAATTACTTTTTCCTTGCTTAAGTATTAACGTAGTCTTATTTTGATAGTAATAATCGAATATCGATTAAGATAGGTACACCTTGGGTAAATTAATTCTTCTTAAATCCAGCTTATTTAAATGCAAACCAAACTTTGCATGCACCCCATTTTGCATCCACCGAATCTTGCCCCCTCCCCACCTTGCACGCACTCCAACTTGCACCCACCCCAAATCCTATAGTGTTCCCAAGCAGGGGGTTGCAGATCCCACTGTTGCATACACCAAAACTCGCACACACCTTACTGTTGCATACACCCAAACTCGCACCTACCATTGTTACTATCTAAATAAGACAACTCAAGCAAAAAAAAAAAAGAATTAAATTATAATAGTAGTTGTGGTTATTTTCATTTTTCTCAAAAACTAAAAGACATAAAATCATCTAGTTTTCAGTTTTTGATCAAAAACAAATAAGAGCAATAAATTCTGAAATAAAAACAATAGTAGATAATCTTGAAGTATTGTAAAATTACACTTTGAACCTTTTTTTTAACTTTTTTTAACTCAAATTTTGAGTTTAAAATTAAATTTTTCAAAAACTACGCACAGTTTTGACTTGAATTAAAAACTGGCTAATAAAACAAAATGTTGGCTTTAAAAAAATGTATAAAACTTAATTGTAAGTATCACCATTATTTTTTAATTATATTTTTCCATTTTAAATAATAATTTTTTTAAATTGCCCCTAAAAAATGCTTTTATTAAGCCCCTTTACCAAAAACCGTTATTATATCTTGGCGCCAAAGTTATCGTACTCGTGCCTGTCTGTCTGTCCTGGCTCCTACTCCCTAAACCATTGTGCCGATTGAAATTAAGGTTGTCAGTCGATTATCTTAAGGCGTTTTGTTTCCTTTCTTTAATACAAATTTTTCGGTTTAGAATCGAAAACTCTATTTTTTTTTTTCAAAAATGAACCGATAGATTTTTTTAAAACGTTCTGTATTTTTTTTCTTAATTCGGCTTTTTGCTACAAGAAAAACATATTTTGAGGGTACCGCTCATAAAACCGTTATTTTGTTTTTAAGTTTTCTCAAAAACTAATCGACCGAGTTCAATAATCTTCTCTTTTAGAGCAAGCCCTTGTCGATGATCAAATTTTGAAATTGATGATGATTTTTGATGATCGAAAATGTCCTCATTTTTTATTTTGCAGGCGCATTTTTAAATTTTAAATAGAAAATAATTTTAAACAGACTTTTTTAAAGAAAGAAGCAAGTTCTATCAACCCAGACGGGGTTATGAAAAACATAATGAACGTTTCATATACATTAATATAAATGCTTTGAATCTCTTGAGAACTGAAGTGAAAAGAGATTCTGAAACGTCTTATTTGTGACTGTCACACAAAAGTTTATTCCCAAATTATTTGTTTACCTATAAATTTGTTTTTATTTTATATTTAAAGAAATTATGTAGGTACTTAAATGCATCTATTTCCTTAAATTCAAGAACCAAACATTTTTCTCTCTACAATTTTTAGGTTTTGTTGACTCCTTTAAGATCAAAATATTTTCTAGCATCAGCTCAAACCTACGAGTAAGCAAACTGATAGCGATAGTAATAATAGACTCCCGAAAATTGAGTCCGAAAAAAATACGTAAACAAAATTCAGAAAATTCTTGATATCAGATTCTTTCTCATTTTCTGGGTTTTTGAATGTTTTTAGCCTTTCCCGCATTAATAGATAGAAATGGCAACAAAAAAGAGTATAGTCTTTTTGGAAAAAAGCTATGTTTCAAAACAATTTCTGCGTGAAAGCAACAAAAACCCTCTAATGTCTAAACTATTGTGTTTTGCTATAAAACTGTTGGAATCTTGGAATTCTTTCATATGTAGAGAGTGGACCAAATTAAATAGTTAGACTATAATGTACCTTGCTGGACAACAGCCTTCTAAAATAATTTAATAACTAAAGTTGTCACTTTAGCCCTTGAAATTTATTTAAATTTTGGTAGCCTCCTTTACAGAACATTAAAGAACATTTTTAAGCGGTGAGTAAAAACTGGTCTATATGTTAAGAGTTTGACCTCCCTAATTAAAAGTCTGGATCCTCCCTTGCATATAGCAATCCGAATCGGATTTGATAAAAATTACTGCGGATACAGATTTGGCGGGAAGGTTACGACATACCTACAAAATTTTTAGTTTATGAATAAGTCTATGACATTTCTAAAATATTAAGAAAGCATCAACCAGAAACTACTTGGAAATAAAAATTTTATTTCGATTTCTCAAAACTGGATGTTAGGTAGAGTTCTTTTTATTTTATCTTTTTAAATATAAAATTAAAATTTGCAATTATAAGTCCCATCAGATTATATCTCATAATCGAACGATTCAAGCTGAATGTCTTATATCACCTGTTCTGTTATGTATACAAACATTAAACAAGTTGATTAAAGACGCTATGTTCTGCTGTAGGTATAAAGCCCACGTGTACGTATTAATAGATACTCTTGCAATATTCTACAAAATAAAACGTCTATTCACTTGAATGCTTTTCGCATTTTCTAAGTAAATATCTACAGACTTAGTTGGACTGATTTCTCAACACGTCGTCGTCCTTTTGTTTTTCTTTTTTCTTTTTATAGATACACCAGATCCAAATATAAAAAAAACTGTAGTGATTGCCACTCCAGAAGTGACTCTTCTTTCAACAAGCATACAACCAGACAAAAAGTAATATTTTTGTATGTGTAGTTTTCTCTTTTTTTTCTTTATATGTAAGGAAAAAGATACACAAAAATCAAACTAAAGGATACAAGGAACTTATATCCGTTTAAATTCGTTCCTCTTTTCTTATACCTCCACATAAAGAGGAGACATTTTAGAAGAGAACCTGAACTGAAATGAGTTTTTCCTATGGTTATTAGATTTAGGATGCAAAACTAAGCAATTTCATTACTTACGGAAAATAACGAGACAAGAAACGGAAAGTCTTCTAACGTACCCTTACCTATACCTATAAATATAGTTTTACCTATTTTTTTTTTTTGTATAATATTCACTGATTGCAAATGCCTTGGGATATCAACTTAAGCTTAAGTCTTGTTTTTACTTTGAGATGCTTGAGAGAACTTAACCAAGCTTTTGAGATGTACATAGATAGACGATAGAGGTTTGTGATATTAAATCGAATTTGATTTAATATTTTTTTTGTTAACATTTCTGATTAATTTATACTCTTTATCGATTTCTAACCAATCATTTTCGGAAACAATGTGCCCAAAAAAAATTGACAACCCGTCAAGTTGATTATACTTTTTATTTTTCAGAGAAAGAGGACTTGCGAAAAGTTAAATCGTTTTAAAATTTCTTCACAAGATCTAATTAAATATTATCTTCAATTAATTTTTTCTTCATTATCAAGGAAATATGAGGTGTTTATTTTTAAAGTTAATCACGGGCCTATATAAATATTTTTCAAATTATATCAAAGTACTTATAATTGGTCAAATAAATTTCCAAAATACTTAAAATACCTACTGTTTAAATATTGTGTTTTGAAAAGAATCAGCAATAGTTTTAAGAGTTAGTTCAATTCGGTTAAATAAAATATGAATTCTTAAATCTTCTGATTGCATTTCTAAATAAAGCTTTGTAAAACGAGACAAAAGATATTCAATACATTCAGGATGGGGTGCGACCCACACTGATAACTTCCCCTCCCGTCTATGGATTTGACTTGTTTAAAACTTTAACAAAATATTCATAACAATATTTTGTGTGAGATAAATAATTTTTCTAAGAAATTAACTAAAAATTATCAACAATATTTTGCATATGATAAAATAGTTTGATTTCAAAATCTAATTTTGTTAACGAGATTTTTAGTCGAAACCTAAATTTTAACAGTCTTAATAGCATTTCTTGAAAATTTGTAATTCTTTTATAAACAAACCAGCGGCCCGGTACGTGCTTCGCTACGTATAAAGCATACGAGGGCGGGTCAATAAGTCCGTGACTTTTGGAATAAAACACAGATTTTTTGATGTGGAGAATAGGGTGGATTAGGGAGCAATTCATAGCCCAAATTCATGGATTTTTGCCATGGTAACTGCACATGTGTGCACCCTTGCATTGTCTTGGTGGAAAAGAACGCGGCACCCATCTTGCGGAAAGCTTTCTCATGCCCAAGTGATCATTCAAAATTGAAACCACTGAGCCATGCGAGATCCCTACGGCTTCCACAATCTCTCGCACTTTCAATCTTCGGTCAGCCAACACCATATCTTGAATTTTTTCGATTGTTTCGGGTGTAGAGACCTCAACTGGGCGTCCCGGACGTTCGGCATCTTCAGTGCTTGTACGGCCACAACGATATTCAGTAAACCACTTTTTTACCATTGAAATCGATGGTGCAGAGTCCCTTTAGCATTTATCAAGCTTAGCCTTAGCTTAGCACACAAAATTCACTTTTTTTTTCATTTTCTCCTCAAATTAGTGAGAAGTCTGATAAAAATAGCTGTCAAACACAAACTAACTGACGCAGCAAGTTTAAATTTTGACAGGAGTCAACTGACTGAAGCCTGTTGACAGGAGCAGTGTTGCTGTTTCAGTAAAGAGGTCAGGCATTTAAAAAGTCACGGACTTATTGACCCACCCTAGTAATAAAAAAAATGATTATTAAGTTCATTTATTCAAACAAAAAAATATTTTAAATTTCTAGCTATTTAAAAGTCAAAATGATATATTGTTTATATTATATTTATCAGCAAAGAGTAAAAACTAAAAAATAAAAAAGAATTGGGTACTCTTACTTTGGCGGGTCTATATGGGTTAGTCTAAAACAGTTGGATAACAAATATTTTTTGTTTTTCCATTTTGAGCATGAATAAATAAACAGTTGGGGGTACCGACTCTGGAACAGGCAACATAAATTTGGCCATGTGAAAAACATGGTTCCTCCAAATTGACACCACAAACTTGAAGTGTTTGCCCTTGGGCCTTATTTATGGACATCGCAAATGATAAACGCACAGGATATTATTTTTGAATTAAAATGGCATATCAGTTGGAATCATAGGGATACTCGCTATCAAACACACTTCTCCTTTTGATTTACCAGTTAAGATTGAAGCTGCAATCAAATTTGGCAATAACTTTTTCACTGCCAATCTGGTGCCATTACACAGTTTTGGTGGATTAATATTTCGCAATAATATAATCAAAGAACCAATTTTCAGATTCAAGCAATGCGGTGGTATACCAGGTGGTTCCGCAATGAATTTAAAAATTCAATTGGATAATTCATTGCCTCATCTTGATTCATAACACTGTCAATTGATTTATATGTCGTGACTACACCTGGCAGTTTCGCTTGAATTTGAAAATTAATGGCATTGATATGAATGTTCTTCGGTGCTAAAATGGCGCGTTCTCTTAATCAATCATGATTTCTGTAATTCTGAAGAATATTCAGAAAAACAAATTCAATCAACTCATCTATAGATTGCGCAATTGTACAAAAATTGTTCGGTAAAGTGATCAATCCGTTGATAGTGTCGATTGGTATTTTGCCATCACCAATTTCTAACAATTGTTTTGAAAACTCATGGGCAGTTGCATCATTATGTAGGTGAATACGCATATTAATGTTCAGTGTCAATTTGGTACATATTTCCAAAGAACTGATGACTTCAAACAGGCGTTTATTTCATCAGCAGGAGTTGATCGAGAAATGACAGGCAATGTTTGACGAAAGCCCCTGACAGCAATATCAGAGCACCACCAAAAAGCCGTTGATAACCGCGTAAATCTTGCATTGTTCGATTAAATGCTTCTATTGATTTTTTATTCGCCATTGTGCACTCATCCCATAAAATAATTGACATAGCAGAACTTTTGCCATAGCAGAATTTCTCGAAATATTGCAAGTTGGAGTTTCAATCACCTGTACATTCAATGGCAATTTTAATGCGGTGTGCGGTCCGACCACCTTCTAATAATGTAGCAGCAATTCCCGAAAATGCAAGTCGCTAAAATCAATAATACAACAAAAGTTTTGTCTGTACCACCAGGTGCATCCAAGAAATATAATCCACCTGCATTATTGGAAACGGCTTGCATGATTGTGTCATATAGGTACCTGTTTTTTTGTTGAATATTCAATTTGGTGCTATTACAATTTTGTGATTATCGATGGCATACGATCAAGAGCAATTTTGAACAATTGAACTAATGCGTTATGCTGATGAAAAAACCTTTGTAGCTCACCAATAATTTCTCGTCTTGTATTTGAAACTATTGCACAACGTTTATCCAATTCACGATTTTCATCACCAAAAAATAAATTTGCAAAAATTGATGATCAGCGTCGGGGTATGGCAATAACGAACCAGCTTGATGATAAATCTGGCAATGAATCTGTAACATGCATGCAATTTTAGGTAGATGTTGAATCAGAATTTGTAAGACTTTTTGATTCAGATTGATATAAACGTGGGACAATCCTGTTGAGGTATTTACCTTAAAAGTCAGCATAAAATTATCTCTTATAATTTTAGTAGCACCAAAAGAAGTCATTTGAAATGCCGAATTGTATTGATGAATATTACTCAAAAACTGCTTCGACGTTTGAGATGTCCCAAAAATAAATGAATACAATGGTTCGGGTGGAGTTTCTAATGTTGGTAATCTCACTTTACCATTAGCACAACACATTCCGGGCGTTTCACCTGGAAAATTAACCGCATCACAATGTTGACATATTGCGTCCATCATTCCAATGTATCCGTACATACTATATAATCAATCTGACTATTGTAATTGTAACGACGTATTCGTGATCGCCGTGCAAGATTAAGTACAGGTACAGGGTCAACAGATCTATTATGTGCAGTACGTTCACGCTGCGATGAATTAGCTTGTGCGCGTTCATCTGTAGTCTGAGATCGTCTATAATGCCACTTGATTTGCATCACGCGTGGCCTATGTTTGGTCGTCTTGCTCAGGCATTTTACCTTCACTCAACAACTCAACAATATTTTGGAAAATATAAACACAAAGCAATAACTGAACAATATTTTGTAAAATATAAACACAACAAAGCAATAATTATCGCTGATAAAATGAAATGACACATGATGACATTAAATTTGTTTGACAGAACTAACGTCACATTTTTTGTCTTCGATGGCTTTGCAAAAGGTTCAAATTGGCTTTTAAGTATTAGTACAATTTTTTTGTATATTGGAGTATAGAAAGATGTTGATTTTACACTTTTTCAAAATTTTTATTTAAATTTTCTCTACGTACAAACCTTCTCTGGACTTCCACGAATAATTCAAGACCAAAATTAGCAAAATTGGTAAAGGCATTGTTGAGTTATAACATTACAACGAAAAGTGGCATTGATTTTTATATATATAGATACAGATTAGATTATTCTAAGAACAATTTCTTACGTCAAAAACAAAATTAAGCACTGAATAAATTTTGGAGTCAGTGAATCCTTCATTTATTCAAGATATATCGAGAATCGAATATCAATTTTTAACAATTTTGCGTACAATTTTTTGTAGATTTAAATTTTTATAAAAAAGGGACTGTCGTATTTTTATAAAAATTGTACTCACTATCGAAAACTATATTTTCAATAAGAAGAAATTAATTAGTAGTCAAAATCTTAATTTTAAAAAAAGAGATAAGTCGAAAATCCGTTTTCACCAACTTTTAGTAATGTTTTTTTTAAGTTTTTATTTTTTGTAAAAAAAATGTCATTCCGATTTTTCTTAAATTGTATCTACGTCATTCTTCGTTACATATGTATGTACATGGAGATGAAATCATTTTTTGTTTGTAAAATATTCGAGGGGCAATTATTTTTTTGTTCAGTTTTTTTTTTATTTATAAAAAAAAACTGTTAGTTGAATTTTTGTCTAAATTTTATTAGTTTAGTTACAGGTCACATTATCTAATATATAAAATTCTCCTGTCACAGTGTTAGTTGCCATACTCCTCCGAAACAGCTTAACCAATTTCAATGAAATTTTGCACATACACTCGGTAGGTCTGAGAATAGGTTTTTATCTATTTTTTATATTCCTAAGCGCTATTGTTCAATTGCATCAACATCGTACACGGTGCAACAATAGTATTCAGTGACGCTTTGTACAATGAAGCATTGATTGCTATTGAGGATCTTTGCGTTATCATTGCCAACGTACCAATTAGTAATTTCGGTATGCATTCACCAAATCGAAATGCATCTGATTTAATAGACCACTGAATTGATTCGTGAAGTACAATACAATACTGTAGGAATGGCAGCGATTGTTGGTTGCAAAGTCCACCCAATGAATGAAGAACAAAGAACCATTTTTCAGCACATCATGCTCGCAGTTTCGGCAGGGCAAGGTGGATTTTTTTTTGATGCAGCAGGTGGAACTTGAAAAACTCCATGAAAAACATCCATGGCCACAATGCTGAAACAGTGTAAAATTATCATCTGAGATGAATTTACTATAGCACACAAACAATCGCTTAAAACGTTGAACAGGACATTGAAAAATATAAAAAACAACGACAGACTATTTGGCGGCACTCTGTTACTCCTTTCTGGTGATTTCAGACAAACACTTCCCGTTATTCCGCGTTCAACGTACGCTGATGAGATCAACGCGTGCTTAAAATCAGCGTAATGTTGAAAAAGTAGAACTGAAAGTAAATATGCGTGTTCAAATGCTTTAAGATCCATCCGCTGAAACATTCTCAAAACAACAGTTAGAAATAGGCGACAGAAAAGTTACTACAGATGAAACTGTATGCATTAAATTACCGGTCGGTTTCTGCACGATTATTGATTTACAAGATGCTCTCATTGACCAGATATTTCCCGATGTACACAGACAATATATGTACAAATCATGAGTGGCCGGCAGAAAGATCAATTTTAGCAGCAACAAATATGGATGTCAACGAATTAAATCTGAAGATACAACATTTGTTACTAGGAGACTTGGTGTCATACAAATCTATTGATACAGTTTGTGATGCTATCGAAGCTGTAAATTATCCAACTGAGTTTTTGAACTCAAACCATCCAGTTTTTTTGTATTGGCGAAAGATGGAATCACAAAAAATATTGTACACTCTGTTGCATTAAGGGATTGATATTGTTTTTTTGTAGTATAGTCATAATTAGCGATGTGTATATAATTTTAATAAATTAAAAAAAAAATTGTTGGTGATTTGTTATTTTAATATTTTGTCACCGTTTACAGTGCTCTATACCTCTCCCATTTACATATATACCACATCCTTACACTTTACAATAAGTTAGTTATTTATTTCTATCAAAATATTCTCTAGAAATTATTTATATGACAAAACAACGTTTGTCGGGTCAGCTAGTATAATATAAAATTCAATTTAAATCTCTAGCATTATTTTTATTATTTTCTCAATTCTTGAGAGTCCTTTCTGGGGTTGGGGTCGAAATACTGTATGGATCATAATACTGTATTTAAAATAATGTATCTCAAAATAATGTATTTCAAAATACAGCATGTACAAAATACTGTATGATCAAAATACTGCATCTCAAAATTCTGTACTTCAAAATTCTGTATATCAAAATGCTGTAAATAAGGCAAAAAAAAAATCTCTTTTACAATGTAAAAAAAAGTGCACTTTTTGCAAAACGATTTTTATTTATTAGCCTTATTTACAGCATTTTGAAATACAAATTTTGAAAACAGAATACTTTTTTTAAAGAAAACATCATAATAATTTTCTAATATACTTCTCTTGAACAATAACATATTATGTACCTATGATAATTCATAAGTCTTTGAAATAATAAAAACAAGAACAACATAAATGGTATATTGGTATCTTCTTATTTTCTCTTTCTGATTTTCTTCTTCTTAGTTATTTGTATCTCTCTCACATTTTTACATAAATTGTTCCTATCATAATCAACAATTGCATAGACAATTGCACCAAACTAATTGATCTGTCAAAACTTCCAGTATTATACAGTATCTATATATATAAAAATCAATGCCACTTTTCGTTGTAATGTTATAACTCAACAATGCCTTTACCGATTTGGCTAATTTTGGTCTTGAATTATTCGTGGAAGTCCAAAGAAGGTTTGTACGTAGAGAAAATTTAAAAAAAATCTTGAAAAAGTGTAGGTTAGGTTAGGTTAGGTTGGAGTGGCTGTCTAGATGTCATTGACTCACTTAGACCTCAAGGGTCCATTGTGATACCACTAATAGGGTTACTCATGGGAGAGTAATGAAAATTAAACAAACCATTTTGTGCTTTTAATAAAGTTAGAGAGACACTTTGTGTCAGTCATTGCCAGTTCACTGGTATTGTCGAAGAAGGGATTACCGAGAAAGTTATTCCTTCTAGTGGAGAGTGCTGGACATGTGCATAGCAGGTGTTGGACTGTTTCCTCCTGTATCCTCCTCGTCCATGCAGCTTCTACAGAAGTCATTTGTGTAGACTCCTAGCCTCAGAGCATGTCTTCCTATGAGGCAGTGTCCTGTTATTACTCCAATTGTAGAGCTTATATTTTGTCTGCTCAAGGATATCAAGCCTTTTGACCGATTTAAGTCTATGCTTGGCCATATTTGCTTGGTTGTTAGGCAGGTGGTGCTCTGTGACCATCTAGCATTTGTTGTTTCTAGAGCATATTGTTTGAGAAGATATTTGCATGTAGCAAGTGGTGTTCCTATGTTATGTTTTTGTCTAACATTTGGCAGAAGTGTTCCGTTTTTGGCGAGCTCATCGGCTTTGCAATTTCCCGGAATGTCTCTGTGGCCCGGCACCCAAATGAGGTGAATATTAAACTGTTCTGTCATCTCATTCAGAGATGATCGACAGTCGTGGACTAATTGAGAGTTTGTAGAGACAGACGCGAGAGATTTAAGAGCGGCTTGGCTGTCCGAGAAAATTCGTATATCTTTGCAAGATATAACGTTTTCTTTGAGCCAGGATAGTGCCTCTTTAATCGCCATTACTTCTGCCTGGAATACACTACATTGATTGGGAAGTCTATATGATAGACTTAGATTCAGTTGTTCCGAATAGATACCACTTCCAACTCCGTAATCGGTCTTTGAACCGTCTGTATAGAAGTGTATCGCATTGTCTTCCAGGGGTCTCTCTTCTTCCCAGGAGGATCTTGAAGGGATGGACATATGGAAGCTTTTACCGAATACCATTTTAGGGGTGGTATAGTCTAGGCGATCTGGGATAGATCTAAAATTATCTAGGATAGTAGTATGTCCAGTATTGTTACTGTTCCATTGAAAGGTGGCTCTAATCCTCACACATGAGTTAGCTGCCACAATTTTGGAGAAGATGTCAAGAGGTGTTAGGCTTAAAAGCACTTCCAGGGCTGCGGTTGGTGTTGAGCGAAGTGCTCCTGTGATGCACATACCTGCTGACCGCTGGACTTTGATGAACTTATTTAGATTTACCATCTTGTCCAGTGCGGTCCACCATACGACAACTCCATAAATGAGTATCGGTCTAATTACCGAAGTGTATAGCCAGTGGGTTATTTTTGGGGAGAAGCCCCATTTTGATCCTATGGCCTTTTTACAAGTAAAAAGCGCTAAAGTAGCCTTTTTTACTCTTTCATCAATATTTGCCTTCCAATTTAGTTTTTTGTCTAAAATGAGGCCTAAATATTTAGCTTGGTCGGAAAACCTTAATGGTATTCCTTTAATCTTGGGTGGGCTGAGCTGAGGAATTGTGTACCTTCTTGAAAAGAGTACTAGTTCTGTTTTATGTGGATTGACGTCCAGACCACATTGCTTAGCCCATTTTGTTAGCCTATTCAAGGCATTTTGTAGGAGTTCCGCGAGAACTTGGGAGTGTTTTCCAGATACAGATATTGCAACGTCGTCAGCATAGGCAATCACCCTGAAACTCTCTGCTTCTAATGATGTTAGAAGGTCGTTTACTACCATGTTCCATAAGAGAGGCGAAAGGACCCCTCCTTGGGGGGTACCTTGATGCACCGATCTGGTGGTAGTAAAGCTTCTCATGCTTGAAGTTATTGTCCTGCTTTTGAGCATGAGACTAATAAAATCTATGAGTGGTTTCTTTAATTGCAGCTTTTCCATTGCTGTCGTGATCGCCTGGTAACTGACGTTGTTGAAAGCTCCTTCAATATCTAGGAAAGCTACTAGGTTATATTCTTTGTATTCGAGGGAGTATTCAATACTGCGAACCAGCGAATGAAGTGCTGTTTCTACTGATTTTCCCTTAGAGTAAGCATGTTGAGCTGTGGAAATGAGACATGGTCTTAGGTTATGTCTGATGTAAATTTCAATCAATCTTTCCAAGGTTTTAAGAAGGAAGGATGATAGGCTGATTGGTCGTAGATCTTTAGGGTTAACGTGGGAGGGTTTCCCTGCTTTAGGAATAAAGACTACTTTTGCCATTCTCCAGACTTTGGGAATATATCTCAGCCTTAAACAGCTTGTCAGAATGATTTCCAATGGTGAAATGATCATGTCTGAGCATTTTTGTAGTTCGGCCGGGATGATTCCGTCTGGTCCTGGAGATTTATATGGATCAAAGCTATCTATGGCCCATTGCAGTTTTTCCCGCGTTATTAGATCAACTAAATCGCTTGTAGAAGCTTGAGACTCTGATGTTAAGTCGTTAAGTATGTTAGAGCTACCTGGAAAGTGGGTGTCTAATAGCAGATTAAGAGATTCTTCATCTGTGATAGTCCATGTGCCTGCACCTGTCTTTAAAGCACTGGGTATTGTTGGACTTTTTGAGAGAATTTTTCTGAGTCTCGAGGCTTCTGAAGTATTTTCTATTTTGCCACAGAAGTTTCTCCAAGAAGACCTCTTACTCTTCCTTAATTCTTTTTTATATTGCTTTAGAGCTTGTTTGTATAAGTCCCAGTCAGAAGGAGATCTAGTGTATTTAGATCTATTGAAGAGTTTGCGACAACTCTTTCTGAATGGTTCTAGTTTTTTACGCCACCAATGAGGTTTCTTTTTTCCCTTTAAAATGGTTACAGGGCATGAAATTCTCATTGATTCATTGAAGGCTTCAGTGAGATGATTCACAGAAAGATCTAGTTCATCTTTACTGGAGGAGCTTTTAAGAAGGTTGTAATCAAGTAATTGTGTTAGTACCTCCCTATATCGTTCCCAGTTTGTATTACGGTAATTTCGAAAACCCGTAGATATGTTTGCCACATCTCTGAGCTCAAACTGAATGTATTTGTGGTCAGAGAAGGAATTCTCTTTTGAGACATGCCAGTTTGAAATCAGATTGTGGATCGACTCAGAGGTAAGTGTAATATCAAGTACCTCTTTCCTATTCTTGGTTACAAAAGTGGGTTCATTACCAATATTACTTATGAGTAGGTTAGTGCTTAGTAAGTAATCAAATAAGGACTCACCTCTCTCATTTATGTCCGAGCTACCCCATACCGTGTGATGAGCGTTAGCGTCCGATCCAATTAGGAGACCAACTTTTTTCGACTGCGCGTCCGCAATTGCCTTCCTCAAGGTGTCACCTGGAATTGGGCTGTCGTGGCCAAGATAGGAGGATATGAGCCAGTAGGTGGCTTTATCCGTTGTTAAGACAGCGGTGGTTGTGTCCTTGTCGCTGTAATTGGGGAGTAAAAATACATTTAAGTCATTTTTTACTAACATACATGACCTTGGTTCACCTTTCTCCGATGCATGCAGTAGCTTATAACGAGGAGTCCGGAGGCCTCTGATGATGAAGTTTGAGACCCACGGCTCCTGTATCAAGACGATGTCATCCTTGTTCGCGTGCAGTCGGAGTATGAGGTTATTTGCGGCCATGATGGCGTGATGGAGATTAATCTGTACTAATCGCAGCATTGCTACTATTAGTCAGATTAACCTCCACCACTGTATTATCGGCGTTTTCATCGTCTGAGGAGGAATGAAGTAGGTCTTCCTCACTCAGAGTGATGCCTAAGGTGGCGTCTTCAGTCTCCATGTCGGAGTTACTGTCGACTGTAAGTTTTGCCTCCACGTCGGATGGCTTGTTTGGGGCTGTGGAGGTCGATGGTTCCACTTTTGGTATTTCATCGACCTCCATTATTGGTGGTAGTGAAGCGTTTCCTTCCGCTGAAGGGGCTTCTGTGGGGCGTGTTAAGCGAATCTTCGTCTTTCTTGTAGATACGGATCACGATTTCATCGAAACCATACCTAATCACGCCTTTGGTCGCGGCCAGTGGAGCCAGTGATTCCCTATTGATCAACACGAGAGCTGATCTATAGTGACCCACCGTCTCCTTCTCAACCTTTGGGACTTTCCAGTCGTGCGTAGGCAGGTTCGGATTACTTGCTTTGATCAATTTCATGATCATATCCGGGCAGTTGTGTAGAGCCGGGACCATTATGCGTGCTCTTGGCCGGCAAGGAATATCCTCCCTTGTAACAACCTCGAGCTTGGCACCCGGCCAGACTTCTGGCAAGCCATTGACAGCAGCCCTGTACAGATCGAAAGATCTCTGATCACCACAGGCGATGAGTTTGATACGATTTTGGTACCATCCTGCATCGGCTGTGTCTGGGAGAGGTCCCGGATTCTCCTCGATGACAGATAAAAATCTGAAACCGAGGTGAGCCTTGACGCTTGCCCATTGACCATGAGAGATGTTACCATCCACATGACCCCTGTCAATGACCGCTGCTATGATCTTACCTTTTAGCGCGTCGCTAAAGGAAAGATCCTTATTGAAGGCTGTTGTGCTGTTTGAATGCACCTTCTGCCTTTTTGGTTCGGGCTTGTCGCCCTCGAAAGACCTATTGCGCTTTGATGTTGAGTCGCTGCAGGTCTGTTTGGTGATATTGCTAAGAAAGCCACTAGCCCACTCGAGTTTTCGCGTTTGCTCCGGGGTTCTTTCCGCCGCCGGTATGACACCGACTGCGGCTAGAATCCTCTCAGCATTGCGTTGGTCTCGTTTGGCTAGTGACTTCCTGGACTGGCCGACCCAGAGCTATGTCCGTGTGACACAGTTGTGGGTCCACCATCAGAATTCGTCGCTGCCGATACCAATCGGGGTGTGCCCTCACCTTTTGAGACAATTCCACATGTCGCAGATTTTGTCTCTCCGGATGGGGTGTCCCTTCTTGGGGTCGCTTGCGACGTCCTAGCAGGAGCGGGGAGGGGGTGGGGTGTGGAATTACCGCCCTTGGGACAGCCGAGCATCACAGCTGTTCCACTGACGGGTACTTCCTTCAAGTATAGGTTGCGGCTAGTAGAGGGAGAAGGACTCCCGCTACTAGTGGCAACCACAGGGTTGCCAACACGTTCACACCTCTGAGTAGGCTCGACAGCCTTTCCAGTGGATGTGACCGCATTGGCAGCCATGGCGCGATTTTTGTTATTGTTCTTTAGAATTTTTCTGTTTGATGTTTTGTTTTGTTTCATTTTTGTTCCCACGAGTAGGGCGGAAAGACGGTCAGCCCCGGCAGAGCCGCTTACCGGGGTAAGGCAGAAATATGACGGAGCTTGCCACAGCATCCGAAAGAGCTCGTTAATGGCTGGTTTATCCCCCAGCCTTTCATTCTTCGGCACGGTTTTCGTACAAGTACGCTCACACCACCACTGAAATTAGGAACCTCTAAACTATGATTGAATTGGGTTTCCGAACGTTGCACTATTGAGGAGTTACAACAATTCAGCTACCCAACTCAACCTTAGCTAATCACCATCCTGCCAAAAACGCACAGGACTTCTGTAGTGATCATTGCCCGCCTGGCACCCACTTGGAGGGTTTGGATGAGGATTTTGCCACTTTTTGAAAAAGTGTAAAATCAACATCTTTCTATACTCCCATATACAAACAATTTGTACTAATACTTAAAAGCCAATTTGAACCTTTGGCAAAACAATCGAAGACAAAAAAAGTGACGTTAGTTTTGTCAAACAAATTTAATGTCATCATAATGTCATTTTATTTTATCAGCGATAATTATTGCTTTGTTGTGTTTGTATTTTCCAAAATATTGTTGAGTTGTTGAGCGAAGGTAAAATGCCACGAGCAAGACGACCAAACATAGGCCGGCGAACGCGTAATGCAAATCAAGTGGCATTATTAAGACGATCTCAGACTACAGACTACGCGCACAAGCTAACGCATCGCAGCGTGAACGTACTGCACAGAATAGATAGATCTGTTGACCCTGTACCTGTACTGAATCTTGCACGGCGATCACGAATACGTCGTGCTGTTTGTTTGGATGAAAAGCTGCGTGCTGATTTTAATTACAATAGTCAGATTGATTATACGAGTACTATGTACGGATACATTGGAATGATTGACGCAATATGTCCACATTGTGATGCGGCTAACTTTCCAGGTGAAACACCCGGCATGTGTTGTGGTAATGGTAAAGTGAGATTGCCAACATTAGAAACTCCACCCAAACCATTGTATTCATTTATTTTTGGGACATCTCAAACGTCGAAGCAGTTTTTGAGTAATATTCAACAATACAATTCGGCATTTCAATTGACTTCTTTTGGTGCTACTAAAATTATTAGAGATAATTTTATGCCGACTTTTAAGGTAAATACCTCAACAGGATTGTCCCATGTTTATATCAATCTGATTCATAAAGTCTTAAAAATTCTGATTCACCATCTACCTAAAGTTGCATACATGTTACAGATTCAGGGCCAGATTTATCATCAAGCTGGTTCGTTATTGCCATACCCCGACGCTGATCATCAATTTTTGCAAATTTATTTTATTGGTGATGAAAATCGTGAATTGGATCAACGTAGTGCAATTGTTTCAAATACAAGACGAGAAATTATTCGTGAGCTACAAAGGTTTTTCCATCAGCATAACGCATTAGTTCAATTGTCCAAAATTGCTCTTGATCGTATGCCATCTGATAATCACAAAATTGTAATAGCTCCAAATTGAATATTCAACAAAAACATGTATATGACACAATCATGCAAGCCGTTTCCAATAATGCAGGTGGATTATATTTCTTGGATGCACCTGGTGGTACAGGCAAAACTTTCGTTGTATCATTGATTTTAGCGACTATTCGATCGGAACAGAAAATCGCATTGGCACTTCCATCTTCGGGAATTGCTGCTACATTATTAGAAGGTGGTCGGACCGCACACTCTGCATTAAAATTGCCATTGAATGTACAGGTAATTGAAACTCCAACTTGCAATATTTCGAGAAATTCTGCTATGGCAAAAGTTCTGCGATTAACGTCAACTATTTTATGGGATGAGTGCACAATGGCGAATAAAAATCAATAGAAGAATTTAATCGAACAATGCAAGATTTACGCGGTAATCAACAGCTTTTTGGTGGTGCTCTGATATTGCTGTCAGGGGACTTTCGTCAATTATTGCCTGTCATTCCTCGATCAACTTCTGCCGATGAAATAAACGCCTGTTTGAAGTCATCAGTTCTTTGGAGATATGTATGAAAATTGACACTGAACATTAATATGCGTATTAACCTACATAATGATGCAACTGCCCATGAGTTTTCAAAACAATTATTAGAAATTGGTGAAATACCATTCGAGAGTACCAACGGATTGATCACTTTACCGAACAATTTTTGTACAATTGCGCAATCTATAGATGAGTTGATTGAATGTGTTTTCCGAATAATCTTCAGAATTACAGAATGATTGGTTGAGAGTACACTTCACGATTGTGGTGTCAATTTGGAGCGAAGCACGTACCGGGCCGCTAGTTATGAGATACAATATTTTGACAATACAGCATTTTGAGACACAGTATTATAAATTTACAGTATTTTGAAATACAGAATATTAACCATACAGTATCGTACAGTATCATACAGAATTTTGACCATACAGTATTTTAAAATACAGCATTTCGACCCGCTCCCTCCTTTCTGCGTTATTATCTGTATAACAAAATGTATTTGAAGTTGATATCTCCACTGGCCCACGACGAAAAAAAACCTACCCAAACGTGCGGATGTATACACGTACGTACTTACGCACGCCTAGACATCTCGCTAAATTTATTTATATTAGGGACCTTGAAACGTCGAGAAATGTCAAATTTTTTAGTTCAACAAATCGGAACGATTAAAATAATTTCCTATGTGAACACATTGAAAGACATTGTTTGAAATAACATCTTTCCTGAAGGAAAAGCAAATAAGACAGAAATTCAGATTTACAAAAATTTCCAAATATAAAATACAAATATGAAAGGTAGGCATATACTTTAGTGGGCGGAAGTTACACATGGGTAGTTTTTTCAGTTTATTGTGAAAGAATTCGCAGAAATAATCTTCATACACGAAAAAGAACGGTTTCACTTTTCAAAAAAAAAAACAAGACCTATAGACTGGTTGACAATAATTTGATTTTGGAAAACAAATCACTTTTTTGATTTCCGGTTTTCATTGTTTAAAGTGGAATCCAACTCTTAAATCATTCTATCACGTCAGGTTTTTTTAGATATTTCTTTGAAAATTTGAAAAAAAAACAAACATCTAGGGCGTTTTTTTTCGACATGTAATTTTCGAGATGAAATAAAACACATATTTCTGAAAATGTTGGCGAATAATTTAGCTTGATTATAAAGATAAGGGTCTGCCATTATATTTTTAAAATTTTATCTGACACTTGGCTATCACAGTTGGCTTGAATAAATGCAAGCTGAGATTCCCAATTTCCGCTCACTCTTTGTGCCAGTCGTCTCTATAAGCACCGTTGCAAATTCCCACACAAAAAGTCCAGTGGTGCTAATGCTAATGTTGCTGTCAAAAACACCTACTCTGAAAAAAATATTGCCAGATCGAAAATCACACGACTTAAAAACACCCTTTGCATATAGGACTCATTCTGAAATTCATGAAGTTTTCCTAATCTAAAGTAATTGAGTTCAATGTTTACGGTATTTCAAAAAAAAATCTTAGAAACTTCATAAGTTGTTAGTTTCCACCTGTCTTACATAAGTCTGAAAACAAAAGCTGAACTACGCTAAAATCCGAAAATAATGTTATTTTTTGCAACAAGTAAGTTATATGTATGTAAATAATGTTTATTTTTAAAATTTAGACAAATATTTAAAATTAAAGTTCGGATTCAAAAAAAGAGACTTAAGACTAACACTAAAACGTATTAATCAAAACCGTAAGAGAATTAAACTCAAGATTTCTCAAAACTTAGAAAAGAATCTTTTGAGGATTTTTGAAAACTCAGAAAGATACTAAAATTATTTAAGCTGTTTCTAGAAAATCATACAATCTAGTGTTTAGCACTATGCTATGTTTAAAATCACCGTTGTCGGTTGTCTTTAACATCTTATAGAAAGGCATATTTTTTAAAACATTTTGCGGTGGAAAAATTAAAATGCGAATTTAGCACAACTTAAACCTTTAAGGGAGTATTGTTCTGTTTCTGGGACAGATAAAATACTTAATTTTATCATCCAGTGTAATAATAATCAACGCTTGAAAAACATTATTTTTAATAAATATTTGTATGGACATATGTACATATGTAAATCTAAAAGGTACATGATTAAAAAGTATTTTTTAATGCTTGCTGCCACTGGCAATACAACAAGATTATAAAAGTATCTACCCTTAAAAAGTTATCCCCTTAAAAGCAACACGTGTTTATTCTCCAAATTTCCTAGAAGAAGACACTCTTTAACCTTCAATTTAAAAAAATCTAATCATGGACTGAGATTTCTGTTACAAGTTGTCTCTATAGTTCAAAAAAACACCCTTATATCAAATATTTTTGATTCTTAACAGATTTTAAGATTAAGAACTTCAACGATACTTCGAAAACGGTTAAACTTCTCAAGTATCTCAACAGAAAACAGCTAAAACTTGAATCGTTTTTATAGGTCCTAAATGCAATTTGTTTCAAGATTTTAAAAGTGAAATAAAGTTACTTACCCATTTCAATTTATAATTTAAAAATTCAGTATAATAATTTCAAAAATGCATTCATTTCTCACAACACTACCTACTACTGCACTACTATTTAATACAAATTATTTTCTTTCTGTCAAGAGACCAAATTCAAATTAGACCGCCAATCAAAATTCAAAATTACAGACGATCACTCCCAATTCCCAAACCGACGCGACGCGCACGGGCCAACCAAAAACCGAGCGACGCACGTGATGAATGAAAATAAGAAGGAATTGAATGGTAATTCACATTTTATAAAATGAAAAACATTTAACTCCGGAATTGATTTATGTACACATATTTGTACAAAACTAAGACTTTGACACTTATTTAACGTTTTCGTTGGATTTTTTCTATTTATATTTTAATTAATTATTTTTCGTATTGCAATTTGGGAACGAGGCGATCGAGAGCACACAGCACAAGAATTTCACAAACTGCTACTGTACTAACTATGACTTGCTGGCTTGCTGCCAATTACCAATGAACAAAGATATAGAAGGTGAACTTACTGAATATGTCATGGCGATGGCGATGGCGATTTAACTTCTATACTTTTGTATTGGGTTAAGCAATATTCACATGAGCACGACCAACGACCAACGAATGAACGAATATTCGTCGATTTGGGGAGAGTACGATGCTTTGACGACAAAGTTTAATGACGGATTTGTATAGAACACTTAAAAACAAGCATTTTTTACTATGGGTGGGGGGTCTATCTCCCCCCGGTTAGGCGGTAGGGGCAATTAAAAAAAATATGTACATTAAATGGAACAAAATTAATTAAAAAATAACGGTAATACTTACAACTAAGTTTTATACCTTTTTTTAAAGCCAACATTTTTGTCTATTAGCTTGTTTTTAAATCAAGTCAAAACTATGCATTGTGTTTAAAAAAAATGGTTTTAAACTAAAAATTTATGCAAAAAAAATTAAAAACAAGGTTTAAAGAAGTGTGGTTTTTCAAAACTTTCAAATTATCTACTGTTTTTTTTTAGAATTCATTGCTCTTATTTGTTGTTGATCAAAAACTGAAAATTAGATGACTTTATGTCTGCTAGTTCTTGAGAAAATTGAAAATTACCAAAAAAAAATATTTTAATTAAATTACCTTTTCCTTGCTTAAGTATTAATGTAGTCTTATTTTGATAGAAATTATCGAATATGGATTAAGATACACCTAGGGTAAATTAATTTTTCTTAAATCCAGCTTATTTAAATGCAAAAGAAACTGGTGACGTGAAATAGTGCCAAATGAAATAACACCAAATTTCAAATTTGGCCTTATTTCGTTGTTCAAAACGAAATAAAACCAATTTGGCTTTATTTCGATTTATAAAAAGAAATAAGGCCAAAAAAATAATAGAAACAACGCCGAATATTTTAAAATTCAAAAATGGTTGATTTATTGTCTAGAATAGCTACTTTTGCTAAAAAGTTTTTTTTGAATTGATAGTACGGCGGCGTACTAACAGCCGTGTAAGGGGGGGCATGCTGCCCCCCTGCAACCCCCCTGCTTGGGATCACTATAGGATTTGGGGTGGGTGCGAGTTTGGGTATATGCAAAAAACTTTTGCATTTGAGCACTAAAATCAAAAAAATTCCCAACAAAAAAAAAAAGCAAGTATGGCTCACAGTTATGAAAGAATCTCAACGCATTCGTGTTCTTTGCATATACCTAAACTCGCACCCACCCCAAATCCTATAGTGATCCCAAGCAGGGGGGTTGCAGGGGGGCAGCATGCCCCCCCTTACACGGCTGTTAGTACGCCGCCGTGCTATCAATTCAAAAAAACTTTTTAGCAAAAGTAGCTATTCTAGACAATAAATCAACCATTTTTGAATTTTAAAATATTCGGCGTTGTTTCTATTATTTTTTTGCTATCAATTCAAAAAAAAACTTGTTTTACCATAGAGAGAAAACAAAAGATAATTTTAATTTATTTTTTTTCCTAATTCTGCAAAATTTTAAATCGAAACAATGCCAAATTGCTATTATTTCGTTTTCTAAAGCGAAATAAACCCAAATTGAAAATTTGGCCTTATTTCGTTTTCAAAAACGAAATAATGCCAAATTTGTTGGATTCGGCTTTATTTCATTTGGCGTTATTTCACGTCACCAAAGAAACTTTGCATACACCCCATCTTGCACCCACCGAACCTTGCCCCCTCCCCACCTTGCACACACTCCTATAGTGTTCCCAAGCAGGGGGGTTGCAGGGGGGCAGCATGCCCCCTCTTACAGATCCCACTGTTGCATACACCCAAACTCGCACACACCTTACTGTTGCATACACCCAAACTCGCACCTACCATTGTTACTATCAAAATAAGACAACTCAAGCAAAAAAAAAGAATTAAATTAAAATAGTAGTTGTGGTTATTTTCATTTTTCTCAAAAACTAAAAGACATAAAATCATCTAGTTTTCAGTTTTTGATCAAAAACAAATAAGAGCAATAAATTCTGAAATCAAAACAATGGAAGATAATCTTGAAGTATTGAAAAATTACATTTTAAACCTTTTTTTAAACTTTTTTTACTCAAATTTTGAGTTTAAAATTAAATTTTTCAAAAACTACACATAGTTTTGACTTGAATTAAAAACTGGCTAATAAAACAGAATGTTGGCTTTAAAAAAATGTATAAAACTTAATTGTAAGTATCAACGCAATTTTTTAATTATTTTTTTCCATTTTAAATAATATTTTTTATTATTTTTTAAATTGCCCCTACCGCCTAAACGGGGGGAGATAGACCCCCCTCCAGTAGTAAAAAATGCTTGTATTAAGCCCCTCTACCAAAAACCGTTATTATATCTTGGCGTCAAAGTTATCGTACTCGTGCCGTCCATTTTGACATTTCTTTCACATGAGAATTTTTAATTCGTCGCGAATGAAGTTTGAAAGCCGAACACCATTCACCACCGAAACCAAAACAACAATGATTTTTTTAGGTTAAGTATGCGGGATTATTTTATTCGTTGCGAGCGTGGATAATGTGGAACGCGAATAAAGTTTGACATTGCGTATCAACTACAATTTTTTTCGCGACGAATAAATTTGTTTTCTTAAATTTATTAATATATGATATTGAAGAGTAAAAGTTTGCATCATAAATCAAATAGAAACTATATTGCTATCGTTTTCTTAAGAATTTGTGTTGCAATATATCTTCAAACGTACATATATAAACTCACATTTTGTAATTCATTCGTCGTTCGTTGGTCGCGCTCATGTGAATGCTACTTGACAATGCATGGAATCTAAACTATCGAACTAATATGTAATACCATGCGCTTACAAGAGTGGAGTGCGGAATCGAGTCGAAACTGAATTTAGATGAATGAAAGATTGATTTGGCTTTGAAAATGTAGTAACAAAATTATAATTGACAAAATATTTTTTTATTTTACTAAAGAATTAAAAAGTTTTAATAAAAAAAAAACAACATGGAAATAAAGTAATAAAAAAAAATCAAAAATTAAATTTAAAAAAGTGGCTGGAATTCGACCCACACTGATAACTTCCCATACGGTCTGTCGTTTTGTCTTGCTTCAAAGGTTTGTAAGTTTTCGTGTTGTGTTAAAAAAGTTGTCAATTGAGTTTTTCTTAAAAATTTCAAAATTACCAACAATATTTTGCATATAATGAAATAGTTTGATTTCAAAACCTATTTTTGCTAACGAGATTCTTAGTCGAAAACCAATTTTTACCAATTTTAGTAGCATTTCTTAAAAGTTTTTATTTCTTACATAAACAAATTCAAATTGGATAAATGAAATTAATTTGAAGTCAATGTCTTTTATTATTCACGAGATATCGAAAATCGAACATCAATTTTTACCAATTTTGCGTACTATTTTTTGTAGATTTTAATTTTTTATGAAAAAACTGACTGTTGGATTTTTATAAAAAAAAATGTTTTGAATGTAAAAAACAATATTTTCGTTAGATAAAAATAGTTTGAAGCTAATATTTTTAAATATTGAAAAGATGTTTGATTCGAAAGTAAATTTTTACCAAGTTTTAGTATTGGTTTTTAGGTTTTTATATTTTGTAAAAAAAATGTGAATTCAATTTTTCTTAAAATTTTACCAAATGTTAAAAACAATATTTCTTATAAAATAAAATTAGTTTGAAGCCATAATCTTAAATTTTTAAAAAGATATTTGAGTCGAAAATTACTTAAGCCTTAATTTTTACCAACTTTTAGAAATGTTTTGTTTAGGTTCTTATTTTTTGTAAAAAAAACTATCAATTTAATTTTTCTCAAAATTTAACTGAATATCGAAAACGATATTTTGTATAAAATAAATTTAACTTGAAGCCAATACCTCAAAAATATTGAAAAGATATTTGAGTCGAAAATCAATTTTTACCAACTTTGAGTAATGTCTTTTTTAGATTTTTATTTTTTGTAAAAAAAAAACTTTCAATTCGATTTTTCTCAAAATTTTACCAGATGTAAAAACCGTTATTTTTCGTTGAACAAAATTATTTTGGAGATAAAACCCTTTTTTGTTCGTAAAATTTTCGAGGTGACAAATATTTTTTTTCAGCTGTTTTGATTTATAAAAAAAACACGTTAATTGGATTTTTTTTTTTCAAAAATATATTTTTGATGGTATCACGTTATAATATATGTATGTAATAATACAAAATTTAATTGAAGTATCTAGCGTTATTGGTATTTAATGTTAACCAGGGATGGAGGGGACCTACAGTTTTTTTTAAGCTGAATCCGAACGGCTAATTTTAGAAATCACTTTTCATGACAAGAATTACTCTTGGAGAATTACTCAATTCCTCGCAAGAGGCAGTACCCATGAAAAAACTTTAGATGGCATAGGCAGGGATCAAAACCAAGACCTTTTGGCATGACAGTCCAACGCACTAACCATCACGACACGGGTACTACTTTATTTTTTAAATTGCTTTGGCAAAAAAAACACCCACTCAATTTTTTTGAGAGTCCTTCTGCATCTTTCTTCATTATTATCTGTATAACAAAATATTTGAAGTCGATATAATATATACTGGCTCTTGAGCTTTAGACGACGAAAAAAACTTCCCGAACGTACGGACTTACGAACGTACGAACAGATGCACGCACAGGCATATCTCTAAAAATGTTTTAATTCGATTCTAGGGACCTTGAAACGTCGAGAAATGTCAAAATTTTCAATTCGACAAATCGGACCATTTGCAATAACTTCCTATGGAAAGTTTAAAACTGATAAGAAAAGTTTTTCGACTGAAGTAATATTAAAACAAAGAATGATATTGACTTCAAATTATTTATCTCACACAAAATATTGTTATCATCAAATCGACAGACATGACGACAAGTTAAAACTACATATTGCTAAATGCTTAAAAGTAGGTTTAATGTTTGATTATTGTAGTGTGCCACTAATTAAGTGCGGCAGTGTGAAGTGAACTCAACTTAATGTGGGTACATGTCGGCAACAAAGTTCCAATACTCAAACGTATTGAACCGGAAGCAACTTAATTTCGAGTGAGTAATTTTAAGTGCTTCAATTTTAAGTTAAAGGAGACCTACAGTTTTAAGCCGAATCTGAACGTCTAATTTGAGAAAGCACTTTTCATTACAAGAATTACTCTTGGAGAATTTGTCAATTCTTCGCAAGAGGCAGGACCCGTGAAAAAAAAACTTTAGATGGAATAGTCAAGACCTCTGTCATGACAGCCCAACGCACTTTTTTTTTTTAATTCATTTTTATTTATTCATTCTTAAAACTATCTTAAAGCTAGACAAAACTTCATAAAACTAGCCTAATTAACCATAACTAACAAACAAATTAATGGTCCCATACGGACACTCTAAGTTAAAATAATACTTAATTCTAATACCTTTCGGCCCTAAGAGCTATTTTACTTCAATTCAATTTTATTTATTTTTTTTTTTATTTATTAGAAAAAAAAAACTAACTTCAATATCTTTTTTTATTTTTACTTAAAAACTACTTAAAATAAGGTCTTTAATATAAAACTTAAAACTAACTTAAACTACCTATTCTACCTATAAACTACCTACTTAAAACTAGAACAACCACAGCAGCAAATCTAACTGCCTAACTTTTTTTGGTTTTAATTTTTTGTTTTCCTTTTTTTGTTTTTTCTTATTCCTTATTCCTTATTCCATGTTTTCTTTTTTTAATTTATTTTTTTAGTTTTTGTATATTTTTTTTTTATTTTTTTTTGTGCCACCATGCCTATTCTACTTAAAACTAAACCATTAAACTATAAAACAAGAATGTAAGCCGACCAAGGCTTAAAACCCCATCTCGAATACTCACTATCAAGTGCCGATTGAAGCCACCAAAACTGGTTCTCCTTCTTCACCCTATCAGTTTGGTCCCGTTCGGACACAGCCACACTGAACCGAAGGAGCTCGGTTCCGTCTTGTGCCATGAATGACGTCCCGATTGTACAGGAGTCGCCTATCCACGGTTCGTCGTCTGATTAGCGGGACTGCCAATCTATCCTGTATCAGACCGCATCTATCTAAAAAGAGGAATGCCTCTGGTGGAATGAAGCCGCTAAAGCGTGCATTCTCAAAATACTCGTCGTTCGGATAGAACGCCCCGAAAATTAAATTGTTAATCGAAGACATAGCTCTTGCAATGTGCCTTCAAACGAGTTTTATCACGAAATTGTCAATTCTGTTGATTCGAGCGCCGTTGTATAGGACCTCATTGGAAATAGTAATACACGAAAGAATATTCGGCTGTTCGATATAAGCCGGTACAGCGTCGTAAACACTGCCGCTCGAACACCCGAAACTTCTCCATCTGGGAAGGGGCAACGTTGAACCACACAGGACAACCATAAACGATCATCGGCTGTATGAGGGCCATGTAGCAAATTACCTTCACTCTGGGGCCAAGCCAACTGCTGTAAAATAGCCGTTTCGTCAAAGCGAAGGCTCCTCTGGCACTGGTCAGAGCAGCCTTTATGGTATGTCTAAATATAAATACTAATCTAACCAGATACCGAGGTACTTCACTACACTTTTGCTCGTTAATCGCTGCCCGTGAAGATCAACGGTGACCATCTTGCGCCAATTCTTCCACGTATCCCTCGTGGCTCTATAGCCAACGGAATCCGGAACAGAATTGTCTCCGACTTCTGGACATTTATTTTCAGTTTCCAGTCGTCGCAATATCGCTGAATCTTGTCGAAATCACGCTGCAAGAGAATTCTAATAACCTCAACCTTTCGGGCCGTTCTGTACGCAGTTAGATCGTCGGCGTACGCAATTGCCTTTGTAAGACTACCTATCAGATCGCTGTTGTAAATGCTGAAGAGAATCGACGAATTCACCGCTCCCTGTTGAAGATCATTTTTATTTAAGAATGTTGTGGTAGAAGTTACATTGCCACTTTTGACGACAAACTTTCTACCGTTAAGTATATCATAAAGTAAATCCAACGCACTAACTATCATGCCACGGGTACCACTTTGAAACTTGAAGACCTAAATATAAACCTCCAAGTTTCCCTTGGTATTTAAAGACGTCCCTGTTAATTTCTATACCTTCCTTGATATTTCAACGAGGCCTTCCTTGATAGTTTAAGACCATCTCTATCTTGAAATTTAGAGATTTGCCTGGGTATGTTAAGACCTTTTTGGAAATATTAACTTATTGATTTGTTGTACCATGTCCATAAAATTTTGGAAAAACCAATTTATTTTAAAGTTACTTTCAGACTAAACAAATGATTTTCTAATTCTGAAACAAAACTCTGTCAGAGAGTTACCTAGTAACATACATAATATGTACATATTTTGGTTTTCACTTAAATTTTCATACTCGTACAAGTTTTAAGTTTTTGACGGCTTTGTATCTACCTATGAGAACAAGGCAAAAATTAAGACGTCAAAACTTTATCCTGTAGTCGACACTCTTCTATGAAGTTTCCGTTTTCACTCGTCATTCCTCATTGTCCTGCAGAATAGATTTTGTCTCGAACTTTTCCAACCAAAGAATAACTTAATTATTGTTCAAAAAGGAATTTTTAATCGCTCTCTTGGTTATTTATAGATATTCTTATGATAAAAAAACTAAAATTCCTGCTTGCAATTCATTGTCTTAACTTCCATTCTAGGTTCTAGAAGATTTATAAAACTTACCGGATACAGGTACATGGAGTCGTACAGGTAGTTGGAGTCTAGGAGTTGCGAGTGTTTGAAAAAAGTATCCTGCTGCATATAAAATGAGATAATGCGACGTGTAGATTAAACTGATGACATCGTGTCGGATGCGTTCCATATACCCAAGGATTGTCATCGTCATCATTCCTTCGGGCAGAATAAGTTAACATGGTGAATCTTAAACGAGTACAGAGGTTCAATGGCATTCAAGTCTTGTGCATGTGCTTGTAGAAATGTAAACTATATAGTCCTTACAACAGAGGTACATATACTATACATACCTAAAATACAGTGCATTGTGCACACAAAGTGTTAACATAATAACGCTTTCGCTGTCATCTTTCGGATGATTCATTGTTCAGGATTCTTATCTCACTTCATGCCTCCTTTTCAATTCGTCACGATATCTAGATATGTATATCTACCTTTATAATAAAGGTAGAGCGGAAGGTACCTACGTTTGTATATTATCTTACCTACATCGGTATATTTACATGGGGTAAATTTACACCATCTTCCTTCATCTTTTGGAATGTCGCCCCATGGCGTTGGCGAAGGCGACGAGGACGACATCGTTAAAGTATAAGCATAAACATTGATATCTTGCCGCCTCATCTCCATGCCATGCCATGCCCCTGAAGAACTCACTCTGACGATATAAATCAGGAAAAAAGTGATTGCGACATAACAAAAAAAAAAACATCCTTTTCGCTGGGCGATAAATATCGATGAAATTGATTTTATTTTTCCCTCTTTGTGTTTACATAGCTTTCTTTTGTTTGTTTAGCTAAGCCTTAAGGAAACAACAAACAAAACATTTGTTTTCATAAAAAGAAGTGTAAAAGATTTTCGTGAGAGCAACAATATTATTAAATTGAAAAGGGAGAAGACCAGGTGTAAAATTGATTTTCTCGAGAAGTATGCTTTCCTCTCGATTAAGAATGAACAATAAAAATAAAAAAAAACTAGAAACAAGTCCTTCAAAGCCACGATACGCATTTATCAAAATTAAGTATAGTTCAAAAACAAAACTTGTGATATCCCATAATAGATTTCTTCTGACAATGATGGAAAATAAGAAAACTTTTAAAATATCAAATATTTTTACCTAAATGGTTGAAGCTATAACCAAGCCAATCTACATTGTTGGGTGATTAGGTTGGTAATGCCGAATCCTAACGGCTTCTATGAGAAAGCAATTTTCATGAAAACAATTACTCTTGAAGGATTTGTCAATTCCTCGCAAAAAGGCATTACCCGTGAAAAAATCTTTAAGGTTGCAAAGGCAGGGATGAACCCAAGACATCTTGCACTAAAAATAATGCACTAACCATCACGGCACGAATACTACTTATTTATGTATAGTTGATGCATGTAGCAGAAATCAGCTAGCATTGGTGTGGACCACTTGCCGTTGTATCTTTTTTACATGTGCGTTATATCATGGTGAAACCTCTTAGCATACCCATCAGAGTTCTTCATATGAAAATAGTACTAGTTCTTTAAAGTTTGCAGCCCTTATATTTCCAAGATATGCATTTTCAAAAGCTTTCCATGCCCCTTTTGCTTTTGCGAACAACTAGAACTTATTTTGTGGCTGTCAACCAAAGGCTCATATGTGACGTTTTTACTTCCGGGAATCGCAAGTGATCCTAAGGGCCAATTTTTGTTGTATATAATGACATGCTTTTGCTCTAATACATAATGTGCCACTCACATAAAAAGCAACTATATTTTGTGTATCCTCATTTCAATATTGTTAGAACACCCACTGATTTTCAATCGGCACAGTTTGGATGAGTCAATGAAGAGTCTCCAAGTCGTTAGATCTTCAGGCAACTGTAGTTCTTGAAAAGTTTTCGATTGTCAGTGCAATAAATTAAATCATGATCTTTGGCAAACAATGCAGAGAACTGAGAATGTCTTTTCCTGCAAATTTAAATATTGGTATTTCTTTAACAGATGCCATTGTTGTTATCTGGAACCTAAAAGTTGGGCTTTACATTTCGAAAGTTCCAACTCGCGGACTAGATCAATAAGTTCTACTGCACATTTTCACAAACAGCGGCTATTTGTTTAAGTACGGGTGTTGGCTGATTGTTTACTGAGCCGGTGGACTTGAATTTGGCCACCAAACGTTGAATAATCGAATTGGAAGGACGCCCATGTACCCCATAAGAAGGGCGCAACGCGCTCATTGTTGCTACTAAATACATAAATTGGGTGGCGCAACAGTCCGTTGAGAACTAGGGCCTAGTGACTTACAACTCTCAAACATTCCTGTGTGCGAGTACTGTTGTCAGGGATGGAGGGGACCTGCAGTTTTAAGCCGAATCTGTACTTCTAATTTGAAAAAAAAAAACACTTTTCATGACAAGAATTACTCTCGGAGAATTAGTCAATTCCTCGCAAGAGGCAGCGCCCGTGAAAAAACTTTCGATGGCATAGGCACTAGGCAGGGGTTGAACTCAAGACTTCTTTCATGACAGTCGAACGCACTAACCATCATGCCACGGGTACTACCATCTACTAAAGAATTTAATAATGAAGTTTTATCATTTGAACATGCTGCTCGAGGCTGTAACTTGTCTGTAGTGACTGATTAACAGATATTTTGACAGAAAGCAAAAGAAATAATATGGCCACCACGAGTTAGTTATGACATCTTAAGGCTTCTAAGCCTACTTCAACAAGACTTGTTCTTCCCTTTTAAAATCTTTATTGTTACACAAATCCATTCAGGCGTAAGTTTTTCGAGGTATTTTCTCAAAGGACAATTGCTTTTAAATCCACAGAAACCTTTTTAAGAAGCTACCAACTTATTTGTGTTAATTGTCAGCTTTTTCACAAAAAAAAAAAGATTCCCATTCGGATGGATGCATCTCAAAGTTACCGCAAAGAATTCATTCAAATTTATTTAAACCAAAATCAACTTAAGCGAAATAATCAGTCTGATTTTCCTTTTCATGGAAATAAATATTTTACCATTTGTTTTCTTTTTCAATAATAAAGACACATAAAGGAATCACATCTCATTTCACCCCTAAAACAAACTTGATTTGTACTACAGAGTATACCTATACCTATCCTGGAAGTCTGGAAGTGTAAAGAGGCAACAGTGTAAATACAAAGCAGATGATACATACTGTTGCCAGAGGAAATACCGGAAACCAGCTTTTTTTTCGATCACAGAACGAGTATATCTGTGCTTATCGTATATACAGTAAGTTTTAGGAAGCTGGTAGACTTGACTGCTATAAGCATCCTGATCCCTCTTCTATATCCTTCTTTCTACCAAAGTGATAAGCATAATTAATTTTATGTTCTTGTGAATCGAATTAAAGGTAAACAAGACGCTCAAACCTGGAATTATATGATATACCTTGGCAGACTATTATCATAACCCTTAGTTACACGGGTTGCGCTACGGGGGTTAAGGAATTCTAATTCTAGCTCCAAGATGGCAGAACCCAGGAAGTTTGATTAATACAATTCAGATTGGTATAAGAACATTGCAAACAGATCTAAGTTTTTATATGTGTTAAATACGAAAAAGGAAGCATGAGGTTATTTTTATGATTAGTAATAAAATATAATTACCTCTACCAATGCCCTATTTTTAGTTAGATATGGAGAATCAGAATAAGAATTATGATCTGAATACCGTTTGCCTTTGGCTAGTGGTAAAAACAAACATTGTTATAATGATTTTGTCTCGCTTATTTAAATAGCTTTACCACTGACTCGTCAAGCGACGCCTTATTTGTTGAGAACAGAGAATGTTTGACATGACGAACGATGAAATGATGGCAGTCTCCTTTAAGTGTGTAGCTGTAAGGAGAACAGTTAATGTCTTCTCTGCCTTAATAGCTGAATTTAATTTCAATGACTGTTATTATCATATTTTAATAGCGATATTTATCTAAATTGTGCTAATTCTGAAATTTTCAGGTCCTGGGATAAGAGCAAAAAAAGCAAATTTGAAGACAAATTAAAATAAGAACAGATGGAAAAAGTTGTTTATTACTGAAATTAATATTGTTAAAACATATTATTAAGTTAGAGTCACAGTAAACTTTTATTAACATTTGTTTCAATATGATGAAAATATTAATGACGGGCTTTAGGTCATCATCACTTTCAAAAGGTCACTTTCATCAACAACTATTTTTTTCAATATTCTGATAAAAGTGTTAAGCCTTAGATATCTTCGAAATAGAAGGACTAGAAAAAAATCAAGGTTAAATTAATAGCTATTGTAAGAAATCATTATACAATTTAAAATTTCTGTTGAAGTGTCGTTCTTAGCCTATACTAACAGTATAAAGCTGAAAAGCTTGTTTGTTTGTTTGGACATGCTAGTTTCAGAAACTACTGGGCCGATTTGAAAAATTTGTTCAGTGTTAGATAGCCTATTTATTGAAAAACTATTGGCTATATTATAATCACGCTTAGACTAAAACATCTGCCCAGACAAAATTTCTATGAAGAGAACAATTACGAAATTTTATGGGAAAAGAATAAAATTTTCGAAATTTCGACAATTTCTTTCGGAATACATATTTTGTTATTTGTTGCTTGCTTGTGAAAATTTTAATTTTAAATTTTATAGCTAAGTATGCCATGACAAAATTATCACGACAAATGTTTCAATAAAAAAAAACCTGTCAATTTTTATGGCATAGGGCTGTGGGGCCTGATTATGGGATTCGCGGCGAATGATAAGAAATTACTCGGCCAGGAAATGTCTGTTGCAATATTCGCTGGAGTTGTGTGACATGTGGCACCGTCTTGTTGAAACCACATATTCCACTACGAGGAATCGACGGATTTGGGTCTTCGGCAACACTTTCACTTACAGCAGCGATATTTTCAGTGATACGAGCGAAACGATGATGCACAGGCCTTAATATCTGTAACCAATGCAGTCTCTTCAAATGTCTTCACAATTTTGCCAATTGCTTGCGTTGTTGGACAATTATTGAAATCATTGAAATAAAGCACGATATGTGGCTGTGGCAGAATCACCATTTTTGTAGTAGGTTTTAAGAATTTTTATGCGTTGTGCGATAGTTAAGTGATCCATTTCGTTAATGTCAGACTTTTAACTGAGAACAAAAAATGGTTTAACAACTTTGTTTGACAAATGTCGAATTCCAGGCCTATACTTTTGAAACCGCAAAATGGATAACACGGTATTATTTGAATTCAGTAATAGTAGAACTTTTGGAAACTGTAACAGACAAATTACAATAAACTGAACTTAACTCACATTTAAAAAAACAAACAAAAAAATAAGACCTTAATTTAATAAAACGTAAGCAAATAATTTTTTGTTTTGTTTCATTAATCACCTTGAAGTCCAAGTTTTTACAAAAAAAAATATATTGAGGTCGACAAAATTAAGGGAAACCTACTAATTTGTTTATGTTCTCTTTATTCGTTTAATTAAAAAAACGTAGCCTGCTGTAAAAACCTTCTTAACTGTCCTAGAATAAGCTAACTTAATTAAATGCACTTAAATAGTTTTTCTTTTCTGTAGCCCAGATTTTATTTTTAAGTTATTTTTTTTCCAAGATAAAAAAAAACAATACAACTTAATTTCACATTTAAATGGAACACTTTCAACACTCCGCAGCTACGCAAGAAAAATATTATCAAGTTCACAAAAACGTCAGTAGGTAAGTTAAAGGCAAGTACCTATCTACCTTTCGTCGTCCTTTTTTACTTCACCGTTGTTAAGCTCTGCTATGTGAGCATCCCAGTGAACTATGTATGTATAATACAAACTTTTCAGTTTAAACAATTAATTTTATCCTTCTGTTGCTATAGGACATAGGTAGGGTAGAGTAGGTACCTGCGAGTTTCCTGCTGCACACGCACATAAAAATGAAATTCTATACATTGCATTTAAGGATATACCCATACTACATACAATGCTCAAATGCTTCTTTTTATATTTTTTGTTGTTTTTGCTTACCCCTAATTACCTCCTCTCGTGCAACTCATGAAAATGTAAAACTTACCCTCAGGGTGAATTATAATGTTCGTCGTTCGTCAGAGTTTTTCCAAGCTGAAGCTCCTCCTTGTGATCGTCGTCGTGTTTTATACGCTGCTATACACGCAGACATATAGTCAAGCCCTCTGTTTATGCAAATTTTAATGAGTTCCAGAAATTTTCTTCTCACTTTTTCCAAAAAAATTAATATAAGAAGCATAATTTGCTTTAAGAAGAAATGATTGTGATGTTAGATACAAATATCCGTGGAGTGTAGCCTACACTCTGAGACATTGCTTTAAACACCAGTTATATAAATTTGTATTAAATTAACCTGCTGAATTTTTATACTCACTTAAAAACGTAAGGGTCTACAATTCTCTACACTTTTTGGTTCACGGTGTTCTGTAGATTTATTGCTTACACGTAACTCTTAGGTTCAATCCTTGCCTGTGTCACTTAGTTTTTTTTCGCGGGTACTGAACCTTGCGTTGAATTGACAAATCCTCCTAGAGTAATTCCATCCTTGAAATAAATAGCACAGAGGAATGTTTGAGAGTTGTAAGTCACTAGGCTCTAGTTCTCTATAGACTGTTTCGCCACTTATAATAAATAAATAAGGTGGCGCAATAGTCCATTGAGAACTAGGGCCTTGTGACTTACAACTCTCAACCACTCCTGTGTGCGAGTAATGTTGTCAGGGATGGAGGGGACCTACAATTTTGAGCCGAATCCGAACGGCCAATTTTAGAAAGCACTTTTTCATGACTAGAATTACTCTTGGAGTATTTGTCAATTCCTCGGAAGAGCCAGTAGGTACCCGTGAAAAAAGCTTTAGATGGCACATGCAGGTATTGAACCCAAGACCTCTGGCATGACAGTCCTAAGTACTAACCATGCGCCACCTAATTTATGTATGATAATGGGCCTTGTGAACAAAGAAAAGCTAAAACTATTTTTAAATCAAGATACATAAAACTAGCTAGTCCTAGCTATTACTAGTAACTAAAGCTAGACAGCTCAAGCTTAAGCTTTGTTTCATGTGAATAAAAAAAAATTTCGCTAGATAGCAATAGCTAAAATATTCTATATCTCTTTATCGATTTCAAAGCCGATTATGACAGCATTGTAAGGAAGAGCTTTACAGACCAATTTCTAGTTTTCGCGTCCCTGCCAAACTTGTACGTTTGTGCAGAATGACGATGGACGATGGAGTATGCACGCTGCTCTATCAAGGCCGGTCGATGCACTGTCATGCGACTTCTTCAACATTGTTCTGGAAAGAACTGTGCAAAACTCAAGCGTCAACACCAGAGGCACAATCTTCCAAAGTTACATCCTTTGTCCTGTTTACTAGTATACGCCGATGATAGTGACATAATTGGAAGATCAAAGCGTGATGCCAGTGGAGCGTTTTTGAGCATTGCGACGGAAGCGGAGAAAATGGTTTAGTGGTCAATTAGGGCACGACCAAGTATATGCTGTCTACAAAAAAGGACATTGAACGACGACGTCTTGGGCAAAACGTCAACATGGACAGCTATAACTTTGAGGTAGTTGAGGACTTTGTCTACCTAGGCACCGCTATAAACTCATACAACGACACCAGCGCTGAAATTAAACGGAGAACGACTCTTTCCATTCGCTGCTTTTTTGGACCTAGAAGGTTATTGAGTAGTAAAGTCCTCTCTCGAGCATCTAAAATCACCATCTATAAGACACTCATCATCCCCATTCTCATTTATGGCGCTGAGGCCTGAACCCTACCAAAGAATGATGAGAGCGTCTGAGGATGCTTCGAGAGAAAAATTCTTCGGGCGATTTTTGGTTCCATCTGCATAGATGGAGAATGAAGGAGAAGATATAACGACGAACTGTATGGATTGTACAGCGACACTGACCGTTAACAGAATTAAATTGCAACGACTTAGATGGGTAGGTCATGTTGAGCGAATTGACATCAACGCTCCAGTCCGGAAGGTCTTCGAATGCAATCCTGAGGGACGGCGCAGTAGAGGAAGACCGCGAGTCAGGTGGCGCACGCAGTGGGTGAAGACCTCAACCAACTTGGCGTGCGAAACTGGAGACAGCTATTTAGGGACCGATTTGGTTGGATACGCATGTTGGTTGAGGCCCAGGTCCGCCCGGACTCTATAACGGGTAGCTCTAACACAACGGTTTTGATATTTTAAAGTTTTCTAAAAGTGTGAACCGCCAGCTCAAGGAAAAGTTCATTTTTCTGCCCATTTTGCCTTATCTGCTGGGATTTCTCCATTCAACTCCAACGCCTTGTCCTACACTGAAACCCAAGTACACGCAGATATCTCAAAAAATATCCTTATATCAGAGGTCAGTGATTCTTCCTTAACCTTTAATGATTCCCCTAAAAAGTAGTTAGCATATTTTCTTTTGAAAATTCCAATCATCACTGATTTCTGAACGTTTTTAGTCAGGAATCCAGAAATCTGGATATTTTTGTAGGTTAGGGTTAGGTTGAAGTGGCTGTCCAAGATGGAAACGGACACACTTAGGCCAGTTTGATGGCCCATTGTGATACCACATGAATCTTGAGGTTTCTTCCTAAGCTCAATGGAACCAGTTTGAGTCTCTTACGAAACGTGAGAGGCTGCTTATGCCGATATGATTTAGATCGTTTAGATCGTTAAAGAAGAATTCTCCTAGGTAATTCTTGCGTTTTCGAGCCAGAGCAGGGCATGTGCAGAGAAGATGAAGAACTGTTTCTTCCTCTTCCTCGTCCATACAGCTTCTGCAGAAGTCATTTGAGAATACGCCTAATCTCATGGCGTGCTTTCCTATTAGACAGTGTCCGGTTATGACACCTATTATCGAGCTTATATGCGATCTGCTTAGAGAGAGCAAGCACCTTGAACGTTTTAAATCCAGTGTTGGCCAGATGTTTTTTGTGACTTGACACGTGGTGATGTTGTTCCACCTGGTGCCTGCCCTCCTTGCAGCGTCTTGCATTAGCAACAGTTTACAAGTAGCGATTGGTATGCCAGTACGTGCCAAACGTGGTAGAATGGGCTGTACTGTACCGTTCCTGGCGAGTTCATCTGCCTTACAGTTACCTGGAATGTCTCTATGGCCCGGCACCCAGCAAAGGTGAATATTAAACTGTTGTGCCATCTCCATTAGAGATGATCGACAGTTCTGGACTGTTATAGAGTTTGTAGAGACAGAATCCAGAGATTTAATAGCGGCCTGACTATCTGAGAAAATACGGATATCAGATGTCGATATCACGTTTTCTTTAAGCCAGGACAAGACTTCTTTTATCGCCAAAAGTTCCGCCTGGAACACGCTACAATGATTGGGAAGGCGGAATGAGAGACTTAATTTCAGTCGTTCAGAGTACACACCTCCACCAACCCCTTCTTTTGTTTTTGATCCATCTGTATAGAAGTGGATTGACTCGTCTTCCAGGAATGTCCTATCCTCCCAAAAAGATCTGGGAGGTATAGAAATCTGGAAATTTCTGTCGAATTGTAGTTGGGGGATGGTGTAGTCTGTGTGCTTTGGGATTGATTCTAAATAACTAAGAATAACGGAGTGGCCAATGTTGTTGTTAGTCCACTGCGACGAAGCTTTGAGGCGAATAGCAGAACTTGCAGCTATTTTTTTTGCTAAAGATGTCAAGAGGTGTTAGGTAGAGTAAGGTGTCCAGTGCCGCAGATGGGGTCGTGCGAAGCGATCCACTTATACATAGGCAAGCTGAACGTTGGACTTTATTTACTTTATCTCGGTTTATACCTATTTCTAAAGCAGTCCACCATACTGCCACACCGTACATTAAAATCGGTCTGATTACCGATGTGTATAGCCAATGCGTGATTCTGGGTTGCAAGCCCCATTTATTACCGATGGCTTTTTTGCAAGAAAAGAGAGCTACAGTAGCTTTTTTGACTCTTTCCTCTACGTTGCGTTTCCAATTTAGTTTTTTATCTAAGACAAGACCCAGGTATTTAGCCTCGTCTGAGAATTTTAATTGGATTCCTTTAATATGGGGAGGGTTGACAAATGGAATTTTGTATCTCCTCGAAAATAAGACCAAATCGGTTTTGTGTGGGTTAACACCCAGTCCACACCGATCAGCCCAAAGTATTAGTCTATCTAAGGCATTTTGTATGAGTTCTTTTAACTGGTTAAGATGCTTTCCTGAAACTGCTATAGCAACGTCGTCCGCATATGCTATCACTCTGAAACCCTCCGCATCCAGACCAGTTAGGATTTCATTCACCACTAGGTTCCAGAGGAGAGGGGATAGAACACCACCTTGCGGTGTCCCTCTACTAACGAATCGTCTGCCAGAAGAGTTGCCCAGTTTTGAGTTAATTATCCTGCTAGTAAGCATTAAATGAATTAACTCCCGAAGCGAACTCTCTACATTTAGAGATGTTAGTGCAGATGTGATTGCAGATGTGTCCACGTTGTTAAAGGCACCTTCGATGTCAAGGAAAGCAACCATAGTGAACTCTTTATGATGGAGGGAATATTCGACGGTGCGTACTAAGGTGTGTAACGCTGTTTCCACCGATTTACCTTTACAGTAGGCATGTTGAGACGAAGACAGAAGTCTTGTATCAATACTTGCCCTTAAATGGATATCAATCAATCTTTCCAAGGTCTTAAGAAGGAATGATGATAGACTTATAGGTCGTAGATCTTTAGGATTAACTTGCGAGCATTTACCTGCCTTGGGTATAAAAACAACTTTAACTTCTCGCCATGCCGAGGGAACATGGACCAGGTAAAGACAGCTGGTAAAAATTGCCTCAAGGATTGGTGCAATTATGTCAGAAGTCTTTTGTAGCTCGGCTGGTATTATTCCATCTGGTCCTGCAGATTTAAATGGTTTGAAGCTGTTGAGAGCCCATTGTAGCTTGTCCCTTGTGATCAGACCTTGTGGATATGTTGTATTGGGACTTGAACGTATATAACCGTTGCAAGTCTCGGTAAGAGAACTTCCAGGAAAATGAGTATCCAGTAGTAAGTTCAGCGATTCATTACTTGAATTTGTCCAGGAGCCGTCTGCATTTTTCAAGCAGCTTGGCATCGCTGGATTAGTTGAAAGAATTTTCCGTAACCTAGAGGCTTCAGAAGTTTCTTCTATCGTGCCACAGAAGGATCTCCAAGAAGATCGTTTAGATTTCCTTAGTGCCTTCTTGTAAATTCTTAGGGATTCTTTGTAAGAATCCCAGTGAGAGGCTAGTCTTGCGGCTTTGGCTCGGTTGAAAAGTTTCCTGCATTCTTTCCTGAGCGAGTCAAGCTCTGAGGCCCACCATTGTGGTTTCCTCTTTCCTCTTATGTGTATAAGTGGACAAGCAATTTCTAGCGATCTGTTCATAGCTGAGGTAAGTTCATTGACTTTGTTGTCAAGTTCAGTAGCGTTAGAGGAAGGACAAGATAGTCCAGGTTTTAGTAAACTCTGTAATGAGTTCCTGTATGAAGTCCAATCAGTTTTCCGATAATTTCGAAAAGTCAATGGACTCGGGTTATCATCCACATTGATATTGAACTGGATATATCTATGATCAGAGAACGAGTGTTCTTTGGATACTTTCCAGTCCAAGATCATATGGTGTATAGTATCTGAGACAAGAGTTATGTCTAAGACTTCTTGTCGAGTTTTAGTTATGAAGGTTGGTTCATTTCCAACATTACTTACTAAGAGGTTAGTACCAAGAATATAATCAAAAAGAGACTCACCTCTGTCGTTGATATTGGTACTTCCCCATACCGTATGATGAGCGTTAGCATCGCTCCCAATAATTAGGCGGATCCTTTGCCTTTCCGCTTCAGCGACGACTTTCTCCAGGGTTTTTCCAGGGAGAGGGCCAAGGTGGTCATGGCCAAGATACGCCGACACTAGCCAGAAACTTTCTTTGGTTGTTTCCAGCCTAGCTACGGTGGTATCTTTGTCACTGAAATGATGGAGTAAAAATACATTAATGCTACGTTTCACTAGTATGCAAGATCTAGGTTCACCTTTCTCTGTCACACACAGTGTGTAGTACCCAGGAGTCCTGAGTCCTCGAACAACGGATCTCACAATCCATGGCTCTTGGATCAGGACAATGTCTTCCCCGTTTCTTGCCAGCCGGAGAAGAAGTGAGGCCGAGGCCTTTACGGAGTGCTGGAGATTAATCTGTACTAACTGCAGCATTTTGGCTACAATTAGGCAGATCAACCTCCACCACGGTTTTGTTCTGATCCTCTGAGTCTGAGGATGAACCCAAGAGTTCGTCCTCACTCAAAAGGATCATGTTGAGGTCGTCCTCAGTCTCCATTAAGGATGGACTGTCTACGACTTTTGTAGAGGGTGGGGTCGCTATTGGAGAGGGCATTGGTGCATCGTCACCTTCAGTTAAGAGAGAAGACGATGTCCCAGGCCCACCAACCGCTAGTTCACCCTCGGTTGTTTTTGGAGGCCCGCTTTCCGCGTTAACCTCATCTTTTTTATAGACTCGAATTTTAATGGTTTCGAAGCCATAGTTTATCGAGCCCTCGTTTATGGCTAGAGGAGCCAAAGATTCCTTATTGAGTACCAAAATGGCGCTCCTATAAAGATTCTTTACCTCCTCTAGCTTGGCTATCTTCCAGTTGTGCGTCGGAAGGGACGGGTTGCAAACTCTGATCATCTCGAGAATTTCATCGATACCGGCAGGTTCCATTGGGATCCAAATGCGGGCTCTAGGTCTGCTAGGAATGTCTTCCTTAGCGACTACCTCGAGCTTCGCACCTGGCCAAACTTCACCTAACCGGCTGACAGCGAGCTTATACATTTCACAAGACCTCTGATCGCCACAAACCATGAGTTTTACGTGGCCTTGATGCCAACCCCCATCGCTTATGGAAGGAAGTGGTCCTGGAAGCTCCCTTAAAATGCTTAAAAAGCCACCCGAGAGCTTAACCTTGACCAACTGCCAACGATCAGCCGATATTGTTCCATCATCATCACTCCTGTCAATGACCGCAACCACGACTTTGCCCTTCGCGACGTCACTGAAACTGGCTTTCTTGATGGGATTGAGGGGAGTGCTGGTGTTGTGCACCCGAGGCCGTTTTGGTGTCGGTACGGCCCCCTCGAGAGACCTTTCTCGTTTGGACGTAGAGTCCTTACTGGTCTTAGTTGTAGCAAGTATGCTTTTTGCCCATTCGACGCTAGCGGTTTGCTGCGGTGTCCTTTCAGCCCCCGATGATGCACCAGAGGCCTTCAGGATTTTCGCCGCTTGCCGCCTTTGCCTATATTGGCTTTTCGAGAGTTTCCCCTTTCTCTCATTAGTAGTGGTAGGGCCATTTTTCACAACCCTGCCACTACTGAAATTAGGTATCACTACCTTCCTATCCTCGTTGCTGCCAGCTGCAGAGGAGGGTCCATGGTTAGCCACTACTCCCTTCTCTGTGCTGGCCGCAAGAGATACGGCAACAGGCTTTGACGCCAAATTGCCGCCCGGTCCTGAAGAGATACCGGTCTCATCATCCTTTAAATTTTTGTTTTTTGTTTTTTCCATTTTAATCCCACGAGTAGCGAAGAAAAGAGGTCCGTCTGCACAGAGATTCGCATGTACAGATAAGGCTAGTTAATCCGGAGGTCGCCAGGTATCCGGATACTCCGTTAGAGACTGGGCTATTTTTGAATTGGGCCCCCAGCCAGGCTGATCATCGGCACGGGTCGTTTAACACCTTAGATCCAGCCCAATAAAGATAAGAGGTGGTAGGGAAGGAAGAGATAGGGTTAGGAATCAGTTGATGTTAATTCATCATTCTGATATGGGAGGAAAAGATTGGGATTCGGTAACAGCAATTCAGCTAATTTACCTAGAGTGAGAAGGAGCATAGGAGATAGGAGCGCTGTCTAGCTTTTTCGCCATTACAACGTGGGAGGTGGGATGGGAGTTGGTGACATAAACGTTGGCTGGTATGCCTTGTTTATGTGGGAATGGATGATGATTTTGGGAAAGGTAGAGGGATAAGAACGTCCTTTAGTTTCGGGACTCATCTGGAGAAAATTCTCGAGAATCATTGACCCTACTCAGCTTCTACAACTCGACAAGTTCGACGTTCAGAGTAGAAGGATATTTTTGTAGCTTTAACTAAAATTTTCTAGCTCACACTATTAATAATCACATAATTTGGAGCTTAAGATGGAAAAAAGCTAAGACCACATAAATCCAGCATTAGCTAATTTAAAAAAAGCTATTACTAGAGGACATCTTTTAGTTTCTGGCTTAAACTTGTTTTTAATCACACAAAATCTAGCTTTGACTTAAAAATCCATGTTCAGCTTTTTGTTTTACTCACAAGACCCATTCGACAAATTGGAAAAATCGCAATAATGTTATCTTGAACTTGACTTTTTCTGTCACTTTTTCTAAACTAATAGGGCCCATACACCACGCAAACACGTTTGTTCAAACGTGTGTTTGAGCAAACATAGTTTCGCCACACACTACACAAACATGTTTGAGAGATATTAGTTGCGTGACGTTTTTCATCTTAATCAGACCTACATACCTACGGAAACGGAGCAATGAGTGATTTGCTGAGTGATTGCAATATTCGTTACTTTTTACACACCACAATACCGTTAAACTTTTATAAAGTTCAATGAATTCAGTCTAAAAAATTTGTTCCTCTTGTTTATTCATGTTAACTCTATGAAAATTGGTATCGGTTTGAGCAAAATTCAATACACACCACACAAAAATGTTTGTGCAGGCACGGAAAATTCAAATTTTTTTGATTTTGTTCAAACCGCTTGCGCAAACACGCATCATCGCTACACACTACTCAAACAGTTTGCACAAACATTTTTACAACAACAAAATACATTCGTTTGCTCAAACAGTTTGTGTAGTGTAGTGTATGGGCCCTATAAATAATTTCAAAACTTAAATTTAAATTAAATTAAAGAACATCTCTTGTAGGTGATAATTAAAGTTGGTTAAATGAAAATATGTTAAATAAAACATTGTAGAAAGAAAGAAAGATTAAAATTGGTAAATTAAAACCGCTTCTCAATTAAATGACGCTGAGTGTTGTGCATTGTGGTAATGAATACAAGTTAGTGCCATTCTCTTCAAATATTTGATAGTATTAACTTTAGATGGCAACCCTTTTTAAAAGCTATGGATGTAGACAGATTGAATAAAAAAAAAATAGAAAAATTCATTAAGGTAGATGAGTACTAAAAATGAATTTAATTTTTTGTTTTTAATTTTTTAAAGGCTTAACTATTTAATGAAATGAATTTAAATGAACGAAGAGGATTGAGATTTACCTTGATAAAAAATGTCATTATGAGAACGACAGTTCATTATTGTTTGTGTGGTTTGGAGATGTTAAGATTTTTATTTGTAATTTCAATTAATTACCTACATTTGTATGTTTTTGTACATTAATTTTCTTTATGGAACACGATTAAAATTATGGTACCAATTTAACATAACATGTTGAAAAATATTCCAAACAAAATTTGTTTTATGTCCTTTTTTGGGTTGTACCATATACATAATGTTTTGAGCATTTAACAATTGATGGGCTTCTGTGGTGAATGTTAGCATTCGCCTCAACAACGACCTAGAAAACAGAGCCTTGCTTCATCATTTTTACGTTCGAAATGAAATGACACAATGGCGACTTGAAAACCACGGTTTAATGCGGTTCAATGATGACTTTTTGGCATAATAGCCGAGCAAATTAGACCAAGTCCCTTGTTAATAACGAATGGCAAGCCCTAGCTCATCTTCGATTCAATTAAAAACAAAAAGTCAGCAGGTGTCGATGGTATTTCTTAAGTCGTACTAAGACATTAACCGATGGATTCAATTGACATTTAAACCACACTCTTTAATAATGCACTGCATAATGCATATTATCTGTGGTTTATCTTCTCCCGAAATGGGGAAATGACAACTCAAATCCTTCAAGTCAAAGTTTTCAATATGTCTCTGAATAAGTGGCATAACCAAATTATTGTTCTATTGCTTTTTGTTGCCAAAGGTTTCAACGTAACTTTTCGTATCTCTACTTTTGAAATTAAAAATAGTCTTATATTTACACAAGTTATTTACAGAACCGAGCGTGATTTCGACTATGTAGATTCAGCGGTATTGTGACGATTGGAAAAAGAAAATAAACGTCCAGAAGCCGGAGATTCCGTTCGGCTAGGGCCAAACTTACATAGCGCAAGATGATCACCGTTGATCTTCACGGGCAGCGATTAAAAAACCTTAGTGAAGTACCTCGGTATCTGATTAAATCAGTATTTATATTTCGACACACAAAAGAGCCTTCGGTCTGATGGAAAGGCTGTTTTACAGCGGTAGACTTGACCCCAGAGTGTAGGTAAATTGCTACATGATCGTGTATGGCTATTCTGTGTGGTTCAACGTTACCCCTTTTCAGATGGAGAAGTTTCGGGTGCTCGGGCGGCAGTGTTTGCCACGCTGTACCGGCTTTCCACAGAATTGACAATTTCTTGCTATGACATTGACGAACAATTTAATTTTTGGGGGCGTTCTATCCGAACGTAAAATATGTTGAAAGTGTACGCTTGAGTGGCTTCATTCCATCACAGCGGTTTGTATTTTTGATGAGATCTGATACAGGACAAATTGGCAGTTTCGCTAATCTATACGTCGGGAGTCAGGATGGGGTTTTGAGAATTAACCGGCTTGCGGTTTTATAGTCAAAAAGTTTTAGTTTTAAGTAGAATAGGCATTGTGGCACAACAAAAAATATTAATAATAATAAAACAAATTAAAAAAAATACTAAGAACAAGTACAAATGAAGTAGTTCGATTTGCTGCTGTGATTGTTCTAGTTTAAGGTTGTTTTAAGTTTTATTTTAAGTACCAAATTTTCATATTTTCTAATAAATTATATAGACTTTAGGGCCTTATAGTTAAACTTAGAAAGCAGAATCCTGACTAACTAAAATAAATAGGTTTCAAGATTTGTTTTAATTATACCTAAAATTATTTTTTAAGTGTACCAAATTTTAATGGAGCTTTGGACTAAGATTTTTGAAAAGATTAATTTTGAGCATAAGCACAGTTGTCTCTTAATTGTGTTGAGTCATATAATTTATCAACCTGTTTTTGAAAAATTCAATTAAAAAATGTAAGCCACTAGTAAGCACAACAATTTTAGCTCAACTCAAGCTGGGGTAGGTCAAAGCAGCGTCTTCCGATTATTCTATGGCTGCCTCTTTAAAAAATACTACTTCCAAATCTGGACAAATCTGCCGAATGCACCAAAACAATGCTTTTTGCCAGTTCTTACCATTGAATTCCAAAAGGTGCGTCTCCCAGAAATTCTAACACCAACTGACCAATATCAGTACATCTCAAATCAAAATATGTATTTAAAAAAAATCGGAAAAGATTGGTTAATATGTTATTAGAAGTCTACATACAAGTTAAAAATCTGTTTACTTCAAAATATGTACATCTAAGAGCTTTTGCAGCTCAAATAAAACAAAAAAAGAATCTGGGATGCAACCCACACTGATAACTTATCTTTCGTGCCCGTCTCTCGAAACGTGAAGATTGATTGTGTTAATATGATTGAGATCATTAAGATTGTTGTAGAAAAATTCTCCTAGGTAATTTTTGCGTCTTTGAGCTAGCGCAGGGCATATGTATACAGACGAGGTGAAGTAGTGCCAGGTAATGACATCGATTATCGAGCTTATATACGATCTGCTTAGAAATACCAAGCACCATGATCGCTTTAAATCTAGTGCAGCGCAGATGTTCTTTGTGACCTGACACGTGGTGATGTTATTCCTCCTGATGTTTTCCTTCTTCATAGCGTCTTGCATTAGCAATAGCTTACATGCAGCGATTGGTATATGCCAGCATAAGCCAAACGTGGTATTGTACCATTTCTGGCGAGTTCAACTGCCTTACAGTTACCTGGAATGTCTCTTTGGCCCAGCACCCAGCAAAGGTGAATGTTAAACTGTTGTGCCATCTCCATATTGAGTGTGTAGAGACAGAGTCCAGAGATTTGATAGCGGCCTGACTATCTGAGAAAAAACGGATATCAGATGTTAATATCACGTGTTCCTTAAGAGAGGACATGATTTCTTTTATCACCAAAAGCTCCGCCTGGAACACGCTACAATATTTGGGAAGGCCGACCAACCCCTTTATAAGGGTTTTGATCCATCTGTATAAAAGTGTACTGACTCGTCTTCCAGGAATGCCCTATCCTCCCAGAAAGATGTGGAAGGTATATAAATCTGGAAGTTTCTGTCCAATTGCAATTGGGGGATGGTGTAGTATATGTGCTTGGGAATTCATTTTAAATACTTAAGAATTACGGTGTGGCAAATGTTGTTGTTGACCCACTGCGATGAAGTTTTGAAGCGAATTTCAAGCTATTCGTTTGCTAAGTATGTCAAGATGTTCTAGGAAGAGTAGGATTTCCAGTGCCGCTGATGGGGTCGTGCGAAGCGATCCGCTTATTCATAGGCAAGCTAAACGTTGGATTTTGCTCAGTTTGTCGCGGCTTATAGCTTTTTCTAAAGCAATCCATCATACTGCCACACCGTAAGCGGTTTGATCACCGATGTGTATAACCAATGGCAATGGGTAATTCGGGGCTGTAAGCCGCTTTTATTGCCAATAGCTTTTTTTGCAAGAGAAGAGAGCTGCAGTAGCTTTTTTGATACTTTCTTGTATATTACGTTTCCAATTCAGCTTTTTATCTAAAAGAAGACTCAGATACTTAGCCTTGTCTAAGAACTTTAATCTAATTACTTTTAATATAGGGAGGGTTGACATATGGAATTTTGTATTTTCTTTAAAATAGGACTTAATGGGTTTTGTGTGGGTTGTTTTTCTAAGGCGTTTTGTAAGAGTTCTAAAAAGAAAAAAACTATTGATAAGGTTTTTCCAAAAATGCAATTACATTTCCTGAATTGTAAGAAAATGCGTTTGCTGTGCGGACACACACACGGACTTTGAACCGTCGAGAAATGTCAAAATTTTCAATTCTACAAATCGGACTGATTACAATAACTTCCTGTGGGAAGTCAATATAATCTAACATTAGTATGTTTTAATAATCTTTTCCAAAACATAAATAATAAAAGAGCTATTTAAGCACTTATAATGTAAGGGTCTTATACATACATAAGTAATCATCTCAACACATCTTGTATTAGCACCTACGAGTATAAACTAAGTATCTATCTACAGTAAAATTCAATTTTGCTTTCCAAATTCAACTGAAACTGATACAAATACAATAAGGACTCCAAGCTTAATGATTAGACTATCAATTTATCGCATTCGATTTTGCACTACACCTCGTTATGGAGTTCAAAGGAAATTGAATACAATCTTAGTTTGCTTTTGCTCAACTCAAACTCTGTCCGAATCGATTCAATTCCATATTCTTTATCGTTGCAATTTTGTATCTTCAAACAACCAAGCTACGTTCAGTGTTAGAGACTATGGAGGATGAACTATATTTGCAGATATAATTAATTAGAAACTGTGGTCTTATGTAGACGATTTTCTAGGAAACTACCAAAAGAGAGGGAACCACAGCAAAGGATCGATCGTTTAGTTCGTGGATTTTACCTATTCTGATGTTTTTAGAATGTGTATCTTGTGCACGGTATTGCTTGCAGGCAAAGTTTACTCAAAGCTAAAATTATCCACCATATATATACTCATACAGCAGCAAGAACTTAACCGCTAACAAGAGGACGAAGACCTATTCCTTGAGCATAAATTCCCTTTGATAAACACAACATAGATACATATAACGTATTATGTATCTACAAAAACAGTAAACAGAAGACTGAGTCCAAATGTTGCAAGCAGGAACTCCTGTTTTGTGTTGCAACATTGACACAAACTCGTGCCGAAAAGGAAATTTCGTAAGAAAAACTTCAATGGTTATAGAGAATATTGTGTTTTTGCTTAAAGTGGATTATTTTTACTTGACTAATTTATACGCGTGACAGACGTGAATAAAATTCCTAACTGGATGTACTTAGTTATTAAGTTCTATTTAATCAAAGGTACTATCATTGTTTCAACCCAATCTTTATTTGTTTGAAGATTATTTATTTAAATTGTAAATAATTTTGTTGGCTGCTATAAAAAAATACCAATGTCTTACATACGAGTATAAGTTTCAATTATTTCTGCGAATGTTTAATGGAATAAAAAGGGACACCTACATTTGTATTCCTCATCTGGAGTATAGGTAGCTGGGTAATTTTCAAGTGAAAACGCATTCAAAAAAACACGGACTAAAAGGTCTTTTCGGTTTTGCTAGGACAGGGTGCCCTATACTAACTTACTGAACAAAACGTTCAGTAATCATGTACTGCTCGACTGTTTTGACGTTGGAACTGTCGGTCGTAGCGATAACCGACAACCGTGTCCTAACATTAACAGGGCAGAATTTAATACCGAGTCAAAGCATATTTTTAATGTACAAAATTCGGTAGTAACGTCCTATATGGAAATTCAGTTGACAGATTGATTTATAAATTAACTTAAGAATACCACTTAGTTTTGTTATTGTGAACTGTACAATTTATCAAATTGAAATATTCGACGGTTTTAAATTCCCTAGAATCTAAATCAAAGATTGTTAGAGAGATGTCTGGTTGTGCGTATGTACGTTCTGGAAGCTTTTTTCGTTGTCCATATCTCAAAAACAAGTTTTACAGATAATGAAGCAGAAAGATGCAAACAGGACTTACAAAAAAATTGATTTGGCAGTTAAAAAAGAAGTGAACATTTTAGTTCAGCCAAAATATCTCACGAACCAACAACGCTAACAACTTCAATTACATTTTATATTATAAAGCTATTGTGACGTGATACCAAACTAGTAAAATTTTGAAAAAAAAAAAACGTATTTGCCACTTTGAATATTCCAACACTCGTTCACAATGACACTCCTTATGTAAGCTCGATTGATAAAGGCAATTAGCTTGCAACACAGTTTGCTGTGCTGTCAAAGGTGTCAATTAGCTTGCAGCACAGTTTGCTGTGCTGTCAAAGGGTATCATGAGCCCTCCTGTTCTTGAGAGTTTTAACGATGTTATAGAACAAATCTTCTTTCGAACTTGTGTAGTTTCAAGAGTACTGAAAGATCTTGACATATACACAAAACCGCTGGCCTGGATAGTATCCCCTTTATTGTTCTGAAGAGGTATTTTTTAACGCTGGCAAGACGATTGCATACGCTTTTCCATGCTTCCTACTCTACAGGCCTTTTCCGAGCGGATGAACAGCATTTGGTCAGCCTGTTCCTAAAAAAGGCGAATCCTCCTCCCCCTCGTCCAATTGCACTAACGTCCCTTCTTTCCAAGGTCATGAAAACGCTGATCAATTCTCAGCTTAAGAAATATCTTGAAGACCGAAAGCTTCTTAATGACCGGCAGTATAGCTTTCATAGAAATAGGTCCAACGGTGATTTTATGGTTTATCTAACCGAAAAGTGGAACAAATCTTTACATCGTTTCTTATAACGCAAGTTTATGCACTTGATATTTCAAAAGAATTTGATAGGGTTTGGCACCAAGACTCCTTATCGAAAATGAGTGCTTTTTGTGTTATTGAATTTATTTTTCGTTGAATTAGCAACTACCTTTCTAACGGTTTAATACAAGTTGTATTAAATGGTTTCAAGTCTGACATTTATAAAATAAATGCTGATGTTCCCCAGGGCTCCGTTTTGTTCCCGACTCTCTTCCTGGTATTCTTTAACGATCTCTTGTGTGTCACTTCTAATCCATTAAACTGTTTCGCTGAATCCCTGTCTGTGCCATCTAAAGTACTGACTCTTGCTAGGAATTGACAAATACCTCCAAAAGTAATTATTGTCATGAAAAGAGCTTTCTCAAATTAACCGTTCCGATTCGGCTAAAAACTGTAGGTCCACTCCATCCCTGACAACAGTACTCGCACACAGGAATGGTTGAGAGTTGTAAGACACTAGGCCCTAGTTTTCAATGGACTGTTGCGCCACGTAATTTAATTTAATTTATTTATTCGTTCAAAGCTTGACTATAACTCGCATATCTGGCCTAGCGCCCCAAAAACAAGTTTAAATCTCTTGAATAGAATCCGAAAAAGGAGTTTGAAAATGATAGGGGATACAACTATAACCGAAATATTTACATCTCTCGAACACCTCCGTAATGTTTAGTGCGTTTTTTTGTTTTATCTATTTTATACATACAATGTTTTGTCGAATTAGCCAGTTGCATTCTGATTCTACCCCTTAAATACTTCAGCAGTCAGTTTTCCCTTGAGCTCAATTTCGGGCGTGCTGTTAAGTTAAGAGATTCTTTCTTAAACCGTACATCGAGAATGTCGTTCACACTTTGATATTCAGAACTTTAAGACTAATGTCCACCGGTCTCTCCTCTTAAATTCTTCCCTATTTTCTTTCCACTCGCATATTAAATATAAACATTTAAAGTGTACTTATAATCCCATGGGTTGCTTTAAATTAAAAACTTTTAAAAAATGCTAAGTACATAAATTGGTAAAAACTGATTTTCGACTAAAAATCTCAGGAATAAAAACTTCAATCAAACTAAGATATTTTATCAGATTCAAAATACTGTTGCTTACTTTTAGTTAATTATTTAGAAAAATTCAATTCACAACTTTTTTACAAAATACGAAAACCTACAAAAATAAAAAAACTGATAAGAAACGGTTTTCGACTCCAGTATTTGGACAACAAAGAAAGATATTGACGTACAATTTTGTACCTCATGCAAAATGTTGTTATTAATATTTTTTGAAATTTAGACAAATAGACAGACGGCACGGATGGGAAGTTATAAGGATGGGTCGCATCCCAGCCTCTTTTTCCTACTGTATATGGCAAGACCATAAGAGTTATTTTTTTTAAATTTTAATCGTTTTCCAATCGTGAATTTAATCAGTTTCAGTTACACACGAGACTGATCTCACATAGTTCATATGAGATGTAGAAAATATTTGTCTATAATTTGTATGAATATGGTAAAAAGAACTTTCGAACTAAAATTACATCGAATTAAATTAATTAATAAGGTGACGCAACAGTCCATTGAGAACTAGGGCCTAGTGACTTACCTCAACTCTTAACCATTCCTGTGTGAGAGTAATGTTGTCAGGGATGGAGGGGACCTACAATTTTTAAGCCGAATCCGAACGGCTAATTTGAGAAAGCACTTTCCGTGACAAGAATTACTGTTGAAGGATTTGTCAATTCTTCGCTAGAGGGCAGTACCCCGCGAAAAAAACTTACATCGAATGGTTCGTCTTAATTGAAAGGACGTCAAGTCAAGCGATGTAACTCCGGCTGCACAAAATGTGTACATATTCGATATAATGTCAATAGACACTGTATTTATTTATTTATTCATCAATCAGACAAAAATATCTTACAGACTACTTGAAAATAACTTACATAAATAAAAATAAATATATATGGGTATGTACATAGTATTTTGCTTATTTCAAAAATTAATTATAAAATGACGTTGTAGATTACATTTAAGGGTAGAACGATTACTATGAAAGTCAAAATCAAAAACACAAGAAATACGATTAACTTCACGGACACAGCGAGTTACTGGCTCATTTTTGGCATAATTTGTCCTATGATCGCTTTCAAAAAATAAAAATCTAGTCCTCAGAGGACGACTTGGAGCATACAAATCAATTAAAGACAGAAGCGAAGAACAATTAATACGATAAGACAAAATATCGCTTACAAACAATACAGAGTACATTTGTCTACGATTTTCCAGTGACTGAATATCAATTAGCTTACATCTAGTTGAATAAGAGGGCATTTCAATATTCCAACCAAGTTTCCAAATAACGAACCTAGTGAACTTTTTCTGAACATTTTCAATGCTAGTAGAATGAATGTTGTAATGAGGGTTCCATATAACACATCCATACTCTAAAATAGATCTGACATAAGCATTATACAGGCATTTTAGAGTATAGGGATCAGTAAAATCAGATGAATTACGTTTTATGAAACCAAGCATGGTGTTAGATTTTGCAATGATGTATTCGATATGTTTTATAAAGTTTAATTTACAATCAAATATTATTCCCAAATCTTTTTTTTCAAAAACTCTTTCTAGAATATTATTGTTTATTTTGTAGTCGAAATTGATTGGATTGGCAATACGCGAAAAAGTAAAACACTGACATTTGGAGACATTCAAAAACAAGTCATTAATGGTGCACCAATTAGTTAAACAATCAAGATCGTCTTGGAGTAGATGGCAGTCGCGAGAGGATTTAATGCTTTTAAAGAATTTAAGATCGTCCGCAAAAAGAAGGCGGTGTGAGTTTTTAAAAACGTTAGGCATGTCATTAATAAAAATCAAGAACAATAACGGTCCAAGATGACTGCCTTGCGGTACGCCAGAGGTTACCAAAAAAGGAGAAAATTGAATGTTATCTATGGAAACAATTTGATAACGTTTCGTTAAGTAGGAAGAAAGCCATGATAGCATAGCAGAGTGAAAACCTGCGCTTTTTAGTTTAGATATTAGTATCAAATGATTCACTCTATCGAACGCTTTGGCAAAATCTGTGTAGATGACATCAACCTGAAAACCTTCTTCTAGTTTATTGAGGACATAATTTGAAAATAGAGCAAGATTGGTGGAGGTGGATCTTCCCCCCACAAACCCATGTTGGTAAGGCGATATTATTTCTTTGAACCAAAACGATAATTTATCGTATACAATCTTTTCAAAAAGTTTAGGTATCGCTGAGAGTTTGCAGATCGGGCGATAGTTTGATATTTCCTGTTTAGAACCTGATTTGTGTATTGGACGAATGAAGGATTTCTTCCACTCAGAGAGAAATTCTCCTTTAGAAAGAGAATTATTAAAAATAATTGTTAAAGGTTCAGAAAGAGCAGATGCACATTTTTTTTAAAATAACTGGAGGAATTTCATCTGGACCAGCACTTTTATCGCAGCTTAAGCTACGTAATGCATTTTCAACTTCATTTGCACTTATATTCAAAGATCCAATACTTAATGGAGTTTCGGAATTAATTGTTTGTAAAGGATATCCCTTTGGAGAAGTATAATTTGATTGAAAATAAGCTGAAAAAACATTACAAATAGATGCAATATCGGAGTATGTGTCACCCATATACTGCATTGTTTTTGGTAACCCATTACATTTTTTTTTATTCTTTATGAAAGACCAGAAACTTTTACTATTATGCTTTAATTCTCTCTCTATTGAATATATATAATTGTTATAAAGAAACTTATTTAGAACATTGAATTCTCTATCCAATTGGGTATAGCTGAATTTAAGAAAAGAATTATCTAATGAATTTCGATATAGCTTATAAGCTTTGTTCTTTTTATTGCTAAGATTACATAACCTTTTATTGAACCATGGAGGTTTCGAATTACATTTAATAGGCAATTTCGGCACGAATGTATTAATTGCACTTTTCAACGAGTCAGTAAAAAACTTGTATGAAACCGATAAATCAGAATAATTAAGCTGAGAATTCCAGTTAAATTGAGACATATAACTCACTATGCCCTGAATATTAGCCTTGTGGTACATTAATTTAAATTTATTAGAAAATTTATTTTTAAAATATTCAATGTATTCAAAACAAATAGATAAAGCTTTATGATGTATTGAATTCGGAGCAATAGGAGAAATTGAATTACTAACGGAGATTTTTAACTCCTTATCAACAAAAATTAAGTCTAACAAGCGATTCAAATCGTTTTTACAATAATTTACCTGGATTAGATTGTGACACAAAAAAGAGTCAACAACCTCCGTTTCATAATCCAATTTTACATTAAATGGAACTAAATTAAGGTCATCCGAATCATTTATCCAATCAACGTTGGGCAAATTAAAATCACCAAGAATCATTACACTTTGATTGTCTTTAATTTTAGATAAATAAAATAAACAATTGTTTACATGAACTTTGTATAGTTCTAACGAACTTTTTGGAGGAATGTAACTAATAATTAATATATATTAATATTTGAAATAATGTCCTTACTGCAAAACATAGGTAGGTAGGTAGAAATGGCGATCTCAGGGCAGACCTAGACTGAGATCCAATTAGCGCTGTAGTGCGCCGTTTTGATACCAAAACTCGTTTGACCTGTGAAAGAAAGGAGAAGATTTATAGCGATTAAATTAGAGCCATTTTGTCGCATTGAGAAAAGAGATTAGGTCTTTAATCTTTGTCTCAGATAGCTCATCCAGTTCGTGAAAGAATGCTTTCCCAAAGCATTTCATTCTAGTTCTTGCCAAGGCAAGACATTTGCAGAGGAAATGGATTATCGTTTCACTTTCTCTTTGGTCGCCGCAACTACGGCAAAAGGTGTTATAAGAGATACCCAACTTCTCTGCATGAACTCCTATGGGCCAATGTCCGGTACAAACCGCAACAATCCTGGCTATGTCTTGCCTTGGCCTGCATAGAAGATCGTTTGTACGGGTTTTATTATAGGTGGGCCATATCTTCCTAGATATAATGCAGTTGGGTAAATTGCTCCACCTTCGGTTTGATTCAGTTTGGTAGATGGAAAAGATTTTACCCTTCATAGCACCAAGAGGAATGTTAACCATTTCCGCAAGTGAGCTATGAAGGGCCGATCCTTGCCTGGCTAGCTCGTCGGCCCGTTCATTTCCCACGATACCACTATGGCCCGGAACCCAGATCAGGGTGATACCGAGGTTAATGTTCAGGCTCGCAAGCTCATCGCGACATTGCTGGACCAATTTAGATGAGGATGTAGCCGAGTTAATGGCTTTGATAGCTGCCTGACTGTCTGTGAAGATAGCCGCATTTCGGTTTTGGTTTGGGCTTTGTTTAAGAATCTTACATGCCTCCCTAATTGCCAGCAGTTCAGCCTGAAAAACACTAGCAAAGTCAGGAAGCCTAAAGGATTTAGCTACATTTAGGGACTCAGAAAAGATCCCAGAACCAACTCCGCACTCCATCTTTGAGCCGTCAGTAAAGATGGTTGTATCGAAACCTATCGACACGATGTCATCCTCCCAATCCTCTCTGGATGGAAAAAAGACCTTAAAACCCCTACTAAGGCTCAAAGTAGGAGTGCAGTAGTCAGTGTCTACCGAGATAATATCTGAGGGAATCAATTTCGCTGTGTTGCTGTGACCATAAGGTTTTGACAACCAACTGTGTGATTCCTTCAGTCTAATAGCGCTGCAGGAAACTATGTATTTAATAAAAAGGTCGATTGGTAGAAGATCCATAATTACGTTTAAGGCGTCCGTTGGGCAAGTACGCATGGCCCCTGTGGTGCCCACGCAAGCTGTTCTCTGAACCTTCTTTAGCTTATCGATATTATAGGCTTTGCTAAGAGCAGGCCACCACACAATCGAACCATAAGTTAAGATTGGTCGTACTACGGCTGTGTACGTCCATAAAATCATCTTCGACTGAAGTCCCCACTTTTTGCCGAAAGTTTTTCTGCAGGCGTAGAAGGCAACACAGGCCTTCTTAACCCGCACTTCAATATTTCGTTTCCAGTTTAATTTTGGGTCGAGTATAACTCCCAAATATTTTGCACTGAAGACAATGATAGGATTTGACTAGTGGCCCAGCTGCTAACTTTCTTCAAAGCTGACTCCGTGATTTCACTAATCACAGAGGTGTACTTTCCTGACACCAATAGCACCAAATCATCCGCATAGGCTACCGCCTTCACTCCACATCTCTCTAATTTAACGAGAATTGTATCCATGACCAGAAGCCACAGAAGGTGTTCCCCTACTTACGTGTTTTGTTGCGGTTGTATTGCCTAGAGTGGCTTGAATCTTCCTACCACTGAGCATGGAAATAATCCTTTCTCGAATGAAGTATTCTACACCGAACTTAACGAGCGATTCTTCTATGGATTCGGTAAGGACGTTGTTAAAAGCACCTTCTATGTCTAAGAAGGTGATAAGAGTAAATTCTTTATAATGGATTGTTTTTTCTACAGTACGCACTACCTCATGGAGGGCAGTCTCCGTAGATTTGCCCTTAAGATAAGCATGCTGAGAGTTTTCGAGAGGTCTTCCATCTAGGATTTCTCTAATATGGTAATCAAGAATGCGCTCCAAGGTTTAAAGTACAAAAGATGTTAAGCTTATTGGTCTGAAATCCTTCGCGGATTCGTGACCACGCCTACCCACTTTCGGGATAAAAACCACCTTGACCTGTCTCCACGACATGGGCACATGTTTGAGAAGGAGGCATCCTTTGAAAATTTGTTCCAGCCATGGAGCTGCCACATCATGCAACTTTTGAAGCATAACTGGCAGTATACCATCCATGCCTGGGGATTTATATGGAGAGAAAGTATTGATGGCCCACACAATATTTTCTCTGGTTATGACGGAATTGATTTGCTCCACGTGAGCTACGTTTAGCTCTGTGGTTTCACGCGGTTCGGGGTTGTCGCTCTCGCAACCCGGAAAGTGCGTCTTCATCAGTAGCTCAAGAGATTCGGCTGGAGAGGCTGTCCAGGTTCCATTAGGCTTTTTTAGAAATGAAGGATTACAATGTTCCTTCGATAGAACTTTGCTGAGCCTTGCGGAGTCCTTTATGTCTTCGATTGATTGACAGTAATCTCTCCAGCCTTGTCTTTTGGCTGATGACAGGGCTTTCTTGTAATTTAAGAGAGTCTTTATACGGTTGGTAAAACTTATGTTTGTGGCAGATGTTGAAAATTGTCCTCGTCATTTTCCTAAGACTGGACAGTTCTTCATTTCACCAAGAAGGAAGGGTTTTACGGCTGTATTTAACTTGGCAAGAGACTCTAAAAGCTTTACTTATAGAAGTTTCAAAGGTTTTCACCTTTGATTCAAGGTCTACTATCGATTCTGCAAGATTCGGTAAGTTGCTCAGTTTGGAATTAGCAATTTGACTGAATTTCTTCCAGTCAGTTCTTCTGGGATTTCTATAAGGCGGAGGGTTTTTCGACTCGAAATTAATTTGAAAAAGAATCCACTTGTGATCCGAAAACGAATTCAAAGGGGAAACTCTCCAATTCTCTACTAATAAATTACGGTTGTTTACTAAAGTAACATCAAGCACATCCTCCCATCCATCATAATTTTCCGAGCTCGGAAAGACGAAAGTGGGAGTATTGCCTCTGTTACAAATGGTCATATTATGTGCAATAATAAAATCAAAAAGTGACTCACCTCGTTCGTTGATTTCAGAGCTTCCCCAAAGGGTATGCCGAGCATTCGCGTCGCCTCCGATCAGAAGGTTTGCCTTATCGATCTTAGCTTTGTTTATAATTTTGCGCACCTCCTCCGGAGGTGATGATGCATTGTGGGCAGAGTAGAAACAGGCCAGCAGCAAACCCTGTGTATTTTTGTCTTCGAATCTGACAACTGTCAGATCAGGAGTGCTAAAATTTGGACATAAAAAACCTTTTAAATGTTTCTTAGCTAAAATACAAGTTCTGGGTTTACCTTGGTCTTGGTCTGCGGTTTTATAAAAGAGGTCGTATTGGTTGTCTTGGAGGCCCCGCACCTTGAGGCCGTTGATCCACGGTTCTTGGATAACGCCAATGTCGAAGTTTTCCTCCCTAAGGAAAACTCTCAGATTATCTGAAGCACACTTAGAGTGCTTCAAATTAATCTGGACGACCTTCAGCGCGTTTTTTAATTTTTATTTTTGGCTGCAGAGCTAGGGCCCGGCAACTCGCTGGGGACCTCGACTCCGCTAACAACATCGTCAACCTCGACGTTGTCATCAGCTTTGTCGGTGTCTGCTCCCTGACTCTGCAGAATTTTAATTTTGGCATTCCTTATGCCAAAACTAAGCTTATAATCGGCCTTTTCGAGAGCCCCTAGGCTTTCCTCGCTAATCCTCAGAAGGTAAGAGGCGCTGGTCTTCTGTGGTTCTTCTGCCTTAATCACAGCCTAATCGTGCATGGGGACCAGCGGATTTTGCCTCTGAAGACCGCGGATCAAATCCTGTCCGCTTGGCTTTATGCTCATGAGCATTAACCAAATGCGAGCCTTCGGTTGTCTAGGGACGTCCTTAGCCGGGATAAGCTTGAGCTTCAAGCCCTCCCAGGCATTGTTAACCTTAGCAATGCTTTCACTAAGGAAATCCCTAGAAGACCTGTCAGCACTTGATTACCCTATACCCCCTGAGCATCTCGCCAGAGTCAAAACTAGGGTAGGGGCCCTCACTGTTACTTATTGTGTATGAAAACACCATCTCAGAGAGCTTGCCCTCGATAGAGTTCCACACGTTCAGCAGACCTTTGCTGTTAGTGGAGAGCTCATCCACAACTGCTACTTGGAGGTCATCCCTGACAACCTCACTAAGAGTACGCAGTTGCGCTGCTCCAGAAGATGGTGCTTTCCCTGGCTTTGTCCGGCCGTCAAGCTTGCTCTTTTTCTGAGACGTGCAGATCTCTTCCTGAGATCTGTTTCGCTTGACGGCCTTTTCTCGGCTGGCCAGAAGGTTGTTGTATTCATCAACAACCTTCTGGTACTTTATTTTATCTAGGGCGTCCTTCTCATGAACCGCTCCGGTCTCTTCATTCTTGGCAAGAATAAAAGAGGCCGTTTTGAAGCGGTTCTTGAGAAGAACGCCTTCTGATGACTTTTTGGTTCCTCGAGTTGCACTGCTACTCGAGGGTTTCGGATTTCTTTGCGGTTTAGGAAGTATAGGAGTGCTATGAATAGAACTGCCTGTACTTCCTGTGGTTTGGGGTTGCTCACAAGTGCTGGAACTACCAGCGCTAAATGAGCTCCCCTTTATGGTCTCCTGGATGGAGGCCAAGAGTTCATCCTCCAAGTCTGCGGATGGTTCTAAGTCAGTAAGGTCAAGTTCGTCCATTTTGTTTAAGTTTTGTATGTTGGTCCCACGAGTAGGTCGGAAAAAAAAAGGTCAGCCCCGGCAGAGCCGATATACCGGGGTAAGGCAGAAAAATGACCCTGCCAAGGCATCCGAATGAGCTCGTTAGCGACTGGTTTGCCCCCAGTCTTTCATTCTTCGGCACGGATTATGTAAAAACGCTCACACCACCACTGAAATTAGGGACCTCGTATCTATGGTCAAATTGCATTGCTAAGGCTTGCTACTATTAAGGAGTAGGAAACTTCAGCAATTCAACCTGACCTTAGCTGATCCCCATCTTGACAACATACAAGACAACTGTGGTGATCGTTACCGCCCGGCACCCACTAGGAGGGTTTGAAACGAGGAATTTTTGCCAGGCAAAAATAGATACTAGAAAATATATACATTTTAAAAATTTGGTTTGGAAAGTAGTTGGAGTTTTTTTCGAAGCCACTAAAGAAACTTTAATAGAAATTTTAGAGCCATGTTGGTATTATGGGACCAAAAATTGTTGGCTATAAAATTGAAATCTTTTTCTTCTACACGTACATTTACTTTTCTATTGCGACATGATGAGGGAATAGGATATTCAAGATATATAAAATAGGTCGTTACAAAGGGTTTTTCAACAGGGACGCTACAAAAGTAGAGCTACAGGGATAGCGAACGACGCCATATTTCTTGCCGCTCTTTTGACATTTATCTTCAGTAAGGTTTGCGATCTTATGATAAAAAGATATACGAGCCAACAACGAGTCGAAAATTTACTACCGAAATTCGGAGTCAGTGGCCTCAACGTTAAGAGCGCTACGTCCAATTTATAGTCCTCATAATGGTCCTAGCAGATCAACAATTGAGCGTGTAGTGAAAAAATTTGAATCCACAAGCACAGTACAAAATGTTCCCGTGCCAGTGAGATAAAGAAGTGCCCGTAGTGTCGAAAATATTGCTACCGCTTAGGCTTCAGTTGCAGAAGCCCAAATGTGTCTCTTACATGTCGTTCTCAAGCGTTGGGCATCTTTCTTTTGGCCCCAATTGGATGTTATGAACTTGGAGGACATGTGGTTCTAACAGGACGGCGGGCGCCACAAGCCACACGTCGAATGTCACAATCAATTTATTGGCAACCAAGTTTGGAGAAGGTGTTATCTCACGAAATGGTCCAATCGCTTGGCCGCCATGGTTGTGCGATTTAACGCCGCCGTTAGATTATTTCCTGTGGGACTACTTCAAGCCTATGGCCTGTGGCAACAAGCCAGTGACGATTGATGAACTTCGTACGAATATTGGAAGTGAAATTGCAGCAATATCGGCCGATTTATGCTTGAAAACCGTCGAAAATTGGGTTCTGCGTCTGGACTTTTTTCTGCAAGCATGCCCGTGGTGGCCATGCAAAAGAAGTTTAGTTCCATACATAATGGCATCAAACATACTTTCACAGGAATAAAGAATTTCATTGATATCCAAAACCGTTTTTGTATTATTTAAAAAAAAACTTCTGTAGCACCCTTATTGAAAAAACCCGATATTATGACGAACGATCCTGGCAGTTTAACTTACTATTCTTTAGTCAAAGTTCATCCTTCTGAATCTAAGTCTAAACTAAAGTTATTGCTTTTGTGTTTCGTTACGAGTGCAATCAAAATATTTTGCTGGGGCGTTTGTATTTTAAATGTACGTTAATTTTTTGTATTTATCTTCTGCTTGTATGGATAAATAGAGAATTCAAGTTGAATTTCACTTTTTAAAATTAAGCTACTTTTGGAATATATTTAAAATTTTTGTTTGGTATTTTGTGTTCCTTAATTGCAATGGAAAACTTTAATTTGATGCCACTTTAATTTTATTCAAAAAAGTGACACTCAATTAGACAATGCTAATTATTTTAGACTACTTCCATTTGGTGACACATATATATTTCTTTATTGTAGCTGAATTTATATAAATTTTTTCGTATAACTAGATTGCACAATTTACATTTCTACCTTACTACTGAAAAACTTATAACATTTATACAATAATAATATCACAGATACAAGAAGTTTTTATGTATATATATGTATGTATATAAGACAAGTCAAGAGTTCAATTTGCACTCAGTTAGAAAATTCTTTTTTCATGATCTTTTTAATATTCACTATTTTAAAATAATTCATACATTTAACTATCAGACCCGACAAACGTTGTCTTGTCTAAACTATTGGTATAATTGACTAAACAAAATATTTCAGAAATAAAGGCGCAAAATTTTAGACGATTTAGTACGATGTTAAATCATTTTTAGTATGATACTAGGTTAAAAAAAAAATTTTGATAATTTTAAACGAGTTTAGTATCGTACTATCTTCTTAACATTTTACTAAAGTTAACATCACCAAATGGCTACTTTATCTTTTTAGTATCGTACTAAATCTGTATGACATATGTCATTTTTCTCAAATGTGACAAAAGGCGCAAAATTTTAGACGATTTAGTACGATGTTAAATCATTTTTAGTATGATATTAGGGTATGTTTGTTTTGTTTGCTCCACAATCTGTCATTATTTAGATGTGTTCATGTTTTTTTTAATAAAATGGTTTTAGCATGATACTAGTTAGCAAAACAATAAAAAGTATTTAAAATTAGTGAAAAGTTAGTAGATTACTATGTTTATAGTAAATTGTTAACTAGTATTGTGCTAAGGCCTTAATAATAGGTTGTTTAAAATTTTGCGCCAAAGTTTTTATTATTCTGTTATGTCGTCCGGAATCAAAGGAATCCGTGTAACCAAAACGTCCTTGCCTTTGTACTTCTTTTTCCAAATTACGCTTCGATCACGTTGTTCAATAATTTCTTCAATGAAAAGTCGGGTGCCATAGCAAAGAGGCTGGCATGTTTTTAGTTCATATAAGGTATATATATATCTGGCATAAGCCTCCTCCATTGCTGTCCATACATTTTTTTTTGCGTCGTTACATCAGTTGTCGTTTAAATATCTAAGATCATCCATTCATCTCTTATTTGGTCTTCCGGTCTTATTTTTCGAGTAATGGTTTTTCAATGACATTTTCTATGTTTATGCTTTTGATTGTAATCTGTATGTCATGACAGGAAGTATTGTGACCTTTGAGTCTAAAAATTGTTTTGCATTCAAAAATTCCCTGCAACTGTTAGTTATAAGTAGGTGAAAAGATCGTTTAACATTGTTCCTTGTCTTCTGGTGTTTCGGAAAGCAAAACAATGTCATCTGCAAATCTTATATTCTTTTACCAGTTCAACTGCGTTACCACCATACCACCATTTCTCGTTGGAGCTGTTTCTAAATAAATTAAATAAATAGTCCGTTGAGAACTAGGGCCTAGCGACTTACAACTCTCAACCATTCCAGTTTGCAAGTTAGTTCAGGGATGGAGGAGAACTACAGTTTTTATGCCGAATCATGACAATAATTGCTCTTGAAGGATTTTTCAATTCATGGCAAGAGGCAGTATTCGTAAAAAAAACTTTAGGTGGCACAGGCTGGGATTAAACCCAAGACCTCTAGCATGATAGTTTTACGCACTTAAAATAAAAACCTAAAACAAATAATAAAAGTTGGTAAAAATTGATTTTAGACTCAAATATCTTTTCAAAAATTTGAGATTATGGCTTCTAACTAATTTTATCTTTTAAAAAATATTGTTTTCAACATTCAGTAAAATTTGGAGAAAAATCGAATGAAGAGTTTTCTTACAAAAAATAAAAACCTAAAAAAAATCCATACTAAAACTTGGTAACAATTTACTTTCGACTCAAATATTTTTTCAAAAATTTAAAAATATTGGCTTCCAACTTATTTTATTTCATAGAAAATATTATTTTCGACATTTAGTAAATTTTTTTACAAAAATCCAACAGTCCGTTTTTTCATAAAAAAAAAATAAAATCTACAAAAAATAGTATGCAAAATTGTTAAAAATCAATATCTCGTGAACAATAGAAGAATGACTTCAAATTAATTTCATTCATCCAATTTGTATTTGTTTATAATATAAGAAATAAAACCTTTTAAGAAATGCTACTAAAATTGGTAAACATTGATTTTCGACTCATAATCGCGTTTACAAAAATAGATTTTAAAATCAAACTATATGCAAAATATTGCTGGTATTTTTTTTAATTTTTCAGAATAATTCAACTGACAACTTTTTTAACAAAACATGAAAACCTACAAACCTTTAAGTAAGACTAGTCGACAGACGGAATGGGAAGTTATCAGTGTGGGTCGCATCCCAGCGTCTTTTTCTTTTCTTTCTTTACATACATTCGTAAACCTCTGATTGGCTTATAAAAAAGCAACCTTTATTGGCCTGCTAATAACTTTGCGAAAATGTTTTAACCAAGCATAAGACACATCTCTTGCTTTCTTACAACTCGTATCGTATCGAACTATCGCTCTTTGAATTGCTAGCTTGATTAATTCTTCTTCCAGTTGGTTAAAATTCGCTACCTCTTGGTCTTGGTTTATTCTATCCACACCCGATGAAACAGTAGTCGATCATAGAAGAAACGTTAATTTTATAACGTAAATAGGATAATAAATATTAGTTAATGAATTTTTTGAAAAAAAATATCTGACATTTCTGTAGACAAGTAACAAAAAGTTTTGTCAATAGCAAATTCTAAGGTTAGTGGAATTCACCTTTTTCATAGTTGTATGCCGCCGCACCGTTTACTAGGAAAAGAAATACTAGATTAATATAATTTTCCTATAGTCAGCCTTGAACTCCAGATCGAAATCAGCAAACACCATCACACAGAAAAGGGAGTACTTCACCTCAACTACTCCAGGACTCTGGGTTTATGCGATGCTACACTGATTAACATTTCTTTTTAGTATACGAGTATACTTTATATAGTAGAGGCACTGAGGTACTAAGGGAGACTTATTTTTTGCCATTAGTGGACCAAGTCAATTCGCCCAAAGCTTCATACCCAATTCAACTGATTTATTTTGGATTTTTTCCGCGCACGTAACGTGAACATTTCAAGGATTTCAACGGAAATGAACCCGCAGAACAAATTACTTTTTTACTCGGTTTTCCGTTGGCCGTTATTATTATTCTTTTTTAACTCCGTATGGCACCCTTTTTTTCTTCTTTGCTTTTCTTTCATTTTTTCCCTCATTAAGAATGTTTTGAGGCTAGAAGTTAAAAACGGGGTCTTTGGATGGTGATGGTGGAAGGAAGGCGGGGTTGATGGTTGGCAGTTGGCGGTTGGCATTTGGGACTGTACGTACCAATGTGAGGTCAATTGTCAGATGCACAAGGGCGATGGATTACACGTTGGCCCTTGTTGCAAAGAACTTTGTACAATGTTAAATTTTTGCGTTGCGAATTAGAAGGCTCTTGATGGCAGCATAAGCGGCAATTAGGACGGTCTATTAAGTAGCAAGCAACTTTGCAAATGTTGTTAAAATTAATAAAGAGTCGGAAAAAAGAGTTTTCTATTTTCGTTCCTTCTTTTTTTTTTGTTTTTGGCGAAATAAGAGCAACGAATGAGCGATGGATTCATACCTACATGCGGAAAAACTGAGAAAAGTTTATACCTCCTTGTTAATGAAGTTTTACTGACTTTAATTGAACGCAATAATTCAATCTGAAATCATGTTGTGTGTTGGTGAATGGTGGGCCATACGCCCGTGCCAAGTGGTGGTTGCGAAGAGCAACCTGGAATTTCTATCCTTTATTTTTCTTATGAGTCAAGCTATGTATACATATATTGAAAAGAAATAGGGTGAGTTATGGAAACTTAATATGGGTACCTACCTACATAATTATAGATGAGAGCAAAGCAAAGTAAATCGTGCCAAATTCAAGGTCGTTGTAAGCTATAAAGTAGATATAAATAAGAAATCAATAATATGCCTTCGTTTCATCTTCATTTAGTAGGTACAGATTTATTGCCAATTTTTGTAAGAAGAAAATCGAAAATGTAATATTAGATCAATGGAGGGCAAAGCTATTGTTTGGAAACCAATTTCAAAAGAATTTTTGGATTCAATTACCCTAAGACTGTAAGAGCCGCAAGTCTAGTCATAAGTGTTTTTGTCGTATTTGTTTAAATAAACGCCCAGGGTTGTCAGGTTTGAAAAAGTGAAATCGCCAAAAATAAAATACAAATCGCCAAAAAATCGCCAAATTTAAAAATGTCTCACCCAAAAAACCCCAAATTCAAAAATGAAATAAAATTGCGCAATTTGTAGTTTTAATACCAACAATTCTTTTATTAAACAAAAAAAAAATACATACATACATATATATCTATACATATTATGTATAAGGAACTTTTATTTATTTATTTCGTCAATCAAGTTACAAACTTTTTATAAACTACATTAATAACAATATAATATATACATATATACATATGTACATTGTACATCTTCGATATTTAAATAATAAAAAAAAGAATAATAACTGTTACAATAGACTCAATACATTTTTCTTAATTACATTTCTATTTGCATTAAAGCCAATAGCTGAGTCAAATTCATTGAAATTTATACAAGCATTTGTGATTGGATTATGTCTAGCGTAACTTGTACTATGGTAAGGAACATGTAAAAAATCGCCATCTCTTGGGCGCAAGCTACGAGCTGGAGCGTAAATATTGAACATTGATAACAACATTGAACAATCAATATTAGAACTGAGGAAATCATAAGCAAAAAGGACAGAATACAATTTTCTTCTCAAAACTAGAGGTTTTAAGTCTATAAGAGTACATCTAGTCTCATAACATGGAACATCTGAATTTTTATTAATTTTACCCAAAGCAAACTTTGTAAATTTTTTCTGAACCTTTTCAATGCGATAAATGCTCGATTGAGTGTAGGGATTCCATATAACGCAACAATATTCTAACAGCGGTCTAACAAGAGATGAGTATAGGGTTTTTAGTGTATAAGGATCATTAAAAAGTTTTGAATTTCGAATTATGAAGCCCAACATTGAGTTAGCTTTGGAAATGACATGATCTATATGAAGTGAAATACTCATAGGTCTTTCTGACTATCAAGTCTCCGCAAAGAATCAAAACCAAGTTTGTATTCAAAACACAAGGGATTTAAGATTTTTGAATAAGTAACAACACTACATTTACCGTTGTTAAAATAAAGCCCATTTAATTTACACCAAAAATGGACTTTATTTAAATCATTCTGGACATTTTCCGCATCTTCAAGACATCTTATGCTGCTGAAGAGTTTTAGATCATCAGCATACAAGAGACATTTTGTGTGTAGAAGATATTGCGGTAGGTCGTTAATAAAAATAATAAAAAGGAGCGGTCCAAGATGGCTACCTTGTGGAACGCCGGAAAAGTTCATTATTTCTTTAGAAAACACATTACCAATTTTAACATATTGTTTTCGCCCAACTAAGTAACTTTAAATCCATTTAAGAAGCACAGAGTGAAATCCAAACAATTCAAGTTTTCTTATTAGAATATTATGTTGAACACGATCAAATGCCTTTGAAAAATCGGTATAGATAGTGTCAACTTGTAATCGTTTTTCCATACAGTCAAGGCAGTATCTTGTAAAAATTGATGAGTTAGTTGCTGTCGATTTGCCACTCATAAATCCATGTTGGAATTCAGAAATATAGTTCCTAAATAAAGAATATAATTTGTTTTTCACTATTGCTTCAAATACTTTAGGGACTAACTGTAGCTTAGCAATAGGCCTATAGTTTTCGACAGAGCTTTTAGATCCTGCTTTATGGAGTGGAGTGATTATAGAAGACTTCCACGTGTCTAAAAATATTCCTTGACTTAAAGATAGGTTAAAAATGTAGCAAAGTGGACCAGCAAGGTTGTATCTACACTCCTTTAAGAGAATTGGTGGGAAATTATCAGGTGCTACTGAGTAATTATTATCAAGGGAGGATAAAGACGCTAGAACATCATCAACAGATAAGTTTAGAGCATCCATGTCATTGAAAGAATGATAATGCGCCATTCCATCATAATTTAAATTTAAATTTATAATGTTTGATTGAAAAAATGAGACAAAATTATCGCAAATTGTATCTATGTATATCCTCAGATGAGACCCCTCTGTACGAAGCGTTTAATGGAATCCCAATCGGTTTTCGTTTTGTATTTAAAAATGACCAAAAACATTTTGAATTACTTTTAATTTTCGATTCCAGAGAGCAAATGTACTGCTTATATGTAAATTTCTTTAAAAATTCGTATTCTCTCTTTATTTGACAAAATTGATCATGAAAAACAACTGAAATTTTACTTTTTTTATGCAGCTTGTTCATTACATTTTTTAATCTTAATAAGCTTTTATTAAACCAAACCGTTCTCTTAGAATTTTTAATTTTTGTTTAAATGAACGAAGTTTGAAATAGTATAATCTACAGTATTCCGAAACATAGTATAAGCTAGTTCTAAATTAGTACAATTGAAAAGTTGTTGCCAATCAAATGATTCAAAATAAGTATTTATTGAGGCATAATAAGCATTTTTAAAATCATATTTTTGAACATAATTGCAGGAATAATTTGATTTATTTAAAACAGAGAAATTAAATGTAATTTCAAGTGCTTTGTGATGGACACTATTATCTAAGAGTTTAAAATTTGCTTCATTTATCTGAGCTTCAAGATTATTGTCAATAAATATGAGATCCAAAATACGACCAATCGAGTTGTAAATATTATTACTTTGGTACATATTTAAACTTGTAATATTGTCAATCACACTGTACTCAAAGTTTTTATTAACATTACAAGGAAACATTTTTTTATCCTCATTCGAGTACAACCATTTAATATTGGGTAGATTAAAATCACCATTAATTACAAAATAACAAATCTTATCTGTTTTTTTAACAATATCTAAAATATTCTTAATATGAGCATCATATATGACATATTGTGACAAAGGCGGAATATAAGAAACAAAAAATTATACATGAATAATGTTTAGAGTAGGTAAATCTACACATACACAAATTTGCTCAATATCGCATGAAACATCAGATAAAAGAATTTCTCTACTTGAATACTCAGAGCTTACAGCTAACAAAACACCACCTCCTCTATTTAAACCTGTTTGGTTGTAGCGACGATCTCGACGAAAAAATTAAAATCGGAAGTGAAAAATTCACTATTTAAAAAATTTTCATTTAACCATGTTTCGGTAATAGCAATAATGTCGTATCGACAGTCAGCAGCAACAATAAAAAAATCATTTGATTTTGTTCTCATACCTCCAGCATTATGATAATAACAAATTTCTTTAACCTTGGAATGAATGCGTACTCGCATTATTGCATCTAGTGCTTCTATTTGCATTCTCGACCTACTTTTTGTTTTGATGGCATTCATGTAAGAAAAGGCTCGCTCAACCACAGCGTTGCTTGCTGGAAAGGAAAGTGCACTTAAGGCAAACTCTTCAAGCTCCAGGAACTCTGGTTGTTCTAAGGCATTCGTCATTTTGTAAACTCTGTTCCAAAATTTTACAACATGATCTTCGGGCACACTTTCTGGATAAAATTCATTTGACCAATTAACAGAAATTAGTTTGTCAAACTGAGACTCAGCAGCTTGTAAGTGATTGGGTGGTATCAAGCTTACAGGCAGACTTTCAAAACGGGGTCGCAGTTGGCTCAAACAAACGCTTGGTGAAAAATATCCAATCGAGACAAGAAGTTTATTGCAGTCAGACAGTATTTTACGCATTTCTCCTAGTAAAGCAAGAATGAAATCGTTTACTTGCTTCTTAACTTCATTCCTGTATTAACACTATTTTCTCTCGCGTTTTTTTTCAAATTCAAATTAACATTAGAGAAAAGAATAAACCGATTTTCGTGTCGCCAAATAAAATTTCAAATCGCACATTTGGCGACAAATCCCACAATCTGACAACCCTGTAAACGCGACATATTTACATTAAGAACATTCCAGAAAAATGTTTGCAAAATGTAAAAAAAATGTTTTGCTCTTTCGTTGATTTTAAAGCAGCGTTTGATGCGGTGGACATTTGACATTTTATTTTCAATAATAAGTGCACACTGAAGGGGATTTTAATATCCTTATTATGCAGAGACACAGCGTGAGCATTAGGCAAGTTAGAGATGGTTCGAAAGGAGGTTTCGATGAACATTTGTTTTGAATTTGAATTGAATTTGAATATTGCAATGACTGTGAAGAAAATTCCACAAAGCCCAAAATGTCACAATGCCCCAATTAATTTTAAAATATCATAACGACCAAATTACTAATTAACATATCGTTCAGAAGACGTCATGTTCTTCAGCATTTGGGCATTCTGATTGGTTTGTTGCTTATATTGGGGACTACTACATTTTGAGTTTTAAATTTGGTGGCCCAAGCGCAAACATTAAACAAAAAACACAGAACCTCAAGAAAGCTAAACAAATATGTTTGACTTTATGTATTTCACTTTCAGAAAGCGAGATGAGGCCAATTTTAAAAGTGAAAAAGAGGCTGGGATGCGACCCACACTGATAACTTCCCATCCCGTCTGTCGATTTGTCTTGCTTAAAAGTTTGTCTATATGTATCAATTTTTACCAAATTTGCGTACTATTTTTTGTAGATTTCATTTTTTTATGAAAAAACGGACTGTTGGATTTTTATAAAAAAAATTACTGAATATCGAAAACAATATTTTCTGTGAAATAAAATAAGTTTGAAGAGAATATTTGTAATTTTTGAAAAGCTATTTGAGTCGAAAGTAAATTTGTACTAAGTTTTAGTATTGTTTTTTTTTAGGTATTTATTTTTTGTAAAAAAAAACTGTGAATTCGATTTTTCTGAAAATTTTATAGAATGTTGAAAGCAATATTTCTTATAAGGTAAAATTAGTGACAAATTTTTTTTCAGTTTTTTTGATTTATAAAAAAACCGTTATTTGGATTTTTTTCCAAAATACGTTACAGTATATAATATAAAATTTAATTCAAGTCTTTAGCGTCATTGGTTCATGAGATATTTAGGTTTAACCAAAATATTTTCACCTTTTTTTAAACTGCTATGGTAAAAAAACATATGGTAAAAAGACATACGGACATACGGATATACGGACGTACGAACGTACATACGTACACAGGCACGCACAGACATCTTTCTAAAAATCGTTTATTTCGACTCTAGGGACCTTGAAACGTCGAGAAAAGTCAAAATTTTCAATTTGACAATTTGGACCCATTACAATAAATTCCTATGGGAAGTTAAAAAAGAGGCTGGGATGCTACCACACTGATAACTTTCCATACCGTCTGTCGATTTGTCTTGCTTAAAAGGTTGTAGGTTTTCGTGTTTTGTTAAAAAAATTGTCAGTTGAATTATTCTTAAAAATTTAAGAATTACCAACAATATGTTGCATATAATGAAATAGTTTGATTTCAAATTCTATTTTTGTTAACGAGATCTTTAGTCTAAACCCAATTTTTACCAATTTTAGTAGCATTTCTTAAAAGTTTTTATTTCTTATATTATAAACAAATAGAAATTGGATGAATGAAATTAATTTGAAGTCAATATCTTCTATTGTTCACGAGATATCGAAAACCGAACATCGATTTTTACCAATTTTGCGTAGTATTTTTTTGTAGATTCTAATTTTTTATGAAAAAACTGAGTGTTTGATTTTTATAAAAAATTTACTGAATGTCGAAAATAATATTTTCTGTAAGATAAAATTAGCTTGAAGCCATAACCTTACATTTTTGAAAAGATATTTGAGTCGAAAATACTTAAGCCTCTATGGTATGGAAAACAAAATTTTTTATATGATAAAATGAATTTGAAGACAATATTTCAAAGTTTTGAAAAGATATTTGAGTCGGAAATCAATTTTTACCAACTTTCATTAATTTTTGTTTAGGTTTTTATTGTTGTAAAAAAAATGTCAATTCGATTTTTCAAAGTTGCTTTAAATCCAGATTCCTTAAATCTAGATTTTTAAATGTAAGTAATTTTTCCTGCAACCAACTTCGCACTTACACCAAATCCTATATAGTCAGCCCAAGCATTAGTGTTGCAGGGGTAACATGCCCCTCCGTAAAAATCTCATTGCTTATACGCGACTCAAATAAATACATTTTGGGGCGTCAGACGTCAGAATGCCTAAGACATTCTACATGCACAGCTAAAGAACGAATCTCTGTACTTTACAGTACGACCGAAGTCGGGCTCGAGAGTAAACAGTTGGACAGTCCTAAAAGCTCGAGTAATACGGTTGAATTGTTTAAGGGGAGGAATACAGTTGGCTATTTCTCTACCCCATAAAGCGTTGAAGTAACAATAAAAAGTGGTGATACAAGAAACCTTACTACGATGTTCAAGCGCCGTAAATTATGAAATGGTGAAAATATCACTTATCAATTTAAAATAAAGCCTCTAGGAAATCGAAATTATATTTGGTCAATTTTTGTTCATTCCCTAGTCTTTTTTGCGATCCTGCCAATCGTTTTTTCAAGACTCATTGCTCTGATGACCATCAACATTATCAAAAAGGAAAAACAAAACAAAGACAAAAAAAAAGTTGGGATGCCACCCGCACTGATAACTTCCCATCCCGTCTGTCGATTTGTCTAAAACTTTAATTTATAGTAACAATGTTTTGGGTGAAATGAAAAAATTTGAAGTTAATATCTTTCTTTGTTCTCCTAATACTTGAGTCGAAAACCATTTCTTAGCAGTATTTTGTTGTTGTTGTAGGTTTTCGTGCCAGTATTTTGCATATATGATAAAATGAGTTCGATTGAAGCTTTTGTTCCTGAGATTTTTAATCGAAAATCGGTTTTTACCAATTTTAGTAACATAATTTGAAGGGTTTTATTTCTCACATAAAAAAAATAAAATTGGATTTCCGTTAACAACAAAATTTCGCACATAATGAAATCATATTGGAGTCCATACCTTCATTCATTCCGTAATATCGATAATCGAACATCAATTTTTAACAATTTTATGTAGTATAGTTTTTAGATTTTATTTTTATGAAAAAACTCACTGTTGGATTTATATAAAAATTTTACTAAATGTTGGAAACAGTATTTTGTATGAGATTAAAATTAGTTTGAAGCTATTATCTTTAACTTTTAAGAAGATATTTGAGTCAAGTTTTAGGTTTTTTTTTTAATGTTTATTCCATTTTTCTCAAAATTAACAGATGTTAAAAACGTTATTATTCGTTCTAAAATAATTTTTTGGTCGTAAAACATTCGAGGAGATAAATATTTTTTTACGAAAGGCAAAACTACTTCAATTCTTTGTGAGTGAGCAAGGTATAAAGGTGACCAAATCTGGTTATCATATTCAAGGATGGGCCTAACATAAGTGATAAATAAGGACTTTGTAACGTAGTATGGATCTTTAAATTCCTTATATAAATTGATAATTTGGTGTCTGATCTTTTCAAATGCCTTACATAAAATCAATGGTTATGACATCAACTTTGAGATTTTTTTTCTAGGCAAAAAGTGTTTTGAAAACAAATTGGGTAAGATTAAGCAGGTGGACCTGCCTCTTAAAGGAATCGTGTTGGAAAGGAAAAACAAGATACTTACAATGAATGCAACGAAAGTCGTAAATGATACTTTCAAACAGCTTGGGTCATGCAGAAAGTTTAGCAATCGGGCGGTTATTAGAAATATCATTCTTACAACCTTTTTTGAAAATGAAGTATATATAGGATTCTTTCTAAACCAGAGTGGAACACAGCTTCCGAAAGCGAAAGATGGAAGAGTTTAAAAATAGTAGAGAGTTAGACGTAAAAAAAGTGAGACAAGTGACGTTTGTGGGAAATTAGATAGAAATGTGCGAAAATCTAGACCGGGTTCATCTGAGTCATTTCTATAGGATTTGCTGAAAAGGGTAGGAAAATGATTAACTATTACATTAATAATTTTGAAAGTCCTTTCTACATCTTTCTGCTTCATTATCTGCAAATCAAAATTCAATTAAAGTCGATATCTTTACTGGTTTTTGATATATATAGGATGAAAAAAACTCCCCGAATGTAGGGACGTACGGGTTTACGAACGTATGTACAATCTTTCATTAAGATTCTAGGGACCTTGAAACGTCGACATATATCAAAGTTTCCAATTCGACAAATCGGATCGATTACAATAAGTTCCAATGGTTAAATTTTAAGAGCCGATGTTGAATGTGAATCACACCTTAACGTAAAGCTTTTTTCTGCATTTCATTTGACATTTCTCAATTTTATACTAATTAAATTTGAACCATGGAAAGATATACAATCGAGCAATGCGTTAAAATTATCATTCTTAATAGGAAAATGTGCGCATAATCGGAAAAATCGTGCAAAAATTTGAGCAAATAGGGTCTCTAGAACATGTGAAAACACAAGTGCATGCTCGTACAACTCAAACTCCAGAAAATATTGCTGCTGCTTCAGATAGTGGGGTTGGATACCCTAGCGCCAAAGCAAAAATCCCCAAAACAAAATCCCCAAATCTAAACTTAAAAAAAAAACGAAATCCCCAAATTCAGAATCTACAAAATCAAAATCCTTAAGTATAGATCCACCATATTTCGAGTATATGTTAAAAATTATGTTTGGCGCCAAACATAATTTCTTAGATATACTCAAAATATGGTGTATCCGTGCTTAAAGACTTGTAATGAATGAATGATGACCAGGGTTCGGAATTCTGATTAAAAATTTCGAATAAAAGGAAGCAGATCCAGCATTTCCGAAGTATATTTAGAAATTAAAGAAAATGTTTTTTACATAAAATTAGTTACTCAATTAGTTATTTGAAAATGGAATTCATAACTCGAAAACACATATTATTATCAGATTAATCTATACTATTATTTTATACTATTATTATTATTATTTTTATTATTAATTATTAATAATATTATAAATGCGAAAGTAAGTCTGTCTGTCGGTCTGTAACTCAATCACGTCTAAACTACTGAACCAATTTGCATGAAATTTGGTATGGAGATATTTTGATACCCGAGAAAGGACATAGGCTACTTTTTACCCCGGGAAAATGACGCATTCTCATGGGAAAATTCAGGTGGGCCGATCGCTTTTACGCCTAACCTACTGAACAGATTTAAATGAAATTTGGTAAGGAGATAGTTTGAGACTTAAGAAAGGACATGAGTTACTTTTGACCTCGGGAAAACAACGCATTCCCATGGGAAATATTACTTTCCGGGGAAGATCGCTTTCACTCCTAAATTACCAAAAATTTGAATAATATTTGGATAAAATTAGTATTGCGGGAAAACAACGCATTCCCAACCCTTATGAAATAAGTCGCTGGCGACTTTAGAAGGACCCTGCCGGTAATTACTAGAGGTACAACGGCAGATGAAACAAACGCATTTTTGAAAGCATATGTGTTATGGGTACATGTAAAAAAGTTTTGTCTGACTACGAATATGCGAGTACAGCTACACAATGATTCTCAAGCTGGACAATATGCAGCTGCTCTTCTAAAAATCAGAGAAGATTGTATGCCAACAGACTGTAACGGCTCGATTACGTTTAGTCATGAATTCTGTCAAATTGTCTGTAGCACAGATGAATTAAAAAGTAATGTCTATCCAAACCTGCATATAAATATGAGCAATCAGGAGTGGTTGTGTGAGAAGGCAATTTTAGCTCCAACTAATCAGATAGTTGATACACGAACAAATTATGTCGAACGTGGAGGGAGATCTCGTCGAGTACCTATCAGTAGACAACGTTATGGACACGGAGCAAGTAACATCATACCCCATAGAGTTTCTTAATTCTTTGGAATTATCAGGGGTGCCTTCTCATAAGTTGAGATTGAAGGTTGGTGTTCCAGTCCTGTTACTGCGAAATCTTGACGCACCAAAGTTATGTAATGGTAGAAGGCTACAGATTTCTCTCAGATGAAATATTATAAAAACTATAATCATGACTGGAATAGCAAAAGAAAAAAATGTTTTAATTCCCCGCATTCCGATAATTCCAACCGATTTGCCGTGTCAGTTTAAAAGAGTGCAGTTTCTTTTGAAAGCAGCATTTGCAATACCAATAAATAAAGCTCAGGGGCAAACGCTGAAAGTTGCAGGTGTAAATTTGAAAAAAAATGTTTTTCCCATGGACAATTTTATGTAGCGTGCTCACGAGTCTCAAACCCACAAAATCTTTACGTTCTGGCCAAGGAAGGAAAAACAAAAAACGTCGTATATAAAAATGTATTGAAGTAACCTATCTTCTTCTTAAAATATATTAACCTAACCTATGGCAATCACACTTAGTATGGCCTCATCCCATCTCGTCTCAATTCAGATACAGCTCAGGTTTTTTCATTCTACGACGAAAGTAAATTCGTTCAGATTGTAATTACTATGATATTTAAAGTTTGTTGGAAACAATAGTCTTTTGTATTTCCATGTATTGATTGACTATTTTTTGCAATACAAAAAAGAAGTAGAAATTGAAAAACGAAGTAGATTCTATACCGAAGTAAAACTACTTCGTTAAAATTAAAATTATTTTTAAGAAAATGCACCACTTAGTATCAAGACCTACACACAAATAATGAAAACCAACAGTCATTGATGGCGGCTATTGAAAATTTAAGATCTATATCCCGAGATAGTATGGCTGAAGAACTGTCCACTTTAACTCATCGTCGTGTGCAATAATCACATCTCTCACGCTCTTCGGTGATGAATATTATGCATAAAGACTTGCATTTAAACGCTTACAAGGTGCAATTGACTTAAGAACTAAAGCTTTTTGACCATTTCAAGCGTTGCCAATGGTCAGAACAGTAGCAAGAAATGCAAATAGTGGATGATCATTTAAAAAAAAAATATCATCTTCAGTGATAAGGCTCAGTGGATTCGTAAATAAGCAGAATTGTTCCATTTGGCTGAATAATAATCGAAGAGTGATTGTTGATGATGATAACGAACTTTTTGTGGCCCAAATTGAAAGATATGTTGGGACAATGTGTGGTTTCTACAGAACGATACCACTTGCCACATAGCTAACAAAACAAAGGCTCTTTTGCGCGACAAATTCAATAGTAATATTATCTCACGTGGTGACGATGTCAATTGGCAGATAAGATCGTGTGATTTAAAACCATTAGACTTCTTTATATGGGTTTATTTGAAAGAAAAGGTGTTCGTCAATAAGCCGGCAACAATTCAAGAGCTAAAGAATTCGGCACATTAATGTCATACTTAGAACCTCAATTATGCGAAAATCTGGACCATGGATGGAGGTGTTCCGCCGAGGTCGCGGCGTCCATTTCACCAATATTTTTTTATACACATATTTGAACCGTACCAATACTACCATAATAAAAATAAATTACTATAATTTCCTTAATAATTTGTGTTTTAGTCAAAATCAACATCGGCCCTTATAATGTAACCAACTTTTTTATGCTTATAACCTGTTTAAACAAAAACTCCTCTGTTCAAGTAAAAATTAAATCAATAATATTTGTTTACATATCATCATACTATATGAATAATGAAAACCAGAAATTTCATAATTTATTACAGATCCATCACAATTCTATTGTTAAATTTTCATAAATCAAATGAAATGCAATGTGGGATCTTTAATGTATTTAATAAAGGTAAATTATTTTTTCTTTATTTGATCTACCTACGAGTATATATCGATTCTTGTTGAAGCTTTTATCAAAATTAATTCAATAGTGTTCAAAACAGAGTTAATTTAATTGATAAGTCTTTAACAAATTTAGGTTATCACTTGCCGCAATAACACTAAACTAATATTATAAGCACTCTATTGCTATCTATAGGTATACCTCTGAAATAATATTAAAGTAGAAATACCGCACTGAGATTATGAATAAATTCGTTGATTAATATTCCAGCTTCATAACCTGTCCTGACCTCCAGAGAATCATATTAATTTATCTGATTGCCCCACATGTCCTCATCTTTTTAAGTTCATGTTTTGTTTTTTTTTTCGTTTTGTGGTGGAAACTTATTCTGATGAATTGCTGCATGCTCCCTAGTTGACATTCACTATTTGTATATTCCATGATACACAATCAATTTGTTGAAATTCAATTTAATTAAGTTTATATATCGCATTTCAACAATATAAACAGATAGTCAAGCATTGAAAGTTAAAAAGTCAAATGCAATTAAGTGTGAATTGAGGTAATAAACATACAAAAATGATGACCAAGACCATCCTCGTTGCATGTAGGGTTGTGGCTGCAAGTACACATATATCCTAGCCTAGTTGAAAAATCCATTGAATGAGGAAATAACTTTTTGCCAGGTGGAAAAATATTTGGACAGTCTATAATGATTGATGGTTCAGAGGTTGATTGTGGTTCAGGATATGGTTGTTAACTTGGAAAATGGTCTTTTGATTTCAAAAAAATAAAAAATATAGGTACATAGATTATTATAAAGTTGAATATTCAACTATACACAAAAGCAACGAAAGAACAGCATCATTACTCAATACCCATTATAGTATGATAATTTTTTGACGATTAATTAAAAATTAATCTGAATGCATTAATGTATATATAATTGTATAATGTAGAATATTATGTACGATTCATTATTATTTCAGAAAGATAAATGAACTTTGTAATGAAAAAATTGGCTCAAGTGATCGATGGATAATTCGTTATAAATTATTTTTTGTTTATTTCATTAAATTTGTAGGTAATATTTGCTTTAAATAGCAAACATCTTCTTTTTTTTGAGGGGTGAAAGGGGGTACTTATAGATCGTTCCTGCAGCATGCAGGTACGGTTTTTTTCAACAGGGTCGCTTTTGACATTTCCCTTCAGTAAGGTTTGCCATTTTATGATGGAAAGATATACGAGCCAACAACGAGTCAAAATTATTAAAATTGACTACCGAAATTCGGAGTCAGTGGCCTCAACGTTAAGAGCGCTACGTCCAATTTATGGTCGTCATAATTTTCCTAGCAGATCAACAATTGAGCGTCTAGTGGAACAATTTGAATCCACACGCACAATACAAAATGTTCCTGTTGCAGTGAGACAAAGAAGTGCCCGTAGTGTCGAGAATATTGCTGCCGCTTAGGCTTCAGTTGCAGAAAGCCCAAATGTGTCTCTCACACGTCGTTCTCAAGAGTTAGGCATCTCAGTGACGTCGTTGTGGCGAATTTGGGAAAAGATCTTAGTTAACACCGTCGTATGTTCGTTAATTGGCTGAGCAACAATTTGAAAATGATTCGGATTTTCATCGAAAAATCATCTTCAGCGATGAGGCTCATATTTTGGCTTCGTCAATAAACAAAATATGCGGTATTGGTCAGGCAGCAATCCACACGTCTCATGAGTCAGTGCTTTACGGGCCGGCGGGCGGCGGAGTCATTCGTACTTCTTCCGTGAAGATCAATACCGGCATGTTACTGTGAATGAGGATCGCTACCGTTCAATTGAAACAGAATATTTTTGGCCCCAATTGTATGATATGGAGTTAGGGGACATGTGGTTCCAACAGGACGGCGCGGCGCGGCGGGCGCCACAAGCCACACAGCGAATGTCACAATCAATTTATTGGAAACCAAGTTTGAAGAAGGTTATCTCACGGAATGGTCCATTCGCTTGGCCGCCTCGGTCGTGCTTCGTAAGAATATCGAATGTGAAATTGCAGCAGTATCGGCCGATTTATGCTTGGAAACCGTGGAAAATTGTGTTCAGCATCTGGATTTCTGGCATCGAACGTATACTTTCATAGGAATAAAGAATTTCACAGAAAAAATTTTCAAAGAATTTCTCACAGGAAATATTGTTTTCGACATTCAGTTAATTTTTTTTGTTAAATCCAACAGTCTGTTTTTTCATAAAAAATAAAATCTACAAAAAATAGTACGCAAAATTGAATAATCGAAGAGATGGACTTCAAATTATTTTCATCCATTCAATTTGTTTTTGTTTATATAAGAAAAAAAACTTTTAAGAAATGCTACTAAATTGGTTTTCGACTATAAATCTCTGTAACAAAAATAGATTTTGAAATCATATGCAAAATATTTTTGGTAAGTTTTCAATTTTTAAGATTAATTTATTAATTAATTCTTCTACTCTGAACGTCGAACTTGCCGAGTTGTAGAAGCTGAGTAAGGTCAATGATTCTCGAGAATTTTGTCCAGATGAGTCCTGAAACTAAAGGACGTTCTTATCCCTCTACCTTCCCACAATCATCACCCATTCCCACATAAACAAGGCATACCAGCCTACGTTTATGTCACCAACTCCCATCCCACCTCCCACGTTGTAATGGCGAAAAAGCTAGACAGCGCTCCTATCTCCTATGCTCCTTCTCACTCTAGGTAACCTAGCTGAATTGCTGTTACCGAATCCAAATCATTTCCTTACGTATCAGAATGATGATTTAACATCAACTGACTCCTCACCCTATCTCTTCCTCCCCTACCACCTCTCATCTTTATTGGGCTGGATCTAAGGTGTTAAACGACCCGTGCCGATGATCAGCCTGCCTGGGGGCCCAATTCAAAAATAGCCCAGTCTCTAACAGAGTATCCGGATACCTGGCGACTACCGGATTAACTAGCCTTATCTGTACATGCGAATCTCTGTGCAGACGGACCTCTTTTCTTCGCAACTCGAGGGACCAAAGATGAACAAAACAAAAAACAAAAATGAAAAGACTGATGAAGACTGATTCAGGACTGAGCGGCAGTTTGGCGTCAAAGCCTGTTGCCGTATCTCTTGCGGCCAACACAGAGAAGGGAGTAGTGGCTAACCATGGACCCTCCTCTGCTGTTGGTAGCAACGAGAGTATGAAGGTAGCGATACCTAATTTCAGTAGTGGAAGGGTTGTGAAAAATGGCCCTACCACTACTAATGAGAGTACCTCTTGCGGCCAATACAGAGAAGGGAGTAGTGGCTTACCATAGACCCTCCTCTGCTGTTGGTAGCAACGAGAGTATGAAGGTAGCTATACCTAATTTCAGTAGTGGCAGGATTGTGAAAAATGGCCCTACCACTACTAATGAGAGTACATCCAGAAATGGAAAGGAGAAACTCTCAAAAAGCCTATATAGACAAAGGCGCCAAGCGGCGAAAATCCTAAAGGCCTCTGGTGCATCATCGGGGGCGGAAAGGACACCGCAGCAGACCGCTAGCGTCGAATGGGCTAAAAGCATACTTGCTACAACAAGGACCAGTAAGGACTCTACGTCTGAACGTGAAAGGTCTCTTGAGGGGGCCGACACCAAAGCGGCCTCGGGTGCACAAACCAGCACTCCCCTCTATCCCATCAAGAAACAAGCAAGTTTCAGTGACGTCGCGAAGGGCAAAGTCGTGGTTGCGGTCATTGACAGGAGCGATGATGATGGCACAATATCGGCTGATCGTTGGCAGTTGGTCAAGCTTAAGCTCTCGGGCTGCTTTTTAAGCATTTTGAGGGAGCTTTCAGGAGCACTTCCTTCCATTAACGATGGGGGTTGGCATCAAGGCCATTTCAAACTCATGGTTTGTGGCGACCATAGGTCTTGTGACTTATACAAGCTCGCTGTCAGCCGGTTAGGTGAAGTTTGGCCAGGTGCGAAGCTCGAGGTTGTCGCTAAGGAACACATTCCTAGCAGACCTAGAGCTCGCATTTGGATTCCAATCGTACCTGCTGGTATCAAGGACATTCTTCGAGATGATCAGAGTTTGTAACCCGTCCCTTCTGACGCATAACTGGAAGATAGCAAAGCTAGAGGAGGTGAAGAATCTTTATAGGAGTGCCATTATGGTACTCAATAAGAAATCTTTGGCTCCTCTAGCCTTAAACGAGGGCTCGATAAACTATGGCTTCGAAACCATCAAAATTCGAGTCTATAAAAAAGATGAGGTTAACGCGGAAAGCGGGCCTCCAAAAACAACCGAAGGCAAACTAGCGGTTGGTGGGCCTGGGACGTCGTCTTCTCTCCTATCAGAGGGTGACGATGCACCCATGTCCTCTCCAATCGCGATTCCACCCTCTACAAAAGTTGTAGACAGTCCATCCTTAATGGAGACTGAGGACGACTTTAACATGATCCTTCTGAGCGAGGACGAACTCTTGGGTTCATCCTCAGACTCAGAGGATCAGAACAAAACCGTAGTGGAGGTTGATCTGCCTAATTGTAGCAAAAATGCTGCAGTTAGTACAGATTAATCTCCAGCACTCCATAAAGGCCTCGGCCTCACTTCTTCTCCATCTGGCAAGAAACGGGGAAGACATTGTCCTGATCCAAGAGCCATGGATTGTGGGATCCGTTGTTCGAGGACTCAGGACTCCTGGGTACTACACACTGTGTGTGACAGATAAAGGTGAACCTAGATATGCATACTAGTGAAACGTAGCATTAATGATTTTTTACTCCATCATTTCAGTGACAAAGATACCACCGTAGCTAGCCTTTGGTTGTTTCTGGCTAGTGTCGGCGTATCTTGGCCATGACCTCCTTGGCCCTCTCCCTGGAAAAACCCTGGAGAAAGTCGTCGCTGAAGCGGTAAGGCACAGGATCCGCCTAATTATTGGGAGCGATGCTAACGCTCATCATACGGTATGGGGAAGTACCAATATCAACGACAGAGGTGAGTCTCTTTTTGATTATATTCTTGGTACTAACCTCTTCGTAAGTAATGTTGGAAATGAACCAACCTTCATAACTAAAACTCGACAAGAAGTCTTAGACATAACTCTTGTCTCAGATACTATACACCATATGATCTTGGACTGGAAAGTATCCAAAGAACACTCGTTCTCTGTAGATATATCCAGTTCAATATCAATGTGGATGATAACCCGAGTCCATTGACTTTTCGAACAGGAAATCATTACAGAGTTTACTAAAACCTGGACTATCTAGTATTTCCTCTAACGCTAATAAACTTGACAACAAAGTCAATGGCCTTATCTCAGCTATGAACAGATCGCTAGAAATTGCTTGTCCACTTATACACATAAGAGGAAAGAGGAAACCACAATGGTGGGCCTCAGAGCTTGACTCGCTCAGGAAACTTTTCAACCAAACCAAAGCCGCAAGACTAGCCTCTCACTGGGATTCTTACAAAGAATCCCTAGGAATTTACAAGAAGGCACTAAGGAAATCTAAGTGACCTTCTTGGCGATCCTTCTGTGGCACGATAGAAGAAACTTCTGAAGCCTCTAGGTTACGGAAAATTCTTTCAACTAATCCAGCGATGCCAAGCTGCTTGAAAAATGCAGACAGCTCCTGGACAAATTCAAGTAATGAATCGCTGAAATTACTACTGGATACTCATTTTCCTGGTAGTTCTCTTACCGAGACTTGCAACGGTTATATACGTTCAAGTCCCAATACAACATATCCACCAGGTCTGATCACAAGGGACAAGCTACAATGGGCTCTCAACAGCTTCAAACCATTTAAATCCGCAGGACCAGATGGAATAATACCAGCCGAGCTACAAAAGACTTCTGACATAATTGGACCAACCCTTGAGGCAATTTTTACCAGCTGTATTTACCTGGTCCATGTTCCCTCGGCATGGCGATAAGTTAAAGTTGTTTTTATACCCAAGGCAGGTAAATGCTCGCAAGTTAATCCTAAAAATCTACGACCTATAAGTCTATCATCATTCCTTCTTAAGACCTTGGAAAGATTGATTGATATCCATTTAAGGGCAAGTATTGATACAAGACTTCTGTCTTCGTCTCAACATGCCTACTGTAAAGGTAAATCGGTGGAAACAGCGTTACACACCTTCACGCACCGTCGAATATTCCCTCCATCATAAAGAGTTCACTATGGTTGCTTTCCTTGACATCGAAGGTGCCTTTAACAACGTGGACACATCTGCAATCACATCTGCACTAACATCTCTAAATGTAGAGAGTTCGCTTCGGGAGTTAATTCATTTAATGCTTATTAGCAGAATAATTAACTCAAAACTGGGCAACTCTTCTGGCAGACGATTCGTTAGTAGAGGGATACCGCATGGTGGTGTTCTATCCCCTCTCCTCTGGAACCTAGTGGTGAATGAAATCCTAACTAGTCTGGATGCGGAGGGTTTCAGAGTGATAGCCTATGCGGACGACGTTGCTATAGCAGTTTCAGGAAAGCATCTGAACACGTTAAAAGAACTCTTACAAAATGCCTTAGACAGACTAATACTTTGGGCTGATCGGTGTGGACTGGGCGTTAACCCACACAAAACTGATTTAGTCTTATTTTCGAGGAGATACAAAACTCCATTTGTCAACCCTCTCCGTATTAAAGGAATCCAATTAAAATTCTCAGACGAGGCTAAATACTTGGGTCTAGTCTTAGATAAAAAACTAAATTGGAAACGCAACGTACAGGAAAGAGTCAAAAAAGCTACTGTAGCTCTCTTTTCTTGCAAAAAAGCTATTGGTAATAAATGGGGCTTACAACCCAGAATCACGCATTGGCTATACACATCGGTTATCAGGTCGATTTTAATGCACGGTGTGGCAGTATGGTGGACTGCTTTAGAAAAAGGTATAAACCGGGATAAATTAAATAAAGTCCGACGTTCAGTTTGCCTATGTATATGCGGATCGCTTCGCACGACCCCATCTGCGGAACTGGACACCGTACTCTACCTAACACCTCTTGACATTTTTAGCAAACAAATAGCTGCAAGTTCTGCTATTCGCCTCAAATCTTCGTCGCAGTGGACTAACAACAACATTGGCCACTCCGTAATTCTTAGGTATTTAGAATCAATTCCAAAGCACACAGACTACACCATCCCCCAACTGCAATTCGACAGAAATGTCCAGATTTCTATACCTCCCAGATCTTTTTGGGAGGATAGGACATTCCTGGAAGATGAGTCAATCTATTTCTATACAGATGGGTCAAAAACAAAAGAAGGGGTTGGTGAAGCTGTGTACTCTGAACGACTGAAATTAAGTCTCTCATTCCGCCTTCACAATCATTGTAGCGTGTTCCAGGCGGGACTTTTGGCGATCAAAGAAGTCTTGTCCCGGCTTAAAGAAAGCGTGATATCAACATCTGATATCCGTATTTTCTCAGATAGTCAGGCAGCTATCAAATCTCTGGACTCTGTCTCTACAAAATCTATAACAGTCCATAACTGTCGATCATCTCTAATGGAGATGGCACAACAGTTTAATATTCACCTTTGCTGGGTGCCGGGCCATAGAGACATTCCAGGTTACTGTAAGGCAGATGAACTCGCCAGAAACGGTACAGTACAGCCCATCCTACCACGTTTGGCACGTACTGGCATACCAATCGCTACTTGTAAACTGTTGCTAATGCAAGACGCTGTGAGGAGGGCAGGCACCAGGTGGAACAACATCACCACGTGTCAAGTCACAAAAAACATCTGTCCAACACTGGATTTAAAACGTTCAAGGTGCTTGCTCTCTCTAAGCAGATCGCATATAAGCTCGATATATAATAGGTGTCATAACCGGACACTGTCTAATAGGAAAGCACGCCACGAGATTAGGCGTATTCTCAAATGACTTTTGCAGAAGCTGTATGGACGAGAAGGAGGAAGAAACAGTTCTTCATCTTCTCTGCACATGCCCTGCTCTGGATCGAAAACGCAAAAATTACCTAGATCAACGATCTAAATCATATCAGCATAATCATCCTCTCACGTTTCGTAAGGGACTCTGGACTGGTTTCATTGAGCTTAGGAGGAAGTCTCAAGATTCATGTGGTATCACAATGGGCCATTAAACTGGCCTAAGTGTGTCCGTTTCCGTCTTGGACAGCCACTATAACCTAACCTAACCTAAGATTAATTCAACTGGCAGCTTTTAACAAAACACGTAAACCTACAAACCTTTTAAGCACGACAAATCAACAGACAGGATGGGAAGTTATCAGTATGGGTCGCATCCCAGGCTCTTTTTTATTTTTTAAATCGATATTTCGAAAACGGATCAACATTTCTTTCGAAAATCAAATATGTAATGCATATTAATACCTTGTAAATAACTGCATACCAAAAATGCATATAAAATTTATTTTAAAACAAGCCGCTCTATCGATTTTCAAAAAAAAAGTTCTAAAATATTACATTTTTTTTGAGATATGAAATAGGATTTAGATGTTTGAAGACAAACTTAGTTTGCAGGTATATGTATAAATTCTAAATCATGGGTACTATTTTTAAACAGAAGCAAGTTCGTGCGACACAGTCGTTTGCAATCCTATAAAAGATTTCTGAATAAGTTGTGCGCGAGAGTTTTCAATAAAATTAATAATAAGTTTTTAATGTCGCTTTTGTTAAGAACCTTTCAGTTGGCATTTTTAAAATTAAAATTGTTTTCATTGTGTAGGCGTTTACTGTACAAACATTGATTTCTAAAGAGTCAAGACTTGAGAACCATTTCAAAGGTCAAGGGTTTACCATAGCATCTTACCAGAACTACGTTCACTGTTTCCTTTTTGTTTTATTTTGAGCCGGTTGGTTTTTTCCATGACTTCATATTAGGTTCATAGGTTTCCTTTTTCAATTTCAAATGGTTAACTTATAAGTTTGCTTGTTATTAGTTTCCTATTTTTTGATAAGAAGCCATAACATCAGAACCACAAGCAAAACTCAAATTAACTTTTTGTGCTATATGTAAAACGTAAATACGTAGCTTTACCAATGAAAGATTTCTTTATTGCCGACATTTATAATGGTCAAGAACATGCGTTATATATAAAATAATAAGTAATGCCACATGCGGAGTGCTGAATGCTATTTGACTTTTCTGGCCATGGCGAGTCACATTTTGTATGAAACTTTTTTTCTTATTATGGTCGCTCTCGCTATTAGCCACCAATTAGCATCACGAAATTTTGTTGATTTAAGTGGTCAATTTATCATAATTTTTGTTTCTCTGCAAGTATTAAATAGGGCAGTATGGGTTAGTTTGAGTAATACTTTGCAGCTATGAATTGAAATAAAATTTCCAATTTGTTAAAACTTAATCTTATTTAAAAACCATGTACTTTTTTACCAATTGTATAAATCTACAGTCCAGGAAAATTAAATATTCACCTCTACTGGTGGGCTTACATGTATCTGTACTTCAAAGTCTGCAGACAAAGAGGATGCAAAATAATGAAATCACTTTGGTTGGATAGAGAGAGAAGATCAAAAATGCTGACGTATTCAAAAAAAAAGATTATAGGAAATTGCCTGTAGATTATAGTGCAGACAAACATGTTCGTCTTTATTGTAGCAACTTCGTCTACATTTTAATAAAATTGACACAAGTTTGCCATACACCGAGCCATTTAGCTCCAGAACCAATTCGGCAAATTAGTACTCATATTCATATTTTGTTATAAAAACAGAATTATTTGTAAATACTGATCGACATAAAAAAAGGTTTTTATAAATAAAATGCAAATGGATCAACCAAGTCAAGCTGAGCTGCCTCAGTTTCCCCACAAATGATTTGAATGATGATGATGATCGATTTTGGGTCGGTTCGGGTCCATTTGGCTCTTTGACTCAGTCGTGTATGGTCAGCTTCACATGTGGTTTTATAGCAAATTATAGAAACTCAAACGGAAGAACTTGTTGTACACTCTTTCTTTTGTGTGTTTTAAGACATACCTATAGCTGAACGCCTTAATCCTGCAATGCAAATACATTTAAATGCAATTTACGAAGTTCCGATGAAAACTAAATTTTTAACTTCCCATAGCAAGTTATAGTAATCGGTCCGATTTGGCAAATTGAAAATTCTAACATTTCTTCACTTTTCAAGGTCCATAGAATCTAAATCAAAGATATTTTTAGAGATGTCCGTGTGGACTTCAAAAACATTTTGTAAAACTGATAATAACGCAGAAAAATGCAGAAAGGAATTTCAAAAACATTGAGTTGGTGGGTTTCTTACTTGAGCAATTTAAACAAAAACAAAATTGGTTGACCCCCAATATTTCACGAGAAAATAACGCTAGGAACTTTAATTAAATTTTATATTGTACAATGTTTTAACGGTTTTTTTTATTACTCAAAAAAAAACTGAAAATATTTGTCAACTCGAATATCTTATGATAAAAATGGGATAGCCTCCATAATAATTGTATGCAACGAAGAATAACATTTTTGAAATGTGGTAAGATTTTGAGAAAAATCAAAGCAACGGTTTTCTTTCAAAAAAAAAAAATAAATAAAAACCTGCACTAGAATAATTAAAGATAATGGTGCAAAATATTAAACAACCTATTGTTAAGGGTTTAACAATTTTCTAACTAGCAATTTGCTAACTATTTAGCAATTTATTAAGGGAGACCAACATTTTAAACTTATTGCCTTTTATTAAAAAACGAACATCCAAACAAGTTTTGCAATTTTGAACTCGAGATTTTAATCAAGCATGACATTACCATGGTAGAGAAGTCGAAAAAGTGCTCGATTGCGTTCAAATTTGGAAAATAAGGTTTTTAGCTGATTCGCGTCAGGCATTTCTTAAAATTATTTTTAAGAATAAAAATAACAGTAGTCCACATACAAAATTTGTTGGTCAAAAAACAAAAATTCGATTTTTTTTTAAAAAAAGATTCGACAAAATAATAAATTAGGTGGCGCAACAGTCCATGAAGGACCAGGGGCTAGTGACTTACAACTCTCAACCATCCCTGTGTGCGAGTAATGTTGTCAGAGATGGAAGGGACCTACAGTTTATATGCCGAATCCGAACGGCTAATTTGAGAAAGCACTTTTCATGACAAGAATTACTCTTGGAGGATTTGTCAATTCCTCGCAAGAGTCAGTACCCGTGAAAAAAGTTAGGTGGCACAGGCAGGGATTGAACGCAAGACCCCTTGTATAACAGTCCAACGCACTAACCATCACGCTACGGGTACTACAATGTTTTTAAATTTTCTATACAATTTGTTTTCTTTATGTTGCTTGTTTCAATAATACAAAATATTTTCGTATTGTTCCCCCCACAGAACCGTTATTTTGTTTTTAAAGTTTCTCAAGAATTAATAAACCGATTTCAATAATTGTTGTTTTCTCTACAAGTTCGTTTTTATTTTTGGATTTAAAATAAATTACACATTTTTTTTGAAATTCGACATCTCGAAATTTACGTAATTGAAATAACTGCGTGCCAAAAACACTTTTAAACTAAAACTGAAACATTTTATGCATACAAAATTAATAAAAAAAACGGCTCTAACAATTTTCAAATAATAATTTTGAAAAATTAGGGTTTTTTTGAGAAATCAAATGGCATTACAATTTGTTAGGGGTCGGCAAGTAGTTTTAAGTGGGGTCCAGATACGGTTGAAAATATTTTAATCGAGGTCCAGAAAAAAAAAACTAAAAAAGTTTTGTAGTTTATATTTTGCTTCATTTAAGTAACTGTAAAATTAATTAAATTAATGAGAAAAATTACAACGATGGTCTTGAGCAAATTTTTTATAGTTTTGTTCACGCGGCGCGGGGAGCAGCAAATGCGAAGAGTGTCATTAAGGTGGGCGTCTGATAATCTCAAACGATATTTGTTCTTCAAAAAATTCTTTTTGAGAAAGACTATTTGCATATATGTATGTAGATATACATATATGTCGAGCCAAACATAGTAGCCAAGTTGATAGCTAGTTTTTTGAAATTTTGATATTTTTCTGGAACATGCTTACCCCAAAATTCTTCAGTGTATAGCTTCCCAATCTCTGCAAAATCTTGGAATCTTACAGCAAATTCGCTTTTAAGATCGAGTAGAAAGTTTGAAAACACTGCAATGTCTTCTTCTTCAGAGTTCTTCTTTTAATATTCAAGAATTGTTGGGAAATGAATAAATTCTTTTTTAGCAATATATTTTTCGAAAATATCCAGCTAACGACGAAAAGCGGACACGCTTTGTATTAAATCACATATTAATTTCCCATTTTCTTGTAACTGGATGTTAAGCTCATTTAAATATTTCAGAACATATTTTAGAAAAGCCAAAGCTAGTACATTGCCCTCTTCAGTTATGAACTCCAAGTGCTTCCTTGCTTCCGTAGTATCCAAGTTTTGCAAGGAAACTTGCTCTTTAATCATCCACAAAAGTTCAATAACATGACCTTTACTTAGCCAACGAATATTGTTGTGTTGCAGTAAGTCTGAATATGCCGTTTCACATTCAGAATAAAACAGCTTAAAACAATAATGTTCAGTCCACTCGGTGAGAAACTTCTTATTTTCACTATCCACTTTTCAGTTTTTTGGATTGATATTATTGGTACGAAACGTTTTAAAACACGGAAAATTATAAAACAATCGATATCGAACGAAAGCTTCGTAATTAGATCTCACAATAAGACTAACAACCAATTCGACTGCGGAGAGAATTTTACTTACAAAAAAACCATTGTTTACATTTTGTATGTCCATTTAATTTATTTGCCTGTGAATACGTGCTTAGCTGCCATATTCAAAATTGCGTAAGGGAGTTGCAAACGCACTTGCTTGTGTTATAGTAAAGCATTTTTTAATTTTGTTTAAATTTACATATATATGTTATTAAATTGAATCGGTAGTATGGCTAAGTTTGACCTTTCGTGGTTCCGCGGTTCGCAGTTTGACCTTTTGCGGTCCGGAAACGGACCGCGGTCCGCCTGTTGCTGACCTCTGAAGTTAAAGTAACCTTTTTTTTTTTGAAGGTACATTTATAAATCTTAAAAAACAGGAAATATTTGTTTACGAACTCTTTTGATACATGAGCAAGCTCGTGCGGGAAATTCGTGCATTTAATTTTTATGAGCAATAAGACAAATATTACGCAAAATTGGTAAAACTGATATTCGATTCAAAATTATTTAATGAAATAATATTTTTTGGGGTTGAATTTTTATTGTTGGCTATATTTTATTAGAAAAACAAATTAATTACGTACCTATTTACATGAAAATTAATAAATTTGCACAAAGAGCTTTATTTTTTAACGATTTCTTTGCTTGATATTTTTAAAAACAAACCAAATTTTTCAAAAATGATGCTTAAAATATTTTTCCAAAAACTTGGAAGCAAAATTTGTTAATAGAAATTAAGTCAGACTTGCATTTCTAGTCTAATATTAGCAATGCCTATATGCCGTCGTTTCTGACACACAAGAGTTAAAAACGTCAATAAAACTCTTCATAACAGTTTTTTGGGCACTTTTATATGAAATCCACAATCAGCACACAATATCCCTATTTTGCGCTATATTTTTTTGTACACATTAGCGACTCCAAGTTTCATCCTTGAAAAATGTTTAATGTGCAAATTAGCTTCTTCTGCAAAGTCCTTCAAAAATAACTTAAGCAAATTATTCGCACAAGTGCTTCAGTAAATCAAACTCAAATTTTATAACAAAGCAAATGAAAAAAATACACAAAGAATGGAATTGGAATTTCAAAAGCAAAAAATTCCTTAATATTGTACAAAAAAAATACACCACGATGAGGGTGTATTCATTTCTTCGTCCTTTTTGGTTTCTTTCATTTTATTCCACCAGCACCATATTTTCTATTTTAAGATTTTTTTCCTTACAATCTGAATCGGAAAAGCTTTGGTAGGACACTCGTGTCAGCTTAATGTCGTCCACTTGACGATTGCTACTAAAATGCTTCTTTTAATAGTCTTGTCTAAGGATTAAGAGTGTTTAATCCCAAGATCATCCACCTACGTACCAAAATCTTATTCACACTAAACTTTTGTTCTTTGTGGCGTCTGTTGAAGACGACGAGGGCGGATGGCGTAGGAGGCAAAGGCACAAGGAGTAGCGCTATTCAACAAAGTTGATAATGTAAATTCTTAAATTTTTCAATGTTCGATGTAAAAAGTATAAAGGACTTTTAAGAGAAAAGAATTTAAAACAGGATGGTTTGGAAAAAAGTGTGCAACCAAGACTTGACCATACTCAAGTAGGGAATTGTTTGTTTACACATTTAATTTAAAGCTGCATTTTCATTTATATCGGGTCTTCCATTAAGGGATCTAAAACCTCAACAATCAAAAAACTCTAACGAATCATTAGAAATATGAACATAATGAGCGTTTATTTTCGGGGCAAACAAAAACATCTTTAAAATATTTATGAAAGAAAAAAAGCTGAATTTTATATTTTTTTCCAGAAAAAAGGAGCATAAGGTTTATAAATGAAAAAAAGTACATTATTTTAGAGTTTTTCAAAGAGAAGTTTTTTTTTTTTTAATACTTAGGTTGTGAATCCGGGTGGCTGCAAACAATGTTTTTGAAAAGACAATGGCTCTGCATCGTTCTAAACAACATCGTTCTGAGAACCACTCAGGTGCAAAGAAGAATTTTCGAAATAGCCAGGACCATTAGAATCTAAAGTATGCAAAATTTGTCTGCCAAAGCCCAACGCCCCATTTAAGAGATTATTATGCACGAAGTAAGTATGTAGGTTTCGTTGTGCAAAATATTTTGATGCCACATCTTATAAAAATATGTTTACGTAAGGTATGGAATGCAAATTCATAAGAGTGTCCGCAACCCAAAATACATACATACGTATTTTATTTTAAAAAATGTCACCAAGTCTTATTTATATTTTTACGAGTAGTTTGATATTTAATGCATTTGAAAATATATTTAAGTCTTTTTACCTTACCTAATTATGTAGATACAGGTTAGGTACCTACATACCTACCCTTTTTAAAATACTAAGAACCTTTGCGTCTCATACCACTCGCAATAGCTTCGAAAATAGGTTAATAGTTCTGTATGTTTAGGTATAGGTACGTATCAAAAGTTGCCGAATCTATTTTCAAAATAATATATTATGCTATTATAATATTTTGGTACAGGTAAAGGTTACCTTATTTCTTTTAAAACTTTTAAGTATACATATTTTGATGCGTGATGGTGTTTTCGCATGTGGATGGATTTTTTCAATTGAAGGGAAATAATTTGAATTTAGTTTATTTCATATCGATACTGTGGTGCTCTTTTTAAATATTACCAACTTTACTTGCCTGATTTTAGAAATGTTTTAGGTATGTAGCCCTTGTGTGGGCAGCGCACCCTAGGTTCATTCTCATTGTGTTTTATGTTTGTTTCGAATGAGCAATTGAGTGTAACACACTTCAGTGATTCTCACATTCCAAAAACAAACTCCACACGTATCCCCTGGTGCAAAAGTTAACTTTAAATAATAGAATTTTTTTTCAGAATTTTATTACCTTTCCTTTCCTGTAAATCTTTTCTACAATAAACCTTATTATTAAATAAATATTTTACGAAATCATATACACATAATACTACCCCAAATCCAGATAGCATACCATATTTGAAAAATCCCACATGTTCTTGTATTTCAGATTTCCTCGGTGCATTCACATTTCTATATGGCTTGTTTTCTAAGTATACAACATTTTTTGGGATTCTTAGATCCTGTCCTGGAAGGCTTACCATACCAACTTTTCAATCAACCAGGTCTGTCAGCATATTAGGCTCAAAATCACCAAGGTTGCAAATTTCAAAATTGGTTTTATGACAAACAAAATTGCAAGCTATAATGAAGACTTTTAGTTTATACTGTTGCAAAATTTGTATATAAATAAACTTTGACAGGGCAGCGCACAGAATTCTATACATTTTTATTTAATATAGCTTAGTAGTAAATACCTTACAGAAACCATCAATTCGGGAACGTTTTTCTAAGTTTGATCAAATCAACAGAAGAAAAACAAAGCACATAATTTAAACTTTGTTTAATAACATGAGTATATTATGTATCTATGTACATAATAAATAAGCAATAATGAAAACAATACATACAAAATCTTCTACAACTAAAATACGTCAAATCATGTCCGGGTACGTTGACGTTCCCGAAATGACCGTTCACGAAATGACGATTTCAAATAAGCGCACCCTTTGATTATACGGCGGCCATCTTAAATGCGACCTGACTTTGTCAATAGGCAAATATTTGAGGTTAAATTGTTATTTCGGGTCGTAAAAAAGAATTTCATCAAAATAATTTTGTATGCGTGTATATTGATTTCATTTAAAGTTTACTTTATTAATAAATTATATTATTTGAAAGTTGTTCAGTCTTCTCGATGCAAGTACCACCCATAGAGGAAATATATTATCTAGAGTCCCGACTTAATGGGTTTGCTCTCTTTCGGCCTACAAACTAAATTGAGAGAATTTTGCCCATTAGCATAAGCATGTGTTAGTTCTCCCGTGCATTTCTTATGGGAAAATCGAGATTCTATGTAGTTGTTATGGGCTTTTGGGTTCAGTTTGCACAATTAGGGGTAAAACAATTTGACGTGAACTCAGCCGTTCAAAAAAGAGATCTGTTGAATTCAAAAATTGAAAAATGAATGCAATATTTTAAGAAAAATTAATTTTGCGACTTATTTTTAGTGAAAACTGTGCTAAAAATAATATTTGACTGCTTTTTGCACACAAATTCTATGGTTTTTATAAAAAAATTCGCTAAAAACAGAAAAAATCGTGCTGAAAGTATAGGCGCACCCCAAAACTGCAATGCGAAAACTGCAATTTGAGTTAAGTGAGTTTTGACAGATTAACAGCGAGGTGAGTATTTTGACAATTCTGCGAAAATGTAAACAAAACAAAATTCATATTCAATAATGCAAATGAATGTAAAACAGAAATATTAATTTATTGACATAAAAATATATAATTAATTTAATTTAATCCTCAGATAAAGAAGAAACCAAGGATAATGATGCAACAAGAAAAGTGGAATCCCCCGAGTAGGAAGCCAGCAACGCCGACATATTTATTCTGGAGCGAAGAGGTACAAGTTCAAGGTAAATGTGTTCGTCACATTAATTTTAAACACAAATTATATGAATATTGTTTTGTTTTGGTTTTTAGTTAAAATTACACTTCTCAACAAGACTTTGTTCCTGGAATGCAAATCGCTCAATTTTGATGGCTTATATCCTCATTTTTAACCCTGTAGGAATGAGAAGGGCCGATTACAGCGAAGGGGTCGATGTCGCAGAAGACTGAAAGGTTTGCTATGAAACCTATCTGACATGCTTCATTTGTCGAGATGGATATACAAGTCGAGAGTTGCTATGTAGTTGAGGAATCTCTTTACTTGGTGGTCATTCATAGCCAAGCCCACTTGAACAAATACAAGTTGAATCAATTGCAGTAGCACATTCACGTCATGTGTCACCATCTGTGCAATGCAAAGCGCTTCTTTCAGCCAGCTACGGAAAGGCGATAGATTGAAATGTATGCAAGTCCTTCCTCATGATGTGAACAATAGTTAATTTAATCTACAGTCAGTTTTTCAAAACAGTACCTACCACCGAGGATTGGCCAATTGATCTGTTTCACTATGTTCTTTTTTGCAGAAATTCACATTTGAATATCTTCATTTTACATTTTTGGCGAACTCTGTGATGTACTTGGTAAGGATGTGTTTATAAATAATAAAATAAGAACTATCTTAATTTTTGCTTTTTCTAATTTAAATTGTAGGTTTCTGGAATTCAATTGAAATACCTTTCTTCATTCATGATTTATTGCTTTCGATGCCGTCAACATCTTCAATTCAAACCCGAATCCAGAATTACTCTATCAATTTACGCTCTTGAGATATTATTTTGTTTGTAATTTGAAAGCAATTATGTATATAAAGGGTGTCCCAAAATTAACGCAAGATTTGAATTAAATAGAAAACGCCGTTTTTAGTCTTTTGATAGTTATATTTTTATTGACTCGTAAAGTACATAGGATAGGGTTATGTATGGAATAACACATCGGACAAATGGCCTCCACGGCTTTGCATGCACATGCGCACTCTTTTGCTGAAATTTTCCATGACCATTCTGCATAAATGTGGCTGAATTTCGTTGATGCAGCGTTGAATCTCCTCCTTTAATGCACGGGTGGTTGTGGGCTTGTTGACATAGACTTGTGATTTCAAATAACCCCATAAAAAGAAGTCTAATGGTGTTAAATCACATGATCTAGGAGGCCAATTTTGATCACCGAAACGAGAGAGTACACGACCTGGAAATGTCTCATGCAGTAATTGAATTGTTTCACGGGCTGTATGACATGTGGCACCGTCTTGTTGAAACCACATATTGGACACATCAATATCATCCAATTTTGGCAGAAAGAACTGTGTAATCATGTCGCGATATCGAGCACCAGTAACAGTCACTGCTTGACCAGCATCATTTTCAAAAAAATATGGCCCAATTATGCCTCCAGCCCAAAATCCACACCATACAGTCACGCGTTGTGGATGCATTTGTTTTTCGACAATCACATGTGGGTTCTCCGAACCCCAAATGCGGCAATTTGGCGATTGACAAAGCCATCAAGATGAAAATGTGCTTCATCGCTTAGGATGATTTTGCTCGAAAAATCAGGGTCCATTTGTTGATGTTCAATAATCCATTCAACGAACTCTCTTCTCTATCCATGGTCATTAGGCTTCAATTGTTGTGTTAATTGAATTTTGTAAGCATGAAGACACAGATCTTTGGTGAGTATACGCTGAAGAGAGGTTCTTGAAGTTTGCAATTCTTGTCCACGACGTCGAATTGAGGTTCCTGGATTGTCAGCAACACTCTCACGCACTGCTTCGACATTCACATTTGAACGGCTTGTTTTTGGACGACCAGTGTGTTTGGCGTCTCCAACGGATCCAGTCTCCATGAATTTTTCAATTAATCTCTTCACAGTTGACGAAGTTAAAACACTATTCCGACCATATTTTGTATGAAATTTTCGAACTGCAGCCGCCAAGCTTTCACTATTTTTGAAATATTCTTTAATAATGAAGACACGTTGTTCTCTCGTGTAACGCTCCATTTTTAATAACCCTATACTGTTAGCTGTCAAATTGCTTTTTTAAGTGTTGCCAACACTTCACTGCACAAGGCGGCAAATTCAAATCTTGCGTTAATTTTGGGACACCCTTTACATATATAAAAGGCTTTTCGATGCTATCAATTTCATGAAAAACTTTTTTTCTATAATATCTTCCTACAATATTTTCTTCCTTTACAATTTTTTACTATTTTCTATAACGAATTTATAGTCTTAAGATTATAACATCAAGTTCTTGTAATATATTGAAAAAAATACAAAAATAAAATATAAAATAAAATAAAATAAAATAAAATAAAATCGGTTGGGATTCTTAATCACCATCAAAAATTAAACGAAGTATTTAAAACCACAAAAGAACTACAATCTAGTTTTTTTCAAAACTTCAGGTAAAGTCAAGAGTCTTTCATAACTAATAAGAAATTACGAAAACTAAGTGAAATAGCAAAATAATTTGAACTGGAGCTAAAAGCAAAGATATGTACTTTGCAAAACCATCTTGCAATTTAAAGTTAAGAGATACGTCATGCTTTACCGGTTTTAAAAACCTGATGTAATAGAAAATTTTGAAGGTGAGTTTCGAAGTCAGGACAGGATATCTTAATCCTCTCAAAAAAGAACAAGTTTCTGACAAATGCTATTGGCCACATGAAATCACAAAGAAATACATACCAACGTGATGAACCAAAACATAGGAATATGATTAAAAATACCAAGTTTTCAATTTTGTTAAATTAAACATATTATGTCTGAATAAAAAAATAAAATCTACTTAAAACAGCTTATTTGTTTTTTATTATTATTTGCTAAAAACGAAACAAAAAATAAAAAAGGTATAATCCACTATAATAATTGACCTGAGCAGATCAAATTTGGGAAAACCAGAAAGAAGTATTTTTCTTTGAAAAAAGTAAATTTAATATGTTTTTTATTTACTCAAAAACTAAGAAGCTACATTTTAACATCCAGTTATTGATTTTTAAGTGAAAATACATTATTAGCGTTGAATTTAAAACAAAATTACACTAAATTACATACAATTTTGAAAAAAAAAAAAAAATTACAAATTTGATTATTAACGGATGAGATTTAAAACATGTCGTCGACTATAATCATCTTCAATTCAGGATTTTTTGCAATACCGCTTCGTTTCGTTGCTGAAAAAAAAAACACATCAATTATGTAGTGCTTTCAAAGTTTGTGGTTTATTTGAAGCTTACTTTGAAGTAGTCTTGCCATCATAAGCCTTCTGTTTAATGGACGCACAATTAAATTGTAGCAAGTTGATTGGTTTATAATTATAAAACTCCCGCTGATAATTCGATCCGTTGATTAAAAAATTGTGGCAAGTCGTTTGTGACATTCTTTTGCGAGGCAAATTCCAAAATCCCAATCGGACCATGTCATAAATGCACAATTTCCGGTTGTATTATTTTTGGAAATTTTCGGCAGGTGAAGGTTGCGGGAAATTCTTAAAACATCATTTGGACAGTTCCGTGTCGATGGTCTTCTATGTGATTCCAGTTAGTTCTTTTGGTGATTCAATAAGCATTGTGTATTTAGGAATTCGGCTTCTATTTTTTTTGTCTATATAAGAAAATTCTAAAATAGTACATACGAAAATGATTAGATTTTCATTACTCAAAAGACTTACCAATGATTTTTGATTTCCGTCATTTAGGAGGTGTTCTCCCAGCAGGTTGCTTCAATGTCGACATTCATTTCATCATCTACGTGGTCTGCGTCGGCCTAAGTGGCCGCAGTAGCCGATGACTCGGTCAGCAGTGTCCCTGCCGTTCTTTAGTGAGATATTTGGCGTTACAAGCATCGATTTAGATCTAGAAGGTGAAGATTAAGCAAGTTAATCACGATAATGATTGTTTCGATTTGTACTTACATAACCGAACCTCATGTGCTGTTGCACTCAATGAAACCAGAAGATGTTGCTTTAATTGCAGCTGCAAGAGTCGGTTTTGTTTGGTCGGCTTGTACCATACTTCTTGGCAGCTGATGAATTGGCAAAGGACGTTGGAAATCCTAAAGAACCATAGAATTTAAAATATCCGTGTTAAGATTACTCGTAAGTAAATGAATGAACTTACCTGATTTGCCTGCATACTCTGCCGTTGCTATTGCCGCTGTTAAGTCATTCCAAAACTGGGCGGTCGACTACTGAATGTCAAAGCTTTCCCTTGCACCATTGAATTGAATTTCCCAGAGTCGATGTCATAGCTGTAGCTGAGGATGTTCGCTAATTCAGAATTGAATTCGTGATTCTGGTGGTGTTGTTGCATTCCATGAATCTTACTATTGGCAGAGACGTTGACACCTCTATCGTTAACGCCTGCGCCTACCATAGCCGCTGAGACAGATCTCAACGATCATGATACAGCAGCAATTGAGTGTAGAAATATACTTATACTTTACTTCAACAGGCTTCGAATAATTATTTACAAATAAAGGCGAAAGTCTGTGGTTAAAACATTGATATTAAGAGAAATATAATATAAAATAAATTCACCTAGGGACTAGCGCCCTTGTTTTGAGCAAACCTTCCAAATTTCTTGAGAGAAATTGCTTTTTGTATCATGGTTTGTAATCGGCAGCACCCGAAATGAAAACACTAAGGAGATGCTAATAAAGTCCATTTTTATTCTTATGTATGTACATCTTCTTGAGTTGGTTGTAAAGTATGTATATTATTGGAGCAATCCATAGCTGAAACAAAGCAACATAAATATTTTTTTGTTTACGAGATTCTTTTTTTAAACGTACCTACTTGAGCTCCGAGTAGAGTAAGTCTCATTGTTTTTTTCTGGTTCCTGGTCTATCGTTTTTTCAATTAAATGCACTTGTAGCTCTTAATCGTTAAGGTTTTTGAAAAGGAATAAATTCTGTTAAATGTTTAGACAAAACAAAATAATTTACAAAAACTTACTTGTAGAATCTCAAACTGAATGTTTTGTTTTTGAAATCGAAATTGTGGAATTGTCATTTTTGACAAGAATTCAATCTGAAATTTTGCCTTTTTTCTACCACTCACATGTATTCACCGATACGGAATTTGAGAGAGTTCACCTCGAATAAAATTTGAGGGTGTTTCAGGTAGGACGGGTACCGGTCGGGACTCTAGATAATATATTTCCTCTATGGTACCACCCATGCATAGTTGTATTATGAGAGTGTGACACTATTGCGACAAAAGACAGCATTGCATTTACGAAGTCAATATTAGAATTAAATAAGCTTATCATACACTACCGTTGGTAGTGTTCATCCGAAGGACAAGAATAAGAATCTAACAACGAATTTGGAATGCTAAGGGTATACTGTCATCAGCGAAATAATTAAGTGGATTAGAAATTTCAAACAAAATATCTTTATAAAAATAAATCGCAAAATGTGTTGGTAAGCGCATAACTCAACAACGCCTGTACCAATTTGGCCAATTCTTTTTCAAAATGTTCGTTGAAGTTCAAGGATGGTCTTTACGGCGAGAAAAATTCGAATAATTGCCGGAAAAAACATAAAACAGCCTTTTTCTTTTTCCCTATATGTGATGATATTTTGTATCAAATACGCAATAGAATAGGAAATCCAAGTATACAAATCAGTGAAGAAATTTACAATGAAGCATTGATTTCAATTGAGGACATGTGCTTGATGATGTCAAACAAACTATTAATTCAATTAGGCCTGACCGCATCCAATCTTCCAATGCATGATGCTTTTAACCAAAAATACTCCATTACCAAGATCGGAATCTTAGACTGACATTTCGGTTTGCCTACAAGCTAACTACACACTAAATGTGAGAAAGTGTGCGTGAAATGATGCAAAAACCAAACACATTCTCGCATTTAGTCCTCAGGCCCATCAAATTGCTTTATTTTGAATGTTTCATGGCCTCGTTCAAAAACTAAACAATCCTTACCAACAGAATCTGAAGTGCTGACATGGTCTTAAATTGGAAGATTTGTATAGCTTTTTAATTTCAATCCAAATAAATGTTGTTAATGTATATTAAATAAAATAAAATTGACCAAATACATATTTAATGATTTATAAGTGCTGTATTTTGTTTACTTAAATTATTTGCGAACGCAATATGCGCTGCAACTGGTTAAGTAAAATTGGAAATGGACAAAGTTTAACTCAATACTTTGTAAAACAAGAAAACACACAATTTTTCAGCTGTAGTTTGCTTAGAGCATTTTTTTGGCGACGTTAGAAGTTCAGGTGGAAACAATAGGCGGGTGCCTCCGTATTTTTTTTTGTACAGACAATGCTACGAGAAGCATACTTGTGAAGTTCCATTGCCAACTTTAGCTAGTTCAGATTCCTCAATTAGAGTAGTATTTTCATCATTTAAGCAGTTCGATAATTGCAAGACCAAATTTTAGTTTTGTTTGTGGCAGAAATATTCCTGAAAATTTCTTTTTGAGGGACTATGTTATGTTAGAGTTAGAATTTTGTTCGTAGTTAGATTTTGGAATACAAATTTGAGGGAACCATGTTTTAAAAATAAGTTGCTTTCTGTAAAGCATCTTTAAGAGATAGAAATAGGCAATATGGTTACAAACAATACCAACTAAATGAGTGCAATAAATGGATTTAAGTAACTTTTTTTATTCCAGTATGGGGAAACCGAACACCCGTTAGAAAAAAACCGGTAAACGCGACAAAATCCATACTTCTTGAATAAATAATGTTATCTTCTATGCTTACGCATAAAATTACGAATTTTGTAGCATATGAAAATTTCTAGAAATTTTACAATGTGAAAAATTAATTATGCTATGAAAAAATTGGCTGCTATTAATGTTAATTTTTTTTTTTTTAAAGTTGATGAAGGTTAGCTGAAGCGGAAATTTCTTTAATGAACATACCTAAAATATTATTGGCTTTCTCAAAAATATTTTTCTATACTAACCTCTGCTTTATATCTGAAAACTATTGTTTATGTATATTTTCTTCTATGTTCTGCATTTATAAAATGTAATCTATGGAAGTATTTATTATATTAAGAAAAGCAAAAATATGTACGTAAAACTCATTAATTTTTTTCATTATTAGCAGCACTTTTATTAAACATACCCTTTAAACAATAATAAGTAAACTTGAACTTTGGTAACTAAACATTTTTAAGGAATAAATGAAAATTATATTTTGCGTAAAACTGTGGAAATTCACTAAAAAAACTTCTGTACGTCAACAATAAACATTCATGACGATTACATGTTCTATTGAATTAGTTGTGCATGAATTCAGAACGATTTTAAGACATTTTCATTTTGTGATATATGTCAAAATTTGCATTTTATTTGCTCTGCATTTATTCAACAGGTTCGCTATAATCGTTCTGATTACTTTTTTAAAACATTGGTGTTCCTTTGATGCATAGTTTTTTTTTTGATAGCAAATACGTGTATGCTTCCATCAATCAAGAATGTTATGGATAAGATATTTTTCGATTATAACTCTTTTTTTAAATTTAATATTTATTAATCATAATGGAATTGAAAAATAGTTGCAAGCTTAAATCATTAAAAACAAACTATAAATATACTTGGATTAATTAAATTGATACAGATTTTAATTAGTTGCAAGCAAAATATTTGGGCCGTTCGTTAACGAAAATTTATTAGAATTTAATACAAAAATTGCGCTCGCACCCTTAACTTGATGGTTCTTCGAACGCATCTTTGATACAAAAATCCGAGGTTTATTATGAAATTTAAAGAATTTCGTAGTGATTACTGTAAATTAGTGAATTAATTATAATAAACTGATGTTGAACATGCTTTTTTCAAGACAAAAAGGTACATTGGTTCACTATCCACAAAATGCGTGGCAAAATTAAAGCTTAAAACTGACTTTTTCATCGAAAAAAGTAAAAAGAAAAACCTGAAAAAAACTTATTAACCCCTCCATTTTATTTTTTGCTTTGCAAAGTGCCGCTAGCCCACGGCATCGTTTTTTTTCTTGTTTGTGCTCACATCTATTCATGGACTAATTGTCAAAATTACAAATACAACAATGTAAACAAACGGGTTTTGGAGAGTGAAACGTACGAAAGATTCCGATCTTGGTAAATGGAGTATTTTTGCTTTTAACCAAGAATTGCATCGAGAAAAACTGTATGATCTCAACACTTTAAAAGAATTACTTCAAACAAATCTTCCAGTGTTGAATGAACAACCGAAGTATGTATTTGATACTCTTATGAAACTAACAAATGATGAAACTGGAGGGATTTACTTCTTAGATGCACCTGGTGGTACAGGAAAAACTTTTTTGATTTCATTAATGTTAGCAACAATTCACTCACAAAATAAAATTGCACTTCCCCTCGCTTCATCGGGAATCGCAGTAACTTTGATTGAAGGTGGTCGAACAGCCCATTCAGCACTAAAATTGCCATTAAATATGCAAAGCAATTAAACTCCAACCTGCAACATTTCGAAGAACTCTGCAATTTCAAAGGTTTATCAGCAATGTAAATTGATTGTTTGGGATTGTTTGATGAAATCAATGCATGTCTTAAGTCCTCCAATTTGTGGAAACATGTCAAAGTACTTCATTTAAGCAAGAATATGCGTGTCGAGTTGCAAAATGACCAATCTGGAAACATATTCTCTAAACAATTGATTGACATTGGTAATGCCAAATTTCCTATAGACATGTTGACTGGCTGCATTAACTTTCCTCAAAGTTTTTGCCAGTTAACGCAATCAAAAGATGAACATATTCGGAAGGTGTTTCTAGATGTTTCTCAAAATTACAGAAACCATGATTGGTTGAGCGAACGAGCTATATTGGCTACAAAAAACATAGATGTAAATGAATTAAATTTCAAAATTCAAGAACAAATTACAGGCAAATCGAGGATATATACATACATCAGTTGATTCGGCTACTAATCAAGGTGATGTAGTCAACTATCTACCGGAATTTTTAAACTCGCTGCATTTGCCAGGATTGCCAACTCACAATCTTTAAATAAAGGTTGGATCAATAGTTAAAATGTTGCGAAATATCAACCAACCGCGTCTTTGCAACGGTACACGGTTAGCGATAAAAAAAATTACTAAACAACGTGGTAGAAGGAACTATACTCAAAGGAAAGTATAAAGGAGAAGATGTTCTCATACCGCGCATACCAATGATTCCGACTAATGTGCCATTTGAGTTAAAACAACTACAGTTTCCAGTGCGGCTTGCTTTTGCTGTGACCATAAAGAAGTTCCAGGGGCAATCATTAAGTGTTTGTGGTATTAATCTAGAAAACCCATGTTTCTCACATGGTCAATTGTATGTTGCCTGTTCCCGTGTTGGAAAACCATCAGATTTATTTTTCTATGCGCCAAGTAATCAAACAAAAAACATCGTATATCACAAAGCACTACAATGATAATAAAACTGATTTCTGTTAATAATTATGATTCACATGATTAACAATTAAGCGATTACTTACTTTAACATCCTTATATTTATATGTTTCATTTAATTATTTTTTATTCACAACGCCCTATCACCAGGGTGACGGTTCTGTTCAGGAGAATTTTTAGCCACGACTATAAAATACGTAGAAACAAAGAACTGCCACATAACAAATCTTTATGACAGGACGAAGTCTGTCGGGTCCGCTAGTCATTAATTAAAGTAAGGGAGAGTGTCGTAGGCAAAATGGAGTTTTGAGGCACACCAGCCCGCCCAATGTTATTTGAATTGAACTATTCGATAAGTAATTTCTAACCCAACAAAGAAGAGATTCGTTAATACCAATTGCACGCATTTTCGATAAGAAAGCTTGATGGCAAACTCTTTTAAATGCCTTTTAAATATGGAGTGCAACAATCTTACTTTCTCCAAAACGATGTACAGATTTGTTCCACTATCCGTTGAGAGAAACCATAAGATCACCAGAGGACATATTGCTACGATCGCCATACTGCTGGTCATTAAGAAGCTTTCATTCTTTAAGATCAGCGCTTCCTTGACCTTGGAAAGAAAGCACTTAAGTGCAAATGGACCAGAGTAAGCGGGTGAGAAGGACTTGCCTTTGTTAGGAACAGGCTGCACAAATTTTGTTTTCCATCCACTCGGAAAGAGACCTGTAGAATAGGACAGATGGAAAAAAAACATTATTTTTCTATCAAAAATACTCCATTTAACAAGATTGGAATCTCAGACTGACATTTCGGTTTGCCTATAAGCTACTGTGTGTGCTAAATGTGAGAAAGTGTGCGTGAAATGATGCAAAAACCAAACACATTCTCGCATTTAGTCCTCAGGCCCATCAAATTGCTTCATTTTGAAAGTTTCATGGCCGCGTTCAAAAACGAAACAATCCTAACCATCAGAATCAGAAGTGCTGACATGGTCTTAAATTGGAAGATTTGTATAGCTTTTTAATTTCAATCCAAATAAATGTTATAAATGTAAATTAAATTAAATGAAATTGACCAAATACAATATATTTAGTGATTTATTAGTGCTGCATTTTGTTTCTACGCTTATACGCAAACATCTTTTCTCAATAAAGTATTCACACATAGAAAATAATTTGTAGGTCTAAGGTGGTGTGGAAATGCGTTTAATTGTATCTTTTGACAAATTATACATTTAATACATTAAACTATAAACAATAATTTTTAAATTGAAGCGTAGTTGGAAGGTTAAGTAAAAAACGTCTATATTGATTTAAAACCAATTTGAATACTAAAAATCAAACTCAAAACCATATGAATAAACTCAATGTAGTAAGTGAAGTAATGACAACTTAGATTAAGTAAGTAAAAATTTCGGGAAAAAGTTTTTTTTTATAATTTTTTATGAAGTGGGTACATAAATCATTATGTAATTCAGAAATTGTTTGGTCTATTTTGGTGGTTGAAATGTTCCTGAATTGCAATTTTAGTCTTAAAAATAATCACAGAAGCTATTTTAATTGAAAAAAAAATCATATAAAAGTATCTGATCATTTTTTAATTATAAATAATCTTTAAAATTACGAAATTTGTAGCAAATAAAAATTTCTAGACATTTTACAATGTGAAGAATTAAATATGTTATGAGATAATTGGCTGCTATTAATGCTAAATTTGTTTCTAAAAAGTTGATGAAGGTTAGCTGAAGCGGAAATTTCTTTGATGAACAAACCTAAAATAATATTGGCTTTCTCAAAAAAATTTGTCTAACTAACTATCTGAAAACTATTGTTTAGGTACGTATATTTTTTCTATGTTCTGCATTTATAAAATGTAATCTACGGTAGTATTTGTTATATGTATTAAGAAAAACAGAAACATTTACTCATTTTTACTAAACATGCCCTTCAAACAATAATAAGTAAACTTGAACTTTGGTAGCTAAACATTTTTAAAGAATGAATGAAAATTATATTTTGCGTTAAACTGCGGGAATTCACTAAAAAAAAAACTTCTGCACGTCAACATTTATGTATGTCGATTACATGATCTATTGAATGAGTTATGCATGAATTCAGAACGATTTTTTGACGTTTTCATTTTGTGATAAATGTCAAAAATTGCATTTTATTTGCTCTGCATTTATTCAACGGGTTCGCTGTAATCGATCTGATTATTTTTTTAAAACATTGGTGTTCCTTTAAAATGTAACATAGTTTTTTTGATAGCAAATACATTGTATGCTTCCATCAATCAATAATGTTATGGTATTTTTCGCTTATTACTCTATTTTTAAATTTAATATTTATTAATCAAAATGAAATAAACTTGGATTAATTATTTTGATACAGATATTAATCACTTGCAAACAAAATTTTTGGGCCGTTCATTAACGAAAATTTAGTAGATTTCAATAAATTGCTCATCTTTGATACAATAATCCGAGGTGAATTCTGAAATTTAAAGAATTTCGTGGTGATTATTGGAAATTAATGAATTAATTATAACATGCTTTTTTCAAGACAAAAATGTACATTGGTTCGCTATCAACAAAATGACTACAAAAGTTAAGCTTAAAACTGACTTTTTCATCGAAAAAAAGTAAAAAGAAAAATCTGAAAAAAAAACTTATTCACATCCCCATTTTGTTGTTGCTTTGCAAAGTGCCGCTAACCCACCGCATCGTTTTGTTGTTGGTTTTCACATCTATTCATGGACTAATTGTCAAAATTACAAATACAACAATGTAAACAAACGGGGTTTGGAGAGTGAAACGTACGAAAGTATCCCATCTTGGTAAATGGAGTATTTTTGTTTTATATGGGTTGGATAGATGTTTTCTTATTCAGGATAAAATTTCTCTTGTAAAATTAAGTTTGTAACTATATGCGTTGAAATCCACGTCACCCTCGAGAAACCATATTGAGCAGTAAAATTTCTAGGAGTATTAACATTAATTAACCCGTCCCAGCTTTCTCATATTGTCAAACGGTTCTCGTTATGGGTTATGGCTTCAACTGTTTTTTTATCATGACAAATTTGCAGATATGACAAAATGGTCTGATGTGCCACTGATCGCACATTTATTCGGATCAAATTTGCACATTTTGCAAATTTTGTTCAGGAATAATTCAGTTCATTATGAACTGGCAAACCAAACTGAGCACAAATGAAGTGACAACTGTCAAAAAGACTTACTCCGAAAAAAGTATTGCCTGATTAAAAACCACACGTCTAAACAGCATTTGTTATAACAAACAAAATGACAAACGGTTAATCCTTACCTGATAGTTTGGTTGACAAGAATCAATTCAAGAATTGTGAAGAATCAAACTTAAAAACGGTGTTTTTCTCAAAGGTATAAAACTTTGAAATTGAATAAAACAAGATGTTTTTTTTTTAAATTGGCATACAATTAGTTTTTTTGAAAGATAATCTTCTATTATGTACATTTAAGAATGATTTCTAGCATATGACAGCATCGGCTGCCTTGGACGTAGTCTAATCAGGATTACTAATTTCTTTTTCTTTGTTGTCTTACGAGTGGTCAATCGTTTCCAGCTTATGGTATGCTTAAACTTATGACTTCATAGTACCCGTGGCGTCATGGTTAGAGCGTTGTACTGTCATGCCAGATGTCTTGAGTTCAATCCCTGCCTGAGCCACCTTAAATTTTTTCGCGGGTATTGCCTCTTGCCAGAAATTGACAAATACTCTAAGAGTAATTCTTGTCAAGAAAAGTGTTATATCAAATTAGCCATTTGGATTCGGTATACAAATTATAGGTCCATTCCATCCCTGAAATGACTCGCACACAGGAATAGTTGAGAGTTGTAAGTCACTAGGCCCTAGTTCTCTACACCATGTTGCGCAACCTACGTAAATTTTAGTTTTATTTTCATTTTAATGGTTTCGCTTCCTATCCGTTTTATGTTATAAGTTTGATGAATCGACATTTTTTTACTCTTATAAAATTCAGTTTGACGATAGGAAGGTAACAAAACCTATACCTAACCTAACCATAACCCATTTTTACCCATAAGATATTTCCAACTCAAAAACGATTTTGGGAAAACCTTAACTCACCTAAACGAAAAGGTATATTTAATTGATTTTTCCTTCTTAAAAAAACGGTTCCTTATTTTTTAATCTGATTGATTTATTTCGCATCCGACATTCCACACAAAAAAAATATATATAATTCAAACGAATTAGATGTAGGTAAAAAGGTATGAAATTCCGACTCTGCCAGTATCAAATACATATAGGTTCCTTTTCTTTAAAGAACCAATATAAATTTAAGATAAAGAGAATTAATGAAATCTTATAAAGTATACTGAAGATAAAAATTCCAGATTTTTCAATCATTCAATAAAAAGTTTCTATTCAATCTCAAAGAAGTTTACAATGGTTATGTAATAAAATTCAAGGCTTTTTTTTCTTGCCGGATTATTATACCTACACGTACAATTTCTGAAATAAATTTTGTCTTGGAGTTGGAGTATATGTTCTATACATTATGGTTGGCTGATTTTATGTTTGACTGCATGCTTGAGATAGGACATTTGATGAAGCCTGAATTACGACTTTTATTGACATACACTTACACTCATAAAACTAGACGGGACGGATGTATCAAAATCCCTGTTATATTAGAGTTACGCGATTTTTCCAATAAAACAAATATTTCTTTTTATTACTTACCATAGTGTGTAATTTCTGTGTTGGCAGAGTTTATTTAGATGAAGGTTTTGAACAGAACTTTTTCGGGAATTCATTTTATGTTTGCAAAAATACATTATATGACATAAAATCTCTTCAAAGTCTATTGTAGTTGACCATTTTTATTAACAACACACATTTATTATGAGCTGAATCACAATAAGCCCGTTTTTTGACGTCCATTCAATGGGCGAACATTTTGTACGGTAATCAAAAAATGTTGTCCTCCGAAATTATTTAACTAATTAAAATATAATTTGGCTCTTGAGAAAAACATTTATTATTGTATTAATTTGTGTGTTGATATCGTTGATATTTTATTAAATAGTCTGCCATATATTTTAGCACCATCTAAACAGTTAACAAAAATATATAAAATTACACAAAATAAAAATACGTTCATAATAATTAATATTTAGCTTTTAATACATTTAAAAGGCGGTGCTGGAATAAGAGATTTCACAGATTTTTTACTGAATACGTATATAGATTTCCAATAATATGTTTCATTTTAATATTAGAAAAACAAGAACTTCTTAATAGACTTGAATGGGTGATTATAACTGTTTAAAGTCTAAGGCATGTCCTTAACAATAATATTTGAAATTTATAAAGCAGTTGTACATCAAAACAAGAATATGAAATTTATATCCATAGCTTAAAAAATTAAAGAAGATTACAAAAAAATGTAATTAAAAAATAAATTAAAAGAAAGAAAGAAATAAAAATGGGTACCTATATTGAAAAAAATTGGCGCAAAATTTTAAAGAACCTCTTGTTAAGGGTTAAGTATTTTGCTAAATATTTAGCAATTTACTTTGGGAGTCCAAAATGTTAAATCTTTGCGAACCAGTAAATTGCCAACATGTCTAAAAAGTGACAGTTCGTGAAAATAACCTATTGTGACCTACTAATTGGAACTCCCAACTGTTGACTGAACCATTCCATCCACTGCTCTTATAAGAATAATTGTACACATGTCATAAGGATTTTGCAAATTGCTAAAAGTTAATGCAGCGATTGCGTGATTTTAAATTGAGCAAATTGTTAAGAAATAGTAAGATTTCAAAACCGTTTAAAATTTAGCGCCAGTGTATTTCACTTTAAGTTCGAGAAATATTCAGAACAAATAACTTGGAACTTTTTAACTTCCCAAAGGAAGTATTTGTCGAATTGAAAATTTTGACATTCCTCGACGTTTTAAGGTCCCAATAAAAAGTCCAAATAAAAGATTTTTAGAAAAATGTCTGTGCGTATGTACGTACGTTCGCGACGTTTTTTTCATCGTCCATAGCTCAAGAACCAGTTGAGAAATCGACTTCATATAAATTTTGTTATACAGATAATAATGCAGAAAGATGCAGAAAGGAAAAAAATGCGTTGGAGGTTTTTTCACCGTAGCAATTAAAATAAAATGCACGACTGGGTCGCACGAACTTGCTCCTGTATGCAAAGAGTCTTTTTAAAAAAGCACCTATATAAGATTTAAAATTATACCTTTAAAACAAGTTTGTCTTCAAAGATTTAAATGCTATTCGAGTTGTCAAAAAAACCGCGCGATTCATCCCAAGACACAACTCATCCTAGGACAACTCATCCCGGAAATGAATTGGTATTTACAATAGTTATAATTATAAACAATACATACATATGTACCAAATGCATTATCTAATTTGGATAAAAGATAGTAATCAGCCCTATCATGAATTCCATCGTAGTCGGAATTTTTACGAATCCCGAAAAACTGTATCGTGAAATCCGTTCGTAATGCAAAATTGTATGAACGAACGAATTTCATGATACAGTTTTTCGGGATTCATAAAAATTTCCGATTACGATGGAATTCATGATAGGGCTGAATATAATAAAAGTTTTGTCAATGTAATGCGCTCTTTCGGGCTCATGTATAAGATTTGATCTGGTGAGATGGGAGGGGATTACATTTAATGCAGTTAAAATAATTTAAAAAAAAAAACTATTTTAAGATTCAAAACTTTACCTGAAAAATAAGTTTGTCTTCAAAAATTTAGATGCCATTTTATAAATCAAAAAACCCTTGATTTTTCAAAATTTTTTTTTGAAAATCGTTAGAGCGGTTTTTTTTTTTTAAATTAATTTTTTATATATAAAATTTTTAACTTTTGTTCTAAAAATATTTTTGGTATGCAGTTGTTTAGTGATTGTAAATATACGCTCTACATTTGAATTTCGTATAAAAATGTTGACCCGTTTTTGAGATATAGAATTTTGAAAAAAAAAATTCAATATTTTTTTTAAAATCCAACCAATAAAAAATTTCACTTTTGATAATCAAATATTGTTAAGGCAATATAAGAGCTTATTCAGAAAAAAAAAATATTGAAATCGGTTGATAAGTTGCTGAGAAAATTAAGAAACAAAATAACGGTTCTATGAGCGGTACCTTTCCTGAGCAATACAAAAATATGTTTTTTTTTATGAAAAGAAGCCAAGTTTAAAAATAAAAAGAAAATTTAAAAAAATCTATCGGTTTGTTTTTGAGAAAATTCGAATTTTCGTTTTTTGACCAAAAAAATTGTATGGGGGCCACTGTTAGTTTTGGTCTTAAAAAAAAAAATGAAAAAAAACGCCTAACGCGAATCTGCTGAAAATCTTAACTTCCAAGTTTGAACTCAATCGACCCAATGGTTTAGGCTGTAGGAGCGTGGACAGACAGACAAAACAGACCGGACGGAATCGCGGGACCCACTTTTTTCGACTTCTCTACCATCGTAATATCATGTTTGATTAAAATCTCGAGTTCGAAATTTTGCACGAATGCAAAACTTGCCATATGTAGTTCCTATATGTCGCAAGTAAAAAGGTGTAAATTTCGGTTAACCCAAAATATCTGACGTACCAATAACGTTAGAGACTTGAATTAAATTTTATATTATATATTGTAACGCGATACTAAACAAATATTAGTTTAGAAAAAAATACGATTAACGATTTGTTTATAAATAAAAAAAATTAAAAAAATGTGTCACCTCGAAAATTTTACGAACAAAAAATGATTTTATCTCCAAAATAATTTTGTACAATGAAGAATAACATTTTTAACATTTGGTAAAATTTTGAGAAAAATCGAATTGACAGTTTTTTGTATACAAAATAAAAACTAACAAAAAAAAATTACTCAAAGTTGGTAAAAATTGATTTTCGACTAAAATATCTTTCCAAAAATTTGAGATTATGGTTTCCAAATAATTTTATCTTATAAGAAATATTATTTTTAAAATGCGGAAAATTTTTGAGAAAAATCGAATTTTCAGTTTTTTATAAAAAATAAAATTTAAAAAAAAAATTAATAAAAGTTAATATAAATTAATTTTAGACTCAAATATCTTTTCAAAACTTTTGCTTTAAAGTAGTTTTTTCTTTGAAAAAATATTGTTGTCAACATTCGATAAAATTTTGAGAAAAATCGAATTGACAGGTTTAAAAAAAAATAAAAACCTAAAAAAAAATAAAAAAAATTTGGTAAAAATAGATTTTCGACTCATATATCTTTTGAAAAATTTGAGATTACGGCTTCTTACTTATTTATATTATTATTATATTATATTATTAATATTGTTTTCAAAATGAAGTAAAATTTTAAGAAAAATTGAATTCACAGTTTTTTTTTACAAAAAATAAAAACCTAAGAGAACAATACTTAAACTTGGTAAGAATTTACTTTCGACTCAAATATCTTTTCAAAATTCAAAAATATTGGCTTTAAACTATTTTTATCTCAAAGAAAATTTTGTTTCAGTAAAAAATCCAACAGTCAATTTTTTCATACAAAATTAAAATTTACAATGTACGCATAATTCTTAGAAATTGATGTTCGGTTCTCGAGAAAAATTGAAGATTAACTTCAAATTAATATAATTCATCCAATTTGTATTTGTTAATATAAGAAATAAAAACTTTTAAGAAATGCTACTAAAATTTGTAAAAATTGTTTTTCGTCTAAAAATCTCGTTAACAAAAATAGATTTTGAAATCAAACTATTTCAACATATGCAAAATATTGTTAGTAATTTACATTTTTTTTTAAATAATTTAACTGACACCTTTTTTAACAAAACACGAAAATTTATAAACCTTTTAAGCAAGACAAATCGACAGACGGGATGGGAAATTATCAGTGTGGGTAGCATCCCAGCCTCTTTTTATATTATTGATATGGCCACCTTTTCATAAGAAAATCCTAAAAAAATTTTAGAAATTTGTGAACTTAAAGACAAAAAACTGATGGCTTTCCATTTAAGTTCACTTACAATAACCATTCTTTAGACAGAACGGTTAATATATGTAACGCTTTTGTGACCAATTTCTGACATTCGTTTGAAGTAGTTGATGAAGTATATTTTCATAATTTACATTCCGTTTCGCAAAACTAGCTGCAGTCTCTGTGCTACAGAGTACGGTCCTAGATCTTCTTTCTGCATTAAATGATGACTGATCAGCCGGCCCTGATGGTATTTCCCCGATAGTATTAAAAGAGTGTAGAAATACATTAGTTGAACTTCTTGCTGTTATTAACAAACTTTCCCTAGGAATCGAAGTTTTTTTCCATTATTCAAGGTGACAACAAACTTATTTGTTTTTGAAAGTTTAGCATTTTTTAACACGGATTTGGGAGAAAAAGATCAACCGCTTCAAATCTTCTCACATTCTCAACCAAATGTTCAAACGCTCTAAAACAAGGTTAATAAGTTGACTGCGTATATGAATATACACTTTTCTGAAGATTTTTAACAACGCATTTATTTTATTCAAACTTTAATCTCTCAGTTTTTCACCCTTTTTCTAAGCTTCGCATACCCTGAAAATAAATCCTACCAAGTAAAATTATGAAATTGTCTTTCTCCAAATGACACGTTGAGCGTGAAAAGGCTTTTCCAGCAATGATTCATATATTTTCCGAGCCTTAAAGAACTAACTTGTCACAAAGGTTTAAATTATTCCACCAGTCTCACGGTCAAGAAAGTGATTTTGTAGTTAAACGAACTGTCACTGTAAAATGTTTACAATTTGTTTGTAAATTTAGAGAATTTAACCAAATTGTTGAAGCGTGTATATTTCTATTTTTAATATTGGTGTACGGTAAACTTGTCAAATGTCAAAAGATGACAGCTGCCCAATAAGCCAGGCTAATAGCAATAATATTAACTTTATACAAATACAATTTTATATTGAAGGATATTGAATTATAATTTAACTGTACGGTCATTAGTAAATTCCAATAATATCTATAATAAACATTATAAATTTATAACGATTGAACGATTGAATAACAAATATGTAAGTACACGTGTAGCTATGTGTGTCACAAAGCAGACAGACAAATACAACTCGTTCCCAAAGGATTAATTTACTAATATACTCGTATAATCAAACCAAATATAAACAATTCAAAAAATTAAATATCAAACTGTTTCATTTCTTAATCAAATTTCGTGGTGTGATGTGATGTTGAAAGCTTCATACGTTTGCCGGCCATATCAAAATGTCCCCCAAGTGCTATTGCGACCTGTTAATCAAATTGAAAATCAACGTTACTCTTAATTAAGTTTTCATTAAATATCCCACTTCAGTGGTTTCGCTAATCATGTGTTAATGTGGAGTGTTTGTTTGTAGTTTGTTCATCAACACAACATTCAACAACATAAATTTCAATTCAGGCTTCAGGTTAAGGCAAGGTGAGGCATGGGTTAGGGTAAGGCCGGGCCAGGCCGGCAGACGATGAAGTGATGTGATGTGTGAGGCAAGCAGATGACATGCAAGGATTTTTGGTTAACCACAGTGTTGAATACATCGCTTATGCAAATTCGGTGATGTATTTTAATCCGTCATTAGCTCTTGCTGTTGCGCACCTAACCCCACCCCCCATCCCCTCTCCCAATCCATCCTGCTTTAAGGTGTTTTCTACTAAATAGTGGTTTAAATTTATAATAATATACATACATATAGGTACCCAGAAACCAACATCATGCATACATATTATATGTATTTACATTTGTGTTAATCTTTGCATTAAGTGATTATCCGCTTGTAAACATTACTTGTCCTATTCAGGAACGACGAGGACCTCGAAAGGTTAAGGTTGGCTGCTTCTTTAGTTGTTTTTATAATGTATACAATTATGTAGGACGATTCAATAAATAACGTGCAAAAAAGGTCAGGACATTGTTTTAAGCTAAAAGCAACTTGTACAGGGGTGCTAAATATACCTTCAATATTCTAATTGGGTAAACAGGTAGATTGTTAGGGTATAGTTTATATAAGAAGATGAGGACGATGACAGTGACAGTGACGGGCTAAATGACCCTAGCACTCGCCAACAATTCTGGGACTACTTTTCGTAACATATGAGAATAATCAGCAGCACGGATCCCAAAGCCATAGAAAACCATTGGATTTTGTAAAGAATAATCAGGAAGAATGAACGCCTGGCTTTCGGAGGAGACTTGGGCAAGACTATTAAGAAGATTAACGAAAGGAGGGAATTTTCAATTTAGCTGCTCCTCGAGTTGAAGAAAGAAACGAGTAAGAATCCTCATAACGCATACAGATGAAAGGTTTAACGTAGCGTAAAACGTGATAAGCCCAATTACACTAAAGAAGCGGAAGAAGCCGCAAATACATAGGTGTGACACCAGAACCCTCTATAGGGTAACCAAAGAGATCGCTGGTGTTCATAGCTCAAAACAACACCAGGCGAGAGAAATAGATGGTTTCCTGCTGATATCGGATGAAGACCAGCTTTGAAAGGGGAAGGAACATTTCGCTTTGGTTTTAAATCTTGAAGAACAACAGAAAGTTTGCAAGTTCATCGAGCGAAAAGCTGCAACCGCTCATAGAAACAACATGATCCTCTAAACGCTTCCCTAAAGAATAGAAAAAGGTAATGATTCTCAAGATCCAAAAAATTAAGACCTGATGAAGTGCTAAAACTGCTTTTGGCCAGCAGTCGCCAAAATACCTACTAATAAAGATTTTCTTAGAACGTGTAAGATAAGCCCTCAAAACAACACTGACGCTGCTGTTCCTCGATTTTGAGAAAGCTTTTGACAGCGTCAACATCAGGCGAGTTTATCTGGCTTGCTTTGCGGAGGATGGGTAACCTGCATATCTTATTTCTCACCTCATCATATCATGTCTTACATGGAGGTAGTTTGACAGAAGGGTGTGAAGTCTGAAGTGGAGTCACACAGAGCTGAATACTGTCACGAATTCTTTTTTTGTTGGTGATGGGCGGTCGTTCTTGGCAGAAAACGGAGAATTAAAGTGGACTTTCACAACATACTTGAAATATCTGTACTACGCAGCCGATATACGCATAGTCCAAAAAGTCTCCGTACATTTTAGTGTTTTTTGAAAAAAAGTGTTTGGGACCCTTACACTTAACTTAAAAAAAAAAAACAAAAAAAAATATCACACCAGCCCATAATAATTCTTTTATTTTTACTGCCAGCGATAATGATGAGTTTATGAACTCTACCCATAAGGAATTCTGTGTATTTCCAATAAATGACCGACATATTTCGAAGTACAAAATTACCACGAGAAGTGTATCCATTTCCCTCAATGCGGAAAACATGGAATTTAAACAAGTTAAAAGGTGTAATTATTTTCTCCTTCAACTTGATCTTTCTTTTTTATATCAGCCGGTGGTGGAACTCATAAAAAAAGTCATTATCCTAAACCTAAAATTAAATTAAAGTGATTTTTAAGTAAAATTAAGTACCTAACAACGTACAACTTAATAAAAATTGAGTTAAGTGAATAGTTTATTAACCAAAAATATTAAAAGCATTCTTTATCTTCTCAAAAAAAATATTGCGCCAAAACTAAATTAATATCATTCTCTTTCATCGAGTTTTTTTTATAACAAAAGAAGAAAAAAAAAAGAAATTATAAAAAAATAGCATCGCTATCACCGGCAAAACGAGTGCACAACTGTACCAAAACTTTTCTGCAAAGCGCTGTCTCTCTAGCCAGTGCCTTGCCTGTCCAAACGACTCCCTTGGACAGGGACACCGAACATCACTTCGAAGATCGCAGTGAATCATACTCTGCGTGCAAATGGTCATTCGAGTCTTTCTCTACACCACCGGCCTAGTTTTGGTTAACCTATTTGGTTCTCGCCACTACGCTGTGCACGTCACATGCTTGGTAAACCTTCATCGTAAAGCCTAGTGGAAAACTGACCTGTGACTCAGCCTCCGTACCAACGACCAACATCACATCACCACTCTATGAAATTTTGTCAAAATAATCGACACCTCGTGCCCTAAATCATGCAGCAAAGACAATTTCGTGACTTACACAGAATTTCCGCTAAATAAATCCACTTCATCATCTTACAATATAGACCAGCAATAGACCTATTCATATCCACCAAAACTACCTACAATCCACCATCCAACACAATAAAATAGCAATTTTATATGTCAGCATCATCTTAATCATCAGCATCATTCCCAGCATCAGCAACATCATCTCACAGCCAAGCAAAAAAAAAATAACAACAACGATCTACATATGTTTATAATCAAAAGTTAAAATCTTGTGTTGTGTTTACTTTTTTCATTCTGTCATCCCGAAACCAACTCAATTAATTTTTCCGAATTTACAACTCCGAAAGTTGAGATAGATAGATAGATATTCTTTATTTTCGTATTAACAGTTACATTTGGTAAGCTACCGCACAGTTTATATAGGTACAGAGATTTGATATTTTTCTATGATATCTTTCTGCTGAACCAGTATATTAAATTGTATATAGAATTTATATGATAATAGCTAGTTTAAGTAGTAATTTTGAAGGAAAATACAAACAAAATCTTCAACGCAAATTGAAAGGGCAGATACATTTTGACTCAATTAAAATTAAGATTTCTAAACTTTTGTTTAGAAGTATGTTAGTAAAAAAAGGTTAGTATAAATAATAATTGATAAATATATTTCAATATATTAGTAATTTGTTAGTAAGAATTAACAATTTGTTAAATAAATAAATATAATAAAAATAAAAATAAATAAATTAGTTTATAAATAAAGTAATAAATAAATAAATAAATAAATAAAATAAATAAATAAATAAATAAATAAATAAATAAATAATTAAATAAATAAATAAAGAAATAAATTACTAAATCTATTACTAATATTATAAATGCGAAAGTAACTCTGTCTGTCTGTCTGTTACTCAATCACGTCTAAACTACTGAACCAATTTGCATGAAATTTTGTATGGAGATATTTTGATATCCGAGAAAGGACATAGGCTACTTTTTACCCCGGAAAAATGACGCATTCCCATGGGAAAATTTAGGTGGGCCGATCGCTTTTACGCCTAACCTACTGAACAGATTTAAATGAAATTTGGTATTTTGGAGATAGTTTGAGACTTAAGAAAGGACATGAGTTACTTTTGACCTCGGGAAAACAACGCATTCCCATGGGAAATATTACTTTCCGGGGAATCTGATCGCTTTCACTCCTAAATTACCAAAAATTTGAATAATATTTGGATAAAATTAGTATTGCGGGAAAACAACGCATTCCAAAGTCGCTGGCGACTTTAGACAGACCCTGCCGGTAATTACTAGAGGTACAACGGCAGATGAAATAAACGCATTTTTGAAAGCATATGTGTTATGGGTACATGTAAAAAAGTTTTGTCTGACTACGATTATGCGAGTACAGCTACACAATGATTCTCAAGCTGGACAATATGCCGCGGCTCTTCTAAAAATCAGAGAAGATTGTATGCCAACAGACTGTAACGGCTCGATTACGTTTAGCCATGAATTCTGTCAAATTGTCTGTAGCACAGATGAATTAAAAAGTAATGTCTATCCAAACCTGCATATAAATATGGGCAATCAGGAGTGGTTGTGTGAGAAGGCAATTTTAGCTCCAACTAATGAGATAGTTGATAAACGAACAAATTATGTCGGACGTGGAGGGAGATATCGTCGATTACCTCTCAGTACAACGTTATGGACACGGAGCAAGTAACATCATACCCCATAGAGTTTCTTAATTCTTTGGAATTATCAGGGGTGCCTTCTCATAAGTTGAGATTGAAGGTTGGTGTTCCAGTCCTGTTAATGAGAAATCTTGACGCACCAAAGTTATGTAATGGTAGAAGGCTACAGATTTCTCACCTAAGATGAAATATTATAAAAACTATAATCATGACTGGAATAGCAAAAGAAAAAAATGTTTTAATTCCCCGCATTCCGATAATTCCAACCGATTTGCCGTTTCAGTTTAAAAGAGTGCAGTTTCCTCTGAAAGCAGCATTTACAATAACAATAAATAAAACTCTGGGGCAAACGCTGAAAGTTGCAGGTGTAAATTTGGAAAAAAAAAATGTTTTTCCCATGGACAATTTTATGTAGCGTGCTCACGAGTCTCAAACCCACAAAATCTTTACGAAGGAAGGAAAAACAAAAAACGTCGTACCTATATAAAAATGTATTGAAGTAACCTATCTTCTTCTTAAAATATATTAACCTAACCTATCCTATAGCAATCACACTTAGTATGGCCTCATCCCATCTCGACACAATTCAGATACAGCTCAGGTTTTTTCATTCTACTATCCAGAAAAACTACCTAATGTGGACGAAGTCGCGGGTAAAAGCTAGTTAATAAATAAAAAAATAAATAAATAAATAAATAAATAAATAAATAAATAAATAAATAAATAAATAAATAAATAAATAAATAAATAAATAAATAAATGAATAAATACGTAAATTAATAAATAGATAAGTATAGACAAACAATACATTAATAATGAACATATAGAAAATAAATTAATAAATTAACAATTTAACGAGTAATATCTAAACAAAGGTACGAATAATAATTCAAACTAACAAAAACATATCGGAAAGATGGTTAACGAATCAATTGATTTATAAGCGGATTTTCAGAGATTTCACAATTTAGCAAGAAGGTGTTAGTCAGTTTATTGATTCTTAGAGAAATCAATTCAACATTTGCTTTCTCTTGTAAGTCTAAGGTGGAATGATATCTTGGAAGGTTAAGCATCATTCTTAGAAGCTTGTTTTGTGATATTTGTAGTTTCTTAAGATGACATTTTGCACATTTCCCCCAAACCTGGCATCCATACAGAAGTATTGCTTTGGAATACTACTTTTTGAATTATCATTTTATTGTCGTTGCTAATACAGGACTTTCTATTTATAAAAGGATATACAATTTTTATGGCAATGCTAACTTTTTGCAGAGTTCTGGCAATATGTTTTTTGAAAGTCAGTTTTTGGTCTAAGTAAATACCAAGATATTTCACACTTGGTTCCCATTTTACATTTACACCATTAACGGTAAGCTGCTTGCTTGGTAGGTAACAAGATTTTCTTTTTCTACTGAAAAAGATGGCTTGTAGTTTGTCAGCATTCAGCTTTATTTTCCATTAAGTGTAATATTTAGTCATCAATTCTATCGCATTTTTCAAATTTGTCTCAATGGTAAGACTAAATTCATGCGATGAAAAGATGCCTGTATCATCCGCAAAAATGGCTGTCTGACAACCTGGTAATCTAGGAATATCAGAAGTATAAATAGTGTACAGTAAAGGACCTAGTACTGATCCTGGCGGGACACCATAGTCGACTTGGTAACAGTTAGACGAACAGTTGTTGACGAAAACACTAAAGTAACGATTGGACAAAAAACTTTGGATAATTTTTACAAGATACGAAGGAAACCTGAAATATGCCATCTTGTGCACAACTCCATCGTGCCAAACTGAGTCAAATGCTTTTTCTATATCAAGTAGAATAAGCCCAGTCGATTTGCCAAGGGATCGATTTTTCTTAATATGTTCACAGACTCTAAATACCTGTTGAGTAGTACTGTGATGCGTTCTGAATCCAAATTGTTCATTCGGAAATATCTTAAGCTCATCAACGATGCGTAATATTTTACATTTCAAAATAAGCAAACTTATTGGTCGATAGCTTGTTGGGAGCTTTGACGGTTTTCCAGGTTTAGGAATCGGTATTACCTTTGCATATTTCCAATTCAATGGAAAATATTGCATTTTTAGACACGCGTTTATCAAAAATGTAAGAAATTCGAGCCCTGCTTTTGGTCGTTTTTTATATTTATTTTTATATTGTCTAGGCCATCAGATTTTTTGACTTTTAAGTTTGAAACGATGTATTTGACATCCTCCCTGGATATAAACTGATCCCTAGGAGTTTCAGTGATTTGTGAGTGAACTGTATATGCTGTTTCACTCACTAGCATTTTTGTTGGATCATCACTAAGGTGTTGAGATACACAATGATTTTTCAGAAAGGTTGTTGCAAAAACATTCTAAACTAATCGAGTTCTAGTAACGGGCAAAATAGAATGTTGAATTGACTTTTTTACTAAAATTGCTACATGGCATGCATAATTAGGTGTAGAAAGAGGTACATCTGTAGTTAACCATGTTTCTGTTACAAAAGCTATATCAATTGCATTTTGATTCAAAAAATTCAAAAATTCAAAAATTTTATTACGAATGACTTTGGCATTTCATGTTTTTTTTCACTTCAGAATTTTCAGAAAGTAGTAAGCTTATAGCAAGCGTCAAACTACGATCAGAGCCTCATCATAAGTGCATGTATTATTTGTTAGTAAAAAAATAATACAATTATAGCCTAACACACGCACAAAATACAAAACATAATTAACATTTAACTATTACAGAACAAAAAATAAAATGACAACGTTGAACGTTTACGATAGTGGAGCACTGGTTAAACAATGATTTTAATCCCACCTTATTCAAATTTAAATCTATCGATGAACAGTTTAAGTTATATAAAATGCTCATTCGACTTAAAGCTTTATTTTTCCCATAGTTAGTTCTATGGAAGTCAATAGGTATGTATAAAATCAAATGTACGCAGGTGATGAGTTCCGCCTCGGTAATTTAAATGTACACAAGATAGCAAATAAGGTGCATCAATTTCACCATTAATGAGTTGATGAAAAAATACTAAGTCATTATTAACACGCCTTTGATGAAGAGATTGCATTTGAAGAAGCAGAATACGATGTTCATAGGGAGGTAAATCATAAGGATCATCCCAAGGAAGACCCTTTAGGGCAAAGCGAATGAAGTTATGTTGAATTGATTCGATACGTTTTCTATGAATTTCGTAAAAGGGAGTCCATACCTGCGAAGCATATTCAAGATGAGGACGAACATGGCAATTATAAAAAGAAAGAGTAACATAGGAATCATTGAACTCCTTTGCCCAGCGTTTTATAAAACCAAGCATAGAACTTGCTTTATTAACAATCAAATTAATGTGATATGTAAATTCTAAGTTGGAACAGAAATGAACACCTAAATCTTTAAATGTGGAGACACGACAGAGTTTTTGCTGTGATATACAATAATCAAATACACTACCGATTCGTTTTTTAGTAAAAGTTATCGTCTGGCATTTTAAAGGGTTGAGTGAAAGGCTATTTTTCCCACACCAAAATGTGAAACTATCAATGTCGGCTTGTAAAAGAATACGATCATGGGTGGACTTTATTATTTTAAAAATCTTCATGTCGTCAGCAAAAATGAGTACTTCACTTGAGCGTAGACATGACGATACATTGTTAATAGACAGGATAAACAGAAAAGGGCCAAGATGGCTTCCCTGGGGAACACCAGATTGAGCAACAAAAGGTTCAGAAAGACAATTTCTAAATTTTACCTCATAGGATCTGCTTTCAAGGTATGATTTGATCCAAGCTAAGAAAAATGGTGGAAAACCAAGAGCTTTAAGTTTAAATAAAATAATTCCGTGGCTAAGTTGGTCAAAAGCTTTAGAAAAGTCAGTGTACACACAGTCAACTTCATAACCTTGTTCTAAAGCGTTTGAACATATGTTTGAGAATGTGAGGAGATTAGTAGTGGTTGATCTTTTTTTCACAAAACCATGTTGCTGTTTGCAAATGGGATTCTTACTAAAAAATGCTACACTTTCACATACAACTTGTTCAAACACTTTAGAAATGCAAGAAAGCTTTGCAATGGGCCTGTAGTTGCTTATATCCGCCTTGTTACCTTTCTTGAAAATTGGTGTTAGAAATGACTTCTTCCATATATTGGGAAATTTACCTGTTTTTAGAGAAAGTTTGAATAAGAACGTAAGGGGTTCAACTAAAGCATTACTACACTTTTTTAATACTATGGGGGGATTACCATCGGGGCCGGCTTAGCAGTCATCATTCAACGCGGATATAAGATCAAGGACCGTACTCTGTAGCACAGGGATGTGACTACAGCTAGTTTGTGAAAAGGAGTTTGTGAAAAGGAGTAAAAATATACTTCATCAACTTCTTGAGGGATATTAACAAATGACTCACGGAAATTTGTCGCGAAAGCGTTACAGATATCAACAGTTTTATCTAACGAAAGGTTCTTGTAAGTGAAGTTAACTGGAAAGCCATCTGATTTTTTCTTTAAGTTTACAAAATTCCAAAATGAGAACACCTCCACCTAAATCCTTTGCTTTACCAACATGACGATCGTTTCTGTAAACTTCGAACTCTTGACTGAAAAGTTCTGTGTCGGAAAAGCTTGAATTAAGCCACGTTTCTGTCAAAACGAATACGTCGTGTGGAAATGATTGGGAGTTAAGAAAAACCTCAGCAGTCTTGCTACGAAGTCCCCTTACGTTTTGGTAAAAGAGCGCAAGCCTGTTAAGTTTTTTGACTTGGTTTTCAAAGCAACACCTTGTTTTTGACTTTGAATAAATTCTTTGACTAAAGTCTCAGCGGGCCATATATTTGTGTTGCAAATAGAATCAAAGAAAGTGGGATTCGTTATTAATTTAAAAGAGGAAACAAAGCTATTTGGTTTACTGATCTTAGTACACCTAATGGATGAGCTGGAAGGTATGCTCTTGGTAGATACTAAGTGGGAAGTTATATCATCTGGCGTTGTAACTGGGTCCAGACGAGATATAAAAATTATTTTTGGTTTCGAGACAGCTTTGATAGGGATGGAGTTTTTTATTACAGTTCCTGTAACGGAGTCACTATTGGAATCTAAATGTGATTCAACAATTTGAGGTATATGGGGAGTTCCGGTGGGATCTGTAGGTATTGGAGTGATGTTGACATTTGTTCTTTTTGATGGGGGGGGGGGGGGTAGAATTTCTTGCAAGTTATAATATTTAAATTATAATCTAGCATTGTATTTGTAATTATTTTACTTGACATTGGAATATAAAAACTTAGTAGCTAACTGTGCGATAGCTTGAAATTGTTCTACTTTAGTTTTGCATAAACCTAATTTGTTGATCATACCTTTAGCTAAAGCATCGGTTATTCAATCTGCTGTGCACAACAAATTGAGAAGCCACCGCTGCTACGCAAATGATATGGTAAATTCAACTGTATTCAACAACAAATTTTTTTTTTTAATATTACCTTTAATTGGTGAGTCGTTATATACATTTTTTAAAATTTTTTTTATTTAAACATATAAAAGAGCTATAGTTATTTGATTTAAATTTTTTTTGTTTATTATTTATATTGGTTCCTTCAACCCTTTAAAGGGTAATATAGTAATACTAGCTGACCCGACAAACGTTGTTTTGTCATATAAATAATTTCTAGAAAATATTTTGATAGAAATTAATAACTTATTGTAAGTGTGTAAGGAAGTGGTATATACATAAGTGGGAGAGGTATAGGACACTGTAAACGGTGACAAAATATTAAAATAAAAAATCACCAAACAATTTTGTTTTATTTATCAAAATTATTACATATCGGTAATTATGACTATACGACAAAAAAAAAAAAAAAACAATATTAATCCCTTAATCCAACAGAGTGCACAATATTTTTTGTGATCCCATTATTCGCCAATACAAACAAACTAGATGGTTTGCCCACTCGATTGTCCGTGTGAAAAACATGAAGTGCTAAAATCTAAGCAGCAGACAGACATCGTTTGGCCTTGAGACTTATTGATTAATTAATTAATAATTAATTTTTAACTTCCCATAGAAAGTTATTGTAATTGGTCCGATTTGTCAAATTGAAAATTTTGACATTTCTCGACGTTTCAAGGTCCCTAGAGTCGAAATAAAAGATTTTTAGAGAAATGTCTGTGCGTGCGTGTGTAGGTGTACGTACGTTCGTATGTCCGTACGTCCGTACTTCTGTAAGTCCGTACGTTCGCGACGATTTTTTCGTCGTCCATAGCTCAAGAACCAGTAGAGATATCGACTTCAGATAACTTTTGTTATACAGATAATAATGGAGGAAGGACGCTCACAAAAATTGTGTGTGTGGGTTTTTTACCATAACAATTTAAAAAAAGGTGAACATTTTGGTTAACCCTAAATATCTCACGAACCAATAGTGCTAACGACTTGAATTAAATTTTATATTACATATTGCAATGTGATACCAAATTAATATACCTTTGAAAAAAATTCCAACTATAAATCAAAAAAACTGAACAAAAATATTTGTCACCTCGAATATTTTACGAAGAAAAAATGATTTTAACTCAAAAATAATTGTATACAGTGAGAAATAGCGTTTTCGACAGCTGGTCAAATTTTGAGAAAAATCAAATGGACAGTTTTTTTACGAAAAATAAAAAAGATAAAAAAACATTACTAAAAGGTGGTAAAAATTGACTTTCGACTCAAATATCTTTTCAAAATTTAGAGACATTGGCTTCAAAATAATTTTATTTTATAAAAAATATAATTTCAACATTCTTTAAAATTTTGAGAAAAATCGATTTGAGTTTTTTTACAAAAAAAAAAAAACAAACAAAATTACTAATAGTTCGTAAAAATTTGTTTTCGACTCAATTATCTTTTCAAAAATTTGAGATATTGGCTACAAATTAATTTTATTTTATAAAACTATATTTTTTCAACATTTAATAAAATTTTGAGAAAAATCGAATTGACAGTTTTTTAAAAAAAAATAAAAAAGCTAACAAAAATTACTAAAAGTTGTTAAAAATTGATTTTCGACTCAAATATCTTTTCAAAAGCTTGAGATTATGGCTATATTATAAGAAATGTTGTTTAATATTCGGTAAAATTTTGAGAAAACTCAAAGTGACAGTTTTCTTCCAAAAAATAAAAACCTAAAAAACAACAATACTAAAACATGGTAAACATTTACTTTCGACTCAAATATCTTTTCAAAAATTAAAAATAGTGGCTTCAAGCTAATTTTATCTCACAGAAGATATTATCCAACAGTCCGTTTTTTTCATAAAATAGATTTTGAAATCAACCTTTTTCATTATGTGCAAAATATTGTTGGTAATTTTTAAATTTTTAAGAATAATTCAACTGACAACTTTTTTAACAAAACCCGAAAACCAACGAACCTTTTAAGCAAGACAAATCGACAGACGGGATGGGAAGTTATCAGTGTGGGTCGCATCCCAACCTCTTTTTTAATTAATAATCGCGTGTGGTTGCACATTGCACAACCGTGGTGGGTTCCAATTACGAAGCAAAATTACCGGAGATCCAACCTTGAGTTGTAAATTATGCGGTGGCATGCCTGGTAAATCCAATGAGTTCAAGAACTCTGTTGGATAATTTACAGTTTCAGTAGCATCACAAACTGTATCAATAGATTTGCGTGACACACAGTCTCCTGGTAACAAATGTTGTTGTTGACATCCACATTCCACATTTTTGCCACTCATGATTTTGTATATTGTCTGTGTACTCGTACATGGGGAAATATCTGGTCAATGAGAGCACCTTGTGAATCGATAATCGTGCAGAAATCGACCGTAAATTTTATGCATCCAGTTTCATCTGTAGTAACTTTTCCGTCGCCTGTATCTAACAGTTGTTTTGAGAATGTTTCAGCGGATGGATCTTGAAGAATTTGAAAGGAGTAACATGAGTGCCGCCAAATAGTCTGTCGTTGTTTTTTATATCTTTCAATGGCCTGTTCAACGCCTCAAGCGAATGTTTGTGTGCAATAGTGCATTCATCCCAGATGATAATTTTACACTGTTTAAGCACTGTGGCCATGGATGATTGTTTTTTTATATTGCACACCGCGTCTGGGTTATTTTGAATATTTAGTGGCAGTTTAAATACTGAATGAGCTGTTCTGCCTTCATCCAATAAAGTTGCCGCAATCTCAGAAGATGTAACAGCCAATGCGATACCATTATTTGATCCTATTTTAGCAAGAATTAGCGAAATAAGGAATGTTTTGCCAGTTCCACCTGGTGCATCCAAAAAAAAGAATCCACCTTGTCCTGCCGAAACTGCGAGCATGATGTGGTCAAAAATGGTTCTTTGTTCTTCATTCATTAGTGAGATATTGCTAGCAACAATCGCTGCCATTTCTACAGTATTGTATTGTAGTTCACGATTCAATTCAGTGTCTAGTAAATCAGATGCATTTCGATTTGGTGAATGCATACCGAAATGACTGAGTGGCAATGATAACGCAAAGATCCTCAATAGCAATCAAAGCTTCATTGTGCATAACGTCACTGAATACTATCGTAAGATCGTTGCACCGTGTACGATGTTGATGCAATTAAACCATAGCACTTAGCAATATAAAAATAAGATAAAAACTTATTCTCAGATCTACCGAATGTATATGCAAAATTTCATTGAAATTGGTTAAGCCGTTTCGGAGGAGTATGGCAACTAACACTATGCCAGGAGAATTGTATATATTAGATAGTAAATAATTTATCTCAGAATCAACAAAAAGAAAGCTGCTGTACGGAGACTTTTTGAACTATGTGTATGCTGTCATAAGATAATAGATCAAAAGCTAAAAATCATCACGGGATGTTTAGCCAGAGTTTTCAATATCTTGGTCTTATATTTGTCTTATCTTATTATTGTCCTTATAGTCCAGTAAATAAAGGTTTTCACCTCAAAAAATCCAACAGTTTTGAAACTTGGCACACTTACTAAGGGATGTCTGGTGATGACCCAAAAAAAAGTCCCCAAGAATCCGACGTGAGCTCTAGCGGCAGTTAAGAGAAACATGGAGTTTGTTTCAGTTTTTCACGTTTATCTCGAAAACTAGCTATTTGTCGTATAAAAAATTTTGTTCCACAAAATTAAAGCTAATTAAATTTTATAAAAAAAGACTCCATTAATTTTTTGGTATCTCTTATAGTTTATAAAATAACTCTAGCGGCAGTGAAGAGGAACATACGGTTTTTTCGGTTTTTCGGGTTTATCTTGAAAACTATTTGTCGTATCAAAAAATAATCTTTTACAAACTTAATGCTTATTAAATTTCCTAAAGACATATGATATTAACATATTTGTACTTGTTTTAGTTTGTAAAATAACTCTATCGGCTTTTAAGGAAAACATGTGTTTTTTTCACACGAAAAAAAGGCTTATTAAATTTCCTAAAAAAATATGGTATACATTTTTTGGTGTCTGTAATTTTCCACAAAAAAACTGTAGTATTCAATTTGTATGTCCCTTCTTACTTCTGAAACTCGTTGGCCCACTATATGGCTCATTGCCTGCATGCCTAGAGAATAAGCAGTGTAGCAAGTTACTTTATCATCTCCAACGATGCCACTCGCTATTGACACGATTTCATTTTTAACTGGAATTGGAGGATGACTTTGGAACCAATTTGACAACTTTGCAATGTCTGTATTAATTTTACGTGCCTCCCCAAAATCTTCATGTTGGTCAATAGTAGAAAAAAGAACGCCAATGAATTCTTCGAGTGATGAGCAAATTTTATGAGTAGCAGCCAGCCCTAGATCCCATTTGCTAAGTACACTATCAGTGATTCCACGCCCTCGTGTCAAGCCACCCATACTCTTCATTCCACGCATTACAATTTGTTCAATTGTCTGGTCTGACCACACCCCTGTCCAAAGTCGGTCAGTTCTTCTCATAGTATACCGTCTTGCATAAAGTTTTTAAATTCATCATGGGGTTATCACAGAAGGCAGTTTTATCATGTCCTGCAAATACAGGTGACATGATTTGGCGTACGAGAAGTGTCCGGCGGCATGGAAATATGGAATCATATTCTTCACACAGTTAATATGGGCATTCCAATCGCCAAACCGCTCAGCGTGAGTAAAATCTTTAAGCAATGTAGTCATATAAAACAACTGAATCCATAAGGCTGCTGTTGGTCCATTAGATTTGAGTTTGTTAAGATTTGTTTGTAGTTTCTCACTAAGTTGAATCAAATGAGGGTTTTGTTTTAGTGCACATAACAAAGGAGACTCATATAGAAAATTTTTCTTGAGATTTTGGATTTCCTCTAATTTATGTTGGCTTATGTCGACTTGTTCCATTATTATATTAGCTAAAGATGTCTGTATTAGTATTAAAGCACGAACTGCTCTAGCGAAAGCTTTTCCTTGCAGCATTTTTCCAACAGAAACCCGTATATAGTACTCATTAACTCTTGCAGGCCAATTCCACTCATCAGAAAACCTATTGAACATTTTAACATTAACAGGTGAAATTCACCCAATCTGATTACGCATTTTGTTAGACGGGACTCTGATGAAGCTGTGGCAACGATTTCTTTACTTTTTATATAAAGAGGCTGGTCAAATGTTACCACCAGAAATTTTTGGTCAAATTTGTCACACAAACTGCCAGCATAGTGCAATGCTGTGTAAAGTGTATTATAGTTGGACGGTGGAGAGTTTATGAACGGAAGAGTAATGGTTTTAGTTTTTGCACTAAACAAGCCTGTTGTTATTTAGTGCATGTACCCTTTCCATCCTAGAACATCGTAAATGCCAATAAACTTTGATGCCAACTAAAGAGTGTCATATGGTTTTGGCTGTAACATTTCTTCGGAACACGCATTCACATTCTCAAAAACTAATTTTTTTAATCCGTCATCTGTTTTCTGAAATGTTTCAAAAGGAAGTTCTCCAAGTTCTAGAGTTGATTTAGCATAAGGTAGTTTTTTTAGCTTTTGCATTCGTGTGTCGGTTTCTTTTCCTATGCAGCGATATTCCGCCCAAAGAATGAAATGTATTTAGTCCATCTAACGTTCTGACATTAAAGTCCGCATTATCAAATACAAATTGGTTAAATCAACCGCTGGAATCTGGTCGCGTGTGGCAAATAGCTGATATCTCCAACAATTGAGCTTCATAGAACAAAACCCTAAGCTTGATATAAGGTTTACCAACTTCTTAGAACCAAGCTTTCTGTATATAAATAAGGCAAGGCTACTTAGCATTGGAGACATGAATGATCTGCGACGCCCAGCTGATATAATACTATGCCCTGTTGCGATGCACTTTCTTTTTTCTATTTTCAATGTCCGTATTCTTAAATATAAGAGTTTCCAGGAACGTTTTTAAGGTTTTAGGTACACAATCGTCATCAACGTGTTTGAAAAAATCATCACCATGTTTTCTTAAATGCTGATAGAGTTATTTTACAAACTAAAACAAGTACAAACATGTTAATATCATATTTCTTTAGGAAATTTAATAAGCTTTAATTTTGTAGAAGATTATTTTTTGATAAAACAAACAGTTTTCAAGATAAACCCGAAAAACCGAAAAAATCGTATGTTTCTCTTCACTGCCGGTAGAGTTATTTTATAAACTATAAGAGATACCAAAAAAATTCATGGAGTCTTTTTTTTTTGTAAAATTTAATGAGCTTTAATTTTGTGGAAAAAAAATTTTTATACGACAAATAGTTTTTGAGATAAACGTGAAAAACTGAAACAAACTCCATGTTTCTCTTAACTGCCGCTAGAGCTCACGTCGGATTCTTGGGGACTTTTTTTTGGGTCATCAACCAGACATCCCTTAGTAAGTGTGCCAAGTTTCAAAAATGTTGGATTTTGTTTGAGGTGAAGGCAATTTTTTTCGTTCATTGACTGGACTATTACTCAATATTTGGAAGAACTATTCTCTCAGCTTGAAGAAAAAGAGACAAACCTATGACTTTACTTTTCCGCTTAAAAGTGGAATCAATACTGTTATACGGTTGCAGCACTTGCAAAATAACAGCAATAATTACCAGTAAACTTGGTAACTTCATTAATAGTTGTCTACGAAACATCTTATACTGGTTTTCTGGCCCAATCGTCAGAAACCTATTGACACTATGACCCTGATTACACGGGATGTTTTTTCGTTCGTTTTCGTCTTTCGTCTTTTTGACAGGTACCTACCCTCGTGATTACACCTTTCCTTTTTTCGTTCCTTTCGTTATTCTTCTTTTTGACGTTTCTGAAAAAACTGTGGTGGAAGAACAAAAACACTCTAGTAAAGATATAAATCCTCGGTAGCTATATTGGTTTGCCTACAAACTAAACCGGAAACGGACCTCATAAAGTAATTCTTAGTGTGCGTGAAAACACGCACACTAAGACACAATTAATGAGGTCCGGTGCGTGGAAATTTAGTTTATCAGTTATTTGAATTTCACATTTATTCATGGACAGAATGTCAAAATTACAAATACAACAATGTAAACAAATGGGTTTTGGAGGGTGATACGTACGAAGGATTTATATCTTCATTAAATTTTGTTTCGTTGTCTTGTCCGGGCAGTAATAATCAGAGAGTACCTACAAATTATAATTGGATTTCTGTGGCAATAATTTAGTGAAAAATAAAACAAATTTATGGAAGATAATACTGATAAAATTATTTCTTGCTTATTAGCTAGCTCAGCAGCTGCTATGTGTTTACTAGCAAAGAAAAGAAAGAAAAAAAAAACGAGAGTGGGTAAAGAAATGGAAAATGAGGAGGGAAGATCGTGGTTGCTATACTTTACTCACGAAAAAACATTTAATTGAAGACAAAAATGCTTTTAAACAGTACTTACGAATGGATGATCATTGCCTCCAGGAACTAATAAACTACGTAAAGGTTGATCTTACAAAAAAGGACACAGTGATGAGAAATTCGATTTCAGTACCAGAAAAGGTTGCTCTTGTTCTCAGATTCTTGGCCTCCGGTGAATCTTTTAGGAGCCTTGAATACCAAAGTAGGCTTTCGGAATCATTTATATCTATTACAGTTCCTGAAGTCTGTGAAGCCATTTATAAAAAACTTGGACCAGAATATCTGAAGGTGCGTATTTTTATATTCTAAACATAAATCGAAACATTTGTTAATATCTGTTGTTATAGTTTCCAAGTTGCAACGAAGAATGGATAGATATTGCTAAAGGTTTCGAATTTCGATGGCAGTTTCCACATTGCCTAGGTGCTATAGATGGCAAGCATGTAGCTTTCCGCGCATCGAAGTCCCATGGGGCCATCTATTACAACTACAAAGGATTCAATAGCATAATTTTACTGGCGATGTGTAAGGCAGATTACACGTTCACGTATATTAACGTTGGCTCGAATGGAGGCTGCCATGATGCCGGAGTTTTGAGTCAAAGCGATCTGAATCAAATTCTTTACAATGACGATTCTCTTCCGAAGGATGAAGTCATTGGCAATGGGCGAAATCTTCCCTATGTTGTCATTGGAGACGACGCATTTCCATTGACAAAACACATTTTGAAGCCTTTTCCATACCATAGCAAAGAAAATGAAAAAAAAAATTTTAACTTTCGTCTTAGCCATGCCAGACAGACAATAGAACACAGCTTTGGAATTTTGTCCAATAGATTTAGAGTTCTGCAGACAACGATTCATCTGGTCCCAGAAAAAGTTAAAAAAATTGTCCAAGCTTGTTGCGTTTTGCATAACTTCCTTACAGTTAAAAGCCAAAATTATATGGAGCCAAATATGCAGAACTTGGAATCTGAAATCCCACAGCAGCACACTCAGTCGCCTGAAGTTAGATTAGAAAATCCGAGAAACCCTACCAGGCCTGCTTTGGACATTCGTGACAGTTTTGCACAATATTTTAGCACGGAAGGGAAAGTAGATTGGCAGTATAGCTACTTATAAATTATTTATAAGGTAATTTTTTTTTAAGATTTAAATGCCTAAAACATTGAAATTGATATTATAAATACCATCAGATAAACCATAAATGAAAAAGAAGAAGAAGAACATAATATATTGAAGAGTTGCCGGAGCCCCTAAGATCTGTGGAAGATATCAATCCAAAGAAAACAACCAGATTGATGTGATATTTTTTAAGTGCGTCGAGTATTTGTTTTTGTATTTAGAAAAACAAAATGTTTTTAAAATCATATACAGGGTGTCCAGTAAAGAATGGATAACCCTGGAATGGCTTAAAGCAGACTTCATGACCGATATATAAACAGAAAAAAATATGTTGTATTCAAAGCAGAACAAAAGATATGTGAATATTTTCGTTCAGTGCAGTTTAACTTGTTTTACTTTACGTTTTTAAATATCACAACAACAAATGAATAAATTCCATAGTTTTTTTCTAAAATAAATAATAAATAAATAATATAAGCCATTCCAGGGTTGTTCATTTTTTACCGGACACCCTGCATGTATGTATTTATCAATCAAAATTTACAGTACACATCGATTCATACCAAACCCCTTTTTTATCTTGTATTTCCTGCTATGCAACTTAAAAGGAAAATAATAAAAACAAAAAAACATAACATAATTTGAAAATTCATTTTTACTGAGGTAATTATTTTGTTTGATGATTTTAAAACATTCATACGATTATTAATTTAGGTAAAAGACGACTTAATTCTAAAATAAATCAATTGCACATTCATGGTCCTGGTATAAGTGGGACGATATGAACACAGTCTTAAATACACAAAAGAAGTTTGTAAAAATATTGAACACAATGATCAGGTACACAACATACGGCAACATAAAAGTTAAAACTATTTTTCATTTTTCGACTATTGGATCTTTCACGATAACCTTTAGTTTTGCACTGGATGTATTTTTGGCAAGCTCAGGCTCAGCGCTGCATTGTGAGTATATGCATAGTTGAGATAGATTCATCATCTGTAATGAGAAGGAGTAAGAATTTTGTGGACATGAAATTAATTTTTTTTTCTTACTTCCGATGTGTACGAAAGTTGGCCACTGGGTTTTAGCACGTTCTTAAAAAGTACTGGCGTGATGGTAATCTTCAGCGCTGGTGACTTTCCTTTTGTTTTTTTTTTTGGTGTGTATGTCATTGGTAATGTACATAAATGATTCACAACTATTGCCGGTGGTGAAACCGTTTTCGCATGTAGGTATTTTAGGAGTGACCTAAATTTTTACAAGAGTTATATTAATGAATATTGGTTTTGACAAAGTTCATTATTTTAAAAATCTCTTACCTATTTGTTTTTAAAATTGAAAGCTCAGTAGATAGGTATTTATTTTTCCATGATCCAAAAGGGATATGTTCATTTATTTCATTAACATGTTCTGCAACCGAAATCGTGGTCTTAGTCCATTTCCTCAAAGTCTTGACCTGGGGAACAAATTTTACAAACTACTTAACATTAAAGGAGATACAAATCTCTAGGAACCAAAGCTGATAATAACACAAAATGTTTTTTTTTTTTTTTTTTTTTTTTTTTTTTCCGCAGGAAGGTGAGAAATCTTCAGAGACACTAAAAGCCCGATGCTTATAGTAGTGTCAGATTTTTACTGACTAAAACTCACCTCCCTTATCTTCTATATTATTACTACAACTAAGTCCAGCTTAACAAGTAGTTTTAGCGTCATTTTGTTCGCGTTTTGTCAGGAAGCTCCCCAACGAGAGGACCTGAAGATTCCACAAAATTCGAGTGGAGAGATTAATTTGTTTGCGCTAGATCAGAAGGTCTTGTTCGGTGCAGACGCCGAAAAACGAACGCCTCGCTAACAGATTGTTGGATTAAGTTATTACTATGATTTCTAAGTCGTGATCTTAGCTCTGTAGCAAATTTTTTAATTTCGTTTTCTACATATTTTATATTTAAATCTCTATGTAAGTCGCTATTTCTTACATACCATGGAGCATTTACTATTATTTTAAGTACTTTGTTTTGGTATGTTTGCAAAATTTGTATATTTCTTTCGTTGGTACAACCCCAAAGTTGTATACCGTACGTCCAAACTGGTTTCAGTACTTGCTTATAAATAAGAAGCTTGTTATAAACGCTTAGATTGGAATATCTTCCAATAAGCCATGTCAATTCGCGGAGTTTATTTTCGAGTTCATCGCGTTTCTTTTTTACATGAACTTTCCATTTAAGTTTCGCGTCTAGAGTCATGCCTAGATACTTCGCTTCATTAGCGTATGGAATTTGCACAGAATTTATATAAATAGGTAAGTTATATACTTTTTTATACGTAAAATTTGTGTGCGTCGATTTCGTTTCATTAAGAGCAATTCGCCATTTCTTTGTCCAATCTGAAATGCTATTTAATGCCTTTTGAAGCTTAGAGGTTGCCGTTTCTATTGAATCCGATATTGCGAGTACAGCTGTATCATCGGCAAAAGTGCCTAAAGTTGTGCCTTCTGTTTGGGGTATATCTCGGGTATAAAGAACAAACAAAATCGGTCCAAGGACGCTACCCTGGGGAACCCCAGCGTTTATTTCTTTAAACTCCGAATACTCCGTTCCTTGTTTAACTCGAAAGAATCTATTTTCTAGGTACGATTCAAGAATGTTATATATTTGTTCTGGAAAGACTTTTAATTTATATTTTAGCCCGTCATGCCAAACTTTGTCAAAAGCTTGAGAAACGTCAAGAAATGCAGTTGAGCAAATCTTTTTTTCTTCAAATGCTTTTTCAATTTCGTTAGTTATTCGGTAAACCTGATCAATTGTCGAGTGATTATTCCGGAAACCGAATTGGTGGTCGGGAATTAAACGCTTTTCTTCAATAATTGGTAGCATTCGTTTAAGAAGCAATTTTTCAAATATTTTAGATATAATTGGTAAGAGAGAAATTGGTCTATACGATTTTTTCTCATTCGGTGGCTTACCCGGTTTGGGGATCATTATTACTTCGGCGACTTTCCATTGCGTGGGTACGTAAGCAAGTCTTAAAGCAGCGTTAGTGAGCTGTAAGAGCTTAACCATTGCTTTTTTAGGCAACTCTTTGAGGACACGACCGTTAATCAGGTCGTAGCCAGGAGCTTTATTATTTTTCTGCCGTTTTATTTCCTGGACAAGTTCAGTCAAAGTAATATTCCTGATAGAAAAATTGTCCGGCGCTGGTTGGAGCTCTCCGTCATTAGTCAGAAGCTCTTGACCATCGAAAGGTTTGAACGTTTCCTCAAGGTGCTTAGCAAATAAATCCGCCTTTTCCTTATCAGTTTTTGCCCATTCAGAATTATTTTTTCGAATAGGTGCCGACATTATTTGAGGCTTTTTAATACCTTTTATCGTCTTCCAAAGAGAATAATTCGTTTTTTTGTCTGCTGTTAGGCTTTCAAGATAGGCAGAATTCTCGCTGTTTTTAAAATCTCGTAACAAATTTTTAATCTTGTTTGATAATAACAAAATGTGTTAAAAGAAAAACAATTCAGTCAATATTATTTAATCACAACAAGTTTATTAACTTAATAAATTATGAAAATAAAATTAATTCTCACTAGATTGCTTGTTAACAATGTTTTGTTTTTTATACGAAAATAAAATAAAATAAAAGGCACACAAGCTTCAAGGTAAATGAAAATACGAATTAAAACAGATGAATTAGTTTTTTTTTAGGAATTATAATTTTTGTTCGGGCCAAGTGGCATGAGATGCTTGGGGAAGATGAAAAATGGCCGATTTTGTTACCAAAATATTACTCGTTACAAAAACTTTGTTAGAGCTTGATAGCGTGGGATGTTTCAAAGCAAACTCATCATCTGTGCGTGGAAGTGAAGAATATGACTGCTCAGAGGAATTGTTCAGTGCCAAATTGTCTTCAAATTCCTCAACTGTATTAACGTTAACAGGTGTGGATGAAGGTGGGCTATGCGGTAAACTATTATATTGGTTGAAGAAGGGCTCCGAAGACGTCCATGATGACTCCGAGACATTTCTGGTTCTTCTGTTCTTACGAGCCATATTTTTTGTTGTTGCTTCTTTGAGTACTTCTATTATTTTCCATTTTGTATCGAAGAATATGTCCTCTTCGACTTCACCAAGCTCATCAGCAACCATTTTTCCGAGCCGAACTGCAGGCGTGTCCACTATGGCAGGCATAGTTTTCGATTTGTTTGCAAGATCTTTGGCCATATTCAAACAATCTATTGCATTTTCTTCTAGACTGCATGTTTTTTTTTTCGATCCAGATGGCTCTAAGTCCTGTTTGTTAAAGTCGAAAGTGAAATAACTTGGATTTTACAATAATTGTGGTGTATGTTCTTACCTTTTGACTTGGCATATGCATTAACGAAGTGCTGGAATTTTCATCTTCGATAGGACAGCTTTCGGACGTTAATTCATTTTAGAAAAAAAAGTTAATCCCAATCAAATTAGATATAATAACATGCTCACCATTGATATATTCGATTCTCCGGGTATTTCCTCTGAACTTGGTTTTAGGAAACTAGCCATTTCGTAAAACCAAAGAGTTGGCTCATGAACATCATCAGCACCAGCTCCACTTTTTTTTGTGTTGTTCTCTTTGGTTCTTTCTTTTTGGATTTGTGAACGAATTGTTTTTATTTTACTTTTTATATCCGAAATTGTAACACCCGGTTTGATTTTTAAAAGCTCTTTTCGAATAATTTCAAGTGCCTCAATTCTTTTATTTCTATTTTTATAATTTTTGTTCAGCTTGTTATACAAATTGGGCCAACTTTGAAACAGCGTTAATAATACTTCCGTTTGAGTTTTTGTCCACATTTCTAAAATCGTTTAAATAAATAATTAAATTTACATTATTTCACGTTTATATTTGCCTTTACTACACCGTACTCTGGAAAACTGAACTTATAGCGGTAAATTATGCATTTTGTTTTTTTTTTATTGGTTGTCAAAGCATAAACGTCAAAGTTCAACCAAAAAAAGTCCATACATTTTCAGGACTCTTTTCACGACTTCTTTCCCCCTACGTTTCTACATCCCTCACCCAATCTGTCAAAAAGACGAAAGAGGAAACAACCGAAAAAACATCTCGTGTAATCGGGCACTATTATACCAAGACGCAAATGGCAGTGGATTCTATTTGCTCTTCGACAAGATACTGACGGCATTGCAGTAAATTATTGTAAATGGAACAATAAACTCTTAAATAATGCAATGAAATTGTTAAAATTTACTATAAAAATGGTGTTTTACAATGAAACAACAAACAGGTTCAAAAACAACGTTTTCTGACTGTGTTATTTCTCAAAGAGGTGATCACAGAAATCTTGTAATTTTACAACTTAACACTTAACCAGCTATACTCAACCTGCGGCCCGCTTATAAAAGTTGGCCGGCAGCGTGGTTTAATAAATTCTTAAAATATCGAGTGACTGCAGAAAAACGTGAGACAAATATATCCTTTTGAGTTTTCGTAATGGAAGCAATACTAGAACGTACAGCAGTTGAAAAGTGGACATCGTGTGTTTTCAAAAAATGATTCTAGATGTCACTCCTTTCTACGCAAGGAAAGGTTTGCACAACTAAATGAGAAACAGATGTCGTTGAGTATTCCTTACTTTTCTTGCCATTGCGAAATTGAATTGGAATCATTTTATTCAAATTTTGAATGGAAAATTCATAAACACAGCAGTCCAGGCATAATAAGTCAAGGAAACTATTTTGCCGACACACCTCGTTTTGATGAGTAGGTACCTAAATTTTGAATTTTAGTTAGTGCAGTTGCATTGAATTTTTAATTTGAATTTTTGTAAATAAAGAATAATGGCAGGAAATTCTTCGAAACCAAAACGAAATATGGCTTTATCTCAAGACTCTGTGGTAACTAAGGTATCTTACGAAATTTTCTAAACTCTTGGTAAGCACATGAAACCGTTCACCTATGCAGAAATTGTCAAAGAATGTTTCGTAAGTGCTGCCGATATACTGTTTGATAAATTTAGCAACAAAAACAAATATTGTCTGAAATAATAAAAACTACAGCTCTCTGATACAAAATGTGTGAGACGTATTGAAGACATTTCCAAATATATTCGTGACAATTTAATAGAAAACTTAAGGAACTGTATGTTTTTTAGCTTGGCTTTCGATTCCAGCACCGATATTTCAGCAACATCTCAATGCTCGGTGTTTGTTAGATTTTGCACAAAACAGAATTTAATCTTCGAAGAATTTTTCAAATTCCTTCCGATGAAAGGTCAAACCCGGGGAATAAATTATCTTGATACTATTTCAAATTTTCTAGAGCAGAATGATATTGATATTAAAAAAATCGTGGGTGTATGTACAAACGGCTGTCCACCCATGACTGGATCTGAAAATGGTTTCATAATCTTGTTTAAAAAAAATATAATTTGACAAATTTAATTACTTACATTTCATTGCATTATTCATCAAGAAAACTTGGCTGCGCGAATTATCAATTTAAAAATCGATGCTGTGATGAAGATTGTAATTGATATTGTGAATTATATTGGAGCAAGCGAATTAAACCACAGAAAATTTAAAAGTCTTTTGGAAGAATTGGGAAGTGAGTATGGTTACGTTCTTTTGCATACCTCTGTGCGATGGCTTAGTAGGGGAGAGGTTTCGGAAAGGTTTTTTCCTTGCGCCACGAAATAATCCTTTTCTTACAACAAATTAAAAAAGTTTACCCAGAATTGCAAGATGATGAATGGTGGAGTCTTTTAGCATTTTTATGCGATGTCACAGGAAAACTAAATAGCCTCAATGGAAATTTACAACGAAAAAATAACATAATTTCACAGATGGCAAGTAAAATATTTGCTTTTGAAGAAATTAAGCTTTTCTGAAGAAATAAGAAGTAAACAGCTACAAAATTTTCCAACAATGGTAATGGCTACAAAGGACCTCATCGACATCTTTGAAGAAAACTGCTCAACAATATTGAATTGATTAACAGCACTGTCAAAAGAATTTGAAAAAAGGTTTCATGATATCAGAAAAATAAAAAAATGCTTAACGCTTGTAGAAAACCCATGGCATTTGGAAACAACGACTATCTCTCGGGTGGCTTCTATTTTAAATCAAGACCAGGCAAAGTTTTTTGATGAGTTCATCGATTTTAAAAACGATTCAAATCTTGAAACTTTGTTTGAAGAAAAAAGGGAAAAAGGGGAATACTTAGAATGTTGGAGCATCGTCCCCGAAAAATATGCAATCGTCAAAAGAAGTTCACAGATTCTGCTGACATTATTTCGATCTACAATTGTTTGCGAATCTTTATTTTTCGAGAATGAAATATGCAAAAAATATTTACAGAAACAAACTAACGGACTCCCACCTAGATGACGTCATTAGGTTGGCATGCAGCAACAACACAGATCTAAATAAAGTTTTGAAAATTTGTTCTCAATTTCAAAAATCACATTAAAATATTTTCAATAAATAAATAAATACATAATGTATGTATGTATGCACCAGGGTTGTTGCGGATGTACAAATTTTGACATCCGCGGATGAGAATGCTGATGCGGATTTTTTGAGACTCACATCCGCGGATGCCAATGCGGATTTTAGAATTTATTAAATAAAAACAATAATTTTAAGTCCGTAAATAAAGGAAAATTTTATTGATTATCTTTGCGTTTAATAATTAAATTTAAAAATGGGTGAGTTATATTTAATAAAAAGCAATATTGCAGCCTTCTCAGACTGCAATCTGTTTCTTAGTGGATCGTATATTAACAAGCTATTTCAGAATTTAACGTTAATAAATAAATATCATACCTCCATCTTCTTCCTTTTTTTTAAAAGATTTTCATTATTCGCACTCTCAAATAAACAAACTCCTCTGGGTGCTTTAACTTCAGGTGGTTTTTCAATGAAGAAGTTGTGCGTTCTTTTCGTGAATATGTTTTACGACATATGAGCCGTTTATTTTGAAAGTGGCATAAGTCACTTTTTCAAAAAAATCGAGTTCATGGCAACACTAAATACAATTGAACGGTATCTTTTCATTTTTAAAAAATTTGCACTCAATAAGTTGAGAACTATTGAGATTTCTTCGAGAGAAGTATTGGTAATTAACGGTATAACAAATATCTTAAATATCTCGACTTAAAAAAAAAGTGACTTATGCCACTTTCAAAATAAACGGCTCATATTTTACACTCGGACTTGTCAGGATCATTTTTGTTTGAATTAAAATAAATCCAGATGATGCTTTTTGTTGGTGGCGGCATTTAATGTTCTGTATCTGTATAACTTTTTCACTAAATATATAAAAATAAACTGTGTCCTCTGGCCACTTAGCTAGCAAGAGCTTTTATATCATCCAACCTTCAATCTGTGACCATTGCATATCACTTGTTGCTTTTGTCATCGCCTACTTGGGACCGAGATTTTTGAATTTAACAGTTTTACTAAGGGTGAAAGGGTCGTTGTTGTTGATCATGATATAGTATGCCGTGCTGTTGCTATTTTTCGATTGCAACTACAAATTTGAAAAAAAGCGTTTAAAAACATCCGCATCCGCAACAAACTCCGCATCAATTTATGCGGATGCGGATGCAAATGTTGGAATTATTGCGAATAATCCGCAATTGCGGATGCGAATATCCGCAATATCCCTAGTATGCACATTAAAATGAGTATTATTTTTTACGATAAAAAAAATCATGTGGCCCTGGGTAGCGTTACAAAATTTTCAATGTGGCCCATTAAAAAAAAAGGTTGAGTATGGCTGGTCTAAACCAATGCTAACCAAATCGATTCAAAATCTCGGACATTCAACCGCAAATAAAGGACTAGGCCATTTTAACTGCTGCAACCGCAGTTACAGCGGCCACTTGTCTGCTATTAAACCATATATTCCTCTAAGCACCCATTTATTTCTATTAAAAAACCTTATAAGAAAACCGTATAGAAATAACTTTAAATACTTAAATGTATCAATCATCACAGAATATCAAAGCGATCCAAAGCGGAAGGTTGTGTAAAACTGTAGGTAATCTTTTTTCACTTAAATAACATTCAGTCATTGAGGCGTTTTTGTGGATTTAATTTTTGTTCTTAAATTCTCTACCTTACCTCACATTTAACCTTTATTTAACATCTTTGTAGGAAGTTAATGTTGTTCATATCTTGCTGACTCAAAAAAGCAAAAAAAGGTTAAACGGATAGATGACTGATTTTATACCTTAATACTACTAATGTATTTACAGATTTGTAATCCTTTTTATCTAAATAAATTTTAATTATCGTTTTTCCGTTTCACTGATTCAACCTTTAATTTTGAAGGATTTTATTTCATTTTGACTCAATTGACTTTGATTAAAATGGCAGATTCAAGAAGGAATACAAATCTAACCTTTTTTTCATTTGTGTGTGTCTGTTTTTTTTTCAAACTTAAAATAATAATAAATCGCAATATTTTCAATTTTGCCTTTTTTAGGGTTTTAACATAATTATGTATTTAAACACCGTGCCATCTTTTTGTGTAGGTAATTTCAATTAGCAAACAAATTTAATTTATTTTTACCAGGACATTAAAATTGAATCATTTTCAAAAATTAAGTGATGCGTCGTATAACCATCACGATTCGATTGAAGTAGATGAGAATAAGACGCATAGTCATTAAACATATAATAATTGTTATCTGTATTTTACGACTGTCAAGTTATCACTACATTTTTCGAAATTTAAAAAATTGAGTGTGCAGTTAATTGTAGCTTTTTTGTTGTAAATTAGTTGTGGAAAAAAAAATTTGTAGCTAGACGATTTTTCAAAAAAGTGGTATGTAGAGCTAGGTTGATATCAAGTTAGCACTACACTTTTGATTTTGTTGAAACTAAGTACGCAATTAGTTGATAATTATTTATTGTAAATTAGTTGTGGAAAGAAAAAAATTCCAAAAATTTGTTTTACTTTGATTTTTTTTTAAAAAGGGGGTATGTAGTGCTAACTTGACACCGTGAGTCCAGGCATAATACAAGGATATTGGGAAAAGTAACGATGCAATTAATTGTAGCTTTTTTGTTTAAAATTAGTTGTGGGAATAAAAAAATTCCAAACATTTTTTTTACTTTCATTTTTTTTACAAAAGGGAGTACCTATGTATATATTTTGTTAAAAAAGTTGTCAGTTAACAACTTTAGTAGCATTTGCGTACTATTTTTTGTACATTTTAATTTGTAATGAAAAAACTAACTGTTTTATTTTTGTAAGAAATTTACTGAATGTCGAAAATAATATTTTCTGTGAGATAAAATTAGTTTGAAGACAATGTTTTTAATTTTTGAAAAGATATTTGAGGTCAAAGTAATTTTTTACCAAGTTTTAGTATTGTTGCTTTTAGGTTTTTATTTTTTGTAAGAATACTTACAATACGACTTTTCTCAAACCGAATGTTGAAAACAATTTTTCTTATAAGATAAAATGTATGAAAAGATATTTGAGTCGAAAATCAATTTTTGCCAACTTTTAGCAATGTTTATTTTAGGTTTCTATTTTTTTTTTTTAAAAAGCTGTCAATTCGATGTTTCGTAAATTTTTTTGAATGTTGACAACAAATTTTTTATAAGATAAAATTAGTTTGAAGCCAATATCTCAAATTTTTAAAAAAACATTTTAACGTCGAAAATCAATTTTAACCAACTTTTAGTAATGATTTTTTAGGTTTTTATTTTTTGTAAAAAAACTATCAATTCGATTTTCTCTTAATTTTACCACATGTCAAAAACGTTATTCTTCGTTTATTTTGGAGATAAAATCATTTTTTGTTTGTAAAATATTCGCGATGACAATTTTTAACTTCCCATAGGAAGTTATTGTAATGGGTCCGATTTGTCAAATTGAAAATTTTGACATTTCTCGACGTTTCAAGGTCCCTAGAGTCGAAATAAAAGATTTTTAGAAAGATGTCTGTGCGTGCGTGTGTACGTACGTCCGTACGTCCGTACGTCCGTACGTCCGTACGTCCGTATGTCCGTACGTCCGTACGTTCGCGACGTTTTTTTCGTCGTCCATAGCTCAAGAACCAGAAGAGATATCGACTTCAAATAAATTTTGTTATACAGATAATAAGGCAGAAAGATGAAGAAAGGGCTCTCAAGAAAATTACGTGGGTGGTTTTTTTTAAAAAGGTGAAAATTTTGGTTAACCCTAAATATCTCATGAACCAATGATGCTAGAGACTTGAATTAAATTTTATATTATATATTGCAACGTGATACAAAACAATTATATTTTTGGAAAAAAATTCAATTAACGGGTTTTTTTATAAATCAAAAAAAACTGAAAAAAAAAATTTGTCACTTCGAAAATTTTACGACTAAAATATGATTTCATCTCCAAAACAATTTTTTGCAATGAAGAATAATGTTTTTGACATCTGATAAAATTTTGAGAAAAATCGAATTGACAGTTTTTTTTACAAAAAATAATAACCTAAAAAAAAATAAAAAAAAGTTGGTAAAAATTGAGTTTTGACTCAAATATCTTTTCAAGACTTTGAGATATTGGCTTTAAACTACTTTTATCTTTCAAAAAATGTTGTTTTCAACATTCAGTAAAATTTTGAAAAAAATAGAATTGACAGTTTTTTTTACAAAAAATTAAAAACCGAAAAAAAAAATTAACAAAAGTTGGTAAAAATTGATTTTCGACTTAAATATCTTTTCAAAAATTTGAGATTATGGCTTCTTACTAATTTTAACTTATAAGAAATATTGTTTTCAACATTAGGAAAAATTTTGAGAAAAATCGAATTGACAGTTTTTTTTACAAAAAATAAAAACCTAAACAAAAAAATTAATAAAAGTTGGTAAAAATTGATTTTCGGCTCAAATAGCTTTTCAAAAATTAAAAATATTGGCTTTTATTTTATTTCACAGAAAATATTGTTTCTTATATTCAGTAATTTTTTTATAAAAATCCAACAGTCCGTTTTTTCATAAAAAAAATAAAATCTACAAAAAATAGAACGCAAATTTGGTAAGAATTGATACATTTAGACAAACTTTTAAGCAAGACAAATCGATAGACGGGATCGCATCCCAGCCTCTTTTTTTTTCAATTTCAGGAGATATGTTTCAGCTCCCTCCAACTCTGTCCTAGTGACGCTGATTTTCCCTCGACTGTCCTGCGTCATGTGCTTCTCGGTCGTCCAGCTCTTCTTCCTTCCTGTGTAAACGGATTCCACTGCATTGCTTGGCCTGCAATGCAATCGTTACCTTTTCGAAGCGTATGTCCAATCCATTGCCACTAACGCCTTCGTATAATAGCGTCTATAGGTTCCTGACCTGTCCTTCTATGAAGGACCTCATTGGATATTCGGTTTGGCCAGAAAATCCTTAGGATGTTGCGAAGACATCTATTCAGGTTTGCAGCTTCCTTGTAATGGCTGAAGTAACCTTCCAGGTGCTGTACCTACCCATAAAGAAGCACAGATTCGACATTTGTGCGAAACAGTCGTAGCTTTGTTCTTAAGCTGATAAAGTTATTCCTCCAAATTTTCGATAGCATACCGAACGCCACTTTTGCTTTGCCGATGCGGCAGATGACGTCTTGTTGCCTTTAATGGAGACGATACTTCCAAGATATTGCAAGCTCTCCACTTTTTCCACCGGTTGTGAAAAATATTTATTTGAGAGGATGGATGGTCGGGTTCCGAGGCTGATCATTTTTGTTTTGCCGGAATTCATTTGCAGCTACACGATTTCTGCTTCTCTATCCACACATGTTGTCATTTGATGGAGATCCATGATCCTATGATCGCGGATTCCAAGTGCTTTCAATAGGATGTCAAAGCCCATTGGATCCCCTCCGCTACCTGACAAAGCTGCGAACAGTACCTACATTGCTTATCACCAGCAAAAACAATATTGGCGACAGATTACAGCCCTGTCTGACTCCACTACGGATTTCAAATCCTCTGACAACCTACCATCGTGCAATTCGTGACACTTGGATCCGTTATATGTTGCTTTTATAATAGCATATTGTTTTTCTGGGATGCATCTCCTTTTATTTAAATTGCTATGGTAAAAAAACCACCCACACAATTTTTTTGAGAGTCCTTTATGCATCTTTCAGTATTATTATCTGTGTAACAAAATGTATTTAAAGTCTTGAGCTATGCACGACGAAAAAAACTTCCCGAACGTACGGACGTACGTACACACGCACATACAGCCATATCTCTAAAAATCTTTGATTTAGATTCTACGGACCTTGAAACGTCGAGAAATTTCAAAATGTTCAATTCGACACATTGGACTGATTACAATAACTTCCTATGGGAAGCTAAAAAAGGATTTAACAATTTTTTTTATAAAGTTCAAGAAGAATAATAAATATTTTAAAAATATAATTTAACAGATACACAATCAGAAATCTTCGTTTACATTATAGTAGTTCTATGTATATCTGAGCGGAATACGTAACTTTTGAGTTTTAGTTTCTGATAAATCTAAATATTGATACAAAATTACGATTTAGAGATTGATGATGGATGGATGGAGATGGATCAAATTAAATTCAGACACAAGAGCTTGTTAGTAAATTTATAAAATTGTTTATTTTTATTAGAAAAAATCAACGTATAGTTTTTATTTTACCATATATACAAAATCCTTCTTAGAATAATATATAATTGGTTAAACGAATTTCTCGAGCAGGAAAAAACATCTTCAATTATTACATACATATGTATAGATTGCATAGTTTTTGAAGTCCTTTAAATGATAATGTTTTTCATTGCAAAAGCAATTATATATAAAAGGCACCTATGGAAAGTTTTTGGTGTTAATTTTAGCATTTATTTTCCAGTCCACATTGAAAACAATAATACATTTCTTAAAAAAACATCCCATGCCCCATCAAACATATAATCAAAAATTGTCGTATAGGTACTTCACTTCGCCCTTAAATAATAGCAGACTAAAAAATTTTGATAAATTTTAGAAATTCTACTGTAGCCGTTTTTCAATGTAAGTATATTTACTTTTATCTTTCTAAAACTACATTTTACAGTCCAAATTCACGTGCTACGAAAATATTTTTAGGAAGTTTTTGCCGTATGCCTTTACAAAAGGTAGCTTATATTGGTAGCTTGGGTTAAATGTCTATTACTTATAACTTATTATTGGTATTTTTATTGTACTATTCGTACTAGAATGTCAGCTTGTTAGACTTGACCATTCCTTATTCCGTCGATTTCATTGAATATTTGAACAACAACAACAACTTAAAGGTGCTACCACTCATTGTTTTTTTTTTGGCTGGAGATATAGCTATTTCGTGCTTTGCCACTTTTGCACTCATCAGTCTCCTTTTTTTGTGGTGCTGAGCTTTAATCCAATTTTTTTTTTAAATAAAAAAGTTTTTCAAATAAAATTGGATTAAAGCTCAGCACCACAAAAAAAGGAGGCTAATGAGTGCAAAAGTGGCAAAGCACGAAATAGCTATATCTCCAGCCAAAAAAACAATGAGTGGTGGCACCTTTAAGTTGTTGTTGTTGTTCAAACATTCAATGATATTACATATGACGTTAGTTTAATTTTGTTCTTCACTCTCAAAACTATTCTTTAAAATGCATTTTGTAAGTGTTATTCATTAGTTTATCATAATTTGAGTCATTTAAGAAATATTTTTGCAGACACTTTCAATAAGTACCAATATTGAATAATTCAGTTATAAACTGTACACAAATGATCATAATCAATTAATTTAAACGCTCTTGTATTAAAAGTTAAAACTGGTTACAAATTTAAAGAACACGAATTAATAGGAAACTTGGTAATAAAATCGACTAATAAAATGTTTGAAAGAGAGATTATTTGAATTTGTTATTATATTCTAAATAAACCTACTAAAAAACACAAATTTAAATCAAAAAGAGCCAAGGAAAAAAATGTCACACAGCAGGTGCAAGTTGCATATCATACTTATTATACAGGGTTGCTGATGAACCGTGTTACAAAAGGAAATCTTAATAACATTTTTCTCCAATTTTTATTTTTATATGTATGTAGATAATAAAAATCGACAATTGGGATAAGGAAACTTGCATCTGGGTTGTGCTCCGCACCAGCATCAGTAAGTCGTGTCCAAAGGGAGTTTCGGCTCACGTTTGGCGGAACTCCCCCAAACCGATGGAACTCCCCCATCGCAATGGGCCAAAGGAGTTAACAATGAAATCCTTCTGCTAGGACACCAGAAACAATTGTTGCAGTAACTGATTCCATACACGACGCTCCAAGCGTTTTCAAAAGAAATTTGTCTGTACGTTTGGGTATCAGCGGAAAAACATTGCAAATAATAATACATAAGGATTCATATCTGTTTCCTTGTAAGATGTAAATAAAAACAAACTTAAAACAGCTGACTTCCCAGTGCGCTTGGAATACTGTTAAAAGCTTCTACAAATAATAATACGTGGACCAATCAACATCTATTTAAATGCCAATGTAAATAAGCAAAGTAAAATTTTGAGAAAAATCGAATTGATAGTTTTTTTTTATAAAAAATAAAAACCTAAAAAAATTACTAAAAGTTGTCAAACATTGATTTTCGACTGAAATATCTTTTCAAAAATTAAAAATATTGGCTTCAATCTTATTTTATCTCACAAAAAATATTGTTTTCAACATTCTGTAATTTTTTATAAAAATCCAGCAGTCAGTTTTTTCACAAAAAAAATTAATGTACAAAAATTAGTAGGTACGCAAAATTAGTTTAAATTGATGTTCGGTTCTCGATATTTCGTGAACAATTGAAGATATTGACTTGAAATTAATTTTATTCACCCAATGTTTAGGTACATATTTGTTTGATGAGAAATAAAAAACTTTAGAAAAATGCTACTAAAATTGGTAAAAATTGGTTTTCGAGTAAAAATCTCGTTTACAAAAATAGATTTTGAAATCAAACCATTTCATCATACGCAAAATATTGTTGGTAATTTTCAAACTTTTTAGAATAATTCAACTTACAAGTTCTTTAAAAAAATACGAAAACCTACAAACCTTTTAAGCAAGACAAATCGACAAATGTGATGGGAAGTTATCAGTGTGGGTCGCATCCCAGCCTCTTCTTTTATATTTAACAGAAAATCGTAATTATTTGAAAAAAACTGAATTTTTTAAATTATGTATGTGTAGGTACGTTCTAAATCCTTAATATGTCAGTATTTTTAAAGTGGCGGGTCAAATAGCTAAAACTTAATAAATTCAATCGTGAAAGATTCTCTTGACACGTAACCATACCCACCCACATACATATATTATATCTATCTATTATTTCATTAATTGCGGTTCCTCCTCAGCTTGTGAGATAATCTTACCTTATTATGTGCAAAAATATAGTACATCATCCACTAAAATGTCTTAGGTTGTGATAGGTAAAGGTAATTTGTTTTTCTAAATATAAGTAAGCTTATCTCTAAGACCTTACGAAATTCACATTCGTGTCAAAAAAGCATTTACGTATAACCTCATTTCAAATATATCTGTACCGAACACAAAACTTGTCCCATTAAAGATATTTATTGGAATTACAAAAACAAGAAAAAAAGAACGTGTTGACAAATGAAATTTATCAAACTTTTTTCGATTATCTTCCTACGCATGCTGGAACAACAGTGTAAATATAAATTATGGCCAGGAATTATGAAGCCTCATAAATAGAGACGCCTAGTCTATTCGAAACAATTATGATATACAAAAGAGTATAATAAATATACCTAACACAAAAATAATATGAAAAAAAGTAATACAAATCCCATCAATTTCATGACAACTATCCACTTGACCGTCACCCTCCGGTTGTCTATGTCATTTCAATAGAGAATTGGAGAGCCTAGAACAAGGTATGTACATCACCATCAGCAAACAGGAGCCAAACAAATGGTGAACCACAAATGCTAAAAACCAACAAAATTCGAAGTCTTGTGTTTGTGGAAACATATTAACCACACTATTGAGGAAAAGTTTACTTCGGCGATGGACAGAAACAGGAATAGGAAACGCCCCATACCCCTCACACAAACACTTTCATTTATGTAGGTAGGTGTAAGCCTTCCTACCCACATACTCGTATGTCCTTCGATATATAATAGAACAGCTATCATCAATATGGCAATGTTGCACCACATACCACACAACACACAAAACTCAATTATTGACCCATTCTCCCCTTATCGAAGGCCATTTACAACGGCAGCAAAACCCAGAAATTAAGGACACAAAAATAGGCAATAAATTTTCCTTCGATTAAACCTGATGGAACAAACTCCCGTTTCCAAAGCCTTCATAGAATATACCTACGCTGTTCTTCCTAAACATACAACCATCATTATATATACATACAGTCATAGCTAAAGCGGGGTCCTTGCCTCGAATCATATCCCTGTTGTTGATGTGATGGACACTACTTTATTAGGATTTGATTTATCCTACAGTCAATATTATAAGAGGAAAACAAAAAATCCGAAATTCCAAATACCTAACTCAGTGGAGAATTTTATGATTGCTCCAATTCTTCTCTCTTCCTTCCTTCCCGAATCCCATAGAAAATCTTCCCTCTTGCCCCTCTAAGGCCAAGGTATACTATATATGAAAAACAAACAAAACAAAAAAATAATAAAAATACTTCGGCGATGTATTCAAAAACTTCGATCTAACTCAACATTCCTTGATTTGAACCAATAAAATAAAATGTTGGTTGGCTTTAGCGACAAAAAAAAGTTTCTCCTTGTTGTTCAGGAAATATGAATGTTTGTACCTAATTCGAGTAAGCTTGACAAAGCTGGAATTGCATTAGCTATGAAATTTATTATCCTTTTGGACTTACATACATTTATGATTTACTAGAATAGTAAAATAAGTCGTCAAAATCAAAAGCTTAAGCCAAAAGAAGTTATAGTTAACTTACTTCGTATTCTGTAGCCAACCGAACAGTTGTCGGCCATCGCCATTATTGTAGTGAAGCAGTTGGATTGTTCGAAAATTGGGAGGGGCACTTTCCTAGAATTTCATTATGATGAATTACTCATTTAGAATTGTTGATTCCAGAGGGTAGCAAATAGAAATGTGGTTTTAAAGGACTTTGTTTTGCCAAAATTTAGAATTAAATAATAATATTATTTATAGAAAATTACGCTAAACACGTTGCAGAAATTTTGAAGTAAGTATAGTCCTTAAATCCATAACCCTATAATGAGGTTTAGGATAATATAGAGATGTAGTCTTTTTTATGTTTTGAAAAGTAGCAGGCGACCGACGTATGGTTCTAGTTCTAGGTTCTAAAAGGTTTTCCAATTGGCACGGGTCGATTTTAGCGACCCGTGGATGCCATTTTGTTTTCGTGACATCTGTCAAATCTTCTGTTTATTATTCAGTTGTTTATGCCAAATCATCATGGCAAGTTACACGATTGAACCGCACATTCAAAAATGCTAAAACTTAATTATCAAAATGAGTTTTCGTTAACGCAAACGTTGCGTGCAATATACGGTAGACGTGGTGGCCCTTCACAGTCGACTCTTCAACGTTTGGTGGCCAAATTTGAGACGACCGGTTCAGTAAACATTCAGCCAACACCCAAAACATCGCCCCAGTCCGTGAAAGTGTACAGCAGAACCCGAGGCAGTCTCCTCCTCGCCGTGAATTACGAGCATGGATATATGTACATACTTCTATATATGAGCATATGTACGTCTTTCAATTGATAAATTAGAATTCTTTCCCATGACAAATAAAATGAAATGTATCTTATTATTATTATTAAAATGTATCATATTAATTCTTTTCACAATGTATCATATTAATAAAATATTATTTTACTTAGCATGACAAACACATTTATAGGTATAAGACTGTGTCAAAAACAAGAATGTTTGTTCAATTGTTAATAAAGGTTTAAACAGAGCGAAGCTCTGAAGAAAAATTATTTTTTTAATCAAGCCGTTAGCATACACATAACTTTTGCACAAGACCCCGGCCTTTCGCAGACTTCAACTTGGCGAATTTTGCGTCGGGCCGTGCGTCGTCGGGACTTGGGCCTTCACCCGTACAAGATCCAACTAACCCAGGAGCTCAAAGTTCATGACCGTAGACAACGCTTGCTCGCTGACTGGGCTTCGAGTCGTTTGGAAGAGGCCGAAACATCATCTTTAGTGACGAGGTGCATTTTTGAATGACTGGCTGTGTTAACAGCTAAACTGCCGTATATGGGACGACACCAACAGATGCGAGGTTCACCAGGTGATAATGCACCCTCAAAAAGTTACCGTTTGGTGTGGATTTTGGGCCGGCGGCGTGATTGGTCAATACTTTTTTTTTAAAACGACGTTAGTGAGGCGGTTACCGTCAACAGCGAGCGCTACATAACGATGATAACTAATTTCTTATGGTCCAGATTGAATCATACGGACCTAGACGACAGCAAATGCCACGATTGACATTTTGCATGAACGGTTTGAGGGTAAGGTCATATCTCGAAGGGGTGATGTGAATTGGATAACAAGGTCATGCGATACGACCCCGCTAGAATTTTTCCTGTGGAGTTTCTTGAAGTCGCAGGTCTATGCAAATGAACCACAATCGACCAATGCCCTAAAGGTTAACATCACACAGGCCATCGCTCGCTAGATGTCTCCAGTTTCGTGCTCCAAGTTAGGTGAGGTCACTTTCCACTTCTGCGAGCCACCTGATCCGCGATCTTCTTCTCTACTGCGATGTACTGTGGGTGTGGATTCTTTCCGGACTGGAGCATTGGTTGAGAGGGCTTTGCTACTTAATTGTTTCTTAGCCCAAAGAAATAGCAGGTAGCAAGAGTTATTCTTCGTTTGATCTCAGCGCTGGCTAGTGTTGTTTTCTGCGTTCATAGCGGAGCCTAGGTAGACGAAGTCCTTAAATTCCCCAAAGCTAAGTCTGTCGATGGTGACGTTTTAAACGAGACGTCGCGTCGGTGTTTTAGGTCTTTTTTTGATGACAGGATGTACTTTGTTTTCCCTAATTAACCATTAAACCCATTTTTGCCGCATCTGCCTCAATACTCACAAAAGCAGCATTGACATCACGCTTTGTTCTTCCGATTATGTCAATGGCATCAGCATATGCTAGTAATTGGACAGAGTTTTGAAATACAGTGCCTCTAGTGTTGACGTGGGAGCTCTGCACTATTCTTTTAATTGCGATGTTAAAAAAAATCGCATGACAGCGAACCTTTTTTGACATCAAAAGGTTCTGTTAAGTTGTTTCCAACCTTTAAAGAGCAGCGGGAATTCTCCAAGGTCATCCTGCACAAACGGACGAGTTTGACAGGGACGCCAAAACTAAACACGGCTCTATACAGGTTGTCCCTGTAGGTGCTGTCATATGCGGCCTTGAAATATATGAAAAGATGGTGGGTATCGATTTCATGTTCTTGGGTTTTTTCCTGGATCTGAAGTAATGTGGATATTTGATCGACTGTGGACTTTCCTGGTCTAACACCACACTGATAAGGACATATTAGGTTGTTGATGATGGGCTTTAGACGTTCACATATTACGGCAGAGAAGATTTTGCCTGCCAGAAGGATAACCCATTCGGCGCCGTTATATAATCTGCAGAAGTGGTCCTTCCATATCCTCAGCATTGAATGCGATTCCACTATGATGTTTCCACTTCCGTCTTTGCAGTTTTCGGTTCGAGGTATATATGCACTTGTGAATTTTGTTTCACCTGCTCATAAAACTTTCGAATTTCATTCCTGCTTTTGAACCTCTCAACATCTTTGACCGCACGCTTCTCGTGCTCCCTCTTTTTCCTTTTGAGAAGTCGGCGTTCCTCTCGACTCTTCTGCTCATAGAGCTCGTGAGCAGTTCTCGTCCTTCTATGCAGCGCCGTGCGTGCCTGTTGTTTGGCTGATTTGCCTGTCGACATTCCTTATCAAACCAGGGGTTCCTTGTTGGTTGCTGCTTGAAACCCAGCACGTCAGGCCGGCTTCTCTGATTGCATCTTGGCAATTTTGCCACTGGTTCTCGATACATTGTGTTGGTGGCAGAGAACTTCGAGAAAGGTTACTCGTTCGGAGAATGATTTGGCGATCTCTTGTGATTGTAGTCGTCCAACGTTGTATCTTCTCCCAACATCTCCCTATTTTACCTTGGGTCTTGAAACCCGAAGTGCTACCTTGGCCACAACGAGGTAGTGGTCTGAGTCGATGTTAGCTCCTCGGAAAGTTCGGACATCCATGATGCTGGAAGCTTGTCTAGCGTCAATCGCAATATGGTCAATCTGGTTGACAGTAGATTGATCTGGAGAACTCGAAGTTCCTGTGTTGATGTTGATGTGTGGAATCGCGTACTGGCTACCATGACGTTTCGCCCCGCAGCAAAATCGATCCGTTGTCGGAAGTGTTGTCGTGTAGGCTGTTTTTCCCGATTATTCGACCAAAGAAGTCCTTCCTTCCTAGCTTGGCATTAAAATCGCACAGGACAATTTTAATATTGTAGCTAGGACACTGCTCAAATGTTTTGTCTAAGAGCTCGAAGAACATATCCTTGGTGTTGTCATCCTTCTCTTCTTTGGGGGCGTGAGCGCATATTAGGCTAATGTTGCCGAATTAAGCCTTGGTGCGGATGGTCATGAGACGCTCGTTGATGCACCTATAGCTCAAGACTTGTTGCCTAATCTGGCTCCAATGACAAAGTCGCATCCAAATAAGCGCTCTTGGTTTTCTGGTAGTCACCATAGTAAATATCCTCTTTTGGCCCTGCCCACCCTATTGTATTTCCTGGGTGGCGATGATGTTTGCTTGATAGCAGTCTAGGGCCTCCGCTAATTCTTCTTCCGAAGTTCGTTGTCCTTAATTCTTTTGCGTGGGTTGTATACAGTAAATCCGTGCGTATCCGATGCTTGTCAGTGGTCAGGAAGACACCCTGACGCACGACCTTCAACCTGAAGGACCAGGTCCTTGATTTAACTCCAAGGGCGTGAGCCGGCATAAGCGCTCCATACAGGCCTGGGCATCGAATATGTCGTAGTAGCCCTATAAGGCGTTCACTAAGTAGTTCAACCTTACTGGAACTGTAGACGCCACCGTTGATTCCATATTGGTCTCCAGTTAAGGCACTAGGCACCCGATGTTCCCCACGGGGAGGTGAGAGTAGGAGTTCGTAGACAGAGGTGGGTTTTGAGAAAAACCTGTGGACGCTTGTGTCCCCTTGAATGAACATGTCTACTATTTGAACATCAATTTACCCTTTATGACTATTTTTATCAAATCGAACTATGGCGATTTAATGAGTAAATTTAACAAATTCTCTCTCCCCATTGGTCTACAAATGACAATCTTAGTTCTTCAAGCTTTGAATTTAATTTTACTTTTTCCTAAGAGTAGTTGAAACTATGTTAGTTTTAAGTTAAGATTAAGATTAAGAATACCACAATACGGTCATTCTACCAACTCCCTCTTTAATTTCATGTGTATCATCAGTATCCTCACACTGAAATCGTTATTACGGGCAATTTCAATGTTCACAATTCTTTGTGGCTTCGCCATTCGGGCCAGACAACACCCGAAGTAATGTGTGCTGAGATTTTTGCTGAGCTTAACCATCTTGCTCAGCTTTTCAATTAGCCTACTCGTATATCAGACGTTAATGGCCGAGCAGAAAATACACTTGACTTGTTTCTCACTTCTGATTCTGATAAATACACAATCAGTGCATTGACGCCTCTAGACACATCGGACTACAGTGTCATATCTGCTAATTTCTCGTGTCAAACAAATCCAGTTTAGCGACGCAGACTCCAGTGCAGATATGATTTCTAGTATGATTCATCTGGGAATGGAAACCTTTATCCCGGATAGGGTTAAAAGTATTAAACCCAAGGTTAAAAGCATTAAACCCAAGGTTAAATCATGGTTCGATTTGAGCTGCAAAGAGGATATCAAGGAAAAAGAGGTGAGCTTCCGGTGTTTTAAAGCCAACCCAACTGAGGAAAACCGGAAAAGGTTTAAGCAAGCCAGGAAGGACTGCAACGCCTATATTCGAAGGACCAAATTTTTACATGACCAAAAATTACGGCGAAAAATACTGCAATGTCCCAAAGACAGTAAGAATTTTTGGTCATTCGTAAACAACATGAGGAACTTTTCTTCTTCCTCGGTTCCTACGCTTGTTGTCAATGACACTCCTTTAGTTAGCTCTATTCATAAAGCCAAAAATTCCACCTTACCAGATATTGTCATGACTCCCCCAGTTCTTGAACGCGTAAATGATTTTATGGGACCAATCTTTTTTCGTACTCGAACTGTGGCGAAAGTTTTTAAAGATGTCAACATTCATAAATCCGCTGGCCCAGATGGTATCCTCGCTATTATTCTGAAGAGGTGTTCTTCCACGCTAGCAAAACCACTGCGTAAGCTTTTCCATCTATCCTATTCTTCTGGGCTCGTTCCGAGTAGTTGGAAAACTGCATTTGTTCAGCCAATCCCAAAAAAAGGTGAACCTTCTTCTCCCACAAATTATCGACCGATAGGACTAACGTCCCTTCTTTCTAATGTCATGGAAACGCTGGCTGATTAATTATCAGCTTAAGAAATATCTTGAGGAAAGGAAGCTTCTTAATGACCGGCAATATGGCTTTCGTAGCAATAGGTCCACTGGTGATCTAATGGTTCATCTCACAGAACAGTGGAACAAATCTTTACATCGCTTTGGAGAAAGTAGGATTATTGCACTTGATATTTCAAAGGCATTTGATAAAGTCTTCTTCTAATCCAATACATAGTTTCGCTGACGATAGCACTCTTAGCTTTTCATATTCGTTTTCAGACTCACAACTCTCCTCTTCGGATGTGGAACTGCAACGGCAAAATATGATAAGCTCATTAAATTCCGACCTACACAGCATTGTACAATGCGGAATAAAAAATCGTGTGGAATTTAATGCTTCGAAAACGCAATGCTGTCTTGTATCGTTAAAGCGAGATAAACCCTCTTTGCCACTTGCATCAACGAAACGGAAAATCTCAACATCCTCAACATACGCGATGTTGCCAAAAATGCCAGATGTCTGGGTTTTTTGAGACGTTGCTAGAAATGTTTCTCTCCGTCTGATATGGATGAAATCTACAAAACCTATATAATGTACGTCCGAAACTTGAATATAACTCTCATCTCTGGGTTGGTGCTCCAGTAACTTATTTAAGCCTCTTGGACAGTATTCAAAGAAGAGCTTTTAAAATGATTGGTGACATTAACATCATCAACTCGATTACGTCACTCGAACATCGGCGCAAGGTTTCTTGTCTCACCCTTTTTTACCGTTATTTTAACGGACTCTGCTCTAAAGAAATAGCCATTTGCATTCCTTTCCTTAAACCATTTAACCGTAATACCATCGCTTCTAGGAATGCCCATCAGTTTACCGTTGGGCCCAACTTCGGTCGTACTATGAAGTACAGAGATTCATTTTTTAGCCGTACTACGCGAATGTGGAACGCCTTGCCACGCTCTATCATTTAACTAGCATTTTACGTATTTAATAAATATAATAATTGGTTAAAAATCACGCTGTTTCACACAACTGCGTACTGGAGACCATCTTAAATGTGCGAGACAATGTTTGGAGATAGAGAAGAACCAAGCCTCTTGAGCTAATGCTCTAAAAGCTATGGGAAAGTATTACAACTATAAACTTCACCTCACGGAATTAACCAGTGGTTTTATTGCGGTAAGAGTCTCACACTTTTTGCGGTAGAGATTTTTACCAAGTGTCTTTTCAAAATTTCCATTGGATAGAACAAAATGTAATTTAAAGTCTTACAGTGGTATCTAAGTCAGCATCTAACTGGGTCAAAAGCACAAAACTTCTAATTGACTTACCACATACAATATACATACATTAACATTCATATTTAATACAATTGTTTGTAACTTTGTAGAATCCCGAATCTTCTCATTAATTTTGCTAAGGTCAACGTCAAAATAATATATGTGATTGTACATAATAAAAAACTCTGCCAAAAACAAAAGTTTGTAGTTTTGGTTTTATACAGAAAAAAAAAAACAAATTCAAATAAAAACTGTCGAAGACCCATAACAAAAATATACATCACAGCCCAACTTTATATATAAAAGTCTATTATTTGTAAGAACATGGTACATTACATGAAAAATAGTCGGAAAAGAATAGGCCTGTGTATACCATACCAACCCAATGGCCATAAGTGAGAGGATACCTAACCATTATGCGAGACGAGTTGGTAGGTACATGTTTACGTTACGTACATACGTATATACATAGATGTCTAGATGGAGAAGCTCCGGAACTCCCGTATACTCAACTCATGTGTGGATGCTGTCATTTCATCATTAAAATGGCAGCAGGCATAACGGACACTCTTGTTTTGCGCCAGTTGAACATCGACAGAACACCGAAGGACAGGGCAAAAGCAAACTTTTCCTATAAACCAAAAATGAAAATCCCCATTTTCTGGTCTCTCGTTTCTCAATTCACATTTATTTATAAACTAGGCCATCATGGGTATGGGTGGAAGGACGAAGAAGGTTCGACAAGAAAATGGGATTCAATAGGTAGGACCGTTTGTGAGGAGCAAAGCAGGCCCATTTTTATGTAAATTTATACGAATGGGATTTTCAAGATATCTATGTATATACAAATACATAGGTACATAAGTACCTAACCTATATACATACATAAATCTATAAAGGGCGAAATGAAAACATAGGTCAAAGAGAGTGTTATTATGAGTTTTGTTTAGGATATTGGCAAATAAATTTGAATTTGTCCCTTTTATGTTATATACACCACAATGATAATAATTCGGTTTGGTGACATAATTTGTTTCATTAAAAACCGCTTTATCTGACGACTTAGTTCAAGTTAGCGGATCTTATAATTTGTTAAAGAAAATCCGCTTAAAGATTTAGGGAGTTCGTTAAGTTGTTAGGGTTATTATGAGAACAAGGCAATATATTTATTAAATGGAAAAGGTCTTGAACAATGTCACACATAAGCTTGAAGATTATTTTTCAATTAAGTCAATTAAGCGAAACCTAACTTACATAACTCTGCCAAAATCTTCTTGATCCTAGATTTGTTAATATGGGTAACAACATAATTTAGATTTAGATTTATTACACTACTAATAAATTAATTTAAAAAAAAAGTATAAAATAATCGAATCCTTTCGAAGAGTACCTAAATACCTTTATATCTACCTCTTTTAAAATAGAAGATAGAAAATAAAGTTGAAAATACTTGTCTATGGAAAAGGTACGTGAAGTTATGGAAAAGGTACGTGAAATTATTCACCCCTTTTTCGATTTTCTTATTTTTGAAAGTTTTTTCAGGTTATTCCTGGTTTGTTACGCTTTGTTCTAAAGTTCTTCTAAATGTTCCAGAGATTCGCCAGAACAAGGATAACTTAATTTTTTTACTTAAAAGGTTTTTTCGGCTTAAATTCTTTATTTTTCAATATTTTTGAATGGTGCTTTGGAATATTTTTTATAAATTTTTCATACTAAAAATCAATTTTAAGAAACGAATCTCAGGAAACATTTTGAAGAGCCCAGGAACAATTGGGAACAAGTATTGGAATTTTGAATTTCAGAATATGGTCAAGAGAATAGTATACACTGTTATTTTAAAGACTTTTGGGTTTTTCCAGAAGCAATATACAGCCTTGGCATTAAATTTTAATTTTTTTCAAGGGCAATTACTAGGGAGGGAAAACATTATTAACTTCCCATAGGAAGTTATTAGAATCGGTCCGATTTGTCGAATTGAAAATGTTGACATTTCTCGACGTTTCAAGACCTCTAGAGTCGAAATAAAAGATTTTTAGAGAGATGTCTGTGCGTGTGTGTGTACGTATGTTCCTATGTACGTCCGTACGTCCGTACGTTCACGATGTTTTTTCGTCGTCCATAGCTACGGTGACCTGACCATCCCTTCATTATTATAATGAACAGTTCATTATTGGAAGAAAATGTTCATTATGCATTATTGTATGTCGGAAAACATTAAAATTTTCATTATTTTAGAAATTGCTCATTATTTGTTCATTGTTTTATGATTTTTTTTTAAGGAAAGCCTAAGCATGAAAACTATTAAATGTTTAATAAAAACGTACCCTTACATCATAATGCGTTGTCTTTCTTTTTCGAAACACTTCCTAATCTCACAATTACAAAAATCAGATCATATTATACATCCTAACATACAGGGGAAGTTAAACTAATACGGTTAACCATTCAGTTTTACTGAACATGACAATGGTAAAAATAACTTTCTGTGAGTGTGAATGAAACTCATCTTTTTTCCATTTGGACTAGTTATGCCATTTTCCATAAGTAATTTAGAGAGTGCACTCCGGCTGTTGGAATTATTGCATTGTTGAAAAACCCTTCACTCCAAAAATAAATGAAGAGTAAGAATTACACTCCTACCTGGGACAAAGTGGAGTTGAGTTTTATGAAAAAAAGAAGCAATATTTCAGTTAATGACACTGATGTTTTCGGCAAGTTTTAATGTGTACAAAATTATGTTTTTCAGAAAAAATTTTTGAATGGAAGGAGAGCCAAATGAGTGCTGGAGATAGGTGGGTTGAAATTTTCAAGTTTTTCAATGAAAACAATGATACAGTATGAAAACATTTAAAAAATTGTAGAGTTTTGTTTATGCCTTCCTGGGTCTAATGCCCCTATAGAGAGCGTTTTCTCAATTTTAAACAATGTATAGACAAACGAAAAAAAACAATATGAAAATTGAAACAATCAGGTCCATTTTAATTTGCAAATGCAATTATAAATTAAATTGCATCGAATTTAAGAATTATTGAAAAGGAAAGCCAGAATTAATTAAAAAAATGTATTCTTCCGAAAAGTACTTATTTTAACAATATCAATACATTGTAATTCAATGTCAAAGTTGTTTTATTAGCCAATATGATATTGTTATATACAGAAAATGTTCTCCCACGAATTGCCTGACAAACATACTATAAAAGAGCTTTTCACCATACTTTGTACTGGCAAGACAAACACTTTAGTGTGACACTGTATTTATTATCATTTGGTTTTTCTTCAGTTCATCTTCTATGAATATGTACCTGAAGAACAACCAATAATTAATTTAAGCCTTCTTATCAGCCTAGCAACGAACCGACGCTTATCGATTGACCAATGATAGTTGATGTTCTATCTTGATCATCTCATTTTGAAGTAGTCTAGTTGTCCAAGCTCACTTCTCGTCCAACTCACTTCTCGTCCAACTCACTCTTCATTAAGACGTCCAAGTTATGTTTTGTATTATTTGTAAGATAAATATTAAAAATAATTTAAAGTTAATAAAATAACTTCTTGAACTTAAAATTTGTTGTTTAATTGAGTTTAATAAAACACGAACCTTTACTACGTGTATATAAAAGAGTTTAAGGTTTTGTTTTTTTTTTTTTTTGTAAATAAGTTAGAGAGTGAAAAAATCTGTGTTATTTTTATGTTTTTTTTTTGTTTATTATCGATGAAAGTTCCTGTTTTGTTTAGTTTTTAAATAAATATACCTAATTATACCATATTATTAATCACGCTTATTCTGACATTCTAATGAATAGCCAATTCGTTAGAATAGATCTATTCATTAGAATGAAATTTCTGTATTTTGACATTCTAACGAATAATGTTCACTGTTGAATGAATATATTAAATGAACAGGAATGAACTCGAATTCGAAGTTAGCTGTTTGAAGTTTCGACCTTATTTAGTGTGACCAAAGTAACAAAATTTAAAATTGTTCCACAAACTTTCAATTTCATTGAAACAATTGGACGGAATACAAAAAATACCTTAACTTAAGAAAAATTAAATTAATAAAGTTCTAAGTGTTATGATATTTAAAAAACCATCAATGACACTTTGAATATGGGAACATAAATTTAAGTTTATTGATATGAAAAGTAAAAAAAATATATTAACAAATTTTGTACAGCTAATTCAGCACCTTTAAATCTAATACAATAATTAATGTACTTATAATTCGATTTGCTTTTGTCCCACATTTATTACCAAAAAAAATGTAACTATAAAGTCTCTTTATTTGAATCACACCTGGTCACACTTCACAATTGTCAACGAGAATCAAAAAGTAACACAGTCGATAAAATCGTTTAAATTGTCTTTCAAAAATTCAAATTGTTTTATTTATGAAAAATCAAAGCAGCATCAATCGAAGAAGAATTATGGATGCATCAAATCGATTGGGGATTCGATTTGTAAGAAAACCTCTCGCGATTTGATGGTTTTCTTTTATTAATTATATAAGAACTTCCTTTTGTTCTATAGTTGTCCAATTTGAGTGTGACTGTGACCTTTAATAAAAACATCAATAGATTTTCATAAAAATATATTCCATTTTCTTTATTTTTCGGAAAAAAAAACAGAACTTACATGTTTTTCTTTTAATTCTCTCATCAAGATGTGAACGCTTAATAAATGACGTTTGTTTCGAATGATTAGAAAGTCAAAGTTTGCTTTAGTTTCGAATTAAAATGAACTTTCGAATCGTTAGAAAGTGAAAATACGTATCATACGAATTCGAATAACTTTCGAACGAAAGAGAATGTCAAAATAAGGCTGAATATTAATTAATTTATATTATATTATATTTTATTAGTTATTACTCAATGAAATACAAACAAAATCTTGAAAACTGGTTAACATTTTTCATTTTTTGGGTACTGTTCATTATTTTGTCTCGGAAAATATGTTCACCGTATACCAAAGCTCAAGAACAAGCAGAGATTTTTTTTTAGGTGGCGCAACAGTCCGTTGAGAACTAGGGCCTAGTGACTTACAACTCTCAACCATTCCTGTGTGCGAGTAATGTTGTCAGGAATGGAGGGGACCTACAGTTTTAAGCCGAATCCAAACGGCTAATTTGATAAAGCACTTTTCATGACAAGAAATTACTGTTGGAGAATTTGGCAATTCCTCGCAAGAGGCAGTACCCGTAAAAAAACTGGGTAGTTTTTTTACCATAGCAGTTTAAAAAAAAGGTGAACATTTTGGTTAACCATAAATATCTCACGAACCAATAACGCTAGCGAGTTGAATTAAATTTTATATTATATATTGTAACGTGATACCAAACAAGTATATTTTTTGAAAAAAATCCAGTTAACGGTTTTTTATATAAATCAAAAAAAAATCAAAAATAATTTGTCACCTCGAAAATTTTACGAATACAAAATGGTTTTATCTCCAAAAAAAATGTTGTGCAATGAAAAATAACGTTTTTAACATCTGGTAAAATTTTGAGGATAATCGAATTGACAGTTTTTTTTTTATAAAAAATAAAAACCTAAAAACATTACTCAAAGTTGGTAAACATTGAATTTCGACTTACTTTTTTTTTCAAAAATTTGAGAGTATGGCTTCCAAGTTATTTTATCTAATAAGAAATATTGTTTTCAACATTCGGTAAGATTTTGAGAAAAATCGAATTGACAGTTTTTTTACCAAAAATTAAAAACCTAAAAAAAATTTAAAAAATTGGTAAAAATTGATTTTCGACTCTAATAACTTTTCAAAACTTTAAGACATTGGTTTTAAAGCAATTTTATTTTTTTTTTTTAAATATTGTTGTCAACATTCAGTAACATTTTGAAAAAAATCGAATTGACAGTTTTTTTACCAAAAAATTAAAAACCTAAAAAAATTAACAAAAGTTGGTAAAAATTGATTTTCGACTTAAATATCTTTTCAAAACTTTGAGATATTGGCTTTAAACTAATTTTATCTTATGAGAAATATTGTTTTTAAAATTCAGTAAAATTTTGAGAAAAATCGAATTGAAAGTTTGTTCACAAAAAAATATACCTACAAAAAATTAATAAAAGTTCGTAAAAATTGATTTACGACTCAAATATCTTTTCAAAAATTTTATAAAAAATATTGTTTTCAACATTCAGTAATTTTTTTTTTATAAGAATCTAACAGTAAGTTTTTTCATAAAAAAATAAAATCTACAAAAAATAGAACGCCAAATTGGTAAAAATTGATGTTCTGTTCTCGATATCTCGTAAACAATAGATGGTATTGACTTCAAATTAATTTCATTTATCCAATTTGTATTTTTTTATTTTAGAAATAAAAACTTTTAAGAAATGCTACTAAAATTGGTAAAAATTGGTTTTCGAATAAAAATCTCGTTAACCAAAATTGATTGTTGCTAATTTTTAAATTTTTTAGAATAATTTAACTGATAACTTTTTTAACAAATTACGAAAACCTACAAACCAGCCTCTTTTTTTTTATTAAGAAACGGAAGCAATTAAAATCGCCTTGGAAATTTGACTAAGACTATAAATTTCTACTATTTCTGAAACTAAAATTGTGTTATAAGCCTGGTAAGTATCAATTTTGTATTAATTTGTTTTGAATGAATTAAATTGTGTAAAGAGTGTCAAAAGCTATGGGAAAAGCAAAAAGCTGTACACCTTAGGAACGAGGAGCAATTGTCGCACTAAGGGAGGAGTGCTTGTCGCTGCATTAAATTGCCAATAGAATCCATCGTCACAAAACAATGGTCATTAATGGAATTAAGCATTTTGAAGAAAAAAAGGCGTTTGCCAACACTCCACGAAAGCCAAGATCCTGAAAAACAAGCGCTAGAGTTGATAGGATGATTTCTATTCTGTCTAAAAAAGACCCAAGACTTCCGACATTCATCGAGAAATACCGGCTGAATTGGGTGTCCAAATAACACCTAGGACAATAAGCAAACGATTGGTTAAAATTGAACTGCATGGCCCAATTTCCCGCAAGAAACCTTTGGTGACAAACAAGCAACACAAAATGCGTCTTTCTTTTGCACGGTCTCATGAATTCTGGACGCAGAATCAATGGAAACATATTCTTTGGATCTATGAAACAAAGATAAACCGCTTGGGTCCCGACGGTAGACGTTTTGTTCGTAGACCCAAAAACGCTGCATTCAATGCGAGATAAACTTTACCCGTTGTAAAGTATGGTGGAGGATCAATAAACGTGTGGGGATGCTTCTCATGGATCGATGTTGGACCGATCCATAGAATTGATGGTATTCTCATCAAAGAGAAATACGTGGAGATTCTCGAAAATATAATGCTGCCGTGGAACGAGGAGAATTTGCTGTAATTTGGAAATTTCAACAGGACAATGATCCGAAGCAAACGGCAAAGCTTACAAAAAAGTAGTTCCAAGAAAATTCTATTAATGTTCTTGAATGGGCTTCAGCAAGTTCAGACCTGAACCCTATTGAGCGTCTTTGGGGTGACGTTAAGGTTGATGTAGGAGGACAGAACATCACAAATTTGGACGATCTGTATGACAAAGTTAAATTCGCTTCGTATTCCATTCCTGTGGGGAGATGTGAGGCGCTCATCAGCTTAATGCAACGCCGATGTGGAGTAGTTCTGCGCCAAAAAGGATTGCTTACGAAATATTAGGAAAATTTCGAAAAACGGACTTTTTTTCCTGATTTTTTATTAAGTGGTCTTAATTGTTTTTTTCAAACAGAAAATTTTATTGTGATAAATGTTTTTTTTTTATAAAACCAACACAATATACCAATGTTTTTATTATAGTTTTGAATTACAGTTGTTGTTGTTAAACTAACATGAAAAATATAGATGAAATAAGGTGTCATACTTTTTGAAAATTGAGTTGAGAAAACTGAATTCAAGGAGGTCTTAAATATATTTTCATAGCTGTATATAATGGAATCATTTTGTGAATAGTGTTCTACCTGCGCGAATGTATAACCGAGTGAGTGAAAAGTGAAAAAAGTTGTGAAAAATAGTTTGACAAATCGAAGTGAAGTTATAATAAAGAGACACTTTTTGGAAATAAAACAATTAAATGTGTACTGGACTCAAGGTGATAACTGGATATAAAATAAAGGCATAAAAATACGGAAATGCTTTTTGTAAATAATTGTTTTATAGTTGGGTTAGAGGCGATAACTATAGGCAACTTGATGCGAAGCAGCAGTTTTTTTAAATGTGATGATTTCTTTTCCGTATTCCGCGGTGAACATAGGGTGCCTAGTACCTCAAATGGAGATTGGTTTCTAACCCCAGTGGACATTTTTTTTTTTTATAATAAGCGCACACTCAAGGGGATAATACTACCCTTATTATGTAAAGACACAGTGTGACCACTAGGAAAGGGAAAGAGGGGTTGAAAGGAGGCGTCGGTGCACATTGGTTTTAAATTCCTGAATATTGCAATGGCTGGGAAAGACAGAGTGTGGAAGGCATTCCATATTCGCGTAGTACGGCTAAAGATTGAATTTCTGTACTTGACAGTACGACCGGTGTTGGGGTTAAGGGTATACTTATAGACATTCCTAAAAGCGCCATTATTACGGTTGAACTGTTTAAGGGGAGGAACGCAGCAGGCTATTTCTCTTGAGCATAAACTGTTAAAATAACGGTAAAAGATGGTGTGACAAGAAACTTTTCGACGATATTCAAGCGACGTAAATGATCCTATGATGGTTTCATCACCAATCAATCTAAATACTCCACGTTCAATACTGTCCAAGAGGCTTAAGTAAGTTGCAGGAGCACCAGCCCAGATATGGGAGTTATACTCAAGCTTTAGAAGTATATAAGTCTTGTAGATAACAGCCAGATCAGAGGGGAAAAAAAACTTCTTGCATCGCCTGAGAAAACCCAAACATCTTGCTGCATTTTTGGCGACATCGCATATGCGATCGTTTCACAAAAGGTGGTTGGTTATACACATACCGAGAATATCGAGATGTTCAGTCTCCCTGATGTAAGTGCCATCTATGGATAATTGCAAGGGGGGTATATCTCGGTTTAACGATACAAGACAGCATTGCGTTTTCGAATCATTAAATTCCACGCGGTTTTTTAATCCCCATTGAAGAATGCTGTTTAGGTTGGAATTTAATGAGCTTATCATATTTTGTCGTTGCAGTTCCACATCTGAAGAAGAGGGATGTGAGTCTGAAAACGAATATGAAAAGCTAAGAGTACTATGTATTGGATTAGAAGGTGCAGACAGGAGATCATTAATAAAAATGAGAAAGAGTATTGGAGATAGAACAAAGCCCTGGGGCACACCAGCATTTTTTTTGTGGTTTTCAGACTTGAATCCATCTAATACTCCTATTATTGAACGATTCGAAAAGTAATCACTAGTCTAATGAAGTAGGGGTTCAAGAAAACCGAAAGCACGCATTTTCGATAAAAGAGCTTAATGCTAAACCCTATCAAATGCTTGTGAAATATACGTCCGCTCCATCCGTTCGGAACGAGACCTGAGGGGTAGGATAGATTAAAAAGCTTACGCAGGTTTTGCCAGTGTTGAACAACACCTCTTCAGAACAATAGCTGGGATACCATCCGGACCAGCGGATTTATGTGTATTTAGATCTCTAAGGACTCTTGCCACAAAAAAGATTGGTCCCATAGAATCACTAACTTGCTCAAGTACCTACAGGCGGAGTCATAACACTCACTGGCAGCGTAGAATTGGAGGCGAAATGCCTAGCAAAGAGATTAGCTTTCTCTAAAGAGCTAACAAAATGAGTGTCATTGACAACGAGCGTATGAACCGAGGAAGAGGAAGAATTCGTCATTATTTTACAAATGACCAACAATTTGTACTGCCTTTGGGACATGCGGTATTTTTTGCCGTAGTTTTTGATCATGTATAATTTTGGTCCGTCGAAAATGGGCGTTGCAGGCCTTCCTGGTTTGTTTGATTTTTTTCCGGCTTTCCTCATTAGGGTTGGCTTTATAGCTACGGAAACTTACTTCTTTGGCCCTAATAACTTCTTTACAGCTCACATCAAATCATACGTTTTCCTTAGGTCTGATGCTTTAACCATGTTCGGGAAAACAATTTCTCATTCCCAGGAGAATCAAACTTGTGATCTTATCAACGCTGGCGTCAACGTCACTACAGAGGAAGAATAGTGATCAGGTAAAGATCCTGAAATAATTATTGAGACCGTCCCAGTTGGCGTTCTCGTATTGCCAAACGGTTCTATTAGAAGCTCTTTCTTTAACTGGAGAGTTTTGACACAAGAAAATTGCAGATCATATAACACAATGGTCAGATGTGCCTAGAGGAGCTCTAACATTAACAATGTTCTTATCAGGGTCAGAGGTAAGAAACAAGTATTTTCTGCTCGATCTTCCACTTAGATATTCGAGTCGGCTCGTTGACCCGCTGATTCAACTCAGTGAAGAGCCAGCACACACTCCTTCTGGTGTTGTTTGGCCCGAATGTTGAAGCCATCAAGAATTGTGTACATTGAAATAGGATAATAATAATAAAGGAATTGGCGCAAAGATTGAGAGCTTCAGAAATATCACCTGGGCTATTTTTAGGTTTGAAGGCATCTAGTCTACTTTCCCATCTGGTTTCAGATCGGGGTTTTCAGGCCAAACCAGGGACTTTTTTTTATATATACATAATATGCCCAACGCAATGATGAACCTGATACAAACTTGTATTAGGCATCGAAAAAACTTAACAGCTTCTAAAGCGGGCTGAATCATTAATAATCACATTTAGGGGATGCTAGCGGCAGGGAACGAAAAATGCTCTTGCTGTAAGACTCTTAATTCTGTTTTGAACGACAGCCTCTTTTCCCGCTCATGGGAAGCTCATGTTTGAAGCATTATCATAACCTTGCCTGCAATTACTAAGAGAAATATCATGCAATGTAAGTTCACCTAGAATTAAATTAGAAAGAGTCCTCCTCTTTCTTATCTTCAGATAATTAACTTTCCATCCTGGTTCTTCTAATATGAAATTAAAATAAAGCTATCCGTAGCGTGATGGTTAGTGCGTTGGACTGTCATGCAAGGGGTCTTGGGTTCAATCCCTGCCAATGCCACCTAACTTTTTTCACGGGTACTGCCTCTTGCGAGGAATTGACAAATCCTCCAAGAGTAATTCTTGGCATGAAAAGTGCTTTCTCAAATTAGCCGTTCGGATTCGGCATATAAACTGTAGGTCCCTTCCATCTCTGACAACATTACCTGGAAAAAAGCTTACCGACAAAAAATGGTGTGTATTCGATAAGTTCATTCAAATATACAAACCATTTCCCTTAACATAATATTTTCCGAGTATTTCATATTTTTATTATAATAAAAAGTCAACAAATAATAAATTAATATTTAATAAAATACATTTTACATAGTTTACGGAAAATTGTCTTTGTTTTGACACCATATTTGTTAAAATTAGTTCCGAATGAGAGCCGAAAAAGGTAGACATAGATGATTCGTCCAGACTAAATTTCTATTCTCGACAAAAAAATTTTGCTTTCGCACCCGAAAAAAATGTACCCCATATGAATACTGTCTTCATTTTTGATTAGTATTAAATTTTCTCTAATTTTTTTTTCATAACTTGGCTTCTTTTAGTTAAAAAATATATTTTTGTATTGCTCCGGAAGGGTGCCGCTCATAGAACCGTAATTTTGTTTTTATAATTCTCAGGAACTAATGAACCGATTTCAAAATTTGATGATCAAAAGTGTATATAATTTTTTGGATTTTTGAAAAAAAAAATGATTTTTTTTTTCAAAATCCGATATCTCGAAAAAGAGTCCACATTTTTTTAGGAAATTCAAATCTAAAACGTATTATTTACAATCACTAAACAACTCAATAACAAAAATATTTTTAAGAAAAATGGAAAATTTGTATATAGATATAAAAAAATTACTTTAAATAGAACCGGTTTAACGATTTTCGAACAAAAAAATTGAAAAATTTAGGTTTTTTTGACAAATCAAATGGCATTTTTATATTTTTGAAGACAAACTTATTTTACAGGTATATTTTTAAATCTTATATATGTAGGTACTTCTTTAAACAGACTCTTTCCATATAGGAGCAAGTTCGTGCGACCAAGTCCTGCATTTTATTTTTTTGGAAAGCTGAAATCATGAACCTGAAAAAGACTTCTACTTACGATTCTTTGAATTTGTTCACCCACCATTAAAGTTAGACCAATTGCTTGGACCCTCAAAAAAAGTCTATTAGTTTACTAAAACATCTGTCTCTTTATTTATTTCCAACACAAATATTTCAAATCAATAAAAGTTCAAGTTCGCCTCAAAAGTTATTTAAAAACTATCTAATATTTTCATACCAATATTTAACACAACCATGTATATTGTATAATGTTCAGTTATCTTAGAATGAAGTGTGAGATTTAAGTCAAATCAAGTTTTATGCTTAAAAACATTTCATCAAATCAAACTTTAAACATAACCTCTTTCTTTCCCCGAACGTTTACATTGAGATTGAAAACTTCATTCTATTTCCAATAATGTCACCATTTTTAGGTGGAGCTTTATGTATACTTTAAAGATATTGTGTGTGGGAGGTATCCTTGTTTAAGTTTTATTGACTTGTCAAATTTTGTTTAGAGACAAAAATAAGTTTTTCAATATACTTTCAACTTTTTGAACAGATAAAAATGTCCTTCAGTAATTTTGAATAAATGTAGATACGTCTCCTACCTAAATATTTTGAATATTGTTCATTTAAATTTTACCTGAAGGGTAGAAAATACTATTACAAAAGGATATTACAGAATTGTTAAGCATCAAAAGTTTTTCTAAGAACAACAACCGACTAAAGACTAAAGGCGACCTGTAGATTTATTTTGAAATCGATTTATGTCTCGATAAATACCACTTTCGTTTACTTTACTGTCAATCTGTCTTGAATAAAGAGGGGACATAGATTAGATAGTGGTTATTTCTTACTTCGATTTGAAGGGTAAAACTCTAAATTTGTTAACTGTCGAAAGTGTTTTTTCAATCAATTATAATTATAAATTATAAAGGGGGAAAAGGGGGAGTATTTTTAGATTGTAGAATTCTCTGAACATGTAAGATTTGTCCACTTGTTCGTTTGTTAGGTCGGTCTATAAAATATTCCTACGATAAAGGCTATTAGCAGTTAAAAAACCTTAGACACCATTTGCTCGCGACCTATATAGACCTCGAGTATGGCAAATAACCATATGTACACAAAACAAAAAATACTGAAATCAACCGAGCAGGAAAATCTGGTGGACACAACGAAATTGGTTCGTTAGAAGGCACCATCAGAACGGAAATAAACATATTATTATTATTTATTGAACTATACATAAATGTTCAAAACAATACTTAAAAGTTAATAGCTACCAGGGCTTCTAGCTGGAAATAAATATAAGAAACTCAACTCTTTCTGTCTACAACAAGGACAACAGAGATCAGAAAAAATTCACGCTCAAGACGCGAATCCAACAAGCCGAAGAAAAATAGTACTGAAAAAGAACAAATAGTACTGGCATCTTTTAAATGGACAAGAAATATTTTAAAATAATATTAAGTAATTAATGTAGTACATCTATTCCGAATTTTCTAAAGAAATGTTTTGAGTTTTTTTCGATAAATACTTTTTTATGCCAAGGATATCCGAAATCTAGACTTTCACTTTGCATCGTAAACTATTTTCTTTAAAAATGGAATGAAAATTTACATTGTTCGCTTTCAATAATAAATAGATATAATTGGTACTTCGGTTAATGGTAAGGTAAATAATAGTTACTGATTCTTATTCTAAAAGTTCTTCTTTTTGAAGAGGATTATTAATCACGTTTTTATTCATAAAATTTGTTTTGATTTTATATAACACCAAATTATGGGGAACTAAAATAAATAGACTCATAACTTATTTCGAAAAAAAGAACAGCAGTCAAAAGGTTGCCAAAATAAAATAAATATATTGCTCTGATTAAAGTATTAACGCCCTACACTATCGTTTTTGAGGTATCAGAAAATATCGAATGCAAAGTACTACTCGGTATCTATCGGGTTTTGCAATAAGAGCGCTACAAAAGCTTTTTTAAATAAAACAAAAATGGTTTTGGATATCAATAAAATTCTTTATTCCTGTAAAAGTACGTTCGATGCCATTATGTATGGAACTCGATTTCTTTTGCATGGCCACCACGGGCACGCTTTCCCGTAAACCCAATTTTCGACGGTTTTCAAGCATAAATCGGTCGATACTGCTGCAATTTCACGTTCGATATTCGTGCGAAGTTCATCAATCGTCGCTGGTTTATTGGCATAGACCATAGACTGGACATAGCCCCACAGGAATTAACGGCGGCGCGGCGTCAAATCGCATGACCGAGGCGGCCAAGCGACTGGACCATTTCGTGGTTTCCAATAAATTAATTGTGACATTCGCGGGGTGGCTTGTGGCGCCATTCAGCCAGAAATGAGCCTCATCTCTGAAGATGATTTTTCGATGAAAATCCGAATCATTTCCAAGTTGTTGCTCAGCCCAATTCACTAGCAAATGACGCTTCTGGTGGTCAAGCAGCTTCAGTTCTTGCGTCAATTTAATCTTGTAAGGATGTACATAGGCCAAGATCTTTTCGCAAAATTCGCCACAACGACGTCACAGAGATGCCCAACGCTTGAGAACGACGTGTGAGAGACACATTTAGGCTTTCTGCAACTGAAGCCTCAGCGGCAGCAGTATTCTCTACACTACGGACACTTCTTTGTCCCACTGGTACGCGAACATTTTGTACTGTGGTTGATGATTCAATTTTTTCCACTAGACGCTCAATTGTTGATCTGCTAGGACGATTATGACGACCATAAATTGAACGTAGCGCTCTTAACGTTGAGGTCACTGACTAAGAATTTCGGAGTACAAACTGAATTCAGTACAATAGTAAGACTTTTTTCCATTGATCGCATCGCTGTAAGTGGTCGCCCAGCGACTAGTCCTCGTTCATTGCCTGGCCGAAGACTAAGTCTAACACAAATCGCTAAGAGTCAAGCTCAAATTACACTAAACATACAAACTGCATTGTAAGTAGTACCAGTCAAGACGAGGCATGAGATTACCACTCAAGAATTTGCAGATTTATTTAAGAATCACTACCGCATGAAGACTACTTCTGTTAATAGAGGCCAACGAAGTGGGAACCCTTTGTTACAGTAAATAACGAGGCTGGAAATCAGCAACGATGATATGGTTATCGACTTAAAATGATTTCAGGAGCACATGGTTGTATTCATCTGGCAAAAACTGTGGACATCCTGTTATATGAGTTACGAGTACAATTCCCACCTTATAATGTTTTTTCGAGTTTCAGATGAAAGTACCTAAATCTGCAATAAATATTTACGATTTATTTTGAAAACTTAAATTATTATTTTTTGTAAAAAGTTATTGCTTGCGACCAGCAAAAGAATCCCTTTAAAAATTATATCTATAGGTATTCAATTGTTTTTCAACTTACCTTTACCTACTCATCTGCTTAAAAAACTTTTAATAAGAAATCCATAAAATAGAATAAATCGAAGGAAAATTGTTATAGAATAAAAAAGTTTAACTTCAATCTTTTATACTGAAGGGCATTCCTATCCGATCGAAAAGTTTAAAATTCTTCAACAACATTATTTCGGTCTTAGAAGTGCCTTCGTAAGTCAATAAAACTGAAACAAACAAGAATTCTTAGACAAAACAAAGTTTTTTTTTTGTGAAAATAAACTTTTACCTCAAGAAGATATCATTGGCGGCCAACTTCAAGTGGGCCCTGGAAAAATGTTCGTACCTAAGCTGTTGAGGTTTAGGTGAAGAGGTCAGTTCAATGTGGAAATGTTTCATGTTCATTTCAGTCGGACATGCAGTTAAGCACTGAGACCAATAACATGTGAAGGGGGGACGAATCGTCTTATTTTTATTTTTATTTAATTGTACTTTTTATTTGTATCACCTTTGTTCATTTCAACTGTAAGAGGAATGAACATTACGCTGAATTAACCATTAACTTTGAAGTGTTAGGTTTCTTAATAGTTCTCTAACGAAGAATTATAAAAGTTTACAATTAATTTTATGAGTTTAACAAAGTTTTTCAGTCTGACTGAAAATAATACACGATTCTACCGATCTAGACCAATCAGTGGCATTCGGCACTCAAATATGACTAAGCTTTCCTTCCGAATAAGGTGATTGAGACCCTTCCTTACGTCATGGGGCCGAATGTATTCTAGAGCAAGTTTGAACACTAATAAATTTTTTGTTTTTAATTTTATTTTTGTGGAATTTATACTCAACGAAATTCAATTTTCTATTAATTTGTTTGCTTGTAGAGTACCATGGCCTAGTGGCTTACAACTCTAAACGATTAATGTCATGTCAGGGATGGAGGGGACCTACAGTTTTTATGCTGAATCTGAACAACTTATTTGAAAAGGCGATTTCCATCACTTAAAATGGTAGATACGTGCATTCAAGAGGACAAAAGCGTTCACAGGTTTTTCTCAAAACCCACCTCTGTCTATTAACTCCTACGATGAGTGGAATCTCAGCATAGTTTGCCCAATACATAAGAAAGGAGACCCTCTACATTGCGCCAACTACAGAGGCATCAGTCTCCTGAACATTGCATATAAGATCCTTTCTGCCGTATTATGTGAACGCCTGAAGCCGTTCGTCAACAAACTGATAGGTCCTTATCAGTGTGGCTTTAGACCAGGAAAGTCCACCATTGACCAAATAGTCACATTACGGCGGATCTTGGAAAAAACCCAGGAACTTCAAATCGATACCCACCATCTCTTTATCGATTTTAAGGCCGCGTATGACAGCATCTATAGGGAAGAGCTTTACAGAGCAATGTCTGGTTTCGGCATCCCTGTCAAACTTATCCGTTTGTGCAGAATGACGATGGAGATTGCACGCTGCTCTATTAAGGTCAGAAAAGATCTCACTGATGCATTTGATGTCAAAAAAGGTTTTAGACAAGGCGATGCACTGTCATGCGACTTCTTCAACATCGTTCTGGAAAGAATTGTGCAAAACTCAACCGTCAACACTAGAGGCACAATCTTCCAAAGGTCCATCCAATTACTCGGATACGTAGATGATATTGACATAATAGGAAGATCAAAGCGTCAATTGGAGCGGTTTTGAGCATTGCGACGGAAGCGGAGAAAATGGGTTTAGTGGTCAATGAGGGCAAGACCAAGTATATGCTGTCATTAAAAAAAGGACATTGAACAACGACGTCTTGGACAAAACGTCACCATGGACAGCTATAACTTCGAGGTAGTTAAGGACTTTGTCTACCTAGGCACCGCTATAAACTCAGACAACGACACCAGCGCTGAAATCAAACGAAGAATAACTCTTGCAAATCGCTGCTTCTTTGGACTTAGAAGGCAATTGAGAAGTAAAGTCCTCTCGAGCATCTAAAATCACCATCTATAAGACACTCATCATCCCGGTTTTCATTTATAGCGCTGAGGCCTGAACCCCGTCAAAGAAAGATGAGAGCATCTTAGAATGTTTCGAGAGAAAAATTCTTCGGTGATTTTTGGCCCCGTCTGCATAGATGGAGAGTCGAGGAGTAGATACAACGACGAACTGTACGGGCTGTACAGCGGCACTGACCTGGTTAACAGTATTAAAGTCCAACGACTTAGATGGATGGGTCATGTAGAGCGAATGGACATCAACGCCTTAGCCCGGAAGGTCTTCAAATCCAATCCCGAGGGACGGCGCAGTAGAGGAAGACCGTGACTCAGGTGGCGGACGCAGGTGGGTGAAGACCTCAACCAACTTGGTGTGCGAAACTGGGATCGAGCTGGCTGAAGACGCATGTTGGTTGAGGCCCAGGTCCGCCCGGACTGTAGCGGCACCCTAAGTAAGTAAGTAACTTTCCATCACAATATTTACTCTTGGAAGTTTTGTCAATTCCTCACAAGAGGCAGTAGCCTTGAAAAAGCTTAAGGTAACAGACAGAAATTGAACCCAAGACCTCTTGCATGACAGTCCTACTTACCAGCCTGAGGGTACTTTTTCGTCACAAAGCAAGTCAGGAGATCATTAATAAAAACAAGAAGGAGTGTCGGTGAAGGAACAACGCCTTGGGGCACACCAGCATTGTTTTGTGTTTCTCAGACGAATACAAACCTAATAATGCTTTTATTGAACAGTCCGAAAGGTAATTTCTAATTTACTGAAGGAAAGATTTGTCAAAACCGAAGGCACGGATTTTCGATTAAAGCCTGATGCCAAACCTTTTTAAATGCTTTTGAAATATGAAGTTTAATAATCTAATTTTTCTAAAAAAAAACGATGTAAGGATTTATTCCACTGTTCGGTAAGATAGACTTTCAAATCACTAGAGGACCTATTGCTACGAAAGTCATTCTGCCGATCATTAAGAAGCCTCTGGTCTTCGAGATATTTCTTAAGCTGATAATTATTCAGCGTTTTCTTGAGCAATGAAAAGAGGGACGTAAGTGCGATCAGTTTATATTTCAACGGGGAGGAGGGTTCGCCTTTCTTGGTTATCGGCTGGACAAATGCCGTTTTCCATTTACTTGGAACGAGACCTGAAGAGTTAGATATATGAAAAAGCTTACGCATTGGTTTTGTCATCCTAACGAACACCTCTTTAGAACAACAACGGGGATGCCATCGTTATTATTGGATTTATATCTAGGACTCTGGCTACTTTAAATGTGCGAAAGAAGATTGTTCAATAAAGTAATTTACGCTCTCAAGTTCAGAGTCATAACACTCTCTGGCAGCGTTGAATTAGTAGTGAACTGTCTAGAAGAGTAGCTTTCTGTATATTGCTAACATTGACAATGAGCTTGGAAGAGGCAGAATTCCTCATGTTTTTTTCCGAATGCCCAAAATTTTGTACTGCCTTTGGGATATTGCAGTATCAAACTTGTGATCATATCGACACTGGAGTTAACGTCACTATCGAGGAAGATTAGTGATCACTTAAAGATCCTGAATTAATTATAGACACAGTCAAAGTTGACTTTGTGGTATTGTTAAACCGTTCTCTTAGGAGTTCCTTCTTTAACTGGAAAGTTTTGACACGAAAAGTTGGTCAATGGTCAGATGTGCCTAGATGATGCACTTATAGTGTACTCATCAGTGTCAGAAGTAAGGAACATCAGAATTTAGTTTATCAGCTGAGAAAGGTGGCTAAACTCAGCACAGATCTCAGCACACATTTCTTTGGGTGTCTTATAACCTTGGTCCTTGGATATAAGCGTAATTCCATCGAATATCCATTTTTTTGGCACTGCGAATTCATTTATTTAAGCGAGTTAATCGACCTAAATCAGCTGATCCACTTTCGATAAATTTTACGAGACTTTTCGTATATTTATAGATTTGAAAATAGGTTTAATGAATTCGATGATTTCCAGCTAAAATAAACATTTAATAAATGATGACGAGTGAAGGAATACAGTTGAGTTAAGTTATGTTGTCCATACTTAAGAAGGGGCGAACGAACGTTTATTTTTCAAATTACCCTACTCCGTAAATAACTACATTCATGTATCATGTGCTTCTGCTCGGGCATAACAATAATCCAGGACATTCACTCATGTTTTTTTAAATGTTTGCGAGTTCAAAATAATGTATAAACTTCAAACTTGTATTGCTATGTTGTTTCAGTTAGAAATATATCTGCCAATGTTCTATAAGACTTTTTATAAAGAAAAGATAGGTATAGATCACATAAATAATATTTTATGTAGGACTGTTTGCATGGGATCAGCAAGGAATACATATTTCTCCTCAGTTGAATACAGTTCTGACGACCATTTTAAGCTGCAATACAGAGCCATATAATAAATGAAAAGGATATCTACCTTACCTACATCCGGGCATTATGATAAGAACCTTCTTATGTACATTACATACATACATAAAAGTCTTGTCTGTTGTTGTCTACAGTTTGCAGCACAATGGATTTCAAAATAGATTTTTATATATGTATGTACTGTATGTAGGTATAAAGGTAAATAAAAATATTCCATCAGGAATTTATTCGAATTTGAACTTTAAAGAAAAATTCATTTGTATTCGTTCGTTCGTTTGGCAATGTCCTTTTCAAAATGCTTTAATATTTTATTATAATTCTGAATACAATTCACAAGGAAAATAAATGTACTCAACTCGTTAATATAGACTTGGCAATGCAACAGCTTATTCTTGGAATGTTTTGTTATACGTTTTGACTTTTTCATTGCTAAGAAAAAAAATGTATTCAAGGAATCTTAAGTATCTTCATCTTATACTGCAGTTACTATTATACGATAGACGAATTGTTTCTTTAATAAAAGAACTTAGAGAATTTTAAGACTTTCTAATAAATTCAGACGTTTGAAGATTTGTACGTAGGCACTGTGGCCATGTCTAGAAGAGGGGGGTATCACAGATGTCTGTTCCTCCCAAGAAATGATCAACTTTTACTCAAAACTTTCCTTTTAAATATCGAACGGTAAAAACTAAAAATTATAATATTATGTTCCATATCCCTATAAATTTGAATCCTGTCAATCAGAGCAGGAAAACCTTAAAAATTAGTTAAGAAACAGGGTCAATGACAAGGGCCTTTTATTTTATCAAGCTAAAACGGCTTTAATTGTGACAAACAAAGAAAACTTTACAACATTTTAGAAAACTTATGATTACGCTTTTTAAATTTTTTTTAAGAGTGTCAATGAAAATTTCAGAAGCAGTATGAAGTTCGAAAATTTTATGAACAGGTGAAAATTCATAGTAGCACCACAGGCAGAGGATATGGACAGACCACTTTTGTAGATTGTATGACGGCGCGGCGGCGATGACAAACCGAAATCCGCCGTCAGACAGGATGATCCATTCAATATGGACGATGAAAGGCAACAATCCCGTCTTCCCGACTTAGACGGTATTGTATTGTTGTACAGTATACTGTGAAAAAGAGATCCTCTTAACTGCACCAACTATAGACTAATCAAGCGTCTTAACATCGCATACAAAATCTTCTCTACTGCTGGATGTGAACAGTCTAAAGCCCATCGTCAAAAACCTTATAGGTCCATATTAGTGTGACTTTAGACCAGGCAAGTCCACAGTCGATCAAATATTCACATCATTACAAATCCTGGAAAAAATCCTAGAGCATCAAATCGACACCTACCATCTTTTCATCGTTTTCAAGGCCACATATGAAAGCATCAACAGGGACAAACTGTATAGATACATGTCTAGTTTTAGCATCCCAGCCAAACTCGTCCGCTTGTACCTCAAGGTTAGAAACAATTAAATCAAACCTTTCGATGTCAAAAAGACAAAGTGATGCGCTGTCATGCATGTGATTTCTTTAACATCGTCCAACACTAGAAGCATTATATTTCAAAAGTCTGTACATTTGCTGGCATAGGCCGATGACATTGACATAATCGGAAGAATTCAGAGTGGTGTCAATGGGACTTATATGAGTTGAGTATTGAGGAAAAGGCGGCAAAAATTGGTTAAGCGATTAATAACGGCATACTGTCATCAAGAAAGTACCTACAAAACCGACCGATGTCTCAATCAAAACGTGACCATCGTCAGGCGCAACTTTAGGGTAGTTAAGGATTTTATCTACCTTCGTTCCGCTATGAATGCAGAAAACAACACCAGCTCTGTGATCAAACGCGGAATTACTCATTTCAACCGCTATTTGTATGGGACTAAGAAATCGCTTGACTAGTAAAGCCCGCTGTGGAGCAACCCAAGTGTCACTATATAAGACCCTTACTATCCCCATCCTGCTATCCGGTGTAGAGGCATTGACTATGAAAAAAGCGGAAGAAAGCACCTTGGGTCGTTTCAATATAAAAGTTATTCGCGTGATCTACGGTCCAGTATGCCTAAAAGATGAGTGGAGAAGATGATGCAACGATGAGCTGTACAGCAACGTAGACTTAGCCAGAAGGATACAAGTTCAACGACTAAGATGACTTGATCGCGTAGAGTGCATGGAAACCAATGTTCCGGCTCGGAAAGTCTTCGAATCTATGCCCACATGACAGTGCAATAGAAAAAGGCCACAGATCAGGTGGCGTGCACACGTGGAAAGATATCTAGCTATATACCGAGCTAGATGGAGAAGTTTGTTGGGTGAGGTCTAAGTTCACACAGGACTGTACGACCACCTTAAGTAAGTAGGTTCTGTATTTGTTTTTCCGATTAGAGAACAATGAAAGCCTAGGGTGGAGATCGCGGTATACATTAGTTTTATATTCTTGGATATTGCAATAACTCGTAAAGACAGACGGTGGTATGGTATTTCACATTTGTTGCTTTAGAAAGAATCTCTGTTCTTCACAGTAATTGATTAAATGATGTTATTTTCACCAATCATTTCAAAAGCTGTTCTTGGAACACTGTTTAGAAGGCTTGAGTAAGGTGCTACAACTACACCTCAGAGATGAGAGTTGTAGTTAAGATTTGAACGTACAAAGGCTTTGTAAGTTTTATCCAAAGGTGAAAAAAATTTCTAGCATCGGCTTGGAAGTCAGAAAACACAAACGAAGATGAGTCTGTAAACGAATATCAAAAGCACAGAGCACTTTCGTCAGCAAAACAATTAATTGAATTAGAAATTGCTGACAAGATATCTTTTAAAACAAACTGAATAAGAGTCTCGTGAACAAAACTGAACCCTTATTGTTGATTCCAGACCTGAGTTGGTCCAAAACAACTTATATTGAATGGTTCGAAGAAAAAATTCTTATCCAACAAAGAAGATAGTCGTCGACACCGAAAGCAGGCATGTTCAATAGGAGATCAATGTGGCAAAAATATTCTCAGTTTTTATTTGATTAGCCCAATATCATTAGTTGACATTTCCTCTCACTTCTTAGAATGTTTATAGTGCGTAAACGTAGATTTGCTTCTATGAAAATGTTTTAAATTTGTATTTGATTTCCAGTGTTATATTTTTAAAAATATTATTTTGGCTACGGGCTTGGTTAATTATTTTTCTACGTACCACGAATATTTAATTTGGTAGCTGCTTCCCAAAGTAACAGAAAATGTATTATTACCAACAAAATTTGTGTAGTAAGGTTAAATTATTCTATTACTTGAAACACGGTACTACAACACCGGTTTGTTGTTATACCGATTAACTTGCACTCAAGGGCACTCAAAGAACCCACACAGTGTGAATTCTAGGAATTAGACAAGGATTAAAGTGTGCGTGGTGATGCATTGTTTCGAATCCTCATTAGCTTTGTATTTTTGAAATTTGTATCGAGAAGCAAATTGAACTAATTTTAAAGAGTAGCAAATATGTAAAATATCACATTTGTTGGTACATCACCTATATCTTTTAACTAACAATTTTGGCTATTTTTGCTGCTATAAATATGTACATAATCCATAGTTTGAATCAGTTAATTTGTTATTAAGCCCCATAGGAAGTTATTGTAATCGGTCAGATTTGTCGAATTGAAAATTTTGACATTTCTCGACGTTTCAAGGTCTTTAGAGTCGAAAAAAGATTTTTAGAGAGATGTCTGTGCGTGAGTGTGTACGTACGTTCGCGACGTTTTTTTTCGTCGTCCATAGCTCAAGAACCAGCAGAGATATCGACTTCAAATAAATTTTGTTTCACAGATAATAATGCAGAAAGATACAGAAAGGACTCTCAAAATATTGAGTGGGTGTTTTTTTACCATAGCGATTTAAAAAAAGGTGAAAATTTCGGTTAACCCAAAATATCTCACGAACCAATAATGCTAGAGATTTGAATTAAATTGTATGTAATATATTGTAATGTGATACCAAACAAATATATTTTTGGAAAAAAATCCAATTAACAGTTTTTTTTATAAATCAAAAAAACTGAAAGAAAATATTTGTCACCTCGAATATTTTACGAACAATAAATGATTTTATTTCCAAAATAACGTTTTTGACATCTGGTAAAATTTTGAAAAAAAAATCGGCACGAGTACGATAACTTTGGCGCCAAGATATAATAACGGTTTTTGGTAAAGGGTCTTAATACAAGCATTTTTTATTATGGGAGGGGGTCTATCTCCCCCCGTTTAGGCGGGAGGGGCAATTTAAAAAAAGTTATTATTTAAAATGGAAAAAAATAATTAAAAAATAACGGTGATACTTACAATTAGGTCGTATACATGTTTTTAAAGCCAACATTCTGTTCTATTAGCCAGTTTTTAAATCAAGTCAAAACTATGCGTAGTTTTTGAAAAATTTAATTTTAAACTCAAAATTTGAGTAAAAAAAAGTTAAAAAAGGTTTAAAGTGTAACTTTTTCAATACTTCAAGATTATCTACCATTGTTTTTATTTCAGAATTTATTGCTCTTATTTGTTTTTGATCAAAAACTGAAAACTAGATGATTTTATGTCTTATAGTTTTTGAGAAAATTGAAAATAAAAATTTAATTTTAAACTCAAAATTTGAGTAAAAAAAGTTAAAAAAAGGTTTAAAGTGTAACTTTTTCAATACTTCAAGATTATCTACCATTGTTTTTATTTCAGAATTTATTGCTCTTATTTGTTTTTGATCAAAAACTGAAAACTAGATGATTTTATGTCTTTTAGTTTTTGAGAAAATTGAAAATAACCACAACTACTATTTTAAGTTTTTTTGCTTGAGTGATCTTATTTTGATAGTAATAATGGTATTTGCGTATGCGTAATGCGTGTTTGGGTGTATGCAACAGTAAGGTGTGCGCGAGTTTGGGTGTATGCAACAGTGGCATCTGCAACCCCCCTGCTTGGACACACTATAGGATTTGGGGTGGGTGCAAGTTGGAGTGTGTGCAAGGTGGGGAGGGTGCAAGGTGCGGTGGATGCAAGATGGGGTGCATGCAAAGTTTCTTTTGCATTTAAATAAGCTGGATTTAAGAAAAATTTATTTACCCTAGGTATATCTTAATCCATATTCGATTATTACTATCAAAATAAGACTACGTTAATACTTAAGCAAGGAAAAAGTAATTTAATTAAAATATTTTGTTTTGGTAATTTTCAATTTTCTCAAGAACTAGAAGACATCAAGTCATTAAGTTTTCAGTTTTTGATCAAAAACAAATAAGAGCAATGAATTGTTAAAAAAAATAGTAGATAATCTGAAAGTTTTGAAAAATTACACTTTAAACCTTTTTTTTTAACTTTTTTTTGCACAAATTTTTTTCAAAAACTATGCATAGTTTTGACTTGATTTAAAAACAAGCTAATAGACAAAAGTGTTGGCTTTAAAAAAAGGTATAATACTTAATTATAAGTATTACCGTTATTTTTTAATTATTTTTTTTTCATTTAATGTACATATTTTTTTAAACTGCCCCTACCGCCTAAACGGGGTGAGATAGACCCCCCCTCCCATAGTAAAAAATGCTTGTTTTTAACTGTTCTATACAAATCCGTCATTAAACTTTGTCGCCAAAGTTATCGTACTCTCCCCAAAAAATCGAATTGACAGTTTTTTACAAAAAATTAAAAAACTTAAAAATAAAACATTACTAAAACTTGGTACAAATTCATTTTCGACTCAAATATCTTTTCTTTGAGATATAGGCTTAAAATTAATTTTATTTTATAAAAAATATTATTTTTAACATTCGATAAAATTTTGAAAAGAATGGAATTCACCCCTGTTCTGATTTTCGTTCGAATTTCCAAACCGACCGTTTTCGAATTTTTTCAGTTCTTTTTTCCGTATTGTTTGACGTTTTACGTATTTCAGGGTGTTCTAAAAAACAAACGGATCTGCAAAACGCTAAATATTTGACGTTTTCAATTTGGTTGTCTTTTTGTTGGCGAAAACAGATTCGGGGGAAAAACATGTAAGTTTTTTTAATAAAATTAAATTAATTAAACATATTTTTACAAATAATAAATGAAACTTAGGGGAAAGCATACAACACAGCAACAATTTGCAATGTTAGTTGCATTTATGGAGAAGTATCCTGACCTTGGAAGAGGGTGGGTTAAAACAGATAATAGAGCCGAGCATGTGGATAGATTGTGGGAAGAATTGACGAAAAACTTAAATGCTTTAGGACTCCCAAAGAGAGATGTGACTGGATGGAAAAAAGTAAACTATTTGCCTCGAATTTGTAGTGCATTTTAAAAACGTTTTTATAAGTACTTTACAGGTGTGGTCGGACTACAAAGTGTTTATTAAAAAAAAGCTGATTCAACACAAAAAAGAAGTAGATGCGACTGGTGGTGGTGAATGCAACCAATTATATCTGACGCCCTTAGAATAAACTGTGGTCAGGATTACAGCAATGGAAAAAGCTGTCCATGGAATCAAAAACTCTAAGACATTTGGAGTCAAAGAGAAAAACAGTTTTTCTATGCCACTTACATCTTCAATAAATGGAAATCAACGAAAAAAGCACACGTCCATGCATGAGTCCTTTTACTCCAAAAACCAAGAGAACAATGAAACTATTGAGATGTACGATGATTTAGAGATAACTGTCTGTTCACCAATTTATGATCCGACCACACCAAAAAGGAGCCGATACAGTGTCTACACTGAAAAAAGTAGATCGCCTGATAAAAGTTCAACACAAATTGCAGCTAGTACCAATGAAAGTTCTCCCATGGATCACAATGACACTGTTCCGGTGGATACATCGCAAAAGAGCACTTCATCAAAAACACATAAAATGCTAGAAACGCAGATGCAAATGAACCAACGATTCCATATTGAAAAAATGAAGAAGTTCGATGAAATGATAAAAACCAATAAGGATGTGAATTCATCGTTGAAAAGAAGTTATCGTGCTACAGAAAAGCTGTGTGATATCCAAAAAATAAGAACGATCTGTTAAAATCGAGAACGAAGCTCTTGTTGGAAGAGGAAAGATCTCAGAAAATGTTCAAAAGCGACTAAGTTGCTTTTGAAGATGTTTCTACATGCAATATGTTATTCGTTCCTGTTTTTTTTTATAATACTTTTAAATTAATTCTTTTTGTATTAATTTTAGTTATCCTTAATTCGATGTGTCTAGTCCTCAAGTTAAGTTCAAAGTAGGTATTAACAATATGAAGTAATATTTTTATTTATTTATGTTTTCGTTTTAATAAAAGTTACTAGTTACTACCGAAAGCTATTTTTTAATTCATTTCTTTTAGAAAGAGCTTGGTTGTGTAATGCTGTGGCTGAATTGAAGGCCTCATTATCATCATCACTTTCATCTTCATTTGAGTAAGCATCCTCTTCATTATGCGGAACTTTATAGTAGGTATAGGTATGCATAATGTTGTGTAAGGCACAGCAAACATTCACTATTGAGGAAGCCTTCCCAGGATAGTAGTGCAGTGCTCTATCTTGTAAAGTGCACCGGAATCGGTTTTTAAGAACACCAATAGTTCGCTCGACAACATTTCTGGCCTTTATATGTTTTGTGTTAAATCGCCTCTCGGCACTCTCGGGAATCGTATTTCTGTATGGTGGCATTAGGTAAGGTTCTAACCCGTAGCCCGAATCTCCTAATAACCAAGAATTCCTCATTCCATTGTGGTATTTTCTTTCCAAATATGATTTAACGCTGCTAACATTCCACACACCAGAATCCTGACAGGAACCTGGATGCGTTGAATCTACTGCCATGACACGCATTTGGTCATCACAAACCTTGAGGTTAAAAATGTGTTGTAAATACATACTACTGCTTACGAAATGTATATCAGAGTTTTAATAACTTACTATCATAACGTTTAGACTAAAATATTGCTTTCGACAATAAAAAAGATGCTTGTCTGTTATAGGTTGTACAATTTTCACATGCGTACCATCTGCGCATCCTATTACCCCAGGAAATCCAGTCTTATCAAAAAAACTCCTTTAAAACCTTACTCAAAGCTGACCTTCCCTTAGCAACGTGGAAGTAATTTCCAATACCTCTTTGGTATCCACCTTCAGCGAAAAACCTTAGGCAGGCGGATAACTTTATCATAGGGGTAAGGGATCCACCAGAGTTCCAACGATTTTGCAATTCATCTAAAACGTATTTAAAGGATTCCTTGTTCAATCTGAACGCCTGAATGAATCTTTAACAAAATAAAATAAAATTTGAATAAGAATTGCTTACTATTACTTATGGAACTAAAAATTATTACAAATTATTTTCCATATTTAAGGGGTTCGAATGGTCCCTAAGCGTTCTACGATATCTTTGCGTTGCAAGGGCATTTCGCCTTTCTAAAGTTTCTTCTTCCAGTAAAATCCAAACTGGTACATCCATCTTCTAAATATTGTTAAATGCTCTAACTTCGAGTAAGACTATGGGAATGGATTTACCGGTTTTTTTCTTCAAATGTGGTTTAGCTTCAAATTTTTGTTTGTATATTAAGAGAATATTTGTACTTAAATTATAGACATTTAATAATTTTAAAATTGAAACTTGTTTGACAACTTCACAGCTGATTTCAAAAACGTTTTGTTGATTTTAAGTTGTCTACACTTCAAATTCAATTCGACTGGAAATCAGAACAACCTTTTTTAATTCGCACGGATTTGATTTTCGTTTCCGTTTTTAAATTCGGTCGGAAATCAGAACAGCCATAATTGACAGTTTTTTAACAAAAAATAAAAACCTAAAAAAAGCATTACTAAAAGTTGGTAAACATTGATTTTCGACTCAAATATCTATTTTATCTAATAGAAAATATTATTATTATATCGTTAACAAAAATACATTTCGAAATCAAACTATTTAATAATATGCAAAATATTATTGGTAATTTTTACATTTTTAAGAATAATTCAACTGACAACTTTTTTAACAAAACACGAAAACCTACATACTTTTAAGCAAGACAAATCGACAGACGGGATGGGAAGTTATCAGTGTGGGTCGCACACCAGCCTACTTTTTTGTATTGGTTCTGAATTGTTATTTTGATTATAAGTTTTGTATTTATTAAAATTTATAATTGAATCGATTATGTTTTTGAACATTTAGAATTTTTTTTAAGTCAGACACATCTCTAAGCCGACCAACTAAAGATTTTGAATTTTTTTTCTTCGAATTGTATTTTTTTTATTGTCTCAATAAAGCTTGAACTTGAACTATACAATAATTTTGGATTTTTAAGAAAATATTATTTTTTTTATTTTCAAATTTCGATATCTCCAAAAATGTAAAACATATATGTATTTATAAGTTTCAAATAAATGGATACTAAAAATATTTTTAAACCAAAATTGAAAAATTTTATGTACCTATACAAAATTAATTTAAAAAAAACCGCAAGTTTTTTTTTGAATAATTGAATGGTATTTAAATTTTTTAAGACGAAACTTATTTTGTTGATATATTTTTAAATTTAAAAAAAAACGTATGTACTATTTGTTAACAGATCTTTGGATACTAGAGCAAGTTCGTGCGACACAGTTGTATACTTTATATTGAAACTACTTTCTGCATCTTTCTGTACCGTTATTATTTAAGATTTATTTAAAGTCGATATATCTGCTGGTTCTTGAGATATGGACTACGAAAAATATATATATATATCCGACACACTCGAACTTACGAACGCACATACTAGGGACCTTGAAACATCGAGAAATGTCAAAATGTCAAAAATAGAAACAGGCGAGACGAGATTACCGATGACACAACTAACGAGACTCAAGCGAGGCTGCTATAAGAACCAGTTACATATACAAGACCGATACCGAGACGAGACTGAAATTTTTCGATTTTGCCGAAACCGAGACAAGATTACCAAAAGTTGCCTCGACCAATCATAACTTTATTGTTTCAAAAGTTTTCTACTGGCGTAATTGCACGTTTTAGGCATGTTGAATATACCATGTGGTTTGATAATTTCTTTTCTGTGGTCGTGTTTACCCGATTAACCATTTCTGGTAATAAAGTGTTTTTAAAAATCGTCATCTTTAAAAATTTAATTTTTTTTTAAGAGATGGTTCGAAATTAAAAAAAAATACTTCTCCTTGTGATCGAAAAAAGTTAAAACAAAAATCGTCATTTGATTGGACATCTTAAAATAAAATCACAATGGAAAATGTTTCATACAAATTAACCTATAATTCTTCCAATACGCCAGAGCTGAACAATATGAATGTCGTCTAAGCCACGCAAAATCTACTTAGCTTGGCGGGGAAAGAATATAAAATCTAGACTTTTTTCAGTTTTTTAAAGCGACCATGTAAATATTTAAATGAAACGATATAATATATCGATATAAGCAAACCCTCGTAACGAATCATTGGAAAACGAATAACCTGCTATTCGATATACTTGTTCTATATGCAATAAGCAAACAACTAAGACTTGAAGATATAATGATTTCTATATACAAATATTTATTTGTCTTTGTTTAAATTAAATTTCCCATAATTGATGAGTTTGTTTACTTCATAAGTTCATATTCAGGTTATTACATACTTTAATTGTTATTTTGTGGTAGGCAAATCGCAAGTAAATAATTATTACCTTCATTTTCAATGATCAATTATTTAAGTAAACATATGTTTGCAGATAAATATGTCGGTAAACAACTATGTAAATTTCTTAAGGAAGGTGACATACATCAGGGCTTACCGCAAGAGCTTAAAATATTTTAATTGTCACAAATTCAATGCAAATTTATTGATTTACTAAATGTAAATTCTTCCATCCCAAATAAGTGTCAGAATTTTGAGGTAAAATAAAGTTCTTAAATATGGGCGTTGTTCATCTGTGAAAACATTCCTTTTCCTTAAAATTAGAAGCTTAGTTTTATAACGTACCTACATAACTAAACATCACGAACTCCATGAATCGAACGCGAAGTCAAACGTGAACGTGAATTGCCTCAGCTCAAAAAGTCGAAAATTCTCCAGGGCTCCACTATACGCATACCTATCTATAGATTTTTACACACAATTGAGTGTTAATTTTCTCTTTTGTATCAAAGTGAAATCATCTGTGAGAATTTTTTAAATTTTCACACCCTCAAAAATTGATGTTTCTGTACCCCCCTTGGGCAAAATTTTGTTCAGCATGTATACGCTTTGAGGTTTGCGATAATTAAAATTCATTATTCAAAAACTTAAACTATTTAAGGTAAACGTAGACAGTTAAAAATTTTGGTTCTTACTAAATTTATAATAGGTAATTGTTATTTTACAATTAGTGATGCATATAAAATGTACCTAATTTTAAATCGATAAAGGGTTTTAAATTCATGTTAAATTTGAAAACTTTTATTTTTGTTTAGTTTAAGCCATCAGAACAAGTCCATAACATTGGAGTAGAACATGTACATGTAGGGTAGGTAAATTGGTTTTTGTTGTCATTGAAAATGTAAATCAGCTTAGCGTAAATAGACAATTTGCAACAAAAGTATATATTTACCCGCCCGAACACTTTCGAACCAAAATCGCCCCGCCGCCGCCGCCGCGGCCACGCCATTCAGCTGGTTGATATTTGACTGACTGAATGACTAAAAATGCCTCAACCGACCTACATACCTGTACGTGAATCGTGTTTTACATAAAACGTTTTCTGTCTTTGAATTTAATTTAAATTATAGAAACTGCGAGTGAAATGTCATTAAAATTTTGTGTTTAGGAGGTTCATGTACAAATGAATGAGAATGAATATCGAATTTAACATAACAATGATGCATAAATCAGGGATGAAATGGGCGATAAGTAACTATAGTATTTCTAATAGTCAAATTTTATAATAAACATAGCTGTTCATCTGTGCAAGGCGATTCCATTTAATTCGATTCGGTTCAACAATTTTTCAATGACAATTGTCGCAAAAATTGTAAATATTTTCCAAGAGATTTCAAACAGATATGGAAATCTAAGGACTAAATTGACTTGTTTGTGAAATATTCGTGCTTTGTTTTTTAAAACCGTAAGCTTTTTAGGACAGATAAATATTTGTTTGATTGATGAGAAAACGAAGAAAATGTCGTAGCATTTTTGTAAGCATTTGGTAACTTTTCATATTCGATGGACTAAAGTTATGCATGACCAAAATTTGCGGCAAAACAAATACTGCAATGTCCCAAAGGCAGTCCAAATTTTTGGACATTAGTTCTATGCTCGTTGTCAATGACGGTGCCGTAAAATAAGTCCAATTTTCAGCAGTTGGTCTTATTTCACTGTGAAAAATAAAAAAAAGCCAAATGATTTTGATAAATAAGACCGAATTAGTTTTATTATTTAAAGCAATTGTATAAATTTAAATGCAATACAAGGCTGTGCAAGCGATTCATACGTTATGAAAAAGGTTTTTCAATAAGGGCGCGTAGATGTTGAAATGGAATAAAACAAGCTGTGTGTGAGGTATTAACAAAATTATTTTTATATTTAAAAGGCGCATGTATGCCATTAAGTGTGGAATATGATATCATTCAAATATTGGTGCAATTTTCAATGACTCTTCCGCATAGATAGCGGCTGAATTTGAGCGATGGCCTGTGTTATAGTCACCTTTACGGCATCGGTCGATTGTGGTTTATTTGCATAGACCTGCGACTTCAAGAAACTTCACAGGAAAAAGTCTAGCGGGGTCAAATCGCATGGCCTCGGTGGCCAATTCACATCACCCCTGTGAGAGATAACCTTACCCTCAAATCGTTCATGCAAAATGTCAATCGTGGCGTTTGCTGTGTGGCACGTAGCGCCGGCCGTCCTGCTGGAACCACATGTCGTCTAGATCCATTTGGTTCAATTTGGGACATAAGAAACTAGTTATCATCTTTATGTGTGCTCGCTGTTGACGGTGACCGCCTCACTAACGTTCTTTTCAAAAAAGTACGGACCAAATACGCCGCAGGCGCAAGATCCACACCAAACTGTAACTTTTTGAGGATGCATTATCACCTGGTGAACCTCGTGTGAGTTGGTGTCGTCCCATATACGGCAATTTTGATTGTTAACAAAACCATTCACCTAAAACTGCGCCTCGTCACTAAAGATGAGCTTTCGGCCCAAATTGGGATCCTCTTCCAAACGATTCGATTAGCCCAGTCAGCGAACAAATGGCGTTGTCTATGGTCATGAATTTTGAGCTCCTGGGTCGAGTAATTGACAAATTCTCCAAGAGTAATTCTTGTCATGAAGTGTGCTTTCTCAAACTAGCCGTTCGGAATCGGCTTAAAACTGTAGGTCCCCTCCATTCCTGACAACATGACTCGCACACACAAATGGTTGAGAGTTGTAAGTCACTAGGCCCTAGTTCTCAACGGACTGTTGCGCTATCTAATTTATTTATTTTATCCAGGAAGATTTGTATAAAAATGAAACTTGTTAATAAAATTACAAATTATTGTGCCAACCGTTTATTGAAACGAATTGGTATTCAATATGTATTCGATGAAGTTTCGACAAATCACGTTGGAAGTGCGTCGGTTCCGTTTGGGAAAGTTAGAAGACAATCAATAAACATTCAAAATCGATCATTTCCAATAGTAGGGGAGCCAAGGAAGCTAAATCGGGATTTACTCGAGCGTCAAAGAGACCTATTCGATTGCGAAGCTTAGATGATAAGAAGAAAAAAATTGCATATCATATATACACTTTCATCGGTGGCAGGAGCTGCTATAAATTTTCAATAATGTAAAAAAAACAGTTGCATGGATGTCTCGAGCGCGTCAGATATTAATAGCATCCATGTCCAAGGTATTTTTGAAAATATACGTATGTTAATCTGATTGTTTCCATGATGGGGGTGGTCGTACCTATAAGGGTTGAAATTGGAAAAAAACAAAATTTAATCGAGCGCGTCAGATTTTCAAAGGGGATGTTAAGTAAACCTAAAAGAATGCTCTTATGTAATAATCTGACGATTTGGATGTGACCCAAACTCGGGGCCATTATTAGAATTTGCAAAAAATAAATCGCCATTTTGAAATACTCGAGCGCGTCAGATTAAGATATACATACATATATGGTTCATTTATATACCCTAAACGTGCTGTCTCATAATCTGACGATTATCTGGAGGGATTCGCCTAATCTGACAATGGCAAGAATTTTTTTTTTTGTATTTTTTTCAAATCTTTTAACTTGATAGTTAGATTTGATAGTTTTTTGTAAATTAGTTTCACCACAAAACACACACTTTACATTAATGTCACTCATAGAAACTTTTTTTTTAAATTTTAATTCACATAATAAACATCAAAATCGCAAAATAATTTCAGGTGTTACAAATACGTTGTAAACGAAAAAACAACTGCGCGATCAGCTGTCATGGCGTCATGGCAACAGACCTCACAGTGGGGACGGAGTGAGAGAGTCATAGATAGAGAGGAATAGAAACGCGGGAAGGGGAATACCGGCATCATGTACCTGCACGCATTAAACTTTATCGATTATTAACTTCCCATAGGAAGTTACTGTAATGGGTCCGATTTGTCAAATTGAAAATTTTGACATTTCTCGACGTTTCAAGGTCCCTAGAGTCGAAATAAAAGATTTTTTGAAAGATGTCTGTGCGTGCGTGCGTACGTATGTACGTACGTTTGTACGTCCGTATGTCCGTACGTTCGTCGTCCATAGCTCAAGAACCAGAAGAGATATCGACTTCAAATAAATTTTGTTATACAGATAATAAGGAAGAAAGATGCAGAAAGGGCTCTCAAGAAAATTGTGTTGGTGGTTTTTTTACTATAGCAGTTTAAAAAAATGGTGAAAATTTTGGTTATTCTTAAATATCTCATGAACCAATGACACTAGAGACTTGAATTAAATTTTATATTATATATTGTAACGTGATACAAAACAAGTATATTTTTGGAAAAAAATCTAATTAACGGTTTTTTTTTTTTATAAATCAAAAAAACTGAAAAAAAAATGTGTCATCTCGAAAATTTTACGACTAAAATATGATTTCATCTCCAAAACAATTTTGTGCAACGAAGAATAATGTTTTCGACATCTGAAAAAATTTTGAGAAAAATCTAATCGACAGTTTTTTTTATAAAAAATAAAAACCTAAACATTGAATTTCGACTCAAATATCTTTTCAAAAACTTGAGATTAACGCTTCAAACTTATTTTATCTTACAAGAAATATTGTTTTCAAAGTTCTGAAAAATGTTGAGAAAAATCGAATTGACAGTTTTTGTACAAAAAATAAAAACCCAAAAAAAAAATTAATAAAAGTTGGTAAAAATTGATTTTCGACTCAAATATCTTTTCAAAACTTTGAAATATTGGCTTTAAACTACTTTTATCTTTCAAAAATATTGTTGCCAACATTCAGTAGAATTTTGAAAAAAAATTGAAGTGACAATTTTTTTACAAAAAATTAAAAACCGAAAAAAAAATTAACAAAAGTTGGTAAAAATTGATTTTCGACTCAAATATCTTTTCAAAAATTTGAGATAATAGCTTCTTATTATTTTAAACTTATAAGAAATATTGTTTTCAACACTAGGAAGCATTTTGAGAAAAATCGAATTGACAGTTCTTTTACAAAAACTAAAAACCTAAAAAAAAAATGTATAAAAGTTGGTAAAAATTGTTTTTCGACGTAAATATATTTTCAAAAAAATTGAGACATTGGCTTCAAACTATTTTTATCTTATAAGAAATATTGTTTTCAACATTCATTTTTAGAAAAATCGAATCGACAGTTTTTTTTTTACAAAAAATAAAAACTTAAAAAAACACTACTAAAACTTGTAAAAATTTACTTTCGACTCAAATAGCTTTTCAAAAATTAAAAATATTGGCTTCAAACTTATTTTATTTCACAGAAAATATTGTTTTAGATATTCAGTAATTTTTTTATAAAAATCCAACAGCCCGTTTTTTCATTAAAAAATTTAAAATCTACAAAAAATAGTACGCAAATTTGGTAAAAATTGATACATATAGATAAACTTTTAAGCAAGACAAATCGACAGAAGGGATGGGAAGTTATCAGTGTGGGTCGCATCCCAGCCTCTTTTTTTCCTTACTTCGGCTTACGGAAATCGTCAGTTTATATATTATTCGTGAACGTTGAATTATTGCCTTCAAAATAAAAAAAATTTGGCCACGCTCGAAAAAGTCAAGATGACGTTTTTTTTTTTAAGTTTAAAACCCACCTACTTCTTATCGTCAATCGAAAATTGTCAGATTAGTGGAATATACACTTTTTAGCATATAACTAACTTACCCTACCTTAATCTGTAGCGCTCGAGAATTTCAGATGATCAATATTTTTTTTACTAATCTGATCCTTGATCCTCGACGCGAGGCCACATATACGGGGCTAATACTTGGTGGAGGTATTCAATGGGGCACTAGGTACCTCCCTGTATATTAATCTGCCGCGCTTTAGTAAATCCCGAAATCCCCTCTTGGGCTCCCCTACTACAAAAGCTCCTAAAAGCAACAAAGATGTTTTAGACATTTTTGAAATTTAAAATGTCATGTCAGATTTTGAAATGTCACGTTATGATAATGAAGCATTCTATCGCACAACAGTGTTAGAAAATGATTTTCCATATACGCTTTTTATTTATTTACCAGTTGCAAAATTGATTGACGAGTTACCCGACATATGTAGATACCAGCTATTTTTTTTTGATTGCACACCCAAGTTTATACTTGCGGCTTTAAGCAATTGCTGATTATTTATTTTGCACGTAATGAACATGTACCTGGGCTAAAATCATCAAGGTGCAGAATTGGCTTTGCTAGCAATTTAATGTCTTAAATCTTGACTTAATTGAGAAAAAAAAATTATTAATAAAATACTAAAACTAACCTGTTTTGTGTGTCCATCAAACAAAATAATTTATTAATAAAGTTAGTTTTAAATGAAATCAATATACACGCATAGAAAATTATTTCGGGAACGCGTCCTAATGTACAATCTTCAACAACAAGTCCAAAATATAATTGAAAAATTTAAGGTATTTAACCCCGGTCATTACTTAATATACCGTATTTTTTTATACAAAATCTAGTTTTAGAAAGCATACTTAAAGATTATTTATTTTTAACTATAAAAATGCAAAAATAGTTTGTCGAACACCGCACAAGTCATTTCAGTGAACATATCGATAATCGATCAAAAATAATTTTAAGTAAATGCAGCCATTCGGTGTTAAACGTCAGTCGAGGAAGAGAACAATAACAAAGCCGGCTGTCAGAGTATTAATCGTCAAATAATTTATATCTTAATTGTAAGTACATTTCTATTCATTATTCGTAGAGCGTACATCAATGGTCTGTCAATTCGTGAACGTATTTATTACATTTAATTATTGATGAAATTCTTTTTTTATGACACGAAATAACAAAGTAACCGCCATATAATCAAAGGGCGCTCTTATTTGAAATCATCATTTCGTGAACGGTCATTTCGGGAACGTTCCCGGACATGATTTCACGTATTTTAGAGAAGATTTTGTAGGTAATTGTTTTCATTATTGCTTATTTAATATATAGTGATGGAAAAAATAATAGAAACAAGCTTCGTGTTCATTCTTTTTAACACATAAAAAGGTATTTGTGAAAATAAAAACTACACAGATAGATTTTTAATAATATATTGCTTAAACGCAACAATTTTATTTAATATAATAATGGGAAATAATGATAAAAAGTAGATTTGTGATTATTATGTTGTTTTAACCTGGAAAAAATAATAGAAACAAAATTAGAATGGTACTCTTTTTGTAGCGAGAAAATAACTTAACGGTAAAATTATTTTAAATTCTTTGAGTGTTTTGTAGTGGCACTCTTATTATTAATAACTGCCTCCACTGTTTGCCCCCATCGAATTCAACAATTCGGCACATGTATCTACAGGTATGGAGTACCATTCCCTTTGAATTTTCGACCACAACTCGTATTTCTTTTTGGTTTTACAATCTCCGATCCTTCGCTTTAGGATGCCCCTTAAGTGTTCAATTGGGTTTAGGCCGGGGGATTGTAATGGCCATTCCATTCCATAACATTGTTTTTGTTTTGTTGTAAGTATTGTTTAGCTAATTTTGAAGGGTGCTTTGGGTCATTATCCTGCATAAACTCTTATTTGATTGGCACCTCCTCTTCAGTTAATGTTAGCATAACTGAATTTAAGATGGCCATAATCTACATCGCACATCTTATCCATGATCCAAAATATTGGACCTACACCAGATGCTGAAAAGTACCTTCAAATCATTATATTCTAACGGGAAGACTTACTTCTATAAGTTGGTTTCTTATTATTCTAGCTATCACTGGTCCGTTTTTGAGTTGTCTTAAAGAAAAAAATGGTTTCTTCTTACATATTCTTACCAATAGTGTAAACGCGAAGAAGTTTATCTTTTTTTTTTCTTGTTTTTTCTTTAGGCGTGAATGTAAGGTTTCAAATACTTTTTTCTTCGAACAGTTTAAGGTTTTTGCATATTCAACCATCACTTTTCCAGCTTTTCCTAGTTTTTTCATCACTTCGCGTTCAAAATGAGTACAATGTAATTCACGACCCATACTTATTAAAATTATAGACGACTTTTAAAAAATTTAGCTAGTATCGAAAATAAAATATCTGACAAACTAATAAACAAACTCAAAAACCCTATTTGCATAAATTAAAAACTGACCCTTAAGTTAGAATAACATCTAAAATAACTTGTTTCTATTATTTTTTCCAGACGAAATCATTATTGGCCTCAAACATTTTACCATTAAGTGAAAACAAAAAATTGTTTCCACAAAACAATTTTGTAATTTGAGAGCATTATTAGGTATGATTAAAATATAGAAAGACTAACGACGAAAGATTTGCAAAAAAAAATATTGTGTATCGAAAATGTTTCTATTATTTTTTCCATCACTGTAGATACATAATATACCCATGTTATTAAACAAAGCTTAAATTATGTGCTTTGTTTTGTTTTTTTTTGATTTTATCAAACTTAGAAAAACGTTACCGAATTGATGGTTTCTGTAAGATATTTACTACTAAGCAATATTACTAAAAATGTATAGAATTATGTGCGCTGCCCTGTCAAAGTTTATTAATATAAAAATTTTGTAACAGTATAAACTAAAAGTCATCATTATAGCTTGCAATTTTTTTGTCATAAAACCAATTTTGAAATTTGCAACCTTGGTGATTTTGAGCCACCTACGTATGGTTATGTAGGGGAGAGTACGATAACTTTGGCGACAAAGTTTAATGACGGATTTGTATAGAACAGCTAAAAACAAGCATGTTTTACTATGGGAGGGGGGTCTATCTCCCTCCGTTTAGGCGGTAGGGGCAATTTAAAAAATATGTACATTAAATGGAAAAAAATAATTAAAAAATAACGGTAATACTTACAATTAAGTATTATACCTTTTTTTAAAGCCAACATTTTTGTCTATTAGCTTGTTTTTAAATCAAGTCAAAACTATGCATAGTTTTTGAAAAAAATGTTTTAAACTAAAAATGTATGCAAAAAAAATTTAAAAAAAAGGTTTAGAGTGTAGTTTTTCAAAACTTTCAAATTATCTACTGTTTTTTTTTATAATTCATTGCTCTTATTTGTTTTTGATCAAAAACTGAAAACTAGATGCCTTTATGTCTTCTAGTTCTTGAGAAAATTGAAAATTACCAAAATAAATATTTTAATTAAATTACTTTTTCCTTGCTTAAGTATTAACGTAGTCTTATTTTGATAGTAATAATCGAATATGGATTAAGATATACCTAGGGTAAATTAATTTTTCTTAAATCCAGCTTATTTAAATGCAAAAGAAACTTTGCATGCACCCCATCTTGCACCCTCCGAACCGTGCCCCCTCCCCCCCTTGCACGCACTCCAACTTGCACCCACCCCAAATCCTATAGTGTTCCCAAGCAGGGGGATTGCAGGGGGCAGCATGCCCCCCTTACAGATCCCACTGTTGCATACACCCAAATTGGCACACACATTACTATTGCATACACCCAAACTCGCACCTACCATTGTTACTATCAAAATAAGACCACTCAAGCAATAAAAAAAAATTAAATTAAAATAGTAGTTGGGGTTATTTTTAATTTTCTCATAATAAATAATAATAATAAGAGCAATAAATTCTGAAATAAAAACAATGGTAGATAATCTTGAAGTATTGAAAAATTACACTTTAAACCTTTTTTTTAACTTTTTTTACTCAAATTTTGAGGTTAAAATTAAATTTTTCAAAAACTACGCATAGTTTTGACTTGAATTAAAAACTGGCTAATAATAATAATAATAACAGAATGTTGGCTTTAAAAAAATGTATAAAACTTAATTGTAATTATCACCGTTATTTTTTAATTATTTTTTTCCATTTTAAATAATAATTTTTTTAAATTGCCCCTACTGCCTGAACGGGGGGAGATAGACCCCCCTCCCATAGTAAAAAATGCTTGTATTAAGCCCCTCTACCAAAAACCGTTATTATATCTTGGCGCCAAAGTTATCGTACTCGTGCCGTTATGTACGTAGGATGCTTGATTTAAAATTTTCACTTGGAATTTATGCATTTATAAACTTTTTTTTAAAATAGAAAAATTAGAAGTTAATATAATTTTATACTGTTATTTTATAAAACTCCGAAAATCTTATTTTTATAAATTTTGCGAAAATGATACGTTTTTTAGAACTCAAAAAATATTTTCACAGTTTTTTGATATTGTATGAATGCTTTTGGATTTTCATAAAGCATTAATTCCATTTTCGGAGTTTTATAAAATAACAATTTAAATTTTCTCGCGAAGTTTAAAATTTTATAAAAATAAAGGTTTCCTAATTTGTATTAATTTTTCGGAGTTTTATAAAAAATATATAATGCATTTATATATGTGCTTCTAAGCAATAAGACCAAAATGGCTTACAAGCTTCTGTTCCAAAATATAGAATCAAAACTGTTTAAATTTAAAGCAGTTTCTTTGGTAACAGATTACGAAAAAGCCTTGAGGAATAGTTGAAAAGAATTGTTTTCGACAGCTAATTGTATCACCTTCTGGTTTCACTTTTGTATGGCGGAATACTTCAAAAACTCAAAACATTTCGAGCTACTTAAAGTTTGTTGTGCTTCCCTTTATGTGCCTCAGGATATTTATTCGGCTTTTGAATTGTTGGAGACTGAGGAAAACAATACAAATATTTTTTTAAATGACATTTAATTTTGAAAAATTTCTTGATGTATTTCAGCAAGCAGTGGATGATTAAGGTCATTTACATTAAAAAAAAAAAAAAAAACTTTATAAAACGTAGTGTAATTAATGTTTCTCTATTTTAAACTTTTTTATACACTAGGAAACACCAGCGGCCTTTTCTGTTTACAACCTTCCATTTAAAACCACAAGTGCCCTAGAAGGGTACAACAGCCACCTAAGTAAAAAGCTTGCAAAGCACGGAAACTTTTTTAAATTTGTTGACTGCTTGCTGGATGAGGAGCGCGTAAAGTCAAGAAAGTTGGTTATGTCCTTAGATGGGACGTTTAACATTTTTGAACCACTTGAAAAGAAATTTAAGGACAAGCAACTAAAAATTGAAATTTTAATATAAGGCAATAAGGCGAAATTTTGAAAGTTGGCCATATTTCACGGCACCGTGAATGACACTCCATTAATTCATTTTCACATTTATAGATATAGCTTATCTCTTTGTTAGAAAAATTCAACACTGCCATACTCTGTAATGACTTAGCCTGTACATCACTGAGATCGTTAGTGATTTCTTACTGTGTAGAGAGTCCTATACAAAAATAGTTTTTAAAAGGTTTTCTTCAACCTGGTAAAACCAATGCGAAAAGTCCACTGCAACGACAAAATATAATAAGATCATTAAATTCTGACCATAACAGCATTTTACAATGTTGAATAATTCTTGAAAAACCCAATGCTATTTATATCGTTAAAGCGTTTTATAACACCCTTGCCATTATTCATGGACGTGACTAGCACCACTAAGACTGAACATCTTGATACTCTCGGCATGTGTATCACAGTTCAGCTCTTGTGGAACGATCACATAGTCGATGTTACCGCAAGACGTTTGGGCTTCGAAAGGCGATGCAAGAAGTTTTTCTCCCCCTCTATTTGGTTGTTATCTAAAAGACGTATGTATGTCCAAAGCTTTATTATAAAGAACTCGTCTCGTTTCTCGTCTCACCCTTATTTACCGTTTTTTTTTTAACGTTTATGCTTTAGAGAAATAGCCAGCTGCATTCCTCCCCTTAAACAGTTCAACCGTAATAATCGCGCTTTTAGGAATGTCTATAAGTATACCCTTACTGTCAAGTACAGGAATTCCTTCTTTAGCCGTACTACGCGAATGTGGAATGTCTTACCAAACTCTGTGTTTCCCAGTCATTACAAGATTCAGGGGTTTCGAAACCACTGTTTTACGACCCATCCTTTTAAACATTCTCTTCCTTTCCTTATGCTAATAGGGTAAAGGTGTCAACAGTGGATCAATTTTTACATCTTGGGCTGTTAAGCTCGCATTTATAATAGTAGCCATGACATTTTTTTTTTCACAGCATTTTCAATATATTTTCTTCAATTTAAGCAAAAAATTTCAAAACTTTATGCTTTCGATAAAATAAAAAAAAATGTTTTTAACTTACCTTACCACATGATTCACTGTGTACTTTGGGTGTACACAGTGAATCAGTGACTGGTACACAGTGAATCAGGGATGTTAGAACAGTCTTTTAATAAAAAACAATGTTTTTTAGTTTTATAATTATTTTTATATTTATCAGTCATATTTTATTTAATGATAAAAAACTAAACAAAAATATAAACTCTTCATTTATAACAAAAAAATAATTAAAATAGAACTCTTCATGTATAAAAAAAATCACAAAGCTGAAAATAAAGAAAAATAGTTTAAAAAAAAAATAAGGAAAGAAAAGTAATCCATTTGATTAAAATGTATAGCTTTCTAACGAACATCCATGTTTGAAAAGTTGAAATTGAATAAAAAATTTGAATTTCTTAGTGAATCAGTGATTCACTGTGTACCTTTTTCAAATGATTCACTGTGTACCATGTTGTTATTTTAACAAAAACACATTGAAATCATATTAAATATTTCGAACAAGTAAACAAGTTGATACAAATTATTACGTCAATATAACCACAAATACAAATATATATCTCAAATGGAGTTACGATGCACAGCTATTAAATGAGAAGAAAAACAAACAGAAAACAAAAAATTACTTACCAATGCAGAAAACACAAACACACGAAAACAACCGACTCCGATCCAAGGGATCACGCAGACTGATGGTTTGAAGGGATGAAATGAACAAAGACGATCTTTTCTCTTTTTCAAATTTATTATAAAATAAAAAAATACATCGTGAGACCAAATGATTCACTGTGTACCCTGATTCACTGTTGACACCTTTACCCTACTTTGTCTCTGCATAATAAGGTTACTAATATCCCTTTGAGTTTGAGCTCCATTATAAACAAAATGAAAACGTTGTTAAAATCACATATAATCGATGTCCAGAATTTCATTTGTGCTAGAAGTTATTTATTATGATCAAATTCGCCCTCTGGATTTATTATAATTTGGTGCTGATTATTTTGTAATATATGTAACGCTCTAACTCTGAATTTGGGTCAACTTCCAACTACTAAAAGGCCCAGCTGTTCAAAAGACCATTGTCCTCAACTCAGAGCAACTTTACCATTTCAATGTTTCTTTACAATCATTCCCATAATCTGGCAAGATTACAAGAACAATTCCAGACAACAATATATTTAAAAAATTATTTTTTTTTACTAAAAACATTTCTATAATATGTCACAAAATCTTGAAATCATTAAATTGAAAGAACAAACAATTTCTGATAAACATTAACATCATTATACCATTAAATAAATCGTAAATAAACTATAGGTACCTATAATTAAAATCCAAAGTTATAATGTCACAACACTTTTTAGAGCATTCAAATCACTTTCAATGACGACCTCACAACAGATTTAAAGTAAAAACCTAAATCTGAAATATTTTATTAAAATCAATAACAAAAACAAAACAAAAAATCCTTTTCATTGCACGTCAGAACCATATAAACATATATAATAACTTTTCTCTCATCGAAAACCCATTAAGTCAGTACAGAACCATCAACTTCCCTTGTTCACTTTGGAAACATAAGAAAAAAAAAACAAAAAGGTAAACATTTATGTATGTATACATATGTACTTACATAATGTAGGTATTAGACTTAACATCCTGTAGTTTGCACAAAACATCCGACTCTAATTGAAACTTTAATATAATAACTTATCCATATATGTAGATATGTACCTACCTATGTTCAGTATAAGTGTATAAAAGTCTATAGGTATTAAAGTTAATTCTCATATATGGGATAAAGACAACATGATGATAGTTACACAGCATCAATATAAACTTTTAGTCCGCAATAAATCCCTGTATTTGAGATTATAATTCCTCTATCATATACTTATACCTACGCAATAATGTTAGGCGAAGTCTTGATTTTCTTTACCAAAATGCGTTCAGGTACACAGAAAATTGTTCAATGTAACAGTTTATATGCCCCACGGTTGAATAATATGATCCTGATATGTACCAATAGTAGTACCAGTACCTACATACTCGTACTTTGAAATTAAAACTCTCAGACTAATGCGTTATAATCCCAGCAACCAACGATTTTCACATTGGGAAAGGTTGCTGCTGATGTTTTTAACCCACTTATGTAGTGCATCGGTTAATGTTGACCAGACTCCGAACATCGATTTTTTGAATAAGGAGGATATTATTATGTTCTCCCCATACAACCACCCCCCACCATCATAACCTACCATCATTACCACGTCGAGCATCAGCCTTTCCGCCGCCGCCCGCCGTTTGCGGTAGTTGTTGTGGATTCAAAAATTTATCGCTACATCACGTATTACTATACTATCACTGGCTTATCCATTGAACCATGACGACAGAACTACCTAGGTCCTTGTACCTTCTGAATTGATGCGAAAAGAGAAATGTAAATATAAAACAAAAATTCGTTGTTGTTTTCGTTCCTGTTCGAGGACCTCTGCTTTGTTTTGTATTCATCCAAAAGGATATTGCTCCCTCAAAATACCAATTCATATAACACAGTTATCTTTAATAAACGAGTGGTGAAAAAGTTGTTACCTTAACCGGCTTTTAATAAATAATCTAGTTGAACTCCTCTAACATTAATAAGCTTCCCATTATCGATATACTTGCACTCCTTACATCGTGGGGAAGGACATGCGCATTCAAACGACAAGGACCAAGAGATGTTCAATTTACGAAAGGCTACAACTCCATACAGGAAGCTTTCACCATACTAGATTCAAAATCTCCAATGGACCACCCAAAATAACCTAGGTAGTGGGTTTAGTCGTTGGTTAGCATCCTTAACAATAAATCGCTAACTCGAATCATAAAATACGTAGGACCGAATATTTGTTTACGTGAATCAGACAGTTAACCTAAATAATTACGTGATTAAAAACGGGCTTTTGGATATTACGTATATGACACACAAATTTCGCCACCTCCCCTCTCTTCTGCAGTACCTCCACCGCCGCCGCCGTCACCACACCTCTGCTTTATCTAGTAATATCAAACAAAAACCGCCTGCGGTAAAATAAGTGGAGACACTGTCGAAAACATCGTCTGGCAACTATATACAGTCAACAGCAACAAAAACAAGAAAAACACCATAAAACAAAAAGAATTAATTAGTCCTTGTAATGCAAATAAAAAGGAAGCCTCATATTACATTGTAATTGTGCTACTGTGCGTGATTTTATATTTTTTTTTTGTTTCAAGAGCGCCACTAATTCAATTCAACACAACACCATACAGCATACATCGTGTTCGTGGTTCCTTCTCCTGCTCCTTGCTGATGGTGTCCTAGTTTAGTTTATATTTATTTTATGTGTGTGAGCCTCATTCAGCCTCACTCAGCCTATGTGTAACAACTAACAACCGTAAGAAGAAAAAAAAGATCTAGTAATAAAAATGTTTTCATTCAAATTGTTCATTGGGCGCGATAGTTAAATGTAATATGGTTGCCCTGGTGTTTACAGTGTTTTTAGCATACACCTCCGTAAATCCACATCCACATCCGCATCCGTATCCGGTGGACAAGAGTGCGTATCGTACCTAATTTAGTTGGCCCAGTTTTGTTTCTCACTCGCTTTTTGCTCGTTGTTTTGTGTGTGTTTCTGTTTTTAAAGTGTAACTACCAATTCGTGAGTAATTTACAGTAAAATTGTTCTAAACTGTGTGTCTGTGAGACAAGTTGGGTGTTTGCGGTTATATCAACTGCCAACTACCTACATACCGTTCCTAGTTGTGATTTTTTTGTCATACGTTTTGGTTTTTCCTTTTTTTATGGTCAAAATAACTCCCAACGGAAAGTCGCGTTTCTAAGGTATTAAATGGTTATGTGTGTCTCTCATTTTGGTTGGCTTTTCAAATTTGCATTTTCCTTTAGTTTTATAGTGTTGTGTGTTAAAGAAAACGTCGTTGTCAGCGGCGTCGAATATCTTTCCGGAAGTGGGTAAAGTGTAACTTTCTACCACAGGAATTAAAAAGAAGGAAAAAACTTATAGGGCAAAAGGAACAACTCTTGATTGTTCCTTCCCTTTTTGAAAGTGTTTTCTTGGGATGCTGTTCATTTTATGGTAGTAATTTCTTCTTCTTTGTATAAAGCTAGTTTAAAAAATAAAAAAAAGAAGATGGTTGTTTTTTGGCTTGCTATTGAATTAAGAAAGTGGTTTTACATACAACAAGGATACGAGTTAAAATAAAATTTCATTCAGAATGATTTAAAAATAAGAAAAAAAAAGAAAGTGTTCTCGTGTTTTGTGAGAGGGGAATAATAAAAAAAAAGAATAGCCAAGTTAAATTAAATGAAAAAATAAAAAGTTGTTAAGATTTTTAGTGATTTTGACGAAAATTACACGGTGGCGGTGTAAAGTTGAATTTAAATGAAATTTTTAAAAATAAAATAATAAAATTTTTGAATCTCTATGTTTTATAGGGCAATGAAAATCTTTTAAGTGCAGAAAGTGAAAAGTAAAAGTACTATTACATCCTTGGATAATTATTCCATTTTCAATTAAATACTTAAAAGCTATTAACCATGATGAAAAAATAAAACCCAAGTTACCCAAGTTGTTAGTAAATTTAAAACAACAACAAAAAAGTGCATAATATCCCTTCACTTCTTAAAATTAAAAAAAAAATTAAAAAGTGAACAAATTATACCAACATCCTTGAATATACCTACCATTAATATCAAGATTTATATTTATACCTACATAATGTGTATTAATGTTTTCTGAAATTGCATTAAGTGAATTGAATCTCATAATATAATTAAGTATATAATTCTTTTCAAAAAACAAGTGTTTTTCGAAAAAAAAAAAAAAAAATAAAGAATATAATATTAAAAATGTTAAACCAATTGAGTGACGGAAAATTCAGTTAATGTGTTAAGTGTATAACAACATGCCAACTTAAGCAACCAACCATGAAAATGAATACTGGAAAAAAGGATACGAATATATACTATATCTATATACTTACTATATTACAACTTCAGAAGATATAACCTTTTTTGTGTAAGTTCAAAAATCTAATGGGAATTTTAAAATTTAGCATAAGAAGGGTTAAGTATTTTCTGTGTTCTTATTTAATGCGGGGTGAGGTGTGATGCAAAAGATGGAAAAGGGGGAGTGGGGTTTTAATTTTTGGATTATACCCTCTGGCATAATAAGAAATTTTCGTTAAATTTAGAAGGATTTTTCATATAAAGAAGAGTAAAATATACAAAGCTGATGAAGATATTTTTATGAATAGGTATATGAAAGATGAGAACTTGTCCTTAATTTAAAAGTTAAATGGTACAACTTATTTACTTATTAAGCAAAATATGATTAAAATGGATTTTGTTTGTATAATTGTTTGATAGACAGTTGAGATATGGTCGGAAATGTCCTTTAAGTGAAAGGTTATAAAATGTTGAGGTACTTACCTGGGGGTTTAGTTGAGAGAGAAATGTTGTTATATTTATTTGTTTCGTGTTTCTTTTATTTTTGTTAAAGACAAATTAGTTTATGTTTGAGAATTGATATGAATCGTAATTACAAAGACCTAATCACACATTATTGGACTTTAGACCCTGGGTTTTGATATCCGAATCAGACATTATCCGCATTTTTAAAGTACGTAATTCAAATTCGTTTTAATTGCTTATATGTAATTGTTTTGTTGACTTAAGGGTAACAACATCATGAAATATGATGGAAGCAGAATGTAGCTTAGTGGGAATCTAAATGTGAGAGTAGGCTTGGATGGTTTACATAAGCCAAATAACACTGGTGGAAAAACTATGTTATTTTCCTGTAACACAAACAAAACAATACTTTTTTTTTTTGTAAAAAAGATAGAGATGTCCTGAATTCGAATTTCACTATTAGGAAAGTTAACTTTGTTATTTCTTGTATAAAAATTAAGGTAACGAGTTGTAGAATTTTTATTAGTAAAACAATTTAACCCAGAAATTTTCTCTTATTCATTTTTGATTTTTAACTTCCCATAGGAAGTTATTGTAATCGGTCAGATTTGTCGAATTGAAAATTTTGACATTTCTCGACGTTTCAAGGCGCCTAGAGTCGAAATAGTAAAAGATTTTTAGAGAGATGCCTATGCGTGCGATGTGTACGTACGTTCGCGACGTTTTTTCGTCGTCCATAGCTCAAGAAACAGTAGAGATATCGACTTCAAATAAATTTTGTTATACAGAGATAATAATGCAGAAAGATGCAGAAAACTCTCAAAAAAATTGCGTGCAATCTAAAAAAATCACGAACCAATAACGCTATCGAGTTGAATTAAATTTTGTATTGTAATTATGACGTGATACCAAACTAGTATATTTTTGGAAAAAATTCCAACTAACGGTTTTTTTATAAATCAAAAAAACTAGAGACAAATATTTTTCAACTCGAATATTTTACGAACAAAAAATGATTTTATCTCCAAAATATTTTTTGTGCAATAAAGAATAACGTTTTTGACATCTGGTAAAATTTTGAGAAAAATCGAATTGACAGTTTTTTTTATAAAAATAAAAACCTAAAAAAACATTATTAAAAGTTGGTAAAAATTGATTTTCGACTCAAATATCTTTTCAAAAATTAGATATTATGGCTTCAAATTCATTTTTGTATAAAAAATACTGTTTTTACCATTCTGTAAAATGTTGAGAAAAATCGAATTGACAGTTTTTTACAAAAAATAAAAAAGCTAAGAAAAAATTTAAAAAGCTAGAAATTGGTAAAAATTGTTTTTTTTTTTCGACTAAAAATCTTGTTTACAAAATATGATTTTGAAATCAAACTATTTAATTATATGCAAAATATTGCTGGCAATTTTTAAAACTTTCAGAATAATTCAACTGACAACTTTTAAACAAAACCCGAAAACCTACAAACCTTTTAAGCAAGACAAATCGACAGACGGGATGGGAAGATATCAGTGTGGGTCACATCCCAGCCTCTTTTTCAAAGATGAATTCGTTTTCAATGAACAGCTGATTGCTGATTTCACATTTCGGTACAAAATCATTTCACTGAAAGCGTTCTATTTTTTTTTATCAGTTTCACTATAATTGATCAACTCTAACCTCAAATGCTAGATTCCAATCAGTGCCGAATGAAAGCAATTTTCTAAATCATTTTAGTATCTTACTTAGTTTCTGGAAATACTCATTAGTTATAAGTCTTTAATTGATTCTATATGCAGTTTTGAGGAAACCTTGAATTTAATGCGCTTTCCTGGTTTGCTATTTGCTTAAGTTTGAAAAATATGCGTACATAATTTTGAATATTTTTTTAATATATTTCAAAATTTTGATATAATAGAATTGTTTAGACAAAGAATTTGTTAGAAGAACAAAACTTACTTACTTACAAAACGATTTGAAATTTTTGAAAATTTGATAAAATTATGTAAATATCGGAACTAAATATAGATTTATATATACATATGTATACTTACTTACTTACTTAAGGTAGCGCTACAGTCCGGGGCGGACCTGGGCCTCAACCAACATGCGTCTCCAGCCAGCTCGGTCCCTAGCTAGCTGTCTCCAGTTTCGCACGCCAAGTTGGTTGAGGTCCTCACCCACCTGAGTGCGCCACCTGAGTCGCGGTCTTCCTCTACTGCGCCGTCCCTCGGGATTGGATTCGAAGACCTTCCGGGCTGGAGCGTTGATGTCCATTCGCTCTACATGACCCAGCCATCTAAGCCGTTGGACTTTTATTCTGCTAACTAGGTCAGTGTCGCTGTAAAGCCCGTACAGTTCGTCGTTATATCTTCTCCTCCATTCTCCATCTATACGTACGGGACCAAAAATCACCCGAAGAATTTTTCTCTCGAAGCATCCTAAGACGTTCTCATCTTTCTTTGACAGGGTCCAGGCCTCAGCGCCATAAATGAGAACCGGGATGATGAGTGTCTTATAGATGGTGATTTTAGATGCTCGAGAGAGGACTTTACTTCTCAATTGCCTTCTAAGTCCAAAGAAGCAGCGATTTGCAAGAGTTATTCTTCGTTTGATTTCAGCGCTGGTGTCGTTGCCTGTGTTTATAGCGGTGCCTAGGTAGACAAAGTCCTTAACTACCTCGAAGTTATAGCTGTCCATGGTGAAGTTTTGTCCAAGACGTCGTTGTTCAATGTCCTTTTTTGATGACAGCATATACTTGGTCTTGCCCTCATTGACCACTAAACCCATCTTCTTCGCTTCCGTCGCAATGCTCAAAAACGCTCCACTGACATCACGCTTTGATCTTCCAATTATGTCAATATCATCTGCGTATCCGAGTAATTGGATGGACCTTTGGAAGATTGTGCCTCTAGTGTTGACGGTTGAGTTTTGCACAATTCTTTCCAGAACGATGTTGAAGAAGTCGCATGACAGTGCATCGCCTTGTCTAAAACCTTTTTTGACATCAAATGCATCGGTGAGATCTTTTCCGACCTTGATGGAGCAGCGTGCATTCTCCATCGTCATTCTGCACAAACGGATAAGTTTGACAGGGATGCCAAAACTAGACATTGCTCTGTAGAGCTCTTCCCTATGGATGCTGTCATACGCGGCTTTAAAATCGATAAAGAGATGGTGGGTATCGATTTGAAGCTCCTGGGTTTTTTCCAAGATCTGCCGTAATGTGAATATTTGGTCGATAGTGGACTTTCCTGGTCTGAAGCCACACTGATAAGGACCTATCAGGTTGTTGACGAACGGCTTCAGACGTTCACATAGTACGGCAGAAAGGATCTTATATGCAATGTTAAGGAGACTGATCCCTCTGTAGTTGGCGCAATTTAAAGGGTCTCCTTTTTTATGTATCGGACAAACTATGCTGAGATTCCACTCGTCGGGCATGCTTTCTTCCGACCATATTTTGCAGATGAGTTGGTGCATGCTCCCTACCAAGTCATCGCCTGCTGCTTTAAATAGTTCGGCAGCTATGCCGTCAGCTCCAGCAGCTTTGTTTGACTTCAGTTTAGATATAGCTATCTTCACTTCGTCTAGGTCGGGTAGGCGGAATTGTTGATCTGCGTCGCCTAAGTTGAGTGGTTCTACCTCCCTTACAGCGGGATTCGGTTCGTCATCGCCGTTATATAATTATACATATGTATATATTTCACGAATTTCATTGAAAATAGGTCATTTATGAAATAAGAGCCTCAAAAAGTTTTATATATATTTTTATATAATAATAATAATTTTATTTAGAACCATGAGTCTTGAAAGCGCGCTCTTCTAGCAACTCATATTTGTCTCAAAGGCAAAGTACTTTTTACGTTTCATCAGATGTAATCAAAGTTTTAAGACCTATGAATGCATCTTACAAAAAGTTTCAGATAAATAAATTTCCCAAAAAAAAAAACATCCTTTTACCATAAATATATAAATAAGATTTCTATTTCATTAGACGTATGATTAAAAACTTTATAAAAACCACCTATTCAATAATATTCACTTTATTTGTATGTATATAAAATTTGTATCGTTTAATCGTGTTATTGTCAAAGTTTTGAGAGTCAACGGGTTGACAGATATAATCAAACGTCACGTTGACTCACACACACGCATTAACGCATTTAGGGAAGATGTCATTTGTGTGATAGTCAACGTTTTTCACATTGACATTGTGAACTTTGGCGGTACGTTTACAGAACATTGTTTGAGTTTTTGGTGACGTCAGCGAGCTAACGCGTGTTATTGTAGCTTAATATCTCAAAAACCTGACGTGATAGAGAAAAATTGAAGTCGGATTTGAATTAAGATCATTAAAACCCTTTGAAAGAATGAAATTTGTTAGCCAGATACAAAAAATTGACAACTAGTAAATGGAACATGATGTGAAAGAGTAAAAATGAACATGTTTGTCTTTTTAAGTGAGCTTAAAATAATTTTGTTTTTTAAGAAAAAATGTCGCTTTTTATCGGGTGATTTTTTAAGAGCTTGAGAACTTTTTAAAAAAAAAACGCATAAAATTTGCAAAATCTCATCGATTCTTTATTTGAAACGTTAGATTGGTCCATGACATTTACTTTTTGAAAATAATTTCATTTAAATGTTGACCGCGGCTGCGTCTTAGGTGGTCCATTCGGAAAGTCCAATTTTGGGTAACTTTTTCGAGCATTTCGGCCGGAATAGCCCGAATTTCTTCGGAAATGTTGTCTTCGAAAGCTGGAATAGTTGCTGGCTTATTTGTGTAGACTTTAGACTTGACGTAGCCCCACAAAAAATAGTCTAAAGGCGTCAAATCGCATGATCTTGGTGGCCAACTTACCAGTCCATTCCTTGAGATGAATTGTTCTCCGAAGTTTTCCCTCAAAATGGCCATAGAATCGCGAGCTGTGTGGCATGTAGCGCCATCTTGTTGAAACCACATGTCAACCAAGTTCAGTTCTTCCATTTTTGGCAACAAAAAGTTTGTTAGCATAGAACGATTCACCGTAACGTTGCGTCCAACAGCATCTTTGAAAAAATACGGTCCAATGATTCCACCAGCGTACAAACCACACCAAACAGTGCATTTTTCGGGATGCATGGGCAGTTCTTGAACGGATTCTGGTTGCTCTTCACTCCAAATGCGGCAATTTTGCTTATTTACGTAGCCATTCAACCAGAAATGAACCTCATCGCTGAACAAAATTTGTCGCGAAACACATTTTGAACCGAACACTGATTTTGGTAATAAAATTCAATGATTTGCAAGCGTTGCTCGTTAGTAAGTCTATTCATGATGAAATGTCAAAGCATACTGAGCATCTTTCTCTTTGACACCATGTCTGAAATCCCGCGTGATCTGTCAAATACTAATGCATGAAAATCCTAACCTCAAAAAAATCACCCATTATAAGGAAATATCAATTCATTCAAATTAATGATGGTATGGATTTTTAATAACTTAATCCTAAAGTATATCCGTACATATTAAAGACGTCAGTTACTACGATTATACATAACTCAATTAATGTACGGTTCGATTTCGATGATTTGCACCAATTTGGATTGATCACGACCCAAGAAGAATACCAAAAAAAACTTCCGAAATATTTCCGAACAAAAAATATAAAGAAAATTAATTTCTAAATACATTTAGCATCGAGAGATTTTACGAAGCAGTCTTCATGATAAATGACGTTTTTGTTTACTTTATACGTTGTGAAAAAATGTTGAGATGATAGTTTTTTCACCAAATTTGTTTTTTGACAATTGTTTTTGTAGCAATTTCTTTTGATTCATATTAAAAACGAACATAATTTCAAATGCTGTGATTTGGAAAACTTTCTGAATCCCCAAAAAAACTTTTACCAATTTCTTTTCTAGATAGTTTTCCGGAATTCGTAACAATTTTCTGATTACGATGTTATTCATGGGTGCGGTGAAATAAGATGTTATGAAATAATATCGACGAGAGTGGATTTGCTGCAACCCTCGGCTTGTGCACACTACAGAATTTGGGGCAGGAGCGATGTTTTATACCACTTTAAGTCTATGTTAAGGCCAAGTAAGTCTTATTTCTTAAATTAATTTGGCCATATTTTACTTTGGTAAAAGGTAATTTTTTCATCTACAGGTTATAAGGTTTATTTCACTTGCTGCAAAGTGCTATAAAGTTATGTTTTTCAAAGTAACCCTTAGTTCACTTAGCCTCTTTTCACGGCACCTTATTCATGATAGGATTGACTTATACCCAATAACTGCAAAAGGAGGTGATTATTAGTTCTACCGTATCATGAACTAATATTTAAAAATCTCCCAAAAGGTTTTCATTATTTTAATTTAAGACTGTGGACTGAGTTAGCCAATATGAACCACATTCACCTAAAACCACTCTTTTACCACGAAACTTAAATGTTTCGGTTCATTATTTTAGCTAGGTATTTCATTTTCTTTATAATCCTGTTATTCTATAATATACTAGCTGAATCGGCGAACTCTGTTCCGCCTTAAAGGCGATAAATAAGCAAATTTTTGAATTTTATATCTTTTTTTTTAATAGAAAATACAAACAAAAATCAAGTAGGTACATACATTAATCATTCATTATTGTATCTGTATTTTAGTACATAGGTTACTGTTTACTTAAGTACCTTGTGATACACGACATTTTTTGTTTTATCAGGCGCGAAAACAAACAATGCATGGGAAAAACATGGATGTTCTAGATTCAAACCACAAACTTTTAAGGATTGGCCTTGTGATTGGTTGATGGTCATGACAAATGCAAGACGGATCGGAAATTGAAGTCTTTTAAATTCAAATGGCATGTCGGTTGGGATCATTGGGATTCTCGGAATGAGAACTTCCTCACCTTTGAATTTTTCATTTAATATCGTCGCGTAAATTACATTGTTCATCAATTTTCAAAGCATGATTACTACGGAGCCAACCTTTAGGCGTAAATTGTGCGGTGATAATCCAGGCACATCCAAAGAGTTTAAAGAGTTCAATTGGATAGTTGGTGGCTTTATCTTCATTTGTGACGCAATCAATAGATTTAAATGAAAGCATTGTTTCAATGATTTTATTTTGAATTATGTAGTTCAGGTTCAGGTTCAGGTCATCTATATCTTTATTCTTAGCCGCTAAAATTGCTCCCTCACTCAACCATTCATTATTTTTGTAGTTAGAAATAATAATGTTTGGAAATAAGATAAGTTTGATAAGTTCGTCCTTTGATGAGACAAAATTACAGAAATTATTTGGAAATAATAATCAATCCGCTCGATTCATCGACAGGTACTTGACCATTACCGATAGTCAGCAATTGCTCAGAGAAATCTTTAGCAGATGTATCATTAAGCAATGCAACTCTCATTTTTGTTGTCAGCTGCAGCCACGAACAGTGGCTAAACTATTGACATTAGGAATGTCTTACCAGTTCCACCAGGGGAATTTAAGAAATATAAACCACCGTTTTCATCATCGATCACGTTACCGTTCCAATTCTCGATTGAATGCGTCATTAATTTCAAGAGATTTGGTTTTGTTATTCTAAGTCTGATGCGATTTTGGTTTACCACCTTTTATAGTTCACTTCACTTTTTATTTAAATATCCAATGGCTCCGTCATTACATTATGATTATTAATTGTTTATTTAATAGAAATAGTTTTAATGTTGATTTCTTACAAAAATCAAATTGTCACCCATACGTTCATAACATAGCTGTCATTTGCGTTTTGTTATTTCAAGTCTGATTCTTTTTTGTTGTACCATGTTATATAGTGACTGACGTTTTATTTCAAGTCATACTGGAACACTATCGAACGGAATTAACAGTATCCTATGTCCGTCTCCTGGTTTTAAGCTACCTACTCACCAGCCATATCGGTACAGCCGTTCTTGAGTTATAAATAGTGTAACTAACAGGTCTTTCTTTTAAATACATACATAGATAATAGTTTATCAATATTTCTAATCATGTTTTTGAACTCAAAACCAGACAGTTTTTAAATAAATTTGAGTGTCTTTAATTCATCAGCAACAAGTAGTTATGGATAAAAATAAAAATTAAATTTTTAGTGTTATTTATGAATTGGATTAAATTTTGATTGTTTTTGATTTAAATCACATTAAGTTTTTAGGTTTCTTCTGAGGATATCTGGAGCATAGGATATTGCATAATAATGCATTCAAATATTTTGTCTCCCCACGTGTTTGTACTAAAATATAATCGAAACATACCTATCAACCTACAGCAAATGAAAAAAGAATCAAATAAGTGACATGCGACAATTCACAGAATAATTTATACTATTCCATCTTCATTCTAGAAAAACTTCCTTACTGCATTTTTATCCAAAAAAAGATAAATATGCCAAGTGAATTTGAATATGCAAATGACAACATGTATATTATGTCAAAACCTCCTAAGCTCTACGTTAATATATTATTAAATTATATAAAATTAAAAATTCCGAAATTTTAATTTTTAAATGGATTTTAAACTTTAAATGCAAATATCAAATATATACACAAAAATGCACTAAGCGGGTTTTAATACAACAGGGATGGTATTTAGATGTGGATTGGACGCACACGTATTTTTTTCGGTTGGGTTAGAAACTGAAAAACACAATTTTGAATCACGAATTTAATTATTTTAAAATTGCGTAGGTACTTTACACTCAGGTACATTGGTTTGATATATATATGTAAGTGAAGCTATACATTTTGAAAAGAGTATGGAAACAACACTTAAGTTTCACAGTGTTGACAAATTTATTCATAGTTTTTAAATTTTTGCATTTAAATAGAAGGAAATTTTGCATTAAATCCGTCAATTAAATTTTTTTTGTTACTTATTTATGATGTTGGCCTAATTAATTATTATAGCTTTCGACCTCGAGCACCGAACGCAAGATTCCCAAAAATCAGAAAAACTGCGAACATTTCGAGTATTTTTGCTAATTGCAATTTTTTACCTTGAAAAAGATTTTTTTTTTACAAATATGTTCATCTATTTTAAGGCAGTCAAATTAACTATAATTTTAGCCTAAAGTTGTATTTGTAAATGTAACAGTTTCAGATTACTACTAAAATAACAAAAATAGACACTTTGACATAAGGTATACCATAACTCTGGAGACGGGATGAGGGGTCTATATTCAACCTGATATTCTGATAGGTCTATATGATGGGTCTATATTCAGTATTCACTCTGTTAGGTGATGTATTTTTTTTCAAAGCTAAAAATAAATACTTGTAGCAACTTTTTAAAAAATGAAGCAGTTGTCTATAGTAAAAAATGTAGCTGTTGTCCATAGAAAAAATAATTTTAAATCTCAATGTTTAACAGGAAAACTATTTAAACAAAATAAAGGTTTAATTTTTGTATTTTATTGAGCACTATTGTTAAGTTTATTGTAATCGGTCCGATTTGTCGAATTGCAAATTTTAACATTTCTCGACGTTTCAAAATCCCTAGATGTCTGTGCGTGCGTGTGTACGTTTCGTACGTTCGTATACGTCCGTACGTTCGTATACGTCCGTACGTTCGCGAAGTTTTTTCATCGTCCATAGCTCAAGAACCAGTTGAGATATTGACTTCAAATAAATGTTGTTTTACAGATAATAATGCAGAAAGATGCAGAAAGGACTCTCAAGAAAATTGAGTGAGTGGTTTTTTTAAAACTGAAAAAAAAAAAAACATTTGTCACCTCAAATATTTTACGAACAAAAATTGATTTTATCTCCAAAATATTTGTGTGCAACATCGAAAAGACAGTTTTTTTTATAAAAAATGAAAACCTAAAAAAAAAACATTAATAAAGGTTGGTAAAAATTAACTTTCGACTCAAATATCTTTTTCAAAAAATTGAGATATCGACTTCAAATTGATTTTATTTTATAAAAAAAATATTATTTTCAACATTTGTTAAAATTTTGAAAATAATCGAATTGACATTTTTTCTTACAAAAAATAAAAATCTAAAAAACAACATTGCTAAAAATGGTAAAAATTGATTTTCGAATCAAATATCTTTCCCAAAATTTGAGATATTGGCTTGAAATAAATTTTATTTTATAAAAAATATTATTTTCAACATTCAGTCAAATTTTGATAAAAATCGAATTGACAATTTTTTACACAAAATAAAAACCTGAACAAACATTACTAAAACTTGGTAAAAATTTATTTTGACTAAAATATCTTTTTAAAAATTAAAAATATTGGCTTCAAACTTATTTTATCTCACAGAAAATTTTGTTTATAAAAATCCAACAGTCCGTTTTTCAAAAATAGTACACAATTTTGGTAAAAATTGATGTTCGGTTCTCGATATCTCGTGAACAATGAAGACATTAACTTCAATTTAGTTTCATTCATTCAATTTGTATTTGTTTATATAAGAAATAAAAACTTTTAAGAAATGCTACTAAAATTGGTAAAAATTGATTTTCAAATAAAAAATAATAATTCTACTCACAACTTTTTTAACAAAACACGTAAGCCTACAAACTTTTAAGCAAAACAAACCGACAGACGGGATGGGAAGTTATCAGTGTTCGTCGCATCCGAGCCTCTTTTTTGATTAAGTAATCAATGCCCTTGTAAAAATGTCGATGTCGTTGATCAAACACTGAAAAGCCAAATCTAGTATGCATATTATTAATTACATCTACTACACTATTTTCAATTCAATTATTCTTTTCTCTGAACAGAAAAAGCCTTTATTTATTTTTTCAAGGTGTTTATGACGTTGGTCTTATAAATAATCCAAGTTTTCGACATCGGGTCTGAACACAACATGGCAAAAAATCGACAAAAACCGGGAAAAATATTTGTTTTTACTCATTTCAAGCTAAATGAATTTTATTCATTTTAAGCCCAATCCTGTCTTTGTATATCCAAAACAGTTTTCGTTTTTTCAATTCAATTTAATTGTATTTTGATTTGCTGTTTATATGTTCATTATTACAATAAAAAAATCTCGAAATTTTCGCTCTTAAATTATTTTACTTTTTTCACTTGGGCCCAAAGAATCATGTCTAAAGGTGATAAGAAACTAGATCTCTGAGCGAGGAAACTTTTCTTAAAATATTAAAAATTTAACAATAAATTTTAATTTAAGCGTGTATCGTTAAATTTAAAGGAATGGTGTAGTTTTTACCTGTCAAATATCAAAAGATGACAGCTACCCACATAGTGCGGCCTTATTAAAATGAAACTTCTTATTGGAAATCCATTTAGATGTTTTAAATTATTACAGTGCAAGTGAAGCTTTTCATAAGAAAGAAATAGATTTTGCTGAAGAAAAATCAATACAATTTTATTAGAGAATGAACACATCATTACAAAAATATTGTTCTACCATAACCATCAAGATTTTTGTTTCACAAAACAAATAAGAAAAAATAAAAAAGGCTACAAAACAGCTAAGTTTATTGGAATGTGAACCAATTCTAAGAAAAGTAAAACAAAGCTGGGTACGGAGAATCTTTGATAAAACAATATCAATGCTTACCTAATATCTCTATATAGGAACTATATATGAATGTACATACATACGTTTATATCTTGGAAGATTTGAAACACTTGAATTCACCATCAAGAGTAAATTATTGTTTGCTTTGTCGTTGTGAGAACAAAAATTTTATATGATTGTAAAGAACAATGTCTATTGTGTCAGGTTCTTTTAAAAGCAGCTAAATGTTGGTTTACAAATAGCTTAATCCAAACTATTATGGGAAAGATGTTTTTTTGTGAGGTAAAAGAAATTCTGTCAAACAGTCCTAATATCCTAAGTGAATATTATAATACTTTCTAATGGGTAAAGTTTTTGCTTAACATGTATTGTTTTTTTTATCAAATAATTATGAATTACGTTCTCAATTAACTGAATGTATTTCCAAACATCTAATTAGTGATTTTCGGAAGAACATATGTGATACGTATTCTAGCAGTCGTAGGCCAACAATTATGTCATATATTATTTCCGAAAATCTTAATCTGTTTCCGATACTCACGCAGTGTAATCTCTCAAAAAGGAAAAAATCACCAATTTTGAAACATTCTTTATTGGTGCCCCGCTCATATTAGGCTTAGCCTGATATTGTATAGCCAATAGCCTTTCTCAATAAAAGGGATATCTAACAGTGAAGAATATTTTAAATAGGAACACTAGTTCCTGAGATTTACGAGTTCAAACAAGCAAACATATTCTTTAACTTTATAATAATAGAATAGATACAATTTGATGCCAATTAATTTATGTTTCTATTTTTTGGGCTTCCTCACCTTCTCTAAAGACTATTATATAATTTATACGCTCAGCATTGTGAAACCTTGCATTCAGCTACTGCTACTGACATAGTTAAACCAACCAATCAGTTAAGAAATCTTGTTTTAAATAAATTCCAAATTTATTTGTATAAAAGAGCAACAAACAGTTTAGTAGTGTTCAGAATGCTGTAAATACAGTGCATCAATTTCATATTTGTATCCCTTATATCAAAAGCTTCAATCTATTCCTCTTCTAAAGTGACTTCAGATAAAAAAATAAATATAATTGTTAACAAATATTTTGCTTGAAAATTGCAAAACTGAAGAAAAAAACTGTAATACTGGGCCAATTTTATATTCTTAACCTCTAAACGATATCGTCGTTTAATAATAATCTTGGCATTGGCCTTGATACTTTTTCAGTGATCTCAAATGCTAATTGTGTCCACTCGTGGAGAATTTTTTTATTTCAGATCGTTTCTATTTTTCATGGTTTATTTTCGGATTTACCGGTCCAATTCTTTCCATACATTTTCTATCGGATTAATATCAAATGATTGGGGAGGTTTGTAGTATCCGTGGCATGATGGATTGTCAAGTGCGTTGGACTGTCATGCCAGAGGTCTTGGGTTCGATCCCTGCCTATGCCATCTAAAGTTTTTTTCACGGGTACTTCCTCTTGCGAGGAATTGACAAATTCTCCAAGAGTAATTCTTGTCATAAAAAGTGCTTTCTCAAATTAGCCGTTCGGATTCGGCATATAAACTGTAGGTCCCCTTCCTCCATGGCTGAGAGTTGTAAGTCACTAGGCCCTAGTTAACGGACTACTGAGCTACCCAATTTATTTTATTTTTATTGTGGAGGTGTTTTCAAAACATTACTACTGTTATAAGGAAGCCATATTCAAGTTACATTAGCCTTATCCTTTGGGTCATTAACCTGATAAAAAGTAAAATTGGTTTCTAGGATTATTTGTGCAGCACTATGTTTTTAATTGGTTTTCAGGTTCTGAATGAAGACCTTATGATCCATATTTTCTTGAATTATGGGCAGTTTTTCGAATCAAGCTGCTTTAAAACACCACCACAAAATCACCGATCTACCTCCATGTTTGACTGCTCCTCGGGTGATTTTCGGAAGGTACTCAGCATTCGTCTTACGCCAAACTATTTGTGAAAACTACGGTTTTCCAGGAGTCAAAATACTCCGATTGGACTTCTTTTGCGAGCTCAAACCGTTTTAATCTGTTGTCGTGGCTGATGAAAGGTTTTTTCCGCATTATTCTTCCGTTAAAACCATGTTCTCTTATATATTCTTTCAAAGTTAAATGCAAAATTCTTTTTCAAATGGTTTGACGGAGACTTTCGGCCAATTTTGATGCACTTATTTTTTGATTTTTTGTTTACTCGCATAATTACCCCTTTGGCTTGTGTGTTGAAAATACATCTTGTAGTGTAACGAGTTTTGTATTCGTTTTACATTTACAAAACCGATTTATAATTGATTGAATCGTTTATTTTTAAAGGTGAAATTTTTTTATATGATTAACCTTCTTGATGGTATTTTACAACGAGTTCTCGATTCTCGAAGTCCTTTTGAGGTTCCACTCTGTTTTCTTCCCATTGTGCTTATTTACTTTCAAAGTTGTCTAAATGGTCTTGGTTTGAATTTATGAAGACTAATAACACATAAATTGAAAAAGAAACACATTTGACATTAACGGATATCTGAGTTTATGGAATTTTATATCTCTTTTTTCACATTTTTCAAGTTAAATGTGTATTGACAACTATGCAAATTTAACAAAATATATAATGACTGAAACTTAAATCGAATTTGTATATACAAGTATGTATTTAAGATTTAAGCTTTTAATAAAAGGGCTACGAACATGAAATTGATTCACTTAAAATAGATTGAAAAATAAAAATGGTTTTTGAAAATAAGGTATAAAAATAATTTTTCACTAACCGTTCTTTGGAAAAATATTTTAAGACAATAATAATTTTATATTGAGGGTGGAAAATTTAGTTAATTTAATATAACACTAAAAGTGGTCAATACAACAAATCATAATAATAATTTTAAATATTAGTATTCTTTTTTAAAAAAATGTTTGTCCATGAATCTTTGACCCTTAAAAATTTAACCTTTTAAAGTTTTGCTTTTTTTTATGAACATACGTTGTAAAAGGAGCCAGTTTTTTGTGAATGCAGTTTGTCTTCATCATTTATTGAATTCAATTAGACGATTGCATTCATTGATTTTACTTTGGGACTTTAGACTTCAAATTATGCAATCGCCATTCACATGTAGCAAAAAGATTGCAATCATTTTTCCCTATATTCATTTTCCAATAATTTACAATCTATTGTAAAGACCTCTTAAATAATCTTATTCAGTGATATACTTAGAAGTTCGTCTGTTTTGATTTTAGGATTTTTAACTTCCCATAGGAAGTTATTGTAATGGGTCCGATTTGTCAAATTGAAAATTTTGACATTTCTCGACGTTTCAAGGTCCCTAGAGTCGAAATAAAAGATTTTTAGAAAAATGTCTGTGCGTGCGTGTGTACGTACGTTCGTACGACCGTACGTTCGCGAAGTTTTTTTCCTCGTCCATAACTCAAGAACCAGAAAAGATATCGACTTCAAATAAATTTTGTTATACAGATAATAAGGCAGAAAGATGCAGAAAGGGCTCTCAAGAAAATTGCGTTGGTGTTTTTTTTTTACCATAGCAGTTTAAAAAAAGGTGAAAATTTTGGTTAAACCTAAATATCTCACGAACCAATGACGATAGAGACTTGATTATCTATATTATATATTGTAACGTGATACAAAACATTTATATTTCTGGAAAAAAAATCCAATTAACGGTTTTTTTATAAATCAAAAAAAAACTGAAAAAAAAAATTTGTTACCTCGAATATTTTCCGACTAAAATATGATTTCATCTCCAAAACAATTTTGTGCAACGAAGAATAATGTTTTTGACATCTGATACAATTTTGAGAAAAATCTATTTGACAGTTTTTTTTTATCAAAAATAAAATCCTAAAAAAAAACATTACTCATAGTTGGTAAAAATTGAATTTCGACTCAAATATCTTTTCAAAAACTTGAGATTAAGGCTTCAAACTTTTTTACCTTATAATAAATATTGTTTTCAACATTCTGAAAAATATTGAGAAAAATCGAATTGACAGTTTAAAAAAAAAAAAAACTAAAAAAAAATAATAAAAGTAGGTACAAATTAATTTTCGACTCAAATATTATTTCAAAACTTTGAGATAATGGCTTCTAATTAATTTTAACTTATAAGAAATATTGTTTTCAACATTAGGAAAAATTTTGATAAAAATCGAATTGACAGTTTTTTTACAAAAAATAAAAACCTAAACAAATGTATAAAAGGTGGTAAAAATTGATTTTCGACTCAAATATCTTTTCAAAATTTGGAGATATTGGCTTTAAACTACTTTAATCTTTCAAAAAATATTATTGTCAACATTCAGTAAAATTTTGAAAAAATCGAATTGACAGCTTTTGTACAAAAAATTAAAAACCTAAAAAAAATTTAACAAAAGTTGGTAAAAATTGATTTTCGACTCAAATATCTTTTCAAAAATTTGAGATAATGGCTTCTAACTAATTTTAACTTGTAAGAAATATTGTTTTCAACATTCCATACAATTTTGAGAAAAATCGATTTGACAGTTTTTTCTACATAAATAAAAACCTAAACAAAAAAAACAATACTAAAACTTGGTAAAAATTTGCTTTCGACTCAAATAGCTTTTCAAACATTACAAAAATTGGCTTCAATTTTATTTTATTTCACAGAAAATTTTGTTTTCGATATTCATATATCATTCGATATAAAAATCCAACAGTCCGTTTTTTCATAAAAAAATAAAATCTGCAAAAAATAGTACGCAAATTTGGTGAAAATTGATACAAGATACAAGACAAATCGACAGACGGGATGGGAAGTTATCAGTGTGGGTCGCATCTCAGCCTTTTTTTTTTATAGTGCAATTACTGGTAATTTTATAGTAGATTATAGTAATGTTCGTGGGCTGAGATCGAATTTTTTGACTGTGTACATCCACACTAATTCTAACAGACCAGCTGTTTTGGCATTGAGTGAAACCCAAGTAGGCGAAGATTTCAATCCTGCTGAATTTTGTATTCATGGGTATTGCTTGGTGCCATTATTCTTCTCACACCATTGTCTCGCCATATACATATGTATATTAGGAATGATGTTGCATATCAACTTTTATCACAATACGGTCATTGTACCAACTCTCTCTTTAATTTCATGTGGTTAAAACTTTCCGTGAATAAGCACATCATTCACTATTGTTTCTTTTATCGGAGCCCAAACCTGTACAGAGTTTCAACTTCTCAGGAATTTGATGCTCTGTCTGACTCAATTCAAAGAATTGTCTCCTCACACTGAAATCGTTATTACGGGCGATTTCAATGTGCACAATTCTTCATGGCTTCAACATTCGGGCCAGACAACACCAGAAGGAATGTGTGCTGAGATCTTCGATGAGTTGAACCACCTGGTCATCGAGCCCACTCGAATATCGGACGTGGTAGGTCGAGCAGAAAACACTCTTACCTCTGACCCTAGTAAGTACACTTAGTGTTCTCTCTCCTCTAGGCTCATCTGACCATTGTGTCATATCAGCAAATTTCTCGTGTCAAAACTCTCCAGTTAAAGAAAGAGCTCCTAAGAGAACCGTTTGGCAATACGAGAAAGCCAACTGGGACGGTCTCAATAATTATTTTAGGATCTTTAACTGGTCACCAGCGATGCCACTTTGCTGCAAAAGCAGTAAATCTACTGCACATTTCGCAAAATCTAAATCTACTGCCACTAAATTCAATCTACTGCACTTTTTTATGTTTAATAAACCTTCTCTTGGACAGCTGTCTAAAAACATATATACAAATAACCGCTGTAAAAACCGTCCGAACGAAGCCAATTCATTGTGAACTTGATATGATATATGAAATTAGTTGAACGCTGAAACATGATCTCTGTCTCTGTTTCTAAAGTGTTCCCGTTTTCTGCGAAACTACAGGATTCTGAGAACTTATTTAAATTTGTATATTTATTGTGTGACACTGACAATTCCTCATTTTAAAAGAATTATCATTATAAAAAAAATAAAATATCTATTCCAATCAGAGTACACTCAAATACGTATATCTTCTTGAACGACACATTTTTAATCTCTGAAGGACATAAATATAGGTAAACATTCTTGCAAATGTAATTTCTTGTAAAGAAATGAATAATGTCAGTAAATGTCAAAAGAGTGTTTCCAAAATTTAACTTTTATTGATAGAATGTATGTGAAAAAATACGTTTAAATATTTAGTAAGTATTCCAATATAAGGTTTTAAAACCTATCCGTTTAAAAATACATATCTAAAAAATTAATTTTTTGTATATTTTTGTTCGATAAAAATCTACTGCGGAAAGATGCAATCTACTCCTTTTTTTGTAATGATCTACTGCCTCCTTCTCTTCTTGAAGTGGCAACGCTGCTGGTCACTATGCTTTCTCGATAGTGACGTTGGCGCCAGCGCTGATATGATCACAAGTTTGATTCTCCTGGGAATGAGAACTTTTATCCCGAATAGGGATAAAAGCAGCAGAGCTAAGGAAAACGATGCGAGCTGTAAAGAGGTTATTAGGGTCAAGAAGGTAAGTTTCCGTTGTTTTAAAGCCAATCCAACTGAGGAAAACCGGAATAAGTGCAAGCAAGCCAGGAAGGCCAGCAACGCCCATATTTGACGGACCAAATTTTTACATGACCAAAAATTACGGCAAAAAATACTGCAATGTCCCGAAGGCAGTAAAAATTTTTGGTCATTTGTAAAAAAGATGAGGAATTCTTCCTCTTCGTCGGTTCCTACGCTCGTTGTCAATGACACTCCACTTGTTAGCTCTTTAGAGAAAGCTGCCAATGAGTGTTATGACTCATAGATCAATTGGCGTCTTAAGAGAACTAAGAAAATTGTTGTAAGAACTTGATAATTCCTAAGATAGAATAAAAGTTGAAGGCAGTGATACATTATTATTGATATAATTAAATCGCAATGTTGCTGAAATTAACTTTGGACAAATGATATCTATAATTGAAAGGCATTTTTGGTTTGAAAAAGTTCAGTATTTTAAACTCGAAAATCAAAGCAATGTGATTTAAAGTGTTCAGAAATATTGGAAAAATAGAATTATTTACGAACAAATTTAAGTCTTTATCTGCAAACAATTTTTACAATAATTGTTCATTTGAACCAAATCAACAGTTAAGAGCCTCCACAGACTGCTCACTTTTTTCGGCCGATAGTTTGGTCGGCTTCTTAATCAGTATGGAGAGGAATGTATATGCGCACACTACAGCGATTCAGTATCGGCCGATAAAAAAGTTTGATGGGCTACCCGATTACATTCAAACTAATCTGTCGGCCAACTATCGGCCGACTGTTTAATCAGTATTGGCGCATACACGCCTGCGCATACATGACGATTGTTTAGTCGGCCGATAGTTCAGTTCGCTCTGTGATTTGGCGTCGTGTGCGTGTATTTTGAATATGGCGTCGCCCAAATCACAATTGTTGATTGTAGAATAGTCGGCCGGCTGTTGGATAGTCTGCGCCCTGTTCACCAACCAAACTGTTTAGTTGGCTCGGTGTGCGCACTTTCAGCCCAACCCGACTAAACTATCGGCCGATTAAAAGTCTGCAGTCTGCGGGGGCTCTAAAAGCGAATCAATAAACAAAGAATCACGCTCATTATTTACATTAAAAGGAACAAGAAGACCTTCATCAGAATCAAATCTATATATGACTCTTTGGCGGAATATTAAGTCACTATTAGAAAAATATCTATTTTACAATTTAATGATACCTTGATAATAATTTGATCAATGTCAAAAGATGAATTATTTGATGTTGGCAATGATAATTCGGTACAGGCATATAAACAGCGCACAGCAAGCAGAAACTTTCCTTCTCTTTCTAATCCAGTGGATACAGAACATCTTTGAAGTCTGAAATCTCAAAGTGAAGTCAATGAATGCAATCTCATTATTGATGACTTTAATGATTGCATTAAAAAAGATTGCCTTCTTTTTAAAACTGGAACATTGTTTTTGTGTTTTCCTAAATATTCTTTTAGAAGTTTTTATATTTTGCAATACAATATTTTGACACATAGTATTTTGTGTGCTCAGCAGTTTGACAAGCATCAGTATTATAAGTTTACAGTGTTTCAAAATGCAGAATTTTAAAGATAGAGAATTACTCGTATGAGCAAACAGTATCATACAGAATTTTTTTTTCAGAGCTCTGAAAAACATTATTTCGACTCGCTCCCTGCTGAAAACGCTAAGCCAATCGGCAAATCCTTAGATTAGAATTTTATTTCCTTGTCGAATTTTGTTCATAACAAATTTCAAAAGTATTCAAAAATTTAATATATACACAAACCTCATAATATATGTATATATATGTACATATTTTGTATAGATACATTCATAATTTTTTGGTTGAAAATATTGGAGCAAAACACGTATATAATGTATGTGTACATACGAGCAAAAGTCGTTTCCGTCAGGAAATTTTTAAAGTTACCATTGGGAACTTTGTTTTTCTTTCTTATTTTTTTCCTTTTAAACTCCGCCGTTTCCAAAATACCATAAAATATAAGTAGGTAGAAACATTTTAAAAACATTTTGATGGGATTTCAGAGGTACTATGCCTCTTCATGAGTTTTTAATTAACATTTCGTATGAAAATGGATTTTGTATCTTATTATAGAATAGATTTTATTTTTAAGGCATCATTAGTTACATATATTCTATGCAAATAATTTTTTTGGTAATTCTTTTTATAAACATACATACATTGATACATGTGGCAAGTACATTCTTCATTCCGTTTAATGTCACAAATAGAACACGTCTTGTTATTGTAGGCTTATTTAAGGAACTCATGTATTTCTTACTTGAGGAACTATATGGCAAGTATTGCATTCGTAAAAAAATTTGAACTCGAGATTTTAATGAAATCTGACATTACGTTGTTATAGAAAAGTCAAAATGAGTCGGTTGATTCCGGCCGTCTGTTTTTCTATCCTCGCCCCCTACGACCATTGGGGCGATTAAGTTTAAACTAGAAAATTAAATTTTTTAGCAGATTCAAGCTAAGCATTTTTAAAATTATTAGAAATCTGGCCGATAGATTTGTGTTAATTTGTCTATAAAATTTCTTTCTTACCTTGTTTGTAAAACATTTATTTTTAAGCATTAAAAAACTGCATAGCAAAAATATTTAAAAAAAAATTAAAAATTTGTGTACAAACAAAATTAATTTAAAAAAAAACTAACTACTTTCAAAAAAAAAATTAATAAAATTAATGTTTTTTGAGAAATTAAACGGCATTTAAAAGTTTGATAATAAACTTATTTTTGCCGGTATATTTTAGAATCATTAAATAAAGTAGTTACTTAGATAAGTTTGATAATACATTAAATCTTAAACAGACTCTTTGGATACAGGAGCAAATTCGTGCCACCCAGTCATGCACCTTATTTCTCATATGCTCGTATTCATTATTGGATTTAAAAGGATTTGTTGCCTGCTTATGGAAGGTAATTAGATGTCATGGAAATTTTGAAAGAAAAGGATACAAAATGTCTCTTAAAGCTTGTTAAAAAAGTTTTTTAATTTTCATTCAACATCTCAAGCCTAAAATGGTAAATTTTTTGTGACTATATAGATACAGTAACTACATACCTTTACTCGACTGAAACATAATTCAGTCGAAATGATAATAAAGAGAAATTTGAATTTTATATTATTTTCTTAAGGAAATTATCTATTTTGTTTTATTTTCCCAATATTCTGTCAAAATTGTGGGCAGCAGCAAGTAAAGTTATCAAAAAATAGTAAACAAATTTAATAAAACATAATACCTGTTCCATTTTAGTAACAAATTTTAACTTTGAGACCAAAGTCAATATTTCAAATATCTTGTTTTAAAAAGAGACTTGTATGCAACCGACACTGATAACTTCCTTTCCGCGTCCGTCTATAAATTTGTTTCAACCTTTAACAAAATATTACTAACAAATCTTTGTTTTCCTTATACTTGAGTCGAAAACAATTTCTTATCAGCTTTTTTGTGGTTTTTGTAGGTTTTGTAAAAAATAAAAATTAAATCGTAAGAGCAATTTTTCTTAAATTTATTTTGTGTACCTATATAAAATTTGTCAGTTTTAGTTTAAAAATATTTTTAGCATGCAGTTTTTTAGAGATAAATAAGAATACTTTTTACATTTCAATTTGGAAAAAACAATTAATCATTTTCGAGATGTTTCATATTTTCTTAAAATCATAAATAAAAACAATGTAATTTTTGATCAGCAATTTTTTTTTTGAGCCAGTATAATACGAGTAGCTTGTTCAAAGAAAACAAATTATTGAAATTGATTAGTTCTTGAGAAAACATAAAAACAAAATAACGGTTCCATGGGTGGTACCCTTCTGGAGCAATATTTTGTTTGTATTGTAAGACAAAAACAATTTGAGAAAATTTTTGGCCAACAAATTTGTATGGGGCCTACTGTTATTTTTAGTCTTAAGAAAAATGTAAAAAAATGCATAACGCTAATCGGCTTAAAACCTTAATTTCCAAATTTAAAATACATCGACCCAATGGTTTGGGCTGTAGTAGTGGAATCGTCGACTGTTTTCGACTTCTCTACCATCGCAATATCATCTTTTATTGAAATCTAGAGTTCAAATATTTTAAATTTTAAAACTTTCCATATAATTCCTATCTGTCGCAAGTAAAAATTTTACATTTAATTTTTCTAAAAAATTAACTAAAAGTTAGCAACAGTATTTTGCATATGATAAAATAGGTTTGATTTTAATATCTGTTTTTGGTTTTCGACAATTTTAGTGGATATTTTATGAACTTAAGCAGAATTTTTTTTAAAGTTCTTATTTCTTATAAAATTGCGAGGAATTGACAAATCCTCCAAGAGTAATTCTTGTCATGAAAAGTGCTTTCTCAAATTAGCCGTTCGGATTCGGCATATAAACTGTAGGTCCCTTCCATCTCTGACAGCATTACTCGCACACAGGAATGGTTGAGAGTTGTAAGTCACTAGGCCCTGGTGCTTCATGGACTGTTCTGCCACCTAATTTTTTATTTTTTTAACTTCCCATAGGAAGTTATTGTAATGGGTCCGATTTGTCAAATTGAAAATTTTGACATTTCTCGACGTTTCAAGGTCCCTAGAGTCGAAATAAAAGATTTTTAGAAAGATGTATGTGCGTGCGTGTGTACGTACTTTTCCGTACGTCCGTACGTCCGTATGTCCGTACGTCCGTACGTCCGTACGTCCGTACGTTCGCGACGTTTTTTTCGTCGTCCATAGCTCAAGAACCAGAAGAGATATCGACTTCAAATAAATTTTGTTATACAGATAATAAGGCAGAAAGATGCAGAAAGGGCTCTCAAGAAAATTGCGTGGGTGGTTTTTTTACCATAGCAGTTTAAAAAAAGGCGAAAATTTTGGTTAACCCTAAATATCTCATGAACCAATGATGCTAGAGACTTGAATTAAATTTTATATTATATATTGTAACGTGATACAAAACAATTATATTTTTGGAAAAAAATTCAATTAACGGTTTTTTTTTATAAATCAAAAAAACTGAAAACAAAAATTTGTCACTTCGAAAATTTTACGACTAAAATATGATTTCATCTCCAAAACAATTTTGTGCAACGAAGAATAATGTTTTTGACATCTGATAAAGTTTTGAGAAAAATCGAATTGACAGTTTTTTTACAAAAAATAATAACCTAAAAAAAAATAAAAAAAAAAGTTGGTAAAAATTGAGTTTTGACTCAAATATCTTTTCAAGACTTTAAGATATTGGCTTTAAACTACTTTTATCTTTCAAAAAATATTGTTGTCAACATTCAGTAAAATTTTTAAAAAAATAAAATTGACAGTTTTTTTACAAAAAATTAAAAACCGAAAAAAAAATTTAACAAAAGTTGGTAAAAATTGATTTTCGACTTAAATATCTTTTCAAAAATTTGAGATTATGGCTTCTAACTAATTTTAACTTATAAGAAATATTGTTTTCAACATTAGGACAAATTTTGAGAAAAATCGAATTGACAGTTTTTTTGAAAAAAAATAAAAACCTAAACAAAAAAATTAATAAAAGTTGGTAAAAATTGATTTTCGGCTCAAATAGCTTTTCAAAAATTAAAAATATTGGCTTCAAACTTATTTTATTTCACAGAAAATATTGTTTTTTATATTCAGTAATTTTTTTATAAAAATCCAACAGTCCGTTTTTTCATAAAAAAAATAAAATCTACAAAAAATAGAACGCAAATTTGGTAAGAATTGATACATTTAGGCCTCGGCCACGCAGTAAGCGGCTGAGCGGCAAGCGGCTGAGAGGCAACTCTAAGCGACGTATGGCCAGGCACTGAGCGACTGCTTTTGAGCGATTTATAGTAGTTAAAGTCGAGATTGCACACACCAAATTAACAACTCAATGTTTAATTTGGCCATCTTTACTTCTTGCCGCTCAGAAAATTAAAACAGGTTTGGTTGCTGAGCGGCGCCGCTTAGCCGCTCAGAATTTTGTTTCGCCGCTCGCTCATTGCGTGGCCGCTTCTATGTGATTTCATATGTTTTATATTTTTTTTTCCCGCTCAGCCGCTCAGCCGCTTACTGCGTGGCCGCGGCCTTAGACAAACTTTTAAGCAAGACAAATCGATAGACGGGATGGGAAGTTATCAGTGTGGGTCGCATCCCAGCCTCTTTTTTTTATTTCTTATAAAAAAGTTACTATTGGATTTTTCTAAGAACATTATCTTACGTTAACAACACCATTTTGCGCAGAATGAAATAATAGTCAGTACCTTTGTTCTCGAAATAATTGAATTGCGTAGTATTTCTGGTAGATTCTTATTATTTTATTAAAAAAAATGACTGTTGGATTTTTCAAAATATTTTAGTTATAGATATAAATATTTGTTGCCAAGTCGAAAATTAATTTTTAAAAGTTTTAGTAGTGTTTTTTTTTAGTTTTTATTGTAAGAAAACCCGCTACTTTTTTTCTCAAAACTTTACCAAACGTCCAAAAATGTAATTCTTTGTTGCATACAATTATTTACGAAGTAAAATAATCTCTTGTTGTAAACCCTACAATTGAATTTTTTAAAATTATTTTACCCTAATTGATGTCGTTAACGTAATTGGTTCGTCAGATATTTGAGGTCAACCAAAATTTTCACTTATTTAAAAATTATTTTAGTAAAAAGCATTCAATCATGTTTTTTGAAAGTCCTTTCGGCTTTTTTCGATGTAATCTTTAAAACAAGAAGACATCTCTTTAAAAGACTTTAATTTAAATTCTATGGACCGATTACAATAACTTAATTTGGGAAATTAATAATCCAGTTTTAGTTTATGTGGTTTTGACTTTTCAACAAGTACGATGTTTTAATGCGTTACTCTTACAAAAAAAAATTATACATCTCGAAGGTTTTCTATTGTTTTATTCAAGCACATGTTCACTTTTCCTGAAAGTCTTCCGACTTTCAGTTTCAATGAGATAAGAAACCATTTGTTCAATAATTTGAAGTAGACATTTCTTTATTAAATTAACACCTTAGCCAATTCCAAACAGACTCACGCACTTAGTTTTCTCTAAATATCGTTTTTTTTTTTAATAAGAGCGTTACAAAAGTTTTTTTTTAAATAAAACAAAAATGGTTTTAGATATCAATAAAATTCTTTATTCCTGTGAAAGTACATTCGATGCCATTATGTATGTAACTCGATTTCTTTTGCGTGGCCACCACGGGCACGCTTGCAAAAGTCCAGACGCTGAACCCAATTTTCGACGGTTTTCAAGCATAAATTGGCCGAAACTGCTGCACTTTCACGTTCGATATTCGTACGAAGTTCATCAATCGTCGCTGGCTTGTTGGCTTGGACTATACACTTGACTTATCCCCACAGGAAATAGTCTAACGGCGTCAAACCAAACGACCGAAGCGGCCAAGCGACTGGACCGTTTCGTGAGATGTGTGGCTTGTGGCGCCGCCGCCGTACACATTAGGGCTTTCTGCAACTGAAACCTCAGCGTCGGCAATATTCTCGACAGTACGGGCACTTCTTTGTCTCAGTGGCACGGGAACATTTGTACTGTGCCTGCGGATTCAAATTTTTCCACTAGACGCTCAATTGTTGATCTGCTAGGACGATTATGACGACGCTCTTAACGTTGAGGCCACTGACTCCAAATTCGGTAGTAAATTTTTATAATTTCGACTCGTTGTTATCTTTGTTGTATAACTAACAAACCGAAACGCGAATTTATTAAATTATGATGTAGGTTGGCGGAACAATGATCCGCAATTCAACAAATCACAACAAAACACGAAAATAATACGAAAACGAAATGATATTAAATAATACTCGGATACGTACTTCTTATTGAAAACAATCACAAATGTCAAATTTCAAAAAGGGTTTGTTGGTTAATTTTACCACCGACAGCAAAACAGTGCTGTCAATAAGTAGCTCAGTTTAGGGTGGGTTTGGTAAAAGGTAGATTTTATTAATCGAACTCGATTAATAAAATCGAAATGAATTATAAAATCAATAAAAGATACTACACAGGGACGTAGCAAAAAATAATGAAAATGGGCGCCAGGAAGTATTCTGGTACTTACTATCACCAATCAAGAAAAATAATAAAAAAAGAGCCGAAATTTTCTTCCCAATTAAAATAAAATTAAAGAATAATTTTTCACCTAAAAAGGTTAAGGTATTTTATTTTATCTTATATTTTTATATTTTATCTTATATCTGTGGGAAACCTTTATAAATATATAGGGAGAAAACCCAGAATTTTTTCCAAACAAATAATTTGTAAATTGACACAGAGAAAAAACAATAAAGAAAACAATTGGTTGTGTAACAAAGGATACAAAGAAAGGTCACCTTGGGGAAGTTCCCGGAGAACAAAATAATTTTAAGGTCACGGGTCCTGCAATCTCGGGAGGCAAAGGATACGACCGCAAGTCTAGCGGGTTAAATTTTTGGCTCTAACCAACCATAAATTACAAGAACTAAGAAAAGCACAAAACTAACTCAAAAAAAAATATACTTAGCTTCCTTTGTTTAAGAAAATCGATCCTTCCTCTTCCTTATCCTCTCTTCTCAACAAACCCTTCCTCACAAATTTTGTTTGGTTTATCAAATTTTAATTTTATTAACACCCTTCTTCAAAAATTTTGCATTACTTTTACTTTTTTAACTTCCCATAGGAAGTTATTGTAATGGGTCCGATTTGTCAAATTGAAAATTTTGACATTTCTCGACGTTTCAAGGTCCCTAGATTCGAAATAAAATATTTTTAGAAAGATGTCTGTGCGTGCGTGTGTACGTACGTTCGTACGTCCGTACATTCGCGACGTTTTTTTCGTCGTCCATAGCTCAAGAACCAGAAGAGATATCGACTTCAAATAAATTTTGTTATACAGATAATAAGGCAGAAAGATGCAGAACGGGCTCTCAAGAAAATTGCATTCGTGGTTTTTTTATAATAGCAGTTTTAAAAAAAAGGTCAAAATTTTGGTTAACCCAAAATATCTCATGAACCAATGAAGCTAGAGACTTGAATTAAATTGTATATTATATATTGTAACGTGATACAAAACAAGTATATTTTTAGAAAAAAACCAATTAACGGTTTTTTTATAAATCAAAAAAACTGAAAAAAAAATTTGTTGCCTCGAAAATTTTACGACTAAAATATGATTTCATCTTCAAAACAATTTTGTGCAACGAAGAATAATGTTTTTGACATCTGATGAAATTTTGAGAAAAATCTAATTGACAGTTTTTTAAATAAAAAATAAAAACCTAAAAAAACATTACTCAAACTTGGTAAAAATTGAATTTCGACTCAAATATTTTTTCAAAAACTTTAGATTCAGGCTACAAACTTATTTTATCTATTTAAAGTTGTTAAAAATTAATTTTCGACTCAAATATCTTTTCAAAACTTTGAGATATTGGCTTTAAACTACTTTTATCTTTCAAACAATATTGTTGTCAATATTCAGGAAAATTTTGAAAAAAAATCGAATTGACAGTTTTTTTACAAAAAAAATAAAAACCGAAAAAAAAAATTAACAAAAGTTGTTAAAAATTGATTTTTGACTCAAATATCTTTTCAAAAATTTGAGATAATGGCTTCAAGCTAATTTTAACTTATGAGAAATATTGTTTTCAACGTTAGGAAAAATTTTGAAAAAAATCGAACAAAGAATAAAAACCTAACAAAAAATGTATAAAAGTTGGTAAAAATTGTTTTGCGACTCAAATAGCTTTGCAAAAATTACAAATATTGGCTTTAAACTTATTTTATTTCAGAGACAATATTGTTTTCGATATTCAGTAATTTTTTTTATAAAAATCAAACAGTCCGTTTTTTTATAAAAAAAATAAATTCTACAAAACATAGTACGCAAATTCGGTAGAAATTGATACATATAGACGAAATTTTAAGCAAGACAAATCGACAGACAGGATGGGAAGTTATCAGTGTGGGTCGCATCCCAGCCTCTTTTTTTCAATGACTTCACTCTGCTTCGCTGCTCTCAAAAGTGCCATATTCATGGCGAACTTCCGTCATCCAAGAGGCCACGACAAGACCATCCTTTTGTTATGATCTGGTTTTCTCTTTCGGTCTAACTGCGACACCCGATAGTTCGCAATTTAGACTCTAAACCCTCAGACTTCCGTGCAGACCATTTTAGGGGAAGGGAAAACACATCGCAAGGTGATCTTTCTTAGTATTCCGACACTTTAGGTTGGGCAATAAGCCATACTAATTTTAGGGTGGCGTCCAAGTTAAAGAAAGGATGCACAGCACACTATTCGTTGAACATGGGTAAACTCTTCATGTTTTTCTCCTTGGGTGGGCCACCTGCCGCACACTCAATAAGGCCGTCTTCGTGACTCATCCGTCACACAATTATGCATTTTGTGACCGCCTGTCACAAATTTTAAAAGTAACTTAGAATGTGGACCTTCTGTCACACAACTCCGCATTACCAATGAAAGACCTATTATTTTGCTTTTCCAAAATACAATAAGAGCAGGACACTGACTGATGGAAAGCAGGATTCAACTGAACTCTTAAAATATTTTGGAGCCGCAACGACGAAAGGAAGGTTAAAAAAGGATATGAGAGAGGCTAGTGAAACTTGTTGTGGTAAATTTTACCGCAACAATCTTTCCATCATGAAATGGCAAACCTTACTGAAGAGAAATGTCAAAAGAGCGACAAGAAATATGGCGTCGTTTGCTGTCCATGTCGCTCTACGTCCCTGGCGTCCCTGTTAAAAAACCTGTAGTTCTTTGATTTCAATTAAATATGTAGCAAGCAAAATACCGACCTTTTCCATCTTTAAACTGGAAGTAAGCCCAAATTGTTTTATTTTATTTCATTTAAGCCAGCGAATTAATTACATTTTCTCTGAAAAGAAATGCAAAATTATGATGTGTGTCCTTTTTCTCGTGTAAATGAAAACAAAAATCCAATTAATCAATAAGTCGGCGGGGGGGCGTCCTCGTACATGCTAATGTTGTTCTTTTACTAATATTCTTTTTTTTCTAAGATTTGTCTTTTCAAAATTACGTTCTATTTAAAATTCCGTCCAGTTCATTAATCAGGCCTACATCACACGAAAAGAAATGACAAATGTGTTTTTTGTGCTGTGTGTCTCATTTTTGATAAAACGAAAACAACCATCCTTTTTAAAAAGAATATAACCAAGACGGACACCTACGACGAACGTTAAGAACTATTAATCTTAATAAACAAAATTAACTTGATAGAAAGCCAACTGCCTAAATCACCAGATTCTTTTAAATTAAACTTTTACCCGTAAAGCAATTTTTTAAATCTCTCTCTTAAATAACAAGGTATACTTTCACAAGTAATCACTTTTTTAGAATTTTAAATACGTTGGCTACAAATAATATTGATGGCTACAAATATTTAACAATTAAATTAAGTAAAAGTTAAATACAAATGTATGTATAAGAGGTATTTAAAAACTTGCAGTTTTCAGTTATACGGAATCGACTGTAATCTAAATTCAACCAACATACACAACCTTGTAAAGCTATTTACCCTATAGATCTCATTATAACAACCTGGAGTCAAAGTCAAAGTTTTTGTTTGTCAATTATTAAATATTAATAATCAACTGAGAGTTAAAAGAAAAATGTGAGAGAAGCGCACGTATTATATTGAATATACAAAAAGTTTTTCCTCTTGTCCTTGTTCATTCAAGAATATAAAATTTCCTTTCTCCTCTTGTTCTGTGGTGTGGCGGCCTCTTATATGGTTTTTCTAAGCAAACAAAAAATAAATAATAAAACAAAATATTTATTAACCCCCACAACAACAAAAAAGAAGTCATGGATACGATATGTCTTGTGTCTATCTATGCCTTTGCCTAGCTATTGTATCTTTGATAATATAACCTTGAAAGATAATATTTCATGGAGGAGCCGTTTAAATAGAAGCCGAAGACATTTTTATATCACCCAGAAGATTATTTTATTGACCCCTTGGTTCACAATTCATCCATATCCTATTCATTGAAAGAGGAGTCGACATCAGAGTCCTATATAAGAGACTTTCTTAGTTAATAAAAGACAAAAAATGGGCTATGTGATATCAGCGTATAATAAAAAGAAATGAAAAAAAATATAATAATGGTCGCATAGAATATAGACAATAGAGATGGTGATGGTAGCATGTTATTTGGGGGAAGCAAACTTGGTTCCTTTAATTCCCTGCCATACCAAATTTTTAAAAGAATAACATACATTTTAAACTACATTTTCAACGCCCCCTACTTAATAATCACTTTCGTAGCAAGATTTTTAGGGGGATGTCATTTTTGGTTTTCTTCTTTCTTCTCTATTATGTTATGTTTAGTTATTTTCAATATAAAGACTTTTTTAAGATTTTTTTCAAGGCATCGCGTGTACGCTTAAAAAAATAAACTCGTGTATAACATGACACAAAAGGAGGATAACCAACCGCAACTTTTAATGTATGAATAGGATTAGGCAGACATAGAACGTACATGTGTCAGGTATTTTCTGTTGCGTGAAATTCAATAGAAAAAATTTACAAAACATAGCTGTCTCAAGTGCTTCAATGTAATCAGAATCACAACACTTAAGAGAGGTAGGTGCATATTTTGTTGAAGACTATTATGTCGGCGGACAAAACGAGACCTATGTACATATGTACCTAAATAAATTAAAAAAATAAATGAGTATATTTAACTCAAAAACTCACAATGAATTTTTATTGCTTTTGAAAACAGAGCAATGGCTATATTTCTTGAGACAGGATTTGAACACGACTGTCAAGTTAGCACTACATTTTGCGAAATTTAAAAAACTGAGTATGCAGTTAATTGTAGCTTTTTTGTTGTAAATTAGTTGTGGAAAAAAAATTTGCAGCTCGACGATTTTTCAAAAAAGTGGTATGTAGTGCTAGGTTGATAAGTTAGCACTACGCTTTTTGATTTTGTTAAAACTAAGAACGCAATTAGTTGACAATTATTTGTTGTAAATTAGTTGTGGAAAGAAAAAAATTCCAAAAATTTTTTTACTTTGATTTTTTTTTAAAAAGGGGGGAAGTAAAAAACAACTAATTTTAAACAAAAAAGCTACAATTAATTGCATCGTTACATTTTCGAATATCCTTGTTTTATGCGTGGACTCACGGTGTCAAGTTAGCACTACATACCCCCCTTTTTTAAAAAAATCAAAGTAAAAAAAATGTTTGGATTTTTTTTTCTTTCCACAACTAATTTTAAACAAAAAAGCTACAATTAATTGCATCGTTACATTTTCGAAGATCCTTGTTTTATGCGTGGACTCACGGTGTCAAGTTAGCACTACATACCCCCCTTTTTTAAAAAAATCAAAGTAAAAAAAAATTTTGGAATTTTTTTCTTTCCACAACTAATTTTAAACAAAAAAGCTACAATTAATTGCATCGTTACATTTTCGAATATCCTTGTTTTATGCGTGGACTCACGGTGTCAAGTTAGCACTACATACCCCCCTTTTTTAAAAAAATCAAAGTAAAAAAATTTTTGGAATTTTTTTCTTTCCACAACTAATTTTAAACAAAAAAGCTACAATTAATTGCATCGTTACATTTTCGAATATCCTTGTTTTATGCGTGGACTCACGGTGTCAAGTTAGCACTACATACCCCCCTTTTTTAAAAAAATCAAAGTAAAAAAAATGTTTCGATTTTTTTTCTTTCCACAACTAATTTTAAACAAAAAAGCTACAATTAATTGCATCGTTACATTTTCGAAGATCCTTGTTTTATGCGTGGACTCACGGTGTCAAGTTAGCACTACATACCCCCCTTTTTTAAAAAAATCAAAGTAAAAAAAATTTTTTGAATTTTTTTCTTTCCACAACTAATTTTAAACAAAAAAGCTACAATTAATTGCATCGTTACATTTTCGAATATCCTTGTTTTATGCGTGGACTCACGGTGTCAAGTTAGCACTACATACCCCCCTTTTTTAAAAAAATCAAAGTAAAAAAAATGTTTGGATTTTTTTTTCTTTCCCCAACTAATTTTAAACAAAAAAGCTACAATTAATTGCATCGTTACATTTTCGAAGATCCTTGTTTTATGCGTGGACTCACGGTGTCAAGTTAGCACTACATACCCCCCTTTTTTAAAAAAATCAAAGTAAAAAAAATTTTTGGAATTTTTTTCTTTCCACAACTAATTTTAAACAAAAAAGCTACAATTAATTGCATCGTTACATTTTCGAATATCCTTGTTTTATGCGTGGACTCACGGTGTCAAGTTAGCACTACATACCCCCCTTTTTTAAAAAAATCAAAGTAAAAAAATTTTTGGATTTTTTTTCTTTCCACAACTAATTTTAAACAAAAAAGCTACAATTAATTGCATCGTTACATTTTCGAATATCCTTGTTTTATGCGTGGACTCACGGTGTCAAGTTAGCACTACATACCCCCCTTTTTTAAAAAAATCAAAGTAAAAAAAATGTTTGGATTTTTTTTCTTTCCACAACTAATTTTAAACAAAAAAGCTACAATTAATTGCATCGTTACATTTTCGAAGATCCTTGTTTTATGCGTGGACTCACGGTGTCAAGTTAGCACTACATACCCCCCTTTTTAAAAAAAATCAAAGTAAAAAAAATTTTTTGAATTTTTTTCTTTCCACAACTAATTTTAAACAAAAAAGCTACAATTAATTGCATCGTTACATTTTCGAATATCCTTGTTTTATGCGTGGACTCACGGTGTCAAGTTAGCACTACATACCCCCCTTTTTTAAAAAAATCAAAGTAAAAAAAATGTTTGGAATTTTTTTCTTTCCATAACTAATTTACAACAAATAATTGTCAACTAATTGCGTATGCGTACTTAGTTTTAACAAAATCAAAAAGTGTAGTGCTAACTTGATATCAACCTAGCACTACATACCACTTTTTTGAAAAATCGTCGAGCTACAAATTTTTTTTCCACACTTAATTTACAACAAAAAAGCTACAATTTAAATTTCGAAAAATGTAGTGCTAACTTGACAGTCGTGATTTGAACTCAATCTAAGTCAATCAAACCTTACTACCTACCACTCAGTTTATGGATTTTTAAGATTAGATCTCAAAATAAAGTTGTGAAAAAGGATTGAATATGGGCGTTGTTGGTAGGTCCAAATGCTTCATCGATATCCCTTCTTTAGGGTTGGCGTCCCTTAATGCATGCATGGCAGTATATTGTATTGGTGCTGCATGTGGTTATCTGGCGTGCGTCAATTTTTAAAATTGCAAAAAATTATACAGATAACAAAATCTTTGACCAAGAAAGTTTGTGATGCATGGCCTACAAAGTTGTGAGCAAGAAAGAAGTTTATACAGTTGTCATAAACTTCTTTCTTGCTCAATCGAAAAATACTCTTTCCTATCATTTTGAATACAAATGTAATAATTTGGAAACCTTACGAACCAGCTCGTTTAGAGTAGCGGTCTTTCCGCCGTCGAATAAGACTCTAGTCGGGTAGGTGTCGACCTTAAGACTTGCTTATTCTGTCAGGCTTTGCTGATTAAGGAGCTGGTAACACTATTAAAGAAACAATTTTAAAGTTTAAGAAGATGTATTGAAAAAGACCCATTTTTGAGCTTATAACGTACATAAATATGAGCCGTTTATTTTGAAAGTGGCATAAGTCACTTTTTTTTTAAGTCGAGATATTTAAGATAATTTGTTATACCGTTAATTACCAATACTTCTCTCGAAGAAATCTCAATAGTTCTCAACTTATTGAGTGCAAATTTTTTAAAAATGAAAAGATACCGTTCAATTGTATTTAGTGTTGCCATTAACTCGATTTTTTTTGAAAAAGTGACTTATGCCACTTTCAAAATAAACGGCTCATATTATATCGATGAAATGAGTAATAAGCGAAAGCTTCGACTGATAATTTTATTACTTTTATTATAAATACCGATAACAAAAGATGTTTTTCTATTTCTTTCGATATCATCTATGACTAGGGAAGTTGGTGTTCCTATGTTTGGGTTTTTGTTAAAGGCTCCTTTCGTATATTGAAACACAAAATGATTTCATAAACATACGAGTATAATCGTCTATGAAAAACTGACAGCTTTTTGAAACTTGTGTGAAATCCTATAGAAATAAATGAATAACAATGAATTGCGTATGTTTACAGTTTTAAGGAGCCGGATGAGTCCCATCTAAGAAAAATACTCTTTTCCTGCAATCCTAAATGACCTGGTAATAATCATTTTTTTTTTTAATATCAAGTTGAGTTTTCATAGAATTCTGAACATCGAATGTCAGATGTTTGTTTTGTTGAAAACAATATCCAAGCCATGTTATTAACTTTGTAATAATATTTTCTTTCAAGACCTTCTCTAAATAAACTTTGCAAACTGCTTTTGTTGTTGATAAATAAGTTGTTAAGTTGTTAGTGTTAAGTTTTGAACAAGAAAACATAGGATCAATTTCAGCTCTCGGGTATGATAAAACATTTTGCACACCAAACCGTAAAATGGGAACGCCTGTTTATTTATCATAAGCTTTTCATTCTCTTATTAACTTCACATAGGAAGTTATTGTAATCGGTCCGATTTGTCGAATTGAAAATTTTGACATTTCTCGACGTTTCAAGGTCCCTAGACTCTAAATAAAAGATTTTTAGGAATGATGTATGTGCGCGCGTGTGTAAGTACGTTCGTACGTACGTACGTCTGTACGTCCATACGTTCGCGACGTTTTTTTCGTCGTCCATAGCCAAAGAAAAATATAAATATAAAAAAATATTTGTCACCTCGGAAATTTTATGAACAAAATATGATTTTATCTCCAAAAACAATTTTGCGCAACGAAGAATAACGTTTTTAACAAGTGGTAAAACTTTGAGAAAAACCGAATTGACAGTTTTTTTTATAAAAAATAAAAACCTAAAAAAAAAATTACTCAAAGTTGGTAAAAATTGATTTTCTGTTCAAAACTTTGAGATTATGGCTTCCAACCAATATTATCTTATAAGAAATATTGTTTTCAACATTCGGTGCAATTTTGAGAAAAATCTAATTGACAGTTTTTTTACAAAAAATAAAAACCTAAAAAAAATGTTAAAAGTTAGTAAAAATTGATTTTCGACTCAAATATGTTTCCAATAATTTGCTTCAAACTTATTTTATCTCACAGAAAATTTTGTTTATAAAAATCCAACAGTCCGTTTTTCATAAAAATAGTACGCAAATTTGGTAAAAATTGATGTTCGGTTCTCGATACCTCGTGAACAATAGAAGATATTGACTTCAAATTAATTTCATTCATCCAATTTGTATTTGTTAGATAAGAAATATTTTTTTTAAGAAATGCTACTTAAATTGGTAAAAATTGGTTTTCGACTAAAAATATCGTTAATGAAAATAGATTTCGAAATCAAACTATTTCATTATATGCAAAATATTGTTGGTAATTTTGAATTTTTTGAGAATAATTCAACTTACAATTTTTTAAAGAAAACACGAAAACCTACAAACTTTTAAGCACGACAAATCGGCAGACGGGATGGGAAGTTATCAGTTTGGGTCGCATCCCAGCCTCTTTTTTTCATGTTTAAGTTGGAATGCTAGTAGCAATTAATGCAAGACCATGGATTTTTTCGCTTTTCTTAAAAGGCATAATGTTTAAAGAAGAAGGTTTAAGCCATAAAACTTAGATAGGTTTTGTTCATAAATTAACTAACCGAGATAATAATTGTTATCGTCTTGATATAGAGATGAAAGAAGAGGGCGGTTCTGCAGTGTTAGTCAAAAATAACAACACGTACGACATATGTATGTACATAAGTTAATTTCCATTTTAAATACAAAATTAATTCACACTGTAAGAATTAAAACACCTTTTCAAAATGGCATAACTTTTAAAAAAAGGCGGAGAAACGTTTTTATATAATTTATGACTATATATCTTATATATGCTGCTTAAGAGTAGACCTATCGCCATAAGAGAGTTAAGCGAAGATTATTTAATGGTAGTTTGAATGCCGAATCCGAACGGCTAAAAGCCCTTTTCATGCAAGTAATTAGGTAATACCCATGAAAAAAAAACTTTAGGAAGCACAGGCGCAGGGATTGGCCTTTGCATGACAGTCCTACACTAACCATCATAGGTACAAAAACAAAAACGTAATGCAACACATAAAAAAAGATATTTCAGCTAGATTATTAATATAGAACAAATAGACCTATTTAAGTGTTTCCTGTTTTCCAGATGTTGTTTACAAAAGTATTGAACAACCAGTTTCTAAAAAACTATTTTCGTTGTAATAGTTCAATGTAAAAGTTTCAAAAGGTTCAAGAACAGCATTTATAAAAGTTAGACGTTTTATTTAAATTTGAGTCTTAATAAAGTTTATTTGTTTTGGCTCTACAATACTACCTCTATTGTTCGAAATGATCGGGCATGCTCTTTTACAGAAAACCTAGTTTTCGCGTATTAACTTCCCATAGGATTTGTCAAATTGAAAATTTTGACATTTCTTTACAGACTTTACAAAGTAATCTAAATCAAATACTTTTAGAGAGTTGTCTGTGAGTGAGTGTGTTCTACGTCCGTACGTTCGTCGTCCATATCTCAAAAACCAGAAGAGATATCGACTTCAAATAAATGTTGTTATACAGATAATAAAGCGGAAATATACAGAAATGACTTTGAGTAAGTAGTTTGTTTACCATATCAATTTGAAAATTTTGGTTTAACCCAAATACATATCTCACGAAGAAATAAAGCTAGCGACTTCAATAACATTTTATATTATGTAATGTGACGCTATACTAAATAAGCACAATTTTGAAGAAAAAAACAAACTGAAAGAAAAACGACTCAAGTATCTTGAGAAAAAAAAAAAGAATATTGACTTTAAACATTCTTAATCATCTCATACAAAATGTTGTTATTAATAAAAGGTTGGAAAATATTCCCCTTACGCCACTTTGTCTTTTGAGTTTCGCGGCTATGTACAAAGCGCTTAAGAGTGTAAACATGGAGTTTACTAAAACCGAAATTCACGCTATTTTAAAGTTTTACTTCGTTAAAGGCAAATTCGCTAGAGAAACGTTTCGTGAGATTAAGTGTGTTTTGGGGGATGGTGCTCTATCACTTCGAACCGCGGAGTAATGGTTTCGACCATTCAGAGCCGATGAAAACAACACCATTTATAACCCAGCCGGCGGAAGAACGGTGACGACGAATACCGATCTAATAATGGAAAACATGGAGTTAGACCGGAATGTGGCATCTCGTGAAATCGCCCAGAAGATGGGAGTTAGTCACCAAAACATTTTAAACCATCTGCAGAAGGCTGGATACAAAAAAAGCTCGATGTTTGATTAAGAGAAAAACGGAACTTCTGAACACACCCCTGCAAAAAGTAACATTTGAGGTAACATCGTTTGTTCCCATTGCCAGTGATACCAAATATTAAAATTAAAAGTGAGTTATATTTATGGGTAAAACGTTCTATTGGTTGTAAAAAAAAACACAGCTGAAGTGGTTGAAGATAACGTTTGCATTGTGTGGAATATTTACAACAGAACACCTATTGAATTCCTATATTTGATTTTATAACAAGTACAACGTATCAACATTTTCACTTGTGTCGATAAATTTAGGGATATTTTAAAATAAATTTTTTGAAAATTACTAAGTGCAAAATTTTAAAGCGGAATTGTACATAGATCTTATTTTAAATGAATTACAGAGAAAATTCTAATTAAACACAATTCATAGCTTTTCATAGCGAAAAACGTTTAAATATTTTGAAGCAACACAATTTAATATATACATCTTGTTGAGTAACACTGTTTTTCTAAGTTCTATTTACCATTGCGAATACACAGACCTTTATTATTTTTCATACCCTCAATTTTGATCCTTATCCCTTATTACGTTTATGTATTATGTTATTTTTATTTAAATATATTTTGTAGCATCATAATTTCCCTTAAACGATAGAACCCTTTGGAAAATGCTTAAAAATGTTGTTACCTGTTGATGACTTTTTCAAGGATTTTCTTATTAAAACAAACCTTCAACCTTTACAAGGTTAAGAAGGGATTAAGACTTTAAAAGGTTATAAGGTAAATTGAGGTTTTCAGTAACCTTTAAGCTGTTCTTCATTATCATAATGCATAGAATACATAAGTAGTTTTAAAATAAATTGAGACAACAAATAAATTATCCTACTCGGATTTAGGTTTTTTTTTAAATGAAAAATATTTTTGTATTCATTTTCCTCTTTGTTTTTTCTTCAAATTAATAAGTATAGACCTTGTTCACAGAGCAAGATGCAAATTGCTACCCAAATGGCTGACGAGGCATGTTTATTAACTGAAACCTTAATATTACGAGTGTTTTTTTAGAATCACTGCAGATAAAATAGGTTAAGTGAAATCCTGCTGCGGGTAGAGATTTCAATTTTATTCGACTTTCGAAATCAATTTTTTTATTTTTAGACGTTGGAACTTTTGATACCTCTTTAAGGCTTGATGGATGTATTCGTGGAGAAGTGTCCAACACACAAAACACTATGAAGTCATTTTAAAACTCCAGATAAATTTTGATGTTTCGACAGAATTTATTTTCAATTTATTGCAACGGAGGTTTGTTTATTTAAATTTAATTGAAATAATATTAAAATTAAAAGTGATAGATTTAATATTGAAAAAACATTTTTAGGTTTAGAATTGTTTCTATAGGCTTTTTCATTCAAATTGAAAAGCTGTCATCTTTTGACATTTGACAAGAATAAGTAACATCGTTCATCATTATAGTTAATGGAACGACACACTCTTAAAAAATGAATTGATATTGTTTTCACTTAAAAAATGTAAATATGTACTAGTTTCTCAACAGTTATATTTCTCGAAGAGGTGTTGACAACTGACAACCTAGATATTGTGATACAACACTTTTAGATTGTTTTTCTCTGGTGCCACGCAGTGTTGCCGCTGAAAAAAATCAAAAAGGGTACAAAAAAGGGGCCCGACACAAAAAAAAATGTATTCAAAAACTTAAAAAAACAATTTTATTTCAATAACATTAAAATAAAAACTTAAATTCATTTAAAAAACAAAACAGTAACAACAAGTCAGTTGTTAATAACAACAAATATATAAATAAATTAATGAAAGTTAAGTCTTTCATTTTTTTAATAGTGTCTTTCTCTATAAATAAACAAGATTTTTTTTTTGGAACCCAATTTTCCAACTTATTTTTGTTTTCAATTAAATTAAGAGCTGACATCATCGAATTGCACGTTTTCACATTCAGTCTTTTCGTCAACTTATTTTTAATAAGGGTCAGCTTTGAAAAAACTCTTTCGGCAGAGGCACTGCTATGGGACAGAGATAAAATGTTTGTAACAAAGTTGTATACATTTGGAAACATAAATTCATCAAAATTGTTTTTACATTTACCTATTTCATACCAGAATTCTTGAATATCATTGATTTGAAATGTGCTTTGAAAAGCCTTATCCTCGGATTTTATCTCAAGGAGTTTGTATTCCTCAATGACTTTTCCTGAATTGGATACCAGGTTTGGAAAACTGGAAACTAACTGTACATAGTTAAATTCAAGATTTTTTTTGACAACTTTGGGATCTAGAAAGTGCAATATCGAAAGTTTTTCATAATTAATATCTATTCTTTTTAGTATTTTTTCGAAGTATAAAAAGACAGCTTCCAGTACGAATTTTTTCGGAGTATAAACCGACAGAGTTCAGTTCAAGTTCAGTATGAAACTTCGTTACCGATTTTTAATTAATTTACTTAAAGAGTGGATAAGATAAAAAAATATCTTAATTTATCCTTGAAAATTATTCTATTACTAGTAAAATCGTAAAAAGGGGCCAATTGGGCAATTTCTAAAAAAGTCGCGGCCACGGGGATCGAACGCAAAAAAGGGGCCAAATGGCCCCTTTAGGGGACAAACGGCAACGCTGGTGCCACGTGAAAGATGAAGTACATTCAAAATTCAAGACCATAAAATTGAAGTCGAGAAGTTTTCGAGGATATTACGAGTATGTGGTAACGGCAGAAATGTGCGAATTCGTCATACAAACATTCTTAAAAAAGGAACCGTAGCCGTGGCAGCTATTTGCCTTAAATCGTTTTCCATTACTGATAACGCACCTTCCTCTTTGTAATAAAATAAAAATCGATTGATTTCTTTTAAAAAATATGTACATACTCGGTTTTTAAACATACAAATAAAACATTTTATTGGAAAACGTTAAATATATTTTATTTTAAAATCATGTACATATTTCTAATTTTAAAGGGTTTTAGTGCCTACTTCACTGTCAAGTTAGGATTTTTTTTAAACAAGAGTGACAATTCACAAATTCAAGTATTGTTTAAATTTGGAAGTAGTAGTTCTAACACTTTTTTGATGAGATTCTAATGAGAGAAAAGCAATGTGTTGTATTGCAATTGTTTGTACTAGTCCCTATTCAAGTAATTTATATCAATAAAATGAATTTTCGAATTCAGTTCATATCAGCAAATATAGCAACCGCTCCTGAATTGTTTATGAAAGAGAGTTGTTTTTCGTTTCTTCTACCCCCAAATGTGTTGACAAACCAATTTTAAAAAGGACGTAATTAACTTAGTAAGTTTTAATACAGCTACTCGTACATGGGCTATATGGCAAAAGAGCGAATTAAACAAATATCTCCACCCAAAAGAAGGACCTTTCATTTAATGCGAATTGAGATTTAAATTTCAAAAACTAACATTATGGTTTTTAATCAACTTCTTTTACCACTCATACTATTTTGTTTTTTTTTTTTTATTGTGTGGTCAAATAAAAATATTCAACGTTCTTCAACTTAAAACGCCTGGGGTTTTTCGTTAACCTCGTTTTTAGGTAATTAAAAAATTGCTGATGTGTTTTTGTGGTGTATTCTTGTTTTAAAACTACATAGTACCTAGCTACCAACAGCAGCAACAAGCTGCCCGTTATGGTCTTAATCTAAAGTCCAATTAAATTTATTCAAATTTAAACAACCCAAAAGGGAAATTGCGATGTCGATGTGACATAGTTTCCTTCCTCAATATAGAATACATTTCAAGAACAGAGGAAGTACAATTTTAATTTCAATTATATTATATACGACGATTTCGAGCTTAGTGCTAGTTGAAAGTACGAGTATAATACATGCGGAAGTGTCTAAGGATGTTTCATTTACCATAGATTAAATTAAAGAATTAAAAGAGAATTAAATAATGAAAAACTTATGATGGAAAATTTGTTTCAACCATCAGTTTTTCTTTTGGACGTTTTCTTAATGCTTTTCAACATATGAAATGATATACCTTTGAGAAATCTTGAAGTTTAAAAGCTTCTTTAATAAAAGTCCTAATTCTACTGCGTAATTGTGCTATTGAATTGAATTAAGTTTATCGGTAGATTTTTCAAGAACTTTTTGAAAAGAGGCTAATGAGACAAATAGTTTAAGAGACATCATTAAAAATAAAAATTCCGATTCGAGAGTTAAATATTAATTCAATACAGAAATATTTTTGGGATGAATTTTGTATTACTATAGGGTGTCCCAAAATTAACGCAAGAAATCTTGCGTTAATTTCAAACAAGTTGATATACATATTTATTTAGAAACGAAATCTCATCAAATGGTAACCTTTTTGGATTGATTAAGTGTTCGATAGCTCTGCGAAATAAAGCTATAATTTTGCTTCAAGAGAAGCAATTCCAAAGAAAAGAAATAGAAAAAAAATATAAGACAAAAAAAAATATTTATTGAAATTATAATTTATTTTATAATGTGTTACTTGCCTGGCTGACGGTAGAATCTCAAGTGGAAGTGAGTTAAAGAAACAGAAAATGAAGAGGAATAGAAAATAGGATGACAGGACAGGTGAATGGATCATAATTGGGACAGAAAGCTTGTGGGAGTTTTAAAAGAAAGTAATAGATGCTAGGTGATGCCAAATTTAAAGTAAATTAAGTTAAATTGAATATTGAACATACCGCCAGCCAAGAACGACTGTTATTAATTAAGTTTTAAAGTTAACAATTAAAATATCAATAATAAAAAAAGTTGAGTAAAAGAAATATATGTAGATATGTATAAAGGCATTTCCTCCGATATAGTCGTTGAGTGAGGGATCAGGTTTGTCAGCGCCTGATACTCGCTGCAGGAAAAAAAAAGTAAGAAAAATCAGCTCTTAAGAAGATAATGATGTATCTATCGGTTCGTTTGTAGGAAGCAGGCATAGTTTTGTTATGGGGCGTTTATATTGTTTCCCATTCCATAAAAGCGTAACCACTCTGCAAATGTCGTCTTGTCCTGGATGGACTTGTATAACCCTTGCTAATGGCCATTTTGCTGGAGGAAAACGTTCATCAATAATTAGCACAATATCGTTAACGCGGAAATTCCGTTTAATTTTCGAAAGCTTATTGGGTCTGTTTTGAAGCCTGGTCAAATATTCTGTTCTCCATCGATCCCAGAAATGTTGGAACATTTGTTGAATCTTCTGCCAACGTTGAAGATGGTTCGTTTTCACGTCCAGTAGTGAAGGTTCAGGTACTATGAAAGATGGTTCTCCTATGAGAAAATGCGATGGGGTAAGAGCTCTGGTATCGGATGGGTCATCGTTCATAGGGCAAAGAGGTCTGGAATTAAGAACACATTCAATTTGAATTAACAGCGTATTAATTTCTTCAAAAGTTAAAATTCGATTCTATAAGATTCTTTTTAAGTGGTACTTAACTGATTTTACCCCTGCCTCCCACAAACCTCCAAAATGGGGTGAGGCAGGTGGAATGAAGTGCCACAAAGTTCCTTCAGATGCAATGGTCTCTCTTACATGTTTTGGAAATAGTTCGTTGAATTCTCTATTCAGCTGACGAAGAGTTTTGTTAGCACCGACAAAGTTCGTCCCATTGTCGCTATATATGTTGCTGCAGCTCCCTCTACGTCCAGTAAATCGTCTTAAGGCAGCTAAGAATCCTTCTGAAGACATGTCTGACACAAGCTCAATGTGAATCGCTTTTGTAACCAAGCATACAAATACACAAATGAAACCTTTATACGTTTTTGGTGATCTTCCTTTTGAAGTACGGATGTCGAATGGACCAGCGTAGTCCACTCCAGTGTGTCGGAAGGGTCTGGTTTCGTTAACTCGTACTTTGGGGAGTGATCCCATAAGTTGTGTTGAACGCTTATAGTTAAAACGAAGACATAGAGTGCAGTCATGAAACTTTGATTTTGTAAGGTTTCTCAGATTAAGAATCCAAAATTTATTCCTTATATATGACATCATTAATTGAGGCCCACCATGAATAGTTTTAATGTGCGAATCCGATACAATAAGTTTTGCTAGATTGCAATGATTTGATAGGATAATCGGGTGCTTTGCATACTGGTCAATTTCAGCAAAGCGAAGTCTTCCACCGACTCGCAAAATTCCCTCATCGTCGATGAAAGGATGAAGATTACTAATTTTACTCTTATTTGAGATTTGTTTGTCTGATTTTAAATCTTTTATTTCATATGCAAAGTACTGAGATTGTGATAAGCGTATGAGGCAAGAAAAGGAATTTTGAATTTCATTGGGATTGAGATATTCCTCAAAAGTATCCCTCATTTTGAAATTGAAGAGACATTTTATATAACTTGTTACACGAAGAAGTTTGTTTAATGAAGAATATTTCAGTAGTAGATCAAAAGGAGGAGTAACATTTGCAGCTAAAGAATTAGCATCAGCTTTTTTCTCTAGTTCAGTTTGACAGTCTGAAACTCGTTGGTTTGGCCATTCAGAGAAAGGAAGGCTAAGCCACTTAGGACCATGCCACCACAAAGCATGATTTTGTAAGTCATAAGGTTGAACCCCTCGTGAAGCACAATCAGCTGGGTTATCTTCTGAGCGTACATGGTACCAGTCTGAGATATTAGTCATTTCTTGTACTTCAGTTACTCTGTTGGCAACAAATGTTTTCCAACGTATTGGTAATGCATGAATCCATGCAAGGACAACTTTTGAATCAGTCCAAAAATATGGCTTTATGTTTAGTGATTGACTTTCAATTGCAGTCATGAATTTTTTGAAAAGTTTTGCTAGTAATACAACAGCACATAATTCAAGTCGTGGTAACGATACTTGCTTGATTGGGGCAACCTTAGTTTTAGCCGTTATTAGATTGATAGAAATGTTTTCATCATTTATGCAGCGATAGTAAAGTACTGCTGAATAGGCAGAGTTTGAGGCATCAGAAAAGCCATGCACTTCACCAAAGGAGGTGGTAAAAGTTCCTTACCAACTTGGAATTTTAATCGTTTCTAAGGCTTGTAGAGATTTACGATAGTTTTCCCATTCATCCTTAAGTGGAAGGGGAAGAGGGTCATCCCATCCTATGCCAGCGCACCACAATCTTTGAAAATAGATTTTTGCAAGAATGATCGTTGGGGCCAACCACCCAAGAGGATCAAACAGCTTAGCAGCATCAGACAATAGAGTGCGTTTTGTATGCGAACTTCGTATTGGAAGTGTTATTTTAAAGAAAAAGTTATCACAATGAGGATTCCAGAAAAGACCAAGAGCCTTAATCGAAGAATCGGAATTTCCCTCAAAATTAAATGATATTTCACAATCTTCCGATGGTAGATCATATAAAAGTTCTGGTGAGTTTGAAGACCACTTTCTTAATTTAAATCCACCAGATGTGAGAATCTTTTGGAGCTCTATTTGAATCTTTTTAGCTTTGTCTATGTCATCAGCTCCAGACATAATATCATCCACATATATATCTCGTTTAAGAACCTCAGATCCAATTGGATATTTACTAGCTTCATCATCAGCTAGTTGCTTTAGCACTCGTATTATAAAAATGGTGCACACGTTGTACCATAGGTAACGGTTACAAGTTTGTACAACTGCAGAGGCTTAGCAGGGTCATCCCTCCACATAATTTGTTGAAACTTAGTTTCTTCAGGATGTATAAGGATTTGTCGAAACATTTTCTCTATATCCGAAGTAAAAACAACGAAGAAAGAACGCCATCGTAATATGACAGAAGATAAGTCGTTTTGTAAAATAGGACCTGGCAGTAATTCTTCATTAAGTGCCTTAGAAAATGGAGGCTTTGATGAGCCGTCAAATACTACACGCAATTTGGTGGTAGAACTGCTCTCTTTCCAAACACCGTGATGAGGAAGAATAAAAAGGTTGCCGGACTCAGAAAGGTCATTAAGATTACATGAGAGTTCCATGTGATTAAGATCAATGTATTCTTTTATAAATTTATAGTATTCATTTTTAAGCTTAATATTTTTTGGAAAAATTCTCTGTTCTAAATGATCGAATCTTTTTCGAGCATTATGACTAGAGTTTTTAAAGTTTGGGTAGTCTTCGCCTAAGACTTTTGACTTAAATGGAAGTCTAACAATATATCTTCCAGAAGAAGAACGATAATGTGTTTCTTGGAAATATTTTTCACAAGCCTTTTCTTCAGTGGTTTGCACGCGTTCTGAAGATACTTCTTCAAGTTCCCAGAACTTTCGAAGAGTGTTGTCTATGTTCACCTGAGTGTGAAAAGTTAAAATATTTTGAACATCTCTGCTCTGAGGATTCGAGTTTTTAATTGGTCCTGAAAGGATCCAACCTAATTGAGTCTGTTGTGCCAATGGGCCATTAGTAGTCTTGATGATACCGTCAAGGATGATTTCATGGAACACATCTGCACCAAGAAGTATATCTATGCGTCCAGGCTCTGCAAACTGAGGATCTGCCAGAGTTAGGTTGCCAATGTCGAAATAAAATGAAGAATTAAGTTTTGCAACAGGAAAATAATTACTTATTGAAGTCATAACCAAAGCCTTTACAATTAGCGTAAATTTGGAATTGATGCACGAATTAAGCTTGAGCTCAACAAAATTTTTACACGCATCGGAAGTCATTGAGCCAATACCGTCTATAACACAATGAATAGGATTTTTTTTGAGTCCTAATGTTTGAACACAATATTCTGTAACGAACGATACTTGAGACCCTTGATCTATGAGGGCTCTAAAAATGAAGTCACCAGCAGCAGTGGATATTTTTACTTTTGCTGTTGCAAGAAGTATTTGCGAAGTAGAATTTGAACCCAAACAAGTTGAAACATGAGAAATTTGATTTGAAGAACCAGCAATTGGATGCGCAGCAGTGTCATTGGATGAATGATTTGAATTCTCAATATGCATAACTGTGTTGTGCCTTCTATTACATTTCCGGCATGTCAACTTGCTTCGACATTTTATAGCAGAATGTCCTGGCAACAAGCAGTTTGAACAAAGATTTTTAGATTTTAAAAAATCCATCTTACTTTCATGAGTAAGTGACTTAAAGTTTGTACACTGGTAAAGAAGATGGGGTTCATTACAACTTGGACACGAACTCTTATTATTGGAAGCATGAAACGTTTTTACATAATTTGCTCGTTTATTGTTTTTAAATTTATCCCTTGTTTCACCAAAAATTGAAGCTGGTTTAGAGTCAATTGCCTCTGATGATCGAAAAGAATCTTCTAAAAACTCATAAAATTCTGAAAGTTTTGGAAGATCATAATCTTCACAATCTATTCCAGACTGATTCGATTTAGAAGTTCTATTTTGCGAACTTTTACTAGTCAAAAACCGCTCCCAATTCTTGCGGGTCACACTATCAAGTTTTTGAGAAAGAATAAAAATAATTAAAACATCCCATGATTCGGTTTTAACCTTTAAATTTTGGATTGAAGTCAAACAATCCTTGGTAGTATAAAGAAGTTTCTTTATGCTATCACAAGACTCTCTTCGCATAATAGGTTGTTCACATAATGTTTTTAAATACGATTCAATAATAAAACGTTTTTTATCAAACCTTTCGCAAAGCATTTGCCATGCAGAATCATAATTTGCAGCTGAACATGGAATAGAATGTATAATTTTCTCAGCTTCACCTGAGACACATTTTTTAAGATAAAAAAGTCTTCCAGCACTATCTAGACCCGGTTTATTATGAATCATTCCCGTAAATAAATCCCGAAACTGCATCCAGTTCTTATAATCGCCATCGAACTCGGGAAGACTAATAATTGGAAGATGAACACCACGTTCCTCATTGAAACTGCGATCACCAAAAGAAGTGTTATGATTGAATGAAGTTTCTTTATCATTGGAAGAAGAAATTGCTTTAATTCTATCAACAATGTCAGACTTAAGGTCTAAAAACATGTCTTGAAATATATCATTATGTTTTTCAATAAAATATGTAGCCTCCGGTTTATCTTTCTTTTTCTCTTTGTATAGAAGAGAAAGCTTAATATGATTTTCACGAAAAGAAATCATGTAACTTTCTAATATTTCTAGGCGGCCATTAAGATGACTGGCCTTAGCTAGACGCTCCTTAGGACTCTTACTAAAATTAGTTTTAAAATTAATTAAGTCATCAATCAAGTTCTGTTGCTTTATGAAAAGAGTTTCTAATGTTTCTTCCATTTCAAATTTTTAAGAAACCAATTCGCAAGAGAATTGAAAAAGAGAAGAAAACAAATTATTTAAAAATTATTTTGGTTAAAATCAAATCCTATAAAATCCAAAATGACACTAAACCCAAAAAGTTCAAGCAGGGAAGTGTAAAAGTTATAAAATTAAAAGAAAAAGAAGTACAAAATGAAAGAATAAAAAAGAAAAACAGTTTCACAATAACTGTTAAAAATAAACGGATTCTATTTAAGAATAGCGTTAAGCGATAATCACGTGTGATGCAGATTTATATAGTTTAACAGTGAACTTAATTTACTGTACTGTAAGTCCAATGCACCAAAAAACAAGTTATGAGCTTGTGACTCCTCTGAACAATGCAAACTTCTAACGATTTATGTTGCAAAGAAATGGCTGCAATTGATGCAGACAGCAAAAAAATATAAATTTAAAAAGAAGATGCACTGTACAAACAAAATTGAGTATATATTGTAAGTATATACAAAACCGTTATGAACTTTACAGCGATTAATTAAGAATTGTGTGAGAAATATGTATATTCACTTTTAATTGAAATTAATCAAAAAAAAAAAAAAACCGCACACCACACGCACACGATTATTTATTAATTCTTAATTGAATAATTATTATTAGTATTTGCCTCGAAGGACCAATGTTCGATAGCTCTGCGAAATAAAGCTATAATTTTGCTTCAAGAGAAGCAATTCCAAAGAAAAGAAATAGAAAAAAAATATAAGACAAAAAAAAATATTTATTGAAATTATAATTTATTTTATAATGTGTTACTTGCCTGGCTGACGGTAGAATCTCAAGTGGAAGTGAGTTAAAGAAACAGAAAATGAAGAGGAATAGAAAATAGGATGACAGGACAGGTGAATGGATCATAATTGGGACAGAAAGCTTGTGGGAGTTTTAAAAGAAAGTAATAGATGCTAGGTGATGCCAAATTTAAAGTAAATTAAGTTAAATTGAATATTGAACATTAAGTGTTTAAAAAAATACTTGTCTTTATAAAGGGTGTCCCAAAATTTTGGGACACCTAAAATTAACGCAAGAAATCTTGCGTTAATTTTGGGACACCCTATATAAGCTGCATAGGTATATTTGCATGGTATTTATTTTTTAAATATTATTTAGTAGTACCCGTAGTGTGATGGTTAGTGCGTTGAACTGTCATGCAAGGGGTCTTGGGTTCAATCCCTGCCTGTGCCACCTAACTTTTTTTCACCGGTACTGCCTCTTGCGAGGAATGGACAAATCCTCCAAGAGTAATTCTTGTCATGAAAAGTGATTTCTCAAATTAGCCGTTCGGATTCGGCATATAAACTGTAGGTCCCTTCAATCTCTGACAACATTACTCGGGCACAGGAATGGTTGAGAGTTGTAAGTCACTAGGCCCTGGTTCTTCATGGACTGTTGCGCCACATAATTTTTTTTTGTATTATTATTTAGTTACATACTGTTTATTGAATCAGTAGAAATTGTCAATCCTTGTTTCAAAAAATCTAGCGGACGATGCTGCCAGTGTAAAAACCGCCTTAAATAGTTATATTTTTAATGGATGCAAATGGTGATTAGCTGATGTCTTGGAGTCTTACTTCGATTCATACACGGAAATTTTGCTGATTGATGAAGCCATTTGATCGGAAATAAGCAACACTATTATATAGATCTTAAAATGGACAAACTTCGCTAGCAGATTTAGTTTGTTCAATGTAAAATTCCTCAACTTGCAAGATTTGTTCTGGCAATTCATGAGGAATTGTCAAACTACCTAAACAGTTATGTCAAAACAGACATTTTCAATTGACAAACCATATAACCATCGAAACTTCTGATCCATCTAAAATAACACCCTTAACTGCATTGAAAGCAATTTGAAGAAAAACGTAAATTTAAATAAGTTAACAATTATGTGAACCCAACATCCTATTAAATACTCGAAACAATATAACCCTATTTGATTTGAACAGTTAATAATGTTTCATTCAGAAATGATTTTATTAATAATTTGCAACTGATTTATATAAGCAAACAACTTGCCATGTTTGTGAAGATATATCCCTCTCTGTCTGATTCTTTCGAAGTTGAAGCCGGTTTAAAGAAAGGATGTTTACTGAGTCGAATTTTGGTTAACCTCTACCTGAGCGACTTACATACACATTTACCAGGTTGTTGAAATGATTGTGAAAGTTCTCTTATACATAGATGAACTCTTTATCATCTCTGATTCCCCAAGTAAGCTGCAAAATATGATTGACTCTATATTCAGTTACTGTGCGTTATGCGGTTTAAAAATTAATCACAACAAGTCAAAAAACTCGGTTTTTAGAGCGGGTACTAGAACTTTTAGCTACACATTTTTGACACTGCAGCCAGGTATGTTATGCTATACGGTGTTCAAGTAGAAAAACTTTTTAGATTCTTCATGAAACGGATGTTAAATCTACATAGCAACATCCTTAACTACATGTTACAGTTGGAAAGTCACTGTCTTTTGAGGAACTCTATAACGAATTAAAGAGCAACAACTTTTCTTTCCCATACAACTTTCTAGTTACCTGTCTTTGATATAGATCATTGTTAATAAATAGATTCGAATCAAGCTATGAAACTTACTCCTGTATCCAAGAAGTCTGCTAAAAAATAGTAGCGATAAATTACGATTTAAAAATATACATTCAAAATTTTAACGCCTTTTGGTTCTTGGGTTAATCCGAACGGCTTATGTGAGACAGCACTTTTCAAGACAACAATTACTCTTGGAGCTTTTGGAGGATTTGTCAATTCCTCGCAAGATGCAGTACCCATGAAAAAAACTTAAGATGGCATAAGCAGGGGTTGAACCCAAAACCTCTGGCATGAGAGTCCTATGCAATAACCATGACCCCACGTGTACTACTACACAGTTATTTAGAATATAATAATATACATTTTATATTTCATTTTCGTAAGAAAATATCTACCCGTTTTCGAGACATAAAATTTTGCAAAATAATCTATACTAATATTATAAATGCGAAAGTAACTCTGTCTGTCTGTTTGTTACTCAATCACGCCTAAACTACTAAACCAATTTGCATGAAATTTGGTATGGAGATATTTTGATACCCGAGAAAGGACATAGGCTTGCCTCGGGAAAATGACGCATTCCCATGGGAAAATTCAGGGGACCGAACGCTTTTACGCCTAAACTACTGAACAGATTTAAATGAAATTTGGTAAGGAGATAGTTTGAGACTTAAGAAAGGACATGAGTTACTTTTGACCTCGGGAAAACAACGAATTCCCATGGGAAAAGTTACTTTCCGGGGAATCTGATCGCTTTCACTCCTAAATTAACAAAGGTTTGAATAATATTTGGATAAAATTGGTATTACGGGAAAACAACGCATTCCCAACCCTTATGAAATAAGTTATCGAACATGTTAAACTTATCATACACGTATATTAACGCGGGCTTCGCGCGCCACGTGCCTCAAGCCCTCAATGTTAGACGCAAACTGTGGCTCCCACCAAAATAAACTTTGCTATGCTCAACCTTTCATCGCCAAACACTAGCCATGTAGGTACAACAAATAATTCACTGGGTCTGTCTTCTCCTTCTGATAATTCTGTTTCGGCTGAGGCGTGGGCGGGGGTGGCACGCGGTAGACGAGGCTGGGGGCGGCGGCGGTAGTGCGGCGGCGCGGGGGAGGACATCACTGAGTGGGTCTACCCAAACGGGCACACACGTGAGGGCACACGTCCAGTTGTCGGACGCATGCAAATTACAGAGAAATCCTGCAAATATTTTATTTGTCGTGTAAATTTAATTGTTTCTTTAATACTCGTACTTAATGATTTACTCGGTTCGTCTTTGATCATTTAATTTACCAGAAGTAGGTAGGTAGTTTTAAGTTAGTTTCTTTAGTTCACCTGCGCATTTCTTTTAATATTTGTACGTGTTTATTTTTTAGTTTCAAAATAATAAACGGTATTCAATACCTACTTAATTAACTTCCCATAGGAAGTTATTGTAATGGGTCCGATTTGTCGAATTGAAAATTTTGACATTTCTCGACGTTTCAAGGTCCCTAGAGTCGAAATAAAAGATTTTTAGAAAGATGTCTGTGCGCGCGTGTGTACGTACGTCCGTACGTCCGTATGTCCGTACGTTCGCGACGTTTTTTTTCGTCGTCCATAGCTCAAGAACCAGAAGAGATATCGACTTCAAATAAATTTTGTTATACAGATAATAAGGCAGAAAGATGCAGAAAGGGCTCTCAAGAAAATTGCGTGGGTGGTTTTTTTACCATAGCAGTTTAAAAAAAAGGTGAAAATTTTGGTTAACCCTAAATATCTCATGAACCAATGACGCTAGAGACTTGAATTAAATTTTATGTTATATATTGTAACGTGATACAAAACAATTATATTTTTGGAAAAAAATTCAATTAACGATTTTTTTTATAAATCAAAAAAACTGAAAAAAAAATTTGTCACTTCGAAAATTTTACGACTAAAATATTATTTCATCTCCAAATCAATTTTGTGCAACGAAGAATAATGTTTTTGACATCTGATAAAATTTTGAAAAAAATCGAATTGACAGTTTTTTTACAAAAAATAATAACCTAAAAAAAAATAAAAAAAAAAGTTGGTAAAAATTGAGTTTTGACTCAAATATCTTTTCAAGACTTTGAGATATTGGCTTTAAACTACTTTTATCTTTCAAAAAATATTGTTTTCAACATTCAGTCAAATTTTAAAAAAAATAGAATTGACAGTTTTTTTACAAAAAATTAAAAACCGAAAAAAAAATTAACAAAAGTTGTTAAAAATTGATTTTCGACTTAAATATCTTTTCAAAAATTTGAGATTATGGCTTCTAACTAATTTTAACTTATAAGAAATATTGTTTTCAACATTAGGAAAAATTTTGAGAAAAATCGAATTGACAGTTTTTTTTACAAAAAATAAAAACCTAAACAAAAAAAATTATAAAAGTTGGTAAAAATTGATTTTCGGCTCAAATAGCTTTTCAAAAATTAAAAATATTGGTTTCAAACTTATTTTATTTCACAGAAAATATTGGTTTTTATATTCAGTAATTTTTTTATGAAAATCCAACAGTCCGTTTTTTCATTAAAAAAAAAAATCTACAAAAAATAGAACGCAAATTTGATAAGAATTGATACATTTAGACAAACTTTTAAGCAAGACAAATCGACAGCCGGGATGGGAAGTTATTAGTGTGGGTGGCATCCCAGCCTCTTTTTTCTATTTATTTTGGTTCCCTTAAGTCTGTAAGTAAAACTAAAATGTAAATAGTTACGACTGTCGTTATAATACTTACTTAGTTTAAATAGAAGCTTTTAAATAATCTCCGTTTCTTTTACACTTCTAATTAATCTTGGTTTCGTTTACGTTAAGCTTGATATTAAGCTAATATGCCTGGAAAACGTAAATCTAATCCAGCGCGTAGTTCTAGCAGAGCTCGAGCTGCGAAAATAGCTAGGAACCAAGAGTCCGAAGAACATACCCAAACCCGTTTGGCTTTAGATGCTAAGCGCCATAGGGCTCAAAGAGCTTCTGAGACTGAAGGGTCAATCACGACGTCTTTTAGATGCTGAGCGCCATAGGGCTCAAAGAGCTTCTCAGACTGAAGTTCAGAGTCAAACCCGTAGATCTTAAGATGCTGAGCGTCACGCAACTCAAAGAGCCGCTGAAACTGAAGATGAAAAACAGGCACGAAGAATTAAGGCCCAACTATAATCGACATAAGCCAACATAAGCGAATGTAAAAAACCTAACGAAAATTTGCTTAAATAAAAAAATAAATTAGGTGGCGCAACAGTCCATGAAGAACCACGGCCTAGTGACTTACAACTCTCAACCATCCCTGTGTGCGATAAATGTTGTCAGAGATGGAAGGGACCTACAGTTTATATGCCGAATCCGAACGGCTAGTTTGAGAAAGCACTTTTCATGACAAGAATTACTCTTGGAGAATTTGTCAATTCCTCGCAAGAGGCAGTACCCGTGAAAAAAGTTAGGTGGCACAGGCAGGGATTGAACCCAAGACCCCTTGCATGACAGTCCAACGCACTAACCATCACGCTACGGGTACTACAAAATTTGCTTATGTTTGCAAAATTCCCGCGCATACCCATAATTGACTTAAGTGATCAAAGCCATCAACATTACATTACAAAGCAATAATAATATTTTTTTGTCAATCTCGAAATATATTACACATACACGCTCATTAGTTTTGAAATAATTGACATGGAAAGTGTCTTTTTTTGTTTTTCATGTGTATTTGAACAAACCTGTCAGATTTTACTTATGCGCCGAGCGACTGAGGTCGCTCTTGCTTATGTTTGCTTAAGTTAACGAAACTGAGAAAAAATTAACGAAACGGAACTAGACTCGATTATGGCTATTCAATAAAGCGTGTATGCATTTGCACGTTTGCTTATGCGCGCATAAGCTAGCTTATGTCGATTATAGTTGGGCCTTTAGATGCTGAGCGAGCACAATTCAAACATACGTACAAAAAAGTACAGTTCAGGTTCTTTCATACTACTATCCAAAAAAACTATCTAATGCGGACGAAGTCGCTGGTAAAAGCTAGTAAATAATAATTTTTTTAAAATCCTAAATAAACATATTGACATTTTTGATCATCAATATTATTTAGATGATTTTAATTTAATTTTAGAGAAAATTTAATAAAAACCTATCGGTTCGTTTTTGAGAAAATTTGGACTTCTGATTTTCGACCAAAATATTTGCATGAATCCTTATGTTGTTTTTGATTTGCCAACAAAATTTAAAAACGCCTTAAAACCTTAATTTCCAAGTTTCAACTCAATCTATCCAAAAGTTTGAACTGTAAAGAGAGACATAGAGACAGACGGACGGAATCGGGGGACCGGCTTTTTTCGACCTAACTACTGATTAAAATCTCTATTTCGAATTTATTTACGAATACAGTACTTGCCATATTATAGTTCCTGTTTGTCGCAAGTAAAAAAGGTACAAGCTTTAAGTCTATTTTCACAGTTTTTCAGAAAGTGGATTTTAAGCTTGAAATCTGTGTTGAAAAAAAATTAAGAAAGATAGATAGATAGATAGATAGATAGATAGATAGATGATTTTATTTTTCTTCATTATGATACAAACATTTATTATTTTTATACATAAATCATTAAAGCATGGCTTCTGCCGTCTGCCTGAAATTAAAAAATTTTAATAATTTAAAAATAATTAAGAAAGGTATGAAGAAAAAGTTTTACAATTATTTAAATTGTAAAATTAAATTTTGTTAAGTGGAGTATTTTTTAATACATTTACTAATGTTTTTTAACTGAAGTGCTTTTACCGAAACAACTTTTACAATTTTTCATATGCTAAGTATCCTTAAATTACCTAGTTAAGGTATTTTTTAAACAATCTATTTGAATTATAAGAAGTTTTATCATATTCCTTAAACAACCAGAAATAATTTTTTTTAGTATTAGTAATGAAAATTAAACTCTATTTTTTAAAAGATTTAAACATTTTAATTTTTTAATGTTTATTGTCTAAATCTTCGGCGAGTTCAGGATGATAATTTGGTATGTTCTTGGTCAATCAATTTTGATAAAAATGATGAGAAATTGTATCCATTATTGGCAATAGATCTATTAGAACTTTCTTTTTCTCCCTGTTAATTTTAAGCTGTTCTGTGTAGTAAATAGGTAAATTGGAGGGAAGAACCCTTGATATACCTTGACGACGCAAATTTATACTTTGAAAGGGACCCTTTAAAAAGTAATTCACCAATTTGTTTTTTTAAAATGAGACATTTGTCCTTAAAAACAAAGTTGGTAGACACTGTGCTGATAAAAGGTAAACACTTTTAATGACTTATCATTTTGTCCTCTAATCATATATTGTAGCTCTTTTTTTAACTTAATCTTTTCAGTAACATAGCTGGACTGTGGTTTTTTATATATGTTTTCATAGAAACATATCCTCCAAATTTATTTACATGTAAGCGATACATTTTAGAAATCGATAAAACTGCGTGAAGGAATATCTGGGCAGAACGCTGGCGCTGGAAAGCTTTGAATGTGATAATGAATTCAATATTTTCTTTAACTATTTAGTTTATTAGGAGGTGTGTTACTACCCTTTCTGTCTAACGAAATTGTTGAGGCAGGAGACTCGAGCTACTTTTTCACCACTGTTTTAATAAATACCCTGTGTATTAAAACTGAATGAAATATTTTATTCCAGTAGACGGACGTAGTTTTAAAATAACTCATTGTACCGCTAATAACAGAGTAAATAAGTTTTTAAGTTTACCTACATAGGTTTGCTGAATGTTTGATTTATGGCCTTTCTATTTACAAATGTCAAGTAGCTCCTTTTATTTCACCTCTTATTGTATCCTTGTACTCGTATGTATGTACCTGCCTTTGTCCTAGAGAATGTTGTTGCCTACATCTTGTTAACACTTCAGCAGGTATACCTTACCTATACCCTTATATAGAAACCCATTGCACTTTATTTGGACCAATGGGTCATGGCTGCTAGTCTTTTGGCGCTGAAATATTTAATCCGACCTGGGATCATTATTATAAATCCACAAATGAAAGACGCTTTTGAAATTTGCTTAATGTCTATCAAAGCAAAATTACTTTGTTTGCCATGAAAAGATTATATCTGGAAAGAGGCCTTTTACAAGATGCATGTACACAGATATGCTCAAGAGTACATTTGTAGGCAAAGGAAGCCATATAAATTTTTTTCTGTTGAAAAGAGGCTTACTTTATGTTTATACCTGTCTGTTCGTATCCTGTGGATGCATTTTGCAGTAAGCAAAACTTGGACCACCCTATCTCCATCCCTAGGTAATGAAGAATATTTATTCAGATTTTGTTTACTCAGACTCAGACTCAGACATCTCTATTGAATCTTGAAGGTATGTCTTATTTTAGAGCACCTTGTTGTTTGAGTGAATTATATATGTATATATGTACAATGTACATTGTACATAGGTGGAAAGAGTAGTTTTTTTCTAGGGTGTGACTATCTATCTTTGGATTTGCATCTTGTAGGTTTGTTATTTTTAAGTTCATGAGAGTTAAAAAAGCTTTTTTTATTGTTTATTCTAATTCTAATTATGAACTTATTTGTCACTTAATATAAAAGAACCCTTAATATTTAAAATTATGTATTGTGTATAATAGCAGTCGATAGCTGATTGGTGTTTGAAAAACATAAAATCAATACAATTATCGATTCTTCTTTAAAATCTTTGGAATTCCGAGTTCATCTAAAAGTGTTTTCTCTTTAAGTAATGAGACGAAAATAGGCCTCTCACCTAGTTTTTTCTTCTATAAGGACATTTAATTTGAGTTCAGAAAAATAAAAGTCGGAAGTAAAGTACCTATGTACATAATGAAATAATTTATCCGATAAATTTGTAACATCAATTTGCGTAAGCCTTGTTGGCAATTTAATTTATTGATTCCATGAATAAATAGTCTTTCAAAATCAAATAAAAACATCATTAGGTACGAGTAGATTGAGAAAATTGACTAAAAAAGAAACGCTACAAGGTCGCACATTTTTATTTTCATCTTATATCCGGATGGCTTGAAATTTCAAAGATCATATACTCGTACAATGGAATTTATGAAAAAATAGAAGAAAATATAAAAACTAAAGTTTAAAATTGGAAACATTATATGCTACGTTTTATTTAAGGTCATAGTTAAATGTTAACTACATTCCTGGAAAAGTAAAAGACTGAGCGTAAAGAAAAGTCGCAACGCATCCGCAAAAGTTAATCTTAAAATTCTTATAGGAACCAAAATTAAGACAAATCTCAAGAATATAATCTTTTAACAACAATTTTCTTAAAAATATAATTGAAGAAACAAAATCAAATTAAAAAGCAAGTGCTTCAATACAATCTTATTTCGAGTGGATAGTTGGCTTATTTGACAATGTTAGCAAGATTCATAACAGAAAAGATAACAACAAAATAGCAACAAACTCTTAGAGCAATTTATACAAAACTCAACTAAACAGCTCTGATTCTCAATCATTTTTAAATGCTGGCATAGGAACAGATTGGCAAAAAGAGCAACAGTTACCAAATTTTCTCAAAAGTGAAGTCGAGAATGTGATTTAAGGTTTATTGGCCAACTGGTTAAAAGATTTTTTCCATCAGGTTTTGGTCATAAAGGAAATCCGAAATTTTCATCTTCCAAAAAAGTTCAAGACAGACGATATAAAAAACAAACGGACAGTTAGCATCAAAAACACTCTATTACCAAGACCGGAATCTTTCGTACGTTTCACTCTCCAAAACCCGTTTGTTTACATTGTTGTATTTGTAATTTTGACAATTAGTCCATGAATAGATGTGAGCACAAACAAAAAAAAAACGATGCCGTGGGCTAGCGGCACTTTGCATAGCAAAAACAAAATGGAGGAGTTAATAAGTTTTTTTCAGGTTTTTCCTTTTACTTTTTTCGATAAAAAAGTCAGTTTTAAGCTTTAATTTTGCAGGCATTTTGTGAATAGTGAACCAATGTACCTTTTTGTCTTGAAAAAAGCATGTTCAACATCAGTTTATTATAATTAATTCACTAATTTACAGTAATCACTACGAAATTCTTTAAATTTCATAATAATCCCCGGATTTTTGTATCAAAGATGCGTTCGAAGAACCATCAATTTAAGGGTGCGAGTGCAATTTTTGTATTGAATTCTAATAAATTTTCGTTAACGAACGGCCCAAATATTTTGTTTGCAAGTAATTAAAATCTGTATCAATTTAATTAATCCAAGTATATTTATAGTTTGTATATTTAAAAAAAAAAAGAGTTATAATCGAAAAATATCTTATCCATAACATTCTTGATTGATGGAAGCATACATGTATTTGCTATCAAAAAAAAACTATGCATCAAAGGAAGCTCAAATGTTTTAAAAAAGTAATCAGAACGATTATAGCGAACCTGTTGAATAAATGCAGATCAAATAAAATGTAAATTTTGACATATATCACAAAATGAAAACGTCTTAAAATCGTTCTGAATTCATGCACAACTAATTCAATAGAACATGTAATCGTCATGAATGTTTATTGTTGACGTACAGAAGTTTTTTTTAGTGAGTTTCCACAGTTTAACGCAAAATATAATTTTCATTCATTTCTTAAAAATGTTTAGTTACCAAAGTTCAAGTTTACTTATTATTGTTTGAAGGGTATGTTTAGTAAAAGTGCTGCTAAAAATGAAACAAATTAATGAGTAAATACTTCCATAGATTACATTTCATAAATGGAAGAAAATATACATAAACAATAGTTTCAGGTATAAAGCAGAGGTTAGTGTAGAAAAATATTTTTGAGAAAGCCAATAATATTTTAAATATGTTCATTAAAGAAATTTCCGCTTCGGCTAACCTTCATCAACTTTTTAGAAAAAAAATTAGCATTAATAGCAGCCAATTATTTCATAGCATAATTAATTTTTCAGATTGTAAAATGTCTAGAAATTTTCATATGCTACAAAATTCGTAATTTTATGCGTAAACATAGAAGATAACATTATTTAGTCAAGAAGTATGGATTTTGGCGCGTATATCGGTTTTTTTCTATTGGGTGTTCGGTTTCCCCATGCTGGAATAAAAAAAAGTTACTTAAATCTATTTATTGCACTCATTTAGTTGGTATTGTGTGTAAACATATTGCCTTTTTCTATTCCTTAAAGATGCTTTACACAAAGCAACTTATTTTTAAAACATGGTTCCCTCAAATTTTTATTCCAAAATCTAACTACAAATAAAATTCCAACTCTAACATAGTCCCTTAAAAAAACAAACTACACCTGAAAAAATTGTCTGTTTTGTTGTTTTACAAAGTATTGAGTTACACTTTTGTCCATTTGCAATAACTATACTTAACCGGTTGCAGCGCATGTTGCGTTCGCAAATTATTTAAGTAAACAAAATAAATAATAATAAACTAATAAATCATTAAATAATATGTATTTGGTCAATTTTATTTTATTTAATATACATTTACAACATTTATTTGGATGGAAATTAAAAAGCTATGTATACAAATCTTCCAATTTAAGACCATGTCAGCACTTCAGATTCTGTTGGTTAGGATTGTTTAGTTTTTGAACGAGGCCATGAAACATTCAAAATGAAGCATTTAGATGGGGCTGATTACTATAATGAAGCATTTTGATGGGCCAAAGCACTAATTGTGAGAATGTGTTTGGTTTTTTGCATCATTTCACGCACACTTTCTCACATTTAGTGCTTTTTAGCTTGTAGGCAAACCGAAATGTCAGTCTGAGATTCCGGTCTTGGTAATAGAGTGTTTTTGGTTAGCATAATATCTTGCGTTTGTAAAGTATTTATATAAAACTAGCTTTTACCCGCGACTTCGTCCGCATTAGATAGTTTTTTTGGATAGTAGTATGAAAGAACCTGAGCTGTACTTTTTTGTTCGTATGTTTGAATTGTGCTCGCTTAGCGTCTAAAGGCCCAACTATAATCGACATAAGCTAGCTTATGCGCGCATAAGCAAACGTGCAAATGCATACACGCTTTATTGAATAGCCATAATGCCTATAATCGAGCCTAGTTCCGTTTCGTTAATTTTTCTCAGTTTCAAATACACATGAAAAACAAACAGAGACACTGTACATGTCAATTATTTCAAAACTAATGAGCGTATATGTGTAATATATTTCGAGATTGACAAAAAAATATTATTATTGCTTTGTAATGTAATGTTGATGGCTTTGATCACTTAAGTCAATTATGGGTATGCGCGGGAATTTTGCAAACATAAGCAAATTTTCGTTAGGTTTTTTACATTCGCTTATGTTGGCTTATGTCGATTATAGTTGGGCCTTAAGTCTTCGTGCCTGTCTTTCATCTTCAGTTTCAGCGGCTCTTTGAGTTGCGTGACGCTCAGCATCTAAAGATCTACGGGTTTCACTCTGAACTTCAGTCTGAGAAGCTCTTTGAGCCCTATGGCGCTCAGCATCTAAAAGACGTCGTGATTGACCCTGCTCTTCAGTCTCAGAAGCTCTATGAGCCATATGGCTCTCAGCATCTAAAGCTAAACGGGTTTGGGTATGTTTATATGTGGAACTTGGTGGGAGCCACAGTTTGCGTCTAACGTTGAGGGTTTGAGGCACGTGGCACGCGAAGCCCGCGTTAATATACGTGTATGATAAGTTTAACATGTTCGACAACTTATTTCATAAGGGTTGGGAATGCGTTGTTGTTAATTTAGGACTGAAAGCGATCAGATTCCCCGGAAAGTAACTTTTTCCATGGGAATTCGTTGTTTTCCCGAGGTCAAAAGTAACTCATGTCCTTTCTTAAGTCTCAAACTATCTCCTTACCAAATTTCATTTAAATCTGTTCAGTAGTTTAGGCGTAAAAGCGTTCGGTCCCCTGAATTTTCCCATAGGAATGCGTCATTTTCCCGAGGCAAGCCTATGTCCTTTCTCGGGTATCAAAATATCTCCATACCAAATTTCATGCAAATTGGTTTAGTAGTTTAGGCGTGATTGAGTAACAGACAGACAGTTACTTTCGCGATTATAATATTTATTATTATTATTATTATTATTATTATTATTATTATTATTATTATTATTATTATTATTATTATTATTATTATTATTATTATTATTATTATTATTATTATTATTATTATTATTATTATTATTATTATTATTATTATTTTTATTATTATTATTATTATTATTATTATTATTATTATTATTATTATTATTATTATTATTATTATTATTATTATTATTATTATTATTATTATTATTATTATTATTATTATTATTATTATTATTATTATTATTATTATTATTATTATTATTATTATTATTATTATTATTATTATTATTATTATTATTATTATTATTATTATTATTATTATTATTATTATTATTATTATTATTATTATTATTATTATTATTATTATTATTATTATTATTATTATTATTATTATTATTATTATTATTATTATTATTATTATTATTATTATTATTATTATTATTATTATTATTATTATTATTATTATTATTATTATTATTATTATTATTATTATTATTATTATTATTATATATTATATAAATAAATATAAATATAAATATAAAATAGTTTAATGAATGGAATGCAAGTCTAGAATTCAATTAAACTTTTGAGCAAGCTGGGTTCAAAGCTGTGTTCTCAACAACGGACCATCTTCAAGGAATGAGTCAAATTATAGAAGTATTTTAATAGAACTCTATATTTTGAATTTATTAATTTCGATAAAGCATTTGATCGGGTTTAAACAAGGTGTCGAACCGAAAATTGTTCGTATCCTGCAAAACATGTAAAATGATAGTATGGCATGCATTAGAATGGAAAGTTTTGGGCCAATATTTTATACGACACATAAATGATAATTATTAATTGTCATATAGCAAAACTAACTTGAACAGAGCATTAAAACGTTTTAACTTTTTAAATTGGAATGGCAAATCTGTAGAGGTTTCGAGGAGTAATAACATTTTCACCATTCCATCGCCAAGTTATTATTACTAATAATGTTTCGCCCAAGTTGTGTGATCCGAAGTCTGGTACCTGTAGTACCTTGTACTTACTAAATAATCTAGGGGCATATAAATTGGAGCTTATGTGAGGGCACGTCGGACAGCTCAAGTGTCTTATGAAACTCTACTACTACTGGGCATGAAACGTTCAATAGTCTTTGACAGTGTATGTTGACAAACATTTCCTCATATCTCGTGCAAATAACATCGTTTCTTGGTGCTAGAATCGCTCTTTGACAGAGAAATTGATCACTTATTGTTATTTTTTAAATCAGGGTAAACACTTGCAATAAGCCTAGATTTTCTATTGACTAAATAACAAAAATCTTCCACTAGTGCCACTTAGCCCTCGGCTTCTGTTTTTAACAGCCCATATATCCTATTTTTATTAGGGCTTTAGTAAAGTTTGGTGCGTTGTCATTACTAGAAACACTTAATGATTGGCAAGTAAGATAGGTCCAAAAGCATGCAGCATCTATGTTAGTACTAACCTATAAGTCTTACCGAAGGATCTCCTCAAATGAGCTGTGAATGAGATATTTTTAAGTAGTTTAAAACACTCTTCAGTCTCGTAACTTTCTCCACACAAAAACTCATATCATAATATTGCTCCGTTGCGACGCAACGTGAGGGACAGACAAATAAACAAACAACCTGACTTCATCATTTATAATATTAGTATAGATATAAAGGGTTTTTCAATAAGGGTGGGTAGATGTTGAAATAGAAAAAAAAGAGTCTGGGATGCGACCCATACTGATAACTTCCCATCCCGTTTGTCGATTTGTCTTGCTTAAAAGTTTGTAGGTTTTCGAGTTGTGGTAAAAAAGTTGTCAGTTGAATTATTCTTAAAAATTTCAAATTAACTTACAATATTTTTCATATAATGAAATAGTTAATTTCAAAATCTAGTTTTGTTAAATAGATTTTTAGTCGAAAACAAATGTTTACCAATTTTAGTAGCATTTATATAAACAAATACAAATTGGATGAATGAAATTAATTTGAGAGATATCGAGAACCTAACCAACTTTTATTTTTTTATTTTATTTTATATTTTATTTTTTGTAAAAAAACTGTGAATTCGATTTTTCTCAAAATTTTACTGAATGTTGACAACAATATTTTTTAAAAGATAAAAGTAGTTTAAAGCCAATATCTCAAAGCTTTGAAAAGATATTTGAGTAGAAAATCAATTTTTACCAACTTTTATTAATTTTGTTTTAGGTTCTTATTTTTTGTAAAAAAAAACTGTCCATTCTATTTTTCTCAAAATAGTATCTAATGTTGACAATTATATTTTTTAAAAGATAAAATTAGTTTAAAGCCAATATCTCAAAGTTTTGAAAAGATATTTGGGTCGAAAACAAATTTTTACTATGCTTTTATTAATTTTTTATTTATGTTTTTATTTTTTGTAAAAAAACTGTCAATTCAATTTTTCTCACAATTTTACCGAATATTGAAAACAATATTTTTCATCAGATAAAATAAGTTGGAAGCCGTAATCTCAAAGTTTTGAAAAGATATTTTAATCGAAATTCAATTTTTACCAACTTTGAGTAATTTTTTTTTTTGTTGGTTTTTATTTTTTATAAAAAAAAGCTGTCAATTCGATTTTTCTCAAAATTTTACCAGATGTTGAAAACGTTATTTTTCGTTGCACAAAATTGTTTTGGAGATGAAATCAGTTTTTATTCGTAAAATTTTCGAGGTGACAATTTTTTGTTTCAGTTTTGTTGATTAATAAAAAAAAACCGTTAATTGGATTTTTTTGCAATAATATGTTTGGTATCACGTTAAAGTATGTACATATATACAATTTAATTCAAGTGTCTAGCGTTATTGGTTCGTGGGATATTTAGGGTTAACCAAAATGTTCACCTTATTTTTAAACTGCTATGGTAAAAAAAGCTCCCACGCAATTTTCTTGAGAGCCCTTTCAACATTATAAAAAAATTTATTTCAAGTCGATAACTCTTCTGGTTCTTGAGCTTGAGCGAGGAAAAAAACGTCGCGAACGTACGGACGTACGAACGTATACGTATGTACACACGCACGCACAGACATCTTTCTAAAAATATTTTATTTCGACTCTAAGGACCTTGAAACGCCGAGAAATGTCAAAATTTTCAATTCGACAAATCGGACCCATTACAATAACTTCATATGGGAAGTTAACAAGCTGTGTGCGAGGTATTAATACAATTAAATTAAATAAAAGTGTGGAATATGACATTATTCAAATGCCCGCCTCGGCTTCTAACGGTGGCACGGATCTGAGTGGTCCAATTTTCAATAAATCTTCCGCATAAATTCGGCTGAAATTGAGCGATGGCCTGTGTTATGTTCACCTTTAGGGCATCGATCGATTCTGGTTTATTTGCATAGACCTGCGACTTCAAGAAACACCACAGGGTCAAATCGCATGACCTTGGTGACCAATTCACATCAGCCCTGCGAGAGATAACCTTACCCGCTAATTGTTCATGCAAAATGTCAATAGTAGCGTTTGCTGTGTGGCATGTAGCGCCATCCTGTTGGAACCACATGTCCTTAAGGTCCATATGGTTCAATTTGGGCCATAAGAAATTAGTTATCATCGTTATGTAGCGCTCTCTGTTGACGGTAACCGCCTCACTAACGTCGTTTTCAAAGTACTGACCAATTACGCCGTCGCTCCGGCCCAAAATCTACACCAAACGGAAACTTTTTAAGGATGCATTATCACCTGGTGAACCTCGCGTTGGTGTCGTCTCATATACGGCAATTTTGCTTGTGAACACAGCCATTCATCCAAAATTCGCTTCGTCACTATGATGATTTTTCAGCCAAAATAGAAGACCTCTTCCAAACGATTCGAAGCCCAGTCAGCGAACAAACTGCGTTGTCTATGGTCATAAACTTTGAGTTACTGGGTCAGTTGGGTCTTGTACGGGGAAGGCCCAAGCCCCGACGCAAAATTCCCAAGTTGAAGTCTGCAAAATGGCGAGTTCTTGTGCACGGCGAGGAATAGACTGCCTCGAGTTCTGCTGTACACTTTCACGGACCGCGGCGATGTTCTTGGCCGATCTTGCGTTCCTTGAACTTACTGGTGTTGGCTGATTGCTTGCTGAACCGGTCGTCTCAAGGGCCACTACGTCTACCGTAAAATGGGCGCAATGCGCGCAACGTTTGCGTTAACCAACACTCATTTCTTTAATAAAGTTTTATTATTTGAAAGTGCTGTTCAATCGTTTTGAAAAACCCTTTAGATTGGTAACTTGATACTTTTATAATGTATTATGTATTTATTTGCTTTCATTTGAAGACTTTTGCATTCTTTTTCATTCATCAGCGTTTCACTTTAGGTCTATGCAAGTGCTTCACAGTCGATTGAAGAAACTTAAAGATCAAATTCCTCAAGTGACCGACGACATTATGCCGCAAATGTCGTAAGTGTTAATGTAATGTTTTATGAAAAGGGTATGGTGCTGCAACCATACTCAAGTCATCTATTTGGCTAATATCCATTTCCACTGTAAATAGCTAACCTTCTTCTCTTGTACAAGAAATTAACATTCATTAAATCTCTTTAAAATGTTTATATTTTATTATAAACAAATGTAACCTCTTATTGAAAAACCATTTATAAAGTAAAATACATTTCTAAAGGTGATGGAACTGTGTTACCCTTTGATTTGCATCATGTCTAAAATAAATTTGCAGTTTGCTGAAAAATTATAAAAAAAAGTTATGGTGTATTAAAAATTTTAAAACTAGGTATCTTACTTTTGATAAACGTCCCATAATTACTTGTTCTTGATCGTTTATATTCTATAATTATTGTTCTGACTTGAAACTTAAATTGCTATGAAGTTGTACATTTTAGTTTTTATAACTTGACTTTATTAAAATATAAATATTTATATGTATATCCACAGATATATATTAAAAAGACTGCCCTAGAACTAACTTGGCTACTATATGGTAATTAACAAACAAAAACTCGTATAAAATTTGTAGATACTTTTCGTTAAACCTATCCGTGTCTATGGCGACGAAGTTGGAACGTAATACCTATGGATTTAATGTGAGCCATCATTTATCATAATAGAACTCAACTTCTTATCCGATTTTCTTAAAGATTATTTTTGCTCCCTGTTTTTTGAATAGAATTAGTATTTAATGTTTTGTGGACCATTAAAAAAAAAAAAACTCAAACCCCTCGAACCCATATCGTGTTTCCATGGAATTTTTGCCAAACAAAGATATTTTGCAAGGTTATAATAGGTTTATGTCTATCTGTGTTTATATATATTTGAAGTCGTAGGTATATTAAAAGCTTCTAGAAAAGAGAAAAAGATAAAGGCCATTGATACAAAAATAATAATCTTTCTAAGCAAATGGTTTTTGACTTTTCATTTTGTAGGGCTGAGGGGTTGTAGTTGGAGTTAGATGTTTTAGAGTTGTCTTGGGAATGCAAAATCAATGGATGATTTCCATTTACCATAAAAGGACATTGGCACATGATGTCTTTTTTACATTTATATAAGTGAATGACCCTTTTTGGCATTTGTTTTATAGTGTGAGGGTCGATTGTGTCCTTTTGTTTTTCTTTTTGTATTTCTCGTTTTTAAAGAATCCTTGGATGTTTTGATGTGATTGAAACTGACTTCATCCTTTTTGTGTAGGAGTGTAGGTATACCTATAGGTAAATAGGTGCGTGTGTGTGTGTGTTTGTTTGTTCAAATGGTTTGCATGAGTAATTTAATAGCACCACGAAATTCTATATCTGGTGAGATAACCTATACAAAATGATCTTAAGGTTCTTCCAGGATGCCACTTAATGTCGTTCTTGTTAACATTATATGAGAGGCTCAAATATATTTATATGTAGGTATATATATATATATATATTCCTTTATTTAGGATATCGAAATAAATTTCCATCTTATTTCTTGACAGAATTTTTCTTTCTGTGCGAAATCGAATTGAGATCCTTTATTTTGTTTTTCTTTTCTCTGAAAATGGTAAACGATAACGATATCTGATTTGATTTCGTCAAGCTGTCTCGTTGATTTGGTTACTTTAGATTGAAATGAAATGAGATGGAATGGAAAAATATTCATAGCCTTGTAGGCATTTTGTTTTCTTACATATATTCAAAACATAAACAACAAAAAAAATTATTATATTAGAAATGTGAGCATTTTTTGTTTTTTGAATTTTGGATAAATTATTTTTTACCAACATAAAAAGGACAATATAATTCGAAAGGGAAATAAGTACATAAAATAAAGAATTGTCACTCCTAATAATGATTTTCAGGTTAATTTTTAATATATTACATTTCAAAGTATAAAATAAGGGACAGCAAGTAAAGTCTATCTACATACATAAATTAAGCTCTCAATTTTAACTCAGTATAAATTAGTGATCCTTAGAAAATTCTAAAAAGTGACGTTTGTGTTATGAATTGAGTTAAAATGAGTATTATAATTTATGCATTTCTTCGAAAATACCTAGTACCTATAGGTTTGAAACATTTCTTATAAGAAATAAGAAACTTCTTTAAAATATTTTGCTGTAGAATTAAATTTGAACAAATTTTCGTTGATGACTACCGACTTCTTTGCTTTTATCATATCATCAAAATTAGTGTTATACAAATAATTTTCTTTGAAATTATGTATAAAGGATATTAGGTGCACGGTCCTATCACATATCTATCTAATTTGTTTTTGTGTATTGTACGCGCACTGAAGGGGATATGAATATCTTATAATTATTATACACAGTGCGAGCAATTAGGAAGGGAGGATAGGATTTACCAATGTACATTGATTATGAATGCCTGGACATTGTAATGAGGGGGAAATATTAAGTCTGGTAAATAATTCCACATTCATGTAGTGCGACTAAAAAAAGAATCCCTGTACTTAACAGTACGACCGAAATTGGGCCCAAGAGTAAACTTACTTACTTACTTAAGGTGGCGCCAAGAGTAAACTGGCATTACTAAAATAAAAAGAGGCTGGGATGCAACCCACACTGATAACTTAACGTCCCGTCTGTATATTTGTCTTGATATTTCAAGACCTCCTTTGAAATCTCTAGACTTGCCTTCATATTTCAAGACCTACCTTGAAATCTCTAGACCCACCTTTAAATCTCCAGACCTTCCTTGCTTTTTCAAGACCTCCCTTGAAACCTCTACACCCACCTTTAAATCTCCAGACCCGTCTTGAAATCGCCAGACCTCCCTTGAAATCCCTAGACCTCCCTCGCTTTTTCAAGACCTCTCTCTCTCTAGACCCACCTTTAAATCTCCAGACCTTCCTTGCTTTTTCAAGACCTCCCTTGAAACCTCTAGACCCACCTTTAAATCTCCAGACCTCCCTTGAAATCCCTAGACCTCCCTTGCTTTTTCAAGACTTCCCTAGAAATCTCTAGACCTACCTTGAAATCTCTAGACCCACCTTTAAATCTCCATACCTCCCTTGAAATCTCTAGACATCCCTTGCTATTTCAAGACCTCCCTTGAAATCTCCAAACCTCCCTTGTTATTTCAAGACCTCCCTTGAAATCTCCAGACCTTCCTTGAAATCTCCAGTCCTCCCTTGAAATCTCTAGACCCACCCTCAAATCTCTAGACCTCCCTGGAAATGTCTAGACCGCCTTTGAAATCTCTAGACCTCCCTTGCTATTTCAAGACCTCCCTTGCTTTTTCAAGACCTCCCTTGAAATCTCCAGATCTTTCTTGAAATCTCCATACCTCCCTTGAAATCTCTAGACCCACCTTTAAATCTCTAGACCTCCCTTGCTATTTCAAGACCTCCCTTGAAATCTCCAGACCTTCCTTGAAATCTCCATACCTCCCTTGAAATCTCTAGACCTACCTTTAAATCTCTAGACATCCAGACCTTCCATGAAATCTCCATACCTCCATTAAAATCTCTAGACCCACCTTTAAATCTCTAGACCTCCCTTGCTATTTCAAGACCTCCCTTGAAATCTCCAGACCTTCCTGGAAATCTCCATACCTCCCTTGAAATCTCTAGACCCACCTTTAAATCTCTAGACATCCCTTGCTATCTCCAAATCTCCCTTGTTATTTCAAGACCTCCCTTTAAATCTCCAGACCTTCCTTAAAATCTCCAGACCTCCCTTGAAATCTCTAGACACACCCTCAAATCTCTAGACCTCCCTTGAAATGTCTAGACCGCCCTTGAAATCTCTAGACCCACCTTTAAATCTCCAGACCTCCCTTGAAATCTCTAGACATCCCTTGCTATTTCAAGACCTCCCTTGAAATCTCCAAACCTCCCTTGTTATTTCAAGACCTCCCTTTAAATCTCCAGACCTTCCTTGAAATCTCCAGACCTCCCTTGAAATCTCTAGACCCACCCTCAAATCTCTAGACCTCCCTTGAAATGTCTAGACCGCCCTTGAAATCTCTAGACCTCCCTTGCTATTTCAAGACCTCTCTTGCTTTTTCAAGACCTCCCTTGAAATCTCCAGACCTTCCTTGAAATCTCCATACCTCCCTTGAAATTTCTAGACCCACCTTTAAATCTCTAGACCTCCCTTGCTATTTCAAGACCTCCCTTGAAATCTCCAGACCTTCCTTGAAATCTCCATACCTCCCTTGAAATCTCTAGATCCACCTTTAAATCTCTAGACCTCCCTTGAAATCTCTAGACATCCCTTGCTATTTCAAGACCTCCTTGAAATCCCTAGACCTCCTTCGCTTTTTCAAGACCTCCCTTGAAACCTCTAGACCCACCTTTAAATCTCCAGATCTCCCTTGAAATCCCTAGACCTCCCTTGCTTTTTCAAGAACTCCCTTGAAATCTCTAGACATCCCTTGCTATTTCAAGACCTCCCTTGAAATCTCCAGACCTTCCTTGAAATCTCCATACCTCCCTTGAAATCTCTAGACCCACCTTTAAATCTCTAGACCTCCCTTGAAATCTCTAGACCGCACTTGAAATCCCTAGACCTCCCTCGCTTTTTCAAGACCTCCCTTGAAACCTCTAGACCCACCTTTAAATCTCCAGATCTCCCTTGAAATCCCTAGACCTCCCTTGCTTTTTCAAGACCTCCCTTGAAATCTCTAGACATCCCTTGAAATCTCTAGACCCACCCTCAAATCTCTAGACCTCCCTTGAAATGTCTAGACCGCCCTTGAAATCTCTAGACCTCCCTTGCTATTTCAAGACCTCTCTTGCTTTTTCAAGACCTCCCTTGAAATCTCCAGACCTTCCTTGAAATCTCCATACCTCCCTTGAAATCTCTAGACCCACCTTTAAATCTCTAGACCTTCCTTGAAATGTCTAGACCGCCCTTGAAATCTCTAGACCTCCCTTGCTATTTCAAGACCTCCCTTGCTTTTTCAAGACCTCCCTTGAAATCTCCAGACCTTCCTTGAAATCTCCATACCTCCCTTGAAATCTCTAGACCCACCTTTAAATCTCTAGACCTCCCTTGCTATTTCAAGATCTCCCTTGAAATCTCCAAACCTCCCTTGTTATTTCAAGACCTTCCTTGAAATCTCCAGACCTTCCATGAAATCTCCAGACCTCCCTTGAAATCTCTAGACCCACCCTCAAATCTCTAGACCTCCCTTGAAATGTCTAGACTGCCCTTGAAATCTCTAGACCTCCCTTGATATTTCAAGACCTCCCTTGCTTTTTCAAGACCTCCCTTGAAATTTCCAGACCTTCCTTGAAATCTCCATACCTTCCTTGAAATCTCTAGACCCACCTCTAAATCTCTAGACCTCCCTTGCTATTTCAAGACCTCCCTTGAAATCTCCAGACCTTCCTTGAAATCTCCATATCTCCCTTGAAATCTCTAGACCCACCTTTAAATCTCTAGACCTCCCTTGAAATCTCTAGACCGCACTTGAAATCCCTAGACCTCCCTTGCTTTTTCAAGACCTCCCTTGAAACCTCTACACCCACCTTTAAATCTCCAGACCCGCCTTGAAATCGCCAGACCTCCCTTGAAATCACTAAGACCTCCCTTGAAATCTCTAGACCCACCTTTAAATCTCTAGACCTCCCTTGAAATCTCTAGACCGCACTTGAAATCCCTAGACCTCCCTTGCTTTTTCAAGACCTCCCTTGAAACCTCTAGACCCACCTTTAAATCTCTAGACCTCCCTTGAAATCTCCAGACCTTCCTTGAAATCTCCAGACCTCCCTTGAAATCTCTAGACCCACCCTCAAATCTCTAGACCTTCCTTGAAATGTCTAGACCGCCCTTGAAATCTCTAGACCTCCCTTGCTATTTCAAGACCTCCCTTGCTTTTTCAAGACCTACCTTGAAATCTCCAAACCTCCCTTGTTATTTCAAGACCTCCCTTGAAATCTCCAGACCTTCCTTGAAATCTCCAGACCTTCCTTGAAATCTCCATACCTCCCTTGAAATCTCTAGACCCACCTTTAAATCTCTAGACCTCCCTTGCTATTTCAAGATCTCCCTTGAAATCTCCAAACCTCCCTTGTTATTTCAAGACCTCCCTTGAAATCTCCAGACCTTCCTTGAAATCTCCAGACCTCCCTTGAAGTCTCTAGACCCACCCTCAAATCTCTAGACCTTCCTTGAAATGTCTAGACCGCCCTTGAAATCTCTAGACCTCCCTTGCTATTTCAAGACCTCCCTTGCTTTTTCAAGACCTCCCTTGAAATCTCCAGACCTCCCTTGAAGTCTCTAGACCCACCCTCAAATCTCTAGACCTTCCTTGAAATGTCTAGACCGCCCTTGAAATCTCTAGACCTCCCTTGCTATTTCAAGACCTCCCTTGCTTTTTCAAGACCTCCCTTGAAATCTCCAGACCTTCCTTGAAATCTCCATACCTCCCTTGAAATCTCTAGACCCACCTTTAAATCTCTAGACCTCCCTTGCTATTTCAAGATCTCCCTTGAAATCTCCAAACCTCCCTTGTTATTTCAAGACCTCCCTTGAAATCTCCAGACCTTCCTTGAAATCTCCAGACCTCCCTTGAAGTCTCTAGACCCACCCTCAAATCTCTAGACCTTCCTTGAAATGTCTAGACCGCCCTTGAAATCTCTAGACCTCCCTTGCTATTTCAAGACCTCCCTTGCTTTTTCAAGACCTCCCTTGAAATCTCCAGACCTTCCTTGAAATCTCCATACCTCCCTTGAAATCTCTAGACCCACCTCTAAATCTCTAGACCTCCCTTGCTATTTCAAGACCTCCCTTGAAATCTCCAGACCTTCCTTGAAATCTCCATACCTCCCTTGAAACCTCTAGACCCACCTCTAAATCTCTAGACCTCCCTTGCTATTTCAAGACCTCCCTTGAAATCTCCAGACCTTCCTTGAAATCTCCATATCTCCCTTGAAATCTCTAGAACCACCTTTAAATCTCTAGACCTCCCTTGAAATCTCTAGACCGCACTTGAAATCCCTAGACCTCCCTTGCTTTTTCAAGACCTCCCTTGAAACCTCTAGACCCACCTTTAAATCTCCAGACCTCCCTTGAAATCTCCAGACCTTGCTTGAAATCTCCATACCTCCCTTGAAATCTCTAGACCCACCTTTAAATCTCTAGACCTCCCTTGAAATCTCTAGACCGCACTTGAAATCCCTAGACCTCCCTTGCTTTTTCAAGACCTCCCTTGAAAGCTCTAGACCCACCTTTAAATCTCCAGACCTCCCTTGAAATCTCCAGACCTTCCTTGAAATCTCCATACCTCCCTTGAAATCTCTAGACCCACCTTTAAATCTCTAGACCTCCCTTGAAATCTCTAGACCGCACTTGAAATCCCTAGACCTCCCTTGCTTTTTCAAGACCTCCCTTGAAACCTCTACACGCACCTTTAAATCTCCAGACCCGCCTTGAAATCGCCAGACCTCCCTTGAAATCACTAGAGCTCCCTTGCTTTTTCAAGACCTCCCTTGAAACCTCTAGACCCATCTTTAAATCTCCAGACCTCCCTTGAAATCCCTAGACCTCCCTTGCTTTTTCAAGTCCTCCCTTGAAATCTCTAGACTCACCTTTAAATCTCCAGACCTCCCTTGAAATCTCCAGACCTCCCTTGAAATCCCTAGACCTCCCTTGGAATCCCTAGACCTCCCTTGCTTTTTCAAGACCTCCCTTGAAATCTCCAGACCCACCTTTAGATCTCCAGACCTCCCTTGAAATCTCTAGACCTTCCTTTAAATATCCAACCCTCCCTTCATATTTCAAGACCTCCCATGAATTATCCAAATCTCTCTTGGTATTTCAAGACCTACCTTGAAATCCCTAGACCCACCTTAAAATCTCCAGACCTCCCTTAAAATCTCTAAAACCACCTTTAAATCTCCAGACCTCCCTTTAAATCTCTAGACCACTCTTGCTATTTCAAGACCTCCCTTGTTGTCTATTAAATTCTGAGTTCATTCGTTGTGTTTATAAGCGAGCTCTCAGATTAAAGCAAATTAGTGAGTTTCTATAGATCAATAAAAAAATAATGATCTAATTAAAAAATTATCCGATGAAATTAAAGAATTACAAGAAAATAATTTAAAAAAAGATGAAATTTTCCATGTTATGGAAACAAAATAAAATCTACTTGAACAACAACTATTTATGAAATATGTATGGGAAGCTGCAGGTAAAATTCTAGGTCGTAAATGCGAGAGTGAAGAGGCTATTAATATATGCACTGTGAGTGATATTGAAAAAATACATTTGTAACATTAAAAATTGCAAGAGAATTAAAAGAGCGAATCACAGTAATTAATATGATAAGTGAATATGATGATGAAGACGAAGTTGATTTTAGGGTATTGCATGGTATTATTGGTTTAAATATTATTGATTTAAAAAAAAAATTGTTTTTGTTGTATATGTATGAACATCCAGTCAATTCGAAAAAATTGGAATGTATTTATTTGCAGAAATTCAAAACTTTTTACAATACTTAAGTATAAAGTGCCTTGCACATGAGCAACGAACTGCGAACTGCGAACTGTGGATGTTCGCATATTTTGACTTTTCTTTCACATGAGCTTTTATTTCTATTCGCAGGTAGCGACGAATTGTCAACTTGACCCAGGTATGTTTACTCAGAGAAAATTTATTTTCAACACATTAGTGTTGGTTAAACATCGATAGTTTCCACTTTTGATAGTATCGATAGTTTTGGAAAACACTATCGATACTATCGATACTATCGATGGTTTTACTAAATATCTTAAAAAGCATTAAAAAGGCTTTTCTATTAGGTACACATTTTTTGAATAATAAAAAACGGTTGAAAATCTGAATATGTATTTGAATTTCAAACTTATTTAAGCAACTAGAAATGTAAAATTTAACTTGCTTTTTAAGGTATTTTTTTGAAAAAAAAACACGATGTATTATTGTATTATATAATCCAAAAAAAAAAACAGTTCGGCCTGACGAATACCACTTTATTTTTTTGGTTAATGTGGCAAGCTGGCAAGCTTCCCAAAGATGCCAAACAATTTGAAAACAATTTAAACATTTGACCCATTAGTTCACGAGTTTTTCGGTCTTCTTCTTTATGAATGAAAAATGAATTTAGCTTTTAAGGCAAATGATACAAAAATCAAGAGTGCTTATTTTAAATTAGTTTATTAAACAGAAAATAGTAACATATGATGACAATGACAACTTACAAAATTATAATTCGGTGGTTCCCCAAACCAAAAATCATAAATTGAAATGATGAGACATGAAGATTTTCAATAGATTTCCAGTGCTGTATGAGTTGAAAATTAAACAGCGGTGTTCAGAAAAATAGCCTTGTTGTAAAATAATTTGGAAGTATTGAAACTATCGATAGTGTGTTCGATAGTTTTTAGAAACTATCGATGTACGCGATAGTTTTTTACTATCGATAGACTATCGATGTTTAACCAACACTACAGCACATCCCTGTGCTTATTAACTCGAAAGATCTTTCACACAAAAACAAAACAAGAGTGGTATAATTTTGAGGTTAAGTTGAGCGCGAACAATTTATTCGTTGAAGTGTGGATGTTATGTGGAACGCGAATAGAGTTTGATAGTTCGCAGCGACCACACTGCGATTCGTTACTACCAAATTGTTTTTACAAAATTCTCTTGTTTTAGAGAACAAAATGCAAATTTTATTATTCTAATATTAGTGTCAATTGGTTTCTTATAATTTAAATGTGTTTTTGTGTGGAATTGACTTTTTGAAATATGTAAAATCACGTTTGTTCGTCCATTCGCAGTTCGCAGTTCGTTGCTCATGTGCAAGGCACTTAATAGTGTTGACTGAAATAAATAATATTTTTGAAGAAGAAAACTTCCCTTATAAAAATGAAAAAAAAAAAATGAAACTTCGCAACGAAGTGGATCTGGTTGTACTTGGTGGCATAAATATTGATACTCAAGATTTTAATAACACGATCACGAGTAAATTTCTTGATGTTATGTCTTCGAAGGGCCTAATGAATGTTATCAAAAAAGGACTCGAATTAACATGTTAACTGGTACAGGTACTTTAATATATCCCATATTTGTTTCATTTTCGAGAAACTGCATAATATCAGCAGTTATATATGATACTTTGCAACATTTTACGGTATTAAACAGAATACAGAACAGATTAACACATATTGCAAAGCTCAATCAAAAATTAATCAAGAAAAAGTCAACCGACTTATGCAACAAACGAACTGGAATGCGCTATGTGAAATCAAAAATGACGTTAATCAACTATACAACAATTTCCTTTTAAAAATGGAAACTATAAACGCTGATTCGTCTGAAAATTATAACAAAAAAAAAACGTCAAATCAAGAGTTGGATAACCCCTGAAATAATTGAACTGTGTAAAAGGAGAGATAAAATTTATAGAAGATGGAAGAATAATTTACGAAATAAAAGTTACAAATCTGAATATAAAAAAATAAGAAACTATGTTAACAAACAAAGACAAATTAAAAAATCTAACTTCTACAAATATGAAATACTGAACGCAAAACGTGATCCGAAAAAACCTTGGATGAAAATAAATGAAATTATACAACACAATCTTTGTAAAACGTTTAAAGTCTCTAACATTATTGAAGAAGTTGGTGAGTGTTTCTCAACATAAGCAACGAAGATTATACACGTACACAATGTTAAAACATCAAGAAGCCTTGCCAACAACTTCCTTAATGAATATATGTATGTAGAAGAAGCTGATGAAATCGAAATTTATAATATACGAGTACTTCGAAATCTGAATCCTAATAAAAGCCCAGGTGCTGACAGACATTAAACTAAATGCGAGATTAAACTCAATGCAAATCTACTAACACCATTTATTCAACATATTGTGAACAGAAGTTTGTCACAAGGGTGTGTTCCAAAAGTTTTGAAGACTTTAGTTATTCGTCCCATCTATAAAGGAGGAAAAAAAGTGAAATTCACAACTATAGGCCAATTTCAATATTGCTCGCTGTTGAAAAATGTCTTGAAGAAGTTGTTGTAAGACGACTAAACAAGCTTATTGAAAAACATTGCTTTCTGCAATCCAATCAATATGGTTTTCAAAAAGGTAAAAATACGGGAAGACTTCTTGGCGAAATCTTTAATACTGTTAACATGAGTCTCAATAAAAACCATCACGCATTGGTCATGTTCGTGGACTTCAGCAAGGCATTTGACACGTTGAGTCACAATTAACTTTTGGATGTCCTTTACAGAATTGGCATTAGGGGAACTCTATGGAAATGGATGGAAAGCTATCTCATAGGAAGAACATTTAGAGTTAAGGTTGGAAGTTCATGGAGTAAGAAAGAAGCTGCACACATGGTGTACCACAAGGGTCAAAACTGGGTCCGGTCCTTTTTATACTTTTTACGGATGCACTCCTACGGATCAGTTTTTGCATATGTAGACGATATAGCTATAGTTGTCAGACACATGTGTCTTGAAACCGCGATTTCTACAATGCAACAGGAGTTTGATGGAGTCACTCGATGGTGCCACGATTTTGGATTAGTCATCAACGCAACCAAAACGAAAATTATGCACATTGGTGCAACAAACAAACAAGAAGAGACAGTCAAAATTTCCTTTCAAAATCCTGAATGTCCGACTTCAAGAAAAAGTGATGCCATTGAATTAGTTCAGGGGCGAACGCAGAAAAAAAATTCGGGGGGGGGGGTTTAAAAAAATATATATTACATTATTTTTTTATTTTAAATGTCGTGTTTTTTTTTCTTGTTTGACACTATTTTATATAGGTACTAAGAAACATGTATGAATAAAAATTACATATACATATAGGTACACATATATGACTTTCACGATTGGCCAAACAGTTTGACTTTGACTTCAAAGCTAAAACTTAATTTTTATATGCATTATGCATGTATAAGTATAGTATAAGTTTGTATGCCTTTTTTCTAGTTGCCGTGATGAGGTGAGATTTTTCTATTTTCACATTGTTCTCACCATGAAAATACTAGAAGTAATGACTTGAATGCGCTCCGAAACTTTAGACCGAAGACATAGGGTCAAATTCATAGTTCATTGATAAGTTCTGATTTTGTCTTTGCTAAATTAAACTACAGTTTATGTTATTCATGGACAATTTAAACCCATTTTAAAACGATAATCTGGAGTCTAAAAATAAACACGACGGAACATATGTTTAAGCTGTTTCTAAATCAATTAAACGTCAAAAATAAACAAACTGATTGATAAAATTAAGTTACGAGGTATTTTATTTGAAAATTTAAAAACAAAAACTAAAATGTAAAAAGACTTAAGCACATATCAATATTTTGATATTTTTTGCTGGATGTTGGAACGCTACCAACTAATAAAAAACGAAAGCTCTACTTAATCCGATGGGACCCCTTTGAAATAGATGAAGACCATTCGTGTGAAAGGTATCGATTCGAGAAAAAAAATTGTCAAGTTTATAATTGATCTTCTAAAATTTCTCAACTAAGAGCAAACAAAATAGTTTAAAGGGTTTCAAAGATTTTGGCTCTCCAGCTAACGCAATTTATTTTGTTACCCTCTACAAGCTATTTTGTATAGGTTTAAGTGAATTTTTTCAAAATTGTAGTAGAATATATGTATGCCTTAAACCTGTTTCTAACTAAACAGAGCTGGAAAATTCTTTATGAATAGCAGCTGTGTCTAACCTACATAATATATGTTAAATTTAGACTCCAGTTCAAATACACTCGGGTTTAAAATATGACTATGAATATGCCCCATATTGTTTTGTGTCTTACATTAAGGAGGGAGAGTACGATAACTTTGGCGACAAAGTTTAATGACGGATTTGTATAGAACAGTTAAAAACAAGCATTTTTTACTATGGGAGGGGGGTCTATCTCCCCCCGTTTAGGCGGTAAAGGCAGTTTAAAAAAATATGTACATTAAATGGAAAAAAAAATAAAAAATAACGGTAATACTTATAATTAAGTATTATACCTTTTTTTAAAGCCAACACTTTTGTCTATTAGCTTGTTTTTAAATCAAGTCAAAACTATGCATAGTTTTTGAAAAAAATTGTTTTAAAGTGAAAATTTGTGCAAAAAAAAGTTAAAAAAAAAGGTTTAAAGTGTAATTTTTCAAAACTCTCAGATTATCTACTATTTTTTTTTTATAATTCATTGCTCTTATTTGTTTTTGTTAAAAAACTGAAAACTAGATGACTTGATGTCGTCTAGTTCTTGAGAAAATTGAAAATTACCAAAACAAAATATTTTAATTAAATTACTTTTTCCTTGCTTAAGTATTAACGTAGTCTTATTTTGATAGTAATAATCGATTATGGATTAAGATATACCTAGGGTAAATTAATTTTTCTTAAATCCAGCTTATTTAAATGCAAAAGAAACTTTGCATGCACCCCATCTAGCACCCACCGCACCTTGCATCCTCCCCACACTGGAACGCACTCCAACTTGCACCCACCCCAAATCCTATAGTGTGCCCAAGCAGGGGGTTGCAGGGGGGCAGCATGCCCCCCCTTACAGATGCCACTGTTGCATACACCCAAACTCGCGCACACCTTACTGTTGCATACACGCAAACACGCATTACCATTATTACTATCAAAATAAAACCACTCAAGCAAAAAAAAAAGAATTAAATTAAAATAGTAGTTGTGGTTATTTTCAATTTTCTCAAAAACTAAAAGACATAAAATCATCTAGTTTTCAGTTTTTGATCAAAAACAAATAAGAGCAATAAATTTTGAAATAAAAACAATGGTAGATAATCTTGAAGTATTGAAAAAGTTACACTTTAAACCTTTTTTTAACTTTTTTTACTCAAATTTTGAGTTTAAAATTAAATTTTTATTTTCAATTTTCTCAAAAACTAAAAGACATAAAATCATCTAGTTTTCAGTTTTTGATCAAAAACAAATAAGAGCAATAAATTTTGAAATAAAAACAATGGTAGATAATCTTGAAGTATTGAAAAAGTTACACTTTAAACCTTTTTTTAACTTTTTTTACTCAAATTTTGAGTTTAAAATTAAATTTTTATTTTCAATTTTCTCAAAAACTAAAAGACATAAAATCATCTAGTTTTCAGTTTTTGATCAAAAACAAATAAGAGCAATAAATTCTGAAATAAAAACAATGGTAGATAATCTTGAAGTATTGAAAAAGTTACACTTTAAACCTTTTATTAACTTTATTTATTCAAATTTTGAGTTTAAAATTAAATTTTTATTTTCAATTTTCTCAAAAACTAAAAGACATAAAATCATCTAGTTTTCAGTTTTTGATCAAAAACAAATAAGAGCAATAAATTCTGAAATAAAAACAATGGTGGATAATCTTGAAGTATTGAAAAAGTTACACTTTAAACCTTTTTTTAACTTTATTTACTCAAATTTTGAGTTTAAAATTAAATTTTTCAAAAACTACGCATAGTTTTGACTTGGCTAATAGAACAGAATGTTGGCTTTAAAAAAATGTATACAACTTAATTGTTATTTTTTAATTATTTTTTCCATTTTAAATAATAACTTTTTTAAATTGCCCCTCCCGTCTAAACGGGGGGAGATAGACCCCCCCTCCCATAGTAAAAAATGCTTGTATTAAGACCCTCTACCAAAAACCGTTATTATATCTTGGCGCCAAAGTTATCGTACTCGTGCCCATTAAGGTATGTTTAAATGCAGAAACGCATTCAAATGTTTAAAAATATTGAATTTAGGTGACATCACGTAACTTTCATTATTAGTTTGATTCTTGTTCTTGAAAAATAGGAAAAAAACGCGACAAAGACAAACAGGGTTGCTGTTTTTGTTTTAAAATATTCTCGTGTCACAATTCAAGAAGTGAAAAAAGTTAAATTAAACATTTTTTTTTTAATTTACAGTTAAAATTAACATAAATGAACCGAACAATTTTTCGGTGGTTTGACATTTAAATACATATGTCATAAGTGGCCGTGAGATCGTCATTTTCTGTTTTCAATTTTTCATTTTTAGCCATAAGAAACATGGCGAAAGGGAGCATCTCTGTGTTAATAATAATATTTAGCTTTATACAAAAAGTTAAAAACCCTTCATCTTCTACCTTAGTGTTTGAAAATAAAAATACTAAACATTTTAATTGTTAGTATGAATGAAAACAAGAAAAATATTTGTCTTTCTTTACCCAAAAATACAGAAATTTATTGTTCTAATTTAGCGTGTTTGTGTTTTGTGCACAATTTCTATCACCGTAGCAAATTTATTAAAATTTTTTGTTTGACATATGTAGTTTTAGAATTTGAGTTGGAAATTAATTTTGTACCATTTCTGTTTTTCTTTTTTTGGACAATAATGGATATTTGATTACTGCACATATTCTGATATTTCGGAGGGGGTTTTAACCCCCAAAACCAATCTACAGAGGAGAATTGCAAACATGATTAATAAAAACCATATACATTTGAAGTGCTTGAATATGGAAAATAAATTTAGGATGACAGCAGTTCTTGAATACTACGACGATTTAAGATTCCAGCGACCTATTTCACATAGTGTAAACACTAGAAGACGAGCGCAAGGTCTACTTAAAATCCCGATAATATACAACAACTACGGAAATCGACAACTTAATTATACGATACCATTAATTCTGAACCAATTTCCTACAAATCTTAAAAATATTCGTGACTTTAAAAAACGTAAAAAAAAATTGAAATTTTTCTATTTAATTTAAATTTTAAACACCATGCACTGATAAAAGTAAATTAAAAATTTGTAATGTATCTTTTTCTTAAATTAAAGCACTAATGAAATTATATTATTTTTTTTTAATAAATATAAAACTGTTTAATATTAAAATCCAATCAATTCAAATACTCAGTTCAGTTCAGTTTAGTTCAGTTTTCTTTATTGAGACTTAAAATTCAGAAATTAGTTTTGATTACAATATTTTTTAATTATGCTGCCAACTTCATTAATATGTCTGGCCTATACAAGATGTTTAATAAAAGAATAACTTAAACCTTTTTAAATTACAATATATGCATACATACTTCATTTAATATAATCGTGTGTTTGCTCCCGACACACGTTCACTAGTGGTTCAATTCAAATACTTTTGTAACTTCAACCACCTACAGGTAAGCAAATGCTTCAAGGGTAACACAACTATTATTGTTAAACTTTTGAAATACGATCAAATAAAAATCTAAATCTAAAATCTTAAAAGGTTTTCGTGTTTTGTTAAAAAGTTCAGTTAAATTATTCTAAAAAATTTAAAACCAACCAACAATATTTTGCATATGATGAAATAGTTTGATTTCAAAATCTATTTTTGTTAACGAGATTTTTAGTCGTTAACGAATTTTTACCAATTTTAGTAGCCTTAAAAGTATTTATTTCTTATATAAACAAATACAAATTGGATGAATGATAGCAATTTGAAGTCAATGTTTTCTATTATTCATGAGATATCGAGAACCGAACATCAGTTTGTACGAATTTTGCGTACTAGTTTTTGTAGGTTTTAATATTTTGTGAAAAAAACTGACTGTTAGATTTTTATAAAAAAAAAATTACTAAATGTTTAAAACAATATTTTTTATAAAATAAAATTAATTTGAAGCCCATATCTCAAATTGTTGAAAAGATATTTGAGTCGAAAATAATTTTTACTAACTTTTAGTAATGTAGTACCCGTAGCGTGATGGTTAGTGCGTTGGACTGTGACGCACTACGTAGGCACAAGAGTGGCTTACTGACAAAACTCAAAAACTTGTACAGACGACTAACAGACCCACACGACTTGGGAAAATGAAATGAAAACAAAAATTGAAATTCCAGTGACCCTAGTATGTTCCCTAAAATCAACAAGATATTCAGGAAAAAGAACGACAATGACCTTCCGTGTCTGAAACTCCAAAGAACTGAAGAGAACAGAGATGTACTCATGACAGCGCAAATAGATCCAGAAGAAGCCATCTTTGACGATGACTTTTATATAATTGATGATCCGAAGGAAAAAGTGTAGGCGGTGGGAGCTGCTTTCCAGCAAGTGTACAAGGTGAATGTTAGCATTCGCCCCAACCACGACCTGGAAAACAGAGCCCTACTTAATCACTTTTACCTTCGAAATGATATAACACATTGGTGATCTGAGAACCGCGGTTTTATGCGGTTCGATGACGATTCCTTGGCAAATGCCATAATCGCCGAGCAAACAGGACCAAGTCCCTTGTTAGTGACGAAGGTTGAGCTTCAGCTCATCTTCAACTCAATCAAAAATAAAAAGTCAGCAGGTGTCGATGGTATATCCAACGTTGTACTAAGACATTTACCGATGGAGGCAATTGACATTTACACCACACTCTTCAATAATGCACTGAATAATGCATATTATCCAGTGCATTGGAAGACCGCTGTGGAGTGTGGTTCATCCTCTCCCGAAAAATGGAAAGGACAACTCCAACCCGTCAAATCTTCGGTCGATAAGTCTTCTTCCGAGCATCAGCAAAGTTTTCGAAAAGATCATCAATAGGGCTCTTACTAAGTGGGCTGCGGACAACAAAATAAATCCGGATAAACAGTTCGGGTTCAAGGCGGGTCATGACACAATTCATGCTGCGTCTAAACTCGTTTCTGATATCCAATGGAATAAATCAAAACAACAATGCACAGGTGCTGTTCTGGTTGATTTGGAAAAGGCCTTTGACACCGTATGGTTAGAGGGTCTTTACCTAAAACTGAGCAGGCTTGGCATAAGCAAGCCATTGTTGTATATACTTTATGATATGATTAACGGTAGAAAGTTTATTGTCAAAAGTGGCAATGTAACTTCTACCACAACGTTCTTAATTAAAAATTGTCTTCAACAGGGAGCGGTGAATTCGCCGATTCTCTTCAGTATTTACACCAGCGATCTGATAGGTAGTCTTACAAAGGCAATTGCGTACGCCGACGATCTTATTGCGTACAGAACGGCCCGAAAGGTTGAGGTTATTAGAATTCTCTTGCAGCGTGATTTCGACAAGATTCAGCGATATTGCGACGACTGGAAACTGAAAACAAATGTCCAGAAGTCGGAGACAATTCTGTTCCGGACTCCGTTGGCTAGGGCCACGAGGGATACTTGCAAGAATTGGCGCAAGATGGTTACCGTTGATCTTCACGGGCAGCCATTAGCGAGCAAAAGTGTAGTGAAGTACCTCGGTATATGGTTAGATCAGTATTTATATTTCGACATACATATAAATGCTGCTCTGACCAGGGCCAGAGGAGCCTTCGCTCTGACGAAACGGCTGTTTTTTAGCAGTCGGCTTGACCCCAGAGTGAAGGTAATTTGCTACATGGCCCTCATACGGCCGATGATCGTTTATGGTTGTCCTGTGTGGTTCAACGTTGCCCCTTCCCAGATGGAGAAGTTTCGGGTGTTCGAGCGGCAGTGTTTACGACGCTGTACCGGCTTATACAGAACAGCCGAATCTTCTTATGTGCATTACTATTCCAACGAGGTCCTATACAACGGGGCTCGAATCAACAGAATTGACAATTTCGTGATAAAACTCTTCCGAGGTCACATTGCAAGAGCTATGTCTTCGACCAACAGTTTAATTTTCGGGGCGTTCTATCCGAACGACGAGTATTTTGAAAGTGCACGCTTGAGCGGCTTCATTCCACCGGAGGCATTCCTCTTTTTGGACAGATGCGGTCTGATACAGGATAGATTGGCAGTTCCGTTAATCTACCACGTCAGACGACGAACCGTGGATAGGCGACTCCTGTTCAATCGGGTCGTCATGGCACAAGGCGGAGCAGAGCTCCTTCGGTTCAGTAGGGCTGTGTCCGAACGGGACCGAACTGATAGGGTGAGGAGAACCAGTTTTGGTGGCTTCAATCGGCACTTGATAGTGGGTAGTCGGGATGGATTTTAAAGCCTTTGCCGGCTTACATACTTGTTTTATAGTTTTAGGGTTTAGTTTTAAGTAGAATAGGCATGGTGGCAAAAAAAAAATACAAACAAAAAATAAAAAAAAAAATACCAAAAAAAAAACAAAAAAGAAAAATACAAAAAATACAAAAAAAAAATTAAAAAAAATATGGAATAAATTAAAAAAAAAAAAGACAACAAAATATGAAAAACAAAAAAACGTTAGATAGTCAGATTTGCTGCTGTGATTGTTCTAGTTTAAGTAGTTTATAGGTAGAATAGGTAGTTTTAGTTAGCTTTAAGTTTTATATTAAGGACCTTATTTTAAGTAGTTTTTAAGTAAAAATAAAAAAGGATATTGATATTAGTTTTTTTTAAATTTTCCAATGAATACAAAAATAAGTAAAATGAATTAAATTTAAATAGATCTTAGGGCCGAAAGGCCTTAGCATTAAGTATTATTGTTTAACTTAGAGTGTCAGTATGGGACCAGTAAGTTCGTTGTAAGTTATGGTTAATTAGGCTAGTTTTATGAATTTTTGTCTAGCTTTAAGATAGATTTAAGATTGAATTAATAAAAATGAATTTGGAAAAAAAAAAAAGTTCGTTGGACTGTCATGCAAGGGGTCTTGGGTTCAATCCCTGCCTGTGTCACCTAACTTTTTCACGGGTACTGCCTCTTGCGAGGAATTGACAAATCCTCCTCTCTCAAATTAGCCGTTCGGATTCGGCATAAAAACTGTAGGTCCCTTACATCTCTGACAACATTACTCGCACACAGGAATGGTTGAGAGTTGTAAGTCACTAGGCCCTGGTTCTTCATGGACTGTTGCGCCACATAATTTATTTTATTTATAACTTTTAGTAATGCTTTTTTTAGGTATTTATTTTTTGTAAAAAAACAGTCAATTCGATTTTTCTCAAAATTTTACTGAATGTTGAAAACAATATTTCTCATAAGATAAAATTAGTTTAAAGCCAATATCTCAAAGTTTTGAAAAGATATTTGTCGAAAATCAATTTTTACCAACTTTTATTAATGTTTTTAGGTTTTTATTTTTTGTAAAAATAACTGTCAATTCGATTTTTATCAAAATTGTACCGAATGTTGAAAACAATATTTCTTCTAAAATACGTTGGAAGCCATAATTGAAAAGATATTTGAGTCGAAAGTCATTTTTTACCATCTTTAAGTTATATTTTTGTAGGTTTTTATTTTTTATAAAAAAAACTGTCAACTTTTTTCCAAAAATATGCTAGTTTGGTATCACGTTACAATATATAATCTAAAATTTAATTCAAGTCTCTAGATTTTTTGGTTGGTGAGATATTTAGGGTTAACCAAAATGTTCATCTTTTTTTGGTAAACTGCTATGGTAAAAAATCCCTTTTTGCATCGTTGTGCATTATTATCTGCATAACAAAATTTATTTGAAGTCGATATCTCTTCTGGTTCTTGAGCTATGGACAACGAAAAAACGTTGCTTATAGAAATAGCTATAAGATAATGAGAGATATAAAACCTTACGACATTCCTCGAGAGATGTAAAAATTTCAGTTAGACAACGGTCACCTATCATTTTTAGAGCTCTCTTTTGAATTCTGTCCAAGAGACTCAAGTATGGGAATTGTACTCATATTTTGGACGAATATAGGCTTTATAATTTATAGCCAGATCAGAGGGGGTAAAAAACTTCTTGCAGCGTCGGAGAAAACGATCGCACTTGTAAACGGAAATATTCGTAATGGGCTCATTCTAATGGAGCATTTTTTATACGCTTTTTTAGTAGTTCGCTATTTTATATTGAGAAATTCCAACGCTCGTTTTTAATTTTCCCATTAATTTTATGTATTTGTAATGGTGAAATACGTACCTATTCATAGGTAGTAAAAGTTACCGGGTAACACACTTATACCTGCTATAAAAAGCGAAAAACAATTTCAAATTGTGTGGTCTCATCCTAGTGGTTTGCAGTATATTTTTATAAAACTAATTAATTGTTATTATTAATTAATTTTTCAAAATTCGATATCTCGAAAATGGATCAATTTTTTTAACGAAATTAAAAAGTAAAACGAATATTTATAAGCACTATAATATTTTACTATAATGTAATTTCACATAACAAATACGTTTACTTGGAAATCCAGCATTGTATCAAAAGTTTTTAAGATTTGACTTCTTAACGCTATATAAGATATTTTGAATACAAATATATTCAAGAACGTTAACTTCCAGTAGCACTATCAGAATAAACGATAGGTTTTACTTGAATTGGATTAATCCGAATCTGAATGTCAAAAATGTGTCTCCCGAAAACTATGCCAGAAGGTTTTCTTGAAAAAAAATGTTTTGTTTATTAGAAAATAAGTCAGAAATTTTGAAGACTGTGTTAGGTATTTCTCTTAAGTTCACTGTGGACTTTTTTTCTTACGAAAAAAGTTGAAAACTTTAATGATCAATTGTCTAGTATACATATATTCTTCTGTCACAATTTCAAGGAACCCAAAAACTTAATTTTTCATAATACTGCATTATCAAAGTTTTAATTATTTCTTGTTTGTATTGTAACGTTAAAGTATGTGCACTAAACAATATTTTCTTTTGAAGAAATTGATATTTTAAACATAATAAAGTGGCTGGGGTGGTATTCTCACTTCCCATCCATGTCCGTCTGTTGATATTTCTAAAAGTTTTACAAAATATAAATTACAATATTTTGTGTAAGATAAACAAAGTTTGAAGTCAATATCTTTCTTTGTTCTCATAATACTTGAGTAGAAAACCATTTCTTACTAGTTTTTTGTAGGTTAAAAAAAAAATCAATTTAATTTTTCTAAAAAAAAAAAAAAAAAAATCCAGCAATATTTTTGCATGTGATAAAATAAGTTTGATTTCAATATAAGTTCTTGTTCCCGAGATTCATAGTAGAAAACCAATTTTTACCACTTTAGTGAAATCATTTTTTCAAAGTTTTTATTTTTTATATGAAAAATGCTGATTAAATTTTTCTAATACCATTAACTAACGTTAACAACAAAATGAAATACTGTTTAAGTCAATATGTATCTTCATTTATTCTCATTCTCGGTATATTTTTATCGAAAATTGGTTTTTACCAATATTAAAAAACATAAAATTAGTTTGAACGCAACATCTTAAATTGTTGCCAAGATATCAATTTTTACCAACTTTTAGTGCTTTTTGCGTAGGTTTTTATTTTTTGTAAAAAAAACTTTCACTTTGTTTTATGTACCTATATCAAAATTTTACCAGATTTTAAAAACGTTATTCTTTGATGCACAATAAAATTTATGAAATAACATCAATTTTTGTTCGCAAAATATTCGAGGTGTCAACTATTTTTTCCGTTTTTTGGTTTATAAAAAAATCCGAATTTCGAATTCATACCAACTTTTTCCATGTTTTTGTAAATTTCTATAGTGAAGAAACTACCCACTTAATTTTTTTTTTTGAAGTCCTTCGATGTAACTGCCTGTACCACAAAATTTATTTGAAGCCAATATCTCTACCGGTTTTTAGATATTGACCTTGAAACGTCGAGAAATTTCAACATTTTCAATTCGAGACATCGAACCCATTACAATAACTACCTACACTTTAAAATATATTTTTTTTTTCAATGTTAACTTACAAGAAAGTGGTTGCAAGATTTTTACAAAATAGACATTTTTAAACAAGAATTCCAATCCTCTCACACCTCCCTGTAAAGATACTGAAATATTGTAAGCAATTGATAAACAAACACTACCGCTTGTCATAAAATCATCACCTATCCCTTCCTCTTAACGGCTTAGGCTAAGCCCCAAACCACATGACAATTAATCAACAAATTACTTCGACTCTCAAATGTCCTCGTTATCTTAAATCTGATACACTACATGAAAAACACATGTATGTATATTTACCCCCTACTTTTATGTTCTCTAATATCCTAGCTCCTTTAAACATCTCAATACAGAAGTATCTTGAATATATCCATATATTATTATACGCCAAATATAAAATATTCAAAATACGTTGCTTAAGAATGTGTGAGTGTTAAGTTGCTGTTTTTGAACATCAACGTTAAAATAACCTCTTTCTTAATTCTTTGAATTTAATCAGTAGAAAATAAGTATGCCGCACATTCCAAGTTTTATTTAGGATAAAGGATCTTAAGGACCTCTTGGGAAAGACAAGCAAATTTTGGATTGAAATAATTAAAAAAAAAACTTTTTAGAACTCTTTATGAGATTTACAGCTAAGCTTATCAATATGGGAGCTCATGATGAGTTTAAAATAAATAAGACACAAACATGCGTATTGCGTATTCTCAAGGATAATATGTAGAAGTAATAGTAATAGAAACTATCAAAATAATCCGTCCATCGTTAGATTTATTCTCAAAGCTATAAAAGTCTCTAAGGAATAATGGTAACTCTGAAGTGAATATATTTCAAAAATCATAATTTATTTGACCCAGAAGCCTTGTATCTACAAAATATTTCTTAAAAATCTCGCAATAAACATAAACACTCAAAGAACACAAACACACGCCCATATAATAGAAATGATATAAGAAAATATGAAGGTTAGTTCGTGTTTTTTTTTTATTTCGTCCTAGAAAAGATTGAGAGACCGACCGACCGCTCCTCTTGTGCGTACATCTGAAACTTTTCATCTGTAATAAACATTTTATTAGGAGCAGCTGTCTTTTTTAGATGGGGTCATGTGTATAGAATATTTAATATTCGTATCTTTTTCTCTCTTTCGGTTTCAATATTTATTGTGGTTTCATAACTCTACTTGTTAAGAATTAATTTTAACAAGGTCAGCAGATTCATTGGTGAATATTTTGATGTAATACAGAAGCTTTGAAAAATATATTGTATGTAGGTGAATAAAGGTTCTTAAGATGATAAACATGGTATCAGTTGGTTGCTTTAATTTTTTAAAGTTAGGTAGGTACTTAAAAAAAAACGAAAGACAAAAGAAAATAATATTTAAGGAAACAAGACCTATATTTAATGCCCATTAGGTACAGTTACAGTTTGGGTCTAAGGATTTAAAAGAGAAAAACAAAACAAAAAGGCTTTTGGAAATTGAGCCAAAAGAAATTACTTCACATTTTTCTTCAAAAAAGACAACAAAATTCTTCATTTAAATTTTGGTATTTATTCCTACAAAAGTATAGAGGTTAAGTTAGGTTAAGTTTATGGGTTGGAGAGTGATGACGTTATCACCACACTTATATAAATGTAGATTAATTGTGATACCCTGAAGTATTGAACTTCCCTTAAAGTGAGTGACGAAAATAGGGAGAGAAGTTAATGTTGGTTTTACCCAAGGCTGGTAAATGCTATCGAGTTAACCTTAAACCTTATAAGTCCATCATCATTCCCACTCAAGACCATGGGAAAAGTGATTGATATCCATCTCAGAGCAAACACTGACACAAGACTTCTCTCTAAGTCGCATCACGGCTTCTGTAATCGTAAATCGATGGAAACGGCGATACAAACTCTTGTAGTCACAATAGTACAATCTGGAATAAATGGGGCTTGAAAGCCCGAATTATACTCATTGGTTATACACAACAGTAATCAGACGGAATCAATTGTTCGGTATGGCAGACAAAGGTTTTAACTGAGACAAACTAAGGAAAGTCCAACGTTTAACTTGGCTATGTATCGGGGTTTTCAATAAGAGCGCTACAAAAGTTTTTTTTTCAAATAAAACAAAAACGGTTTCGGATATCAATGAAATTCTTTATTTCTGTAAAAGTACGTTCGATGCCATTATGTATGGAACTCGATTTCTTTTGCATGGCCACAACTGGCAGGCTTGCAGAAGTCCAGACGCTGAGCCCAATTTTCGACAGTTTTCAAGCATAAATCGGCCAATACTGCTGCAATTTCACGTTCGATATTCGTACGAAGTTCATCAATCGTCGCTGGCTTGTTGGCATAGATCATACACTTGACGTAGCTCCACAGGAAATAGTCTAACGGCGTCAAATCACACGACCGAGGCGGCCAGCGACTGGACAACTTCGTGAGATAAAACGTTTTCCAAACTTGGTTTCCAATAAATTGATTGTGACATTCGCTGTGTGGCCCCGTCCTTTGGAACCACATGTCCTCCAAGTCCATATCACCCAATTGGGGTCAAACATATTCGGTTATCATTGAACAGTAGCGATCCCCATTTACATTTACGTGACGGTCTTGATCATCACGGAAGAAGTACGGCACCATGACGTCGCCGGCCGTGTGGATTGCTGCCTGACCAATACCGCATATTTTGTTTATTTTTCGAATCATTTTTAAGTTGTTGCTCAGCGCAATTCACGAACATATGACGATTCTGGTGGTCAAGCGGCTTCAGTTATTGCGTCAATTTAATCTTGTAAGGATGTGGGCCAAGATCTTTTCGGAAAATTCGCCAGAACGACGTCACAGATATGTTTAACGCATGAGAACGACGACACGTGTGAGAGACACATTTGGGATTTCTGCACCTGAAGCCTCAGCGGCAGTAATATTCTCGACACTACTCGCACTTCTTTGTCTCACTGGCACGGGAACATTTTGTACTGTGCCTGTGGATTAAAATTTGTCCACTAGACGCTCAAATAATGATCTGCTAGGACGATTATGACGACCATAAATTGGACGTAGCGCTCTTAACGTTGAGGCCATTGACTCAAAATTTCGGTAGTAAATTTTAATAATTTCGACTAGTTGTTGGCTCGTATATCTTTCCATGTTAAAATAGCAAACCTTACTTAAGAGAAATGTCAAAAGAGAGGCAAAAAATATGTTGTCGTTTGCTCTCCCTGTTGCTCTACTTTTGTACCGTCCCTGTATAAGCGGATGACTGGATATCTTGTTCTTTCGGACACCTCTAGATATACTAAACAAACTAACTCGTATATCAGCAAACTTCTAGATTTCTATACCTATCAGATCATTCTGGGAGGATAGGGCATTCCCTGAAGATGAGTCAGTCAACTTTTATGCGGATGAATCAAAAACAACTGAGAGTTTGATGGAGGCGTGTATTGTGAGAGAAGCACATGTATTACTTTTCCTTTTCAGGCTTTGAAAAAATCAATTCCTGCCTAGAGGGCAAATTTTCTATCACTTGATACAGCAATTGCGTTCAAAATGGTAGACATGTGCATTCAAGAGGACACAAGCATCCACAGGTTTTTCTCAAAACCAACCTCTGTCTATCATCTCCTACTCTCACCTCCCCGTGGTGAACATCGGGTGCCTAGTACCTCAACTGGAGATTGGGTTCCAACCCCAGTGGAAAGTTGTTGGGGGCAGCAAACAAGGGAGGGGGGAGAGGTGTTTCCACTAAGGCACCTCTCCTTATCCAGACGGCAGCGGACGAATTCCCGAGATGGAATCAACGGTGGCGTCTACAGTTCCAGTAAGGTTGAACTACTTAGTAAACACCTTATAGGGCTTCTACGACTGATTCGGAGCCCAGGCCTATAAGGAGCGGTTTATCCGGCTCCCCGTCCTTGGAGTTATACTAAGGATCTGGCCCTCCAGGTTGGGGGTTGTGCCGTCGGGGTGACTTCCTGGCCACGTAAAAAAATAATAGTTGCGAAGCACCAACAACCCTCGGATACGGACGGATTTACTGTTGACAACCTACGCAAACGAATCAAGGACAACGAACTTCGGATATTCAAGTGGAATGTTAGGTCCCTTAACAGACCACGTGCGGCCGAAGAATTAGCGCATGCCCTAGACTGCTATAAAGCAGACATCACCGCCATCCAGAAAATACGATGGGATGGGGCTGGCAAAAAGAGGATGAAAAACTATTTACTATGGTGACTGCTACCGAGAAAACCAACAGCGCTTATTTGGATGCGGCTTTGTCATTGGAGCCAGACTTAGGCAAGAAGTCTTGAGCTATAGATGCATCAACGAGCGCCTCATGACCATCCGCATCAAGGCTAGATTCGGCAACATTAGCCTGATATGCGCGCACGCCCCCACAGAAGAGAAGGATGACAGCACCAAAGATATGTTCTTCGAGCTTTTAGACAAAACATATGAGCAGTGTCCTAGCTACGATATTAAAACTCCCCTGGGCGATTTCAATGCCAAGCTAAGAAGGGAAGACATCTTTGGTGGAATAATCGGGAAAAACAGCCTGCATGACAACACTTCCGACAACGGATTAAGGCTCATAGATTTTGCTGCGGGGCGAAACGTCATGGTAGCCAGTACGCGTTTTCCACACCTCAACATCCACAAAGGAACTTGGAGTTCTCCAGATCAATCTACCGTCAACCAGATTGACCATATTGCGATCGACGCCAGACACGCTTCCAGCATCATGGATGTCCGAACTTTCCGAGGAGCTAACATCGACTCGGACCACTACCTCGTTGTAGCCAAGGTAGCACTTCGGGTTTCCAGATCCAAGGCAAAACAGGGAGATGCTGGGAGAAGGTACAACGTCGAACGGCTACATTCGCAAGAGATCACCAAATCCTTTTCCGACCGAGTTACAAGTAACCTCTCTCGAAGTTCTCTGCCGCCAACACAATGTATCGAAAACCAGTGGCAACATTGCCAAGATGCAATCAGAAAAGCCGCCTCTGATGTGCTGGGTTTCAAAAAACCACCAACAAGAAACCCATGGTTTGATAAGGAATGTAGGCAGTCAAATGCACCCAAACAACAGGCACGCAAAGCGGCGCTACATAAAAGAACGAGAGCTGATCAGAAGAGGCGAGAGGAACACCGAATTCTCAGAAGGAAAAAGAGAGGGCATGAGAAGCGTGCGGTCGAAGATGTTGAGAGGTTCAAAAACAGGAATGAAGTTCGAAAGTTTTATGAACAGGTGAAACGAAATTCACAGGTACATAAACCTAGAACCGAAGGCTGCAAAGACGAAAGTGGAAACATCATAGTGGAACCGCAGTCAATGCTGAGGATATGGAAGGACCACTTCTGCAGACTGTATAACGGCGACGACGAACCGAATTCCGCTGTCAGACAGGATGATCTATTCAACATAGACGACGGAAGCCAACAATGCCCGATGAATGGAACCTCAGTATTGTTTGCCCGATCCTGAAAAAAGGAGACCCTCTAAAATGCACCAACTATAAAGGAATCAGCCTACTTAACATCGCCTACAAAATCTTCTCTGCCGTAATATGTGAACGTCTAAAGCCCATCGTCAACAATCTGATAGGTCATTATTAGTGTGGTTTTAGACCAGGAAAATCCACAGTCGATTAAATATTCACATTATGGCAGATCCTGGAAAAACCCCAAGAACACCAAATCGACACCCACCATCTTTTCATCGATTTCAAGGCCGCATATGAAAGCATCTACAGGGACGAGCTGTATAGAGCCATGTCTAGTATTGGCATAGTCATGCGACTTTTTAACATCGTACTTGAAAGACTAGTGCAGAGCTCACACGTCAACACTATCTTTCAAATGTCTGTCCAATTACTAGCATATGCTGATGACATTGACATAATCTGAAGAACTCAACGTGATGTCAATGGGAATTTTGTGAGTATTGAGGCAGAGGCGGCAAAAATGGGTTTAACGGTTAATGAGGGCAAAACAAAGTGCATGCTGTCGTCAAGAAAGGACCTACAACACCGACGTCTTGGTCAAAACGTCACCATCGGCAGACGTATCTTTGAGGTAGTCAAGGACTTCGTCTACCTTAGCTCCGCTGTAAACGCAGAAAACAACACCAGCGCTGAGATCAAACGGAGAATAACTCTTGCTAACCGCTGTTTCTTTGGACTAAGAAAGCAATTGAGTGGAAAAGACCTCTCTCGAAGGACCAAAGTTTCGCTATATAAGACCCTTATCCCCGTCCTGCTATACGGTGCAGAAGCATGGACTATGGCAAAAGCGGATGAAAGCACATTGGGTTTCGAGAGAAAAGTTCTTCATGTGATCTACGGTCCCGTATGCATCGAAGGGGAGTGGAGGAGAAGATGGACAGACGAGCTGTACGGGCTGTACAACGACGTAGACTTAGCCAGTAGGGTAAAAGTCCAACGACTAAGATGGCTGAGTCATGTAGAGCGCATGGAAACTAATGCCCCGGCCCGGAAATTCTTCGAATCCACACCCACAGGATAGCGCAGTAGAGAAAGGCCGCGGATCAGGTGGCGCGCACAAGTGGAAAGTGACCTCACCCAACTTGGAGCGCGAAACTGGAGACATCTAACTAGGGACCGAGCTAGATGGAGAAGTTTGTTGGGTGAGGCCCTAGTCCACACACGACTGTAGCGCCACCTTAAGTAAGTAAGTAAGTGATACAGCAATTAGGCAAAATTTCACCAACAACGCGCCAAACATTTTCTTCCAAGGCGTTACCCGTCTCGTCTTATTTGCGTAGACATAAGTGGCTTCAGGAGTAAAGCTAACTATACACGATTATAAAATCTTCCAATATTGTCAGATTTTTCGCAAAAAATTTAAACAAATATGTATCATTATTATTATTATGATTGTTATTAATATTATTATTATTACTTATTACTTTTATCATTTTTAGAATAGGTTCCTCAAAAAGAGAGCAGCCGAACGTAGCTGTAAACATACAATGTAAATTTGTGAATATTCAAAAAACTTGACGATTGTCTAGTAATTTGGATATTGGATGATTTTCTTGCCAACTAAATCATTTAACTGTCAGAAAGTTTTTGAGCATTAAACAACAACAAAACTTTACAGGATTTTGAAAGAGTTTAAAAACTGAGTAACAAAATAAAAAAATTGAAAAGAATTGGACGCATGAACCAACTTTACAATTTATCCAGGAGTCGAGACCAGGCGATGTTTGTGGGATGAAGGTTGTGCGGAGTATAGACGACCAAAGGTTTGACAAGACGTTGGCGAAGCTATTAAGAATGTCGCCAACGAATGTCAAATTTCCTACCTATAATTTTTACGAAAATGTCTTGACCTCTTGGAAATTTTTAAGTCGCTGCCGTTTTTAGATATTTTAATTTTTTTTAAATGTTTTCACTTCCAAAATATATTTGGACATTTTCTGTCATCTGTCAAGAGAATTGTCTTCTAATGAGTCTATCAATTTTTTGTTTGCTAAAGTCGGCATTCGTCAGCCCATTTTGTCTAACATTTGAATAAAATGAAGCAACCGTATAGACGGAAAATTTTCACTAGATAGAAAATTAGAAATTGTCACCTAATTATATGCTTTTGGAAGTCTTTTGACAGTTCGGAATTCATCAACTGACCAACTCCGAAAAAATTGAATGCCCTTTACAAATGCATAAAATAAACGTTATGTTCAACCTAAGGAATAAAGTGGATCTCTATATTATAGCAACTTCACATCCCAAACTGTCTTGTGAAGTTTTGTTAATTTTATTACGATTTTTATAAGATTAAGAAAACATTGAAAAACAAACAGAAAAATTCGAGAGTAGGTAATTTGCATTTGGATAAAGATATACATAGGTATGTAGTTCATATGTACATATGTTCTCAAAATAGATCGAAACAATGTGTTTTCTTAAAGTTTTTATATCATTAGTCAGTTATGAAGTGATAAGAAGTATAGTGCAGACAGGAAAATTTAAACGTACAAATTTGTTCATCCTTTAAATTTTCTCTCTATGTTTATAATTAATTTCTTATGCAAAATAGAAATAGGGATTATTTCCATAATATATGCACAACATATAATATATGTACGTGCAGGATGTGCTAGTACTTTCGAAATAAAAAAAAGTTAATAACTATATTCACCATCCTGCTATAAAACATCAGGGGATAGATTTTAATTATTGTTTTTAAAACAAAAATAAAAATAAAATTGATATTCATATTTGTATACCTTGATGATGAAGCTGAAAATATTATTTATTTCGATTACCTACATAAAAAGGGAAGAAGAAGTTTTTTGTTCTATTTTCATCTTCATGAAAATAAGTATATACATAAATGTTTAAAAAAGATTCTTTAGAACATTGTTTTTCATTGTTTTTAGATATCCAAATGAAAAATTAAATTATATATGCAGTTTAATTCGGAAGAGAAAATTTATTGTGAAACTTTGTAGACTAAATGTAACTTAAATTAAATTTGACATATAATAGCTTAAAAGATGTTTGCAAGAATTAATCAATTTTATGGTTTTCTTGTGAAATATGTATATAACTAAATTTATTCATTAAGGTAGTAGGGACCTATCGTATAGTTTCCTTAAATTCATTTTTGGCTTTAAGATTATATTTGCCTAAATATATGCCATTGTTATAGAGCTATGTAAATAAAAACTATTTTCATATACTACAAACAAAATTCATAGAACAAAAGTTCATTTATATTCATACGCATAGTTTGAGATTGTTCGCAAATGAAAAGATGATGTCTTATGATATCATACTACTGATATGATAAATTCCTACAGCAATGGATTGTCTTGTAAATTGTAACCCGTCAACTATATAAATAAGAATAAATGATTTATCAGAATTAATCAGACATAGCAATGTTGTGAAGATGGCAAAAAAAGATATTCTGGCACTGTTCGAATGATTTTCTTGACATTATGAGGATTTCAGATGTCCGAATTATTTTCTAGAGTTTAAGACGTGAAATTTTTAAAATTATGTTTTGATTCGTGTTTTTGTATCTGGTGTATAACCAAATTAAAAAAGATTTATTATATACCAAGACTGGTCTTACGATTTATAGTTTAATTTGGGCAATAAGAAATTAGTTATCATCGTTATGTAGCGCTCGCTGTTGACGGTGACCGCCTCACTAACGTCGTTTTCAAAAAAGTACCGACCAATTACGCCGCCGGCCGGCCCAAAATCCACACCCAACGGTAACTTTTTGAGGATTCATTATCACCTGGTGAATCTCGCGCGGGTTGGTGTCATCCCATATACGGCAATTTTGCTTGTTAACACATCCATTCATCCCAAATCGTTAAAGATAATTTTTCGGACAAAATTGGGGTCCTCTTCCAAACGATTCCAAGTCCAGTCAGCGAACAAACGGCGCGCGTTGTCTATGGTCATGGACTTTGAGCTCCTGGTTCAGTTAGATCTTGTATGGGTGTAGGCCCAAGTCCCGACGCAAAATTCGACAAGTTGAAGTCTTCGAAACCGAAAGGCCGAGTTTTCTTGTTCACGGCGAGGAATAGCCTGCCTCGGGTTCTGCTGTACGCTTTCACGGACGGCGCGGCGGCGGCGATGTTCTCCGCCGATGTTGTGATCCTTGAACGTATGGATATTGGCTGATTGTTTACTGAACCGATCGTCTCAAATTTGGCCACCAAACGCTGAAGAGTCGACTGTGAAGGGCCACCACGTCTACCGTAAAATGGGTGCAATGCGCGCAACGTTTGCGTTAACGAACACTCATTTTGATAATAAAATTTTATCATTTGAACGTGCTGTTCAATCGTGAAACTTGCCATGATGATTTGTCATAAACAACTGAATAAAAAAAAAAGATTTGACAGATGTCACCAAAACAAAATGGCATCCACGGGGCACCAAAATCTACCAACGCCAATTTAAAAACCCTATATACATATGTTAATACTACCCAGCCAATTTTTACGAAAATGTGTCTGCATAGTCTGCCACGCTGTCGCCTACATAAAGTGTAGGTACCTACTACAAACATTCTTTCCGGACTGGAGCATCTTCGCTTATGCGTCTATCCTCACATAAAAGGCAAACAAGTCTCCGTAAGACTTTCCTCTCGAACGGGCCTTAGAGATCGGAGTGACTTTTACTAAGCACTCAGGTCTCGAACCCATATGTGAGCCGCACCTTAGAAGTTATGGTAAGGTTTCTGGATTTAAACGGATTTAACAGACTATAGTATGCTCTGGTGGCTTTGAACAGTCTCCCGATTATTTTGTGTTTTATGTTGTTATCAGTACCCGTGGCATGATGGTTAGTGCGTTGGACTGTCATGCGAGAGGTCTTTGGTTCAATCCCTGCCTGTGCCACCTTAATTAAAAAAAAAAAGTTTTCACGGGTACTGTGTTGCGGTAAAATTTACCACAACAAGTTTCACTCGCCTATTGTATATCCTTTTCCCTTTTTAACCTTCCGTTCTTCGTTGTGGCTCCAAAATATTCTAAGAGTTCAGTTGAATCCTGTCTTCCATCAGTCAGTGTCCTGCTCTTATTATATACTGGAAAAGCAACCAAAAACAGGTGTGGACAACATGGTACATTTGTGTGACGGGCGGTCCACAAAATGACTCTTGGTACGACAGATGGTCTGCACGAATACCAATCATGGTGACAGACAGGTGGTCTGGTCACCAAAACAAACAAAAAAAGCACGAGCGACACTTGGTCCTCGATTGCTGATGTTACTCAGATGAGAATGGCTGCATGCCCAACATAAATCAATTTCATTATGTAAAAGATGGAACGTTAACACGAGTCCCTAATCCCCTAGTCTGCGCGAAAGTCCAACGACGAATAGAGTAGAATCGCGAAATCAAAAACCACTGCCAACTTCACCCTCCGACAGTTAAAGCAAAAGAACTTTCACCAATTTTTAGAGAATTTTAATTTTGTACGAGGGGAAAAATGAACGCGTTAAACACTTGAGTTTCATGCAACTTACCAAAGTTTCTCCAAGATTATGGGGGTGTGAATAGGGTGGCTGAATGCACCCATTGAATTCCCGCTCACTGGAAGAAGTACCAGAGGTCGGCGAATCCAATGACGGTGGTAGTGCATAAAGCTGGGGTGAAACGTGCGAGTAGGAAAAGTAGTGGTGTCTCAACTGCGTTCGCTCACTCTTGCAAATATGCTAGGTGTAGCTGAATTAAAACGCGAACGAGACCCACACTTTCTGATTGGCCGAAAGCATGTGGGAATGGAAAATAAAGAAGAGGTCATCAAGGCAAGGTGAAAGCCTGGAAGAGCACTTTTTTACGAGATAGAATCTGAGCCGGAGGTTCAAGAAATTTTTGGAAAAGAGAAGAAATTTTGAAAGGTGAAAAGAAATTCAAGTGTTTGGTGAAAGTAATAGAGAAGGTGAAAATTTTTGAGAAGAAAGATAGTGAAAATTGGAGGAAGTTAGCAAGGAAAAAGAAGGATTGGAAAATAACTAGGAGAGGGAAGTTGGCAGGACATCCAGAAGGAAAAAGCTAAGTATTTTATTTGGTATTTAAAGAGTGAAATTTGTTTTGTGCGTGATAGTTATTATTGAGAATTGTTTAAGCATCGTTTGGGCTTTCGTTTCGAAAAAAAAAGGTTATTCCGAAAAAGCGGAACTCGCGACCCGTGTTTAAAAATTGTCTTTGTCCAGTCGGGACAAAAGGTTAACGGTCCATCTTCGGTGTTATACACCAATTCCTTGTCTTTAAAAATTCAGAAAAGATCTTGGGTTTTAATCCTACTCGTAAGGTTTCCCAAGCAAAACTTAAAACAATTAAAAATATTTCTACCTATTTAAAACATATTTTTTAATTTGTTCACAAATTGTCTTATTTGGTTCCGCTCCAAAAGGTTTGTAATTTCCTTTTACAAAAAAAAATTACTGGCGCCCATATTGTTTCTTTAATTTTTTTTTTTATATATTTCAAGAACACCCTATTCATCGTCTTTAATCGAATTAATTTGATAAGACTTAAATCGTTCCCATTAATCAAACTTACCGTGTTCCCAAATCAAATAATCAAACCCACCCCAAAACTGAGCTATCGGGCGACAGCACTGCTCTTGCTGTCTGTGCGAGAATTAACGAACAAACCTATTCGCGTCTGACAGTTCTTTATTATTTCAATTAATCACAAATAGGTACTACTCGTGCGCGCCGGCTACCTATTTTAATAATTTATATAATTCGATTCCGATTTTGATTACTTTGTTTTGCCTATTGGGTTTGCGGACAATAACTCCGCCATCGTATTATTCGTCCTATCGTAACATTCATCATAAATTCGGTTCGTTAATTTTTGCAACAATTGGCGCCCAACGTGGGGCTCGAACCCACGACCCTGAGATTAAGAGTCTCATGCTCTACCGACTGAGCTAGCCGGGCTAGAGGATTTGTTTATGTACGTTCTGTTCACGAAGACAAAACAAGGAAGTTGAGGATTTTCTTTGGAATAAGGTTTTTATCTATATTTTCATTTTTATTTTCATTTTATGATAGTATTATCGTGGTGATTACTATTTATTTCTTTAAATATTTTCATTTCATTAAATATACATATATTTGTTTTGTAATTTATTCGGGGCATCCATTTTGTGTTGATAGAATATAATTTTGACAGGTGTGGGCAATTAATTTTAGTGTGGTGAATTATCGATCGGAGTTGCCGTGTCGATATAGTACCTTTTTCTGGGCTGCAACTTTGAAAATATTTTAAGTACTTTTTTTAAATTTCATTTTCGATTAGTTGTTTGTTTAAATTAATTTAGTTTGGAATTGGATATCAATAATCGGACCGATTCTAACTTTATTTTTTTTTCTTGGGGCAATACATTTCAGTGGTAAATTTAGTAACGATTTTTTTTTTTTCTTTAAAGTTTGAAAGTCTTTTAGATAAATTTGGTTGAAACTTTGGAGGAAGTAGGGTTGTTTAATTTATTTTATTTAACTTTTTAGTTCTTTTTAACTTAAAATGGAGAGTAGTCAGGTGAATAGATTATCGCAAGACGAGATAATCTACGAAATACAATGTCGTGGATTGACAGTAGGGACGGTAGAAGGGATGCGCAAGACGCTTAGAGCAGCATTGAAATTAGAACGTAGGAATTCTTTTACACTTCCCGGTTATCCTTTTAAATTCGAAGAGGATTCCCAGGCTGTGGAAAAGAAGTTAGGAGAAATAGGGAAACTTTTGGAAAGTCCTTCTAAAGAATATTTAAAGATTCTTACAAAGATAGAATGGGGTTTACGCAGGATTGATAGGGCCTTACCAGAAAACGAAACACAGGAGAAGAGTAGGGCAGCATTGAAAAATAGTTTGATAATGGCTATGGCAGATTCCTATGGAAGAGGAATCGAAGCCCTATACTGCCTTTACGGTACCAGGGAGGGGCCTTTTTCAGTTTAGGAGAATGCCTTTCGGTCTTCACAATTCGCCTGCGACTTGGCAAAGATTTATCGACACAGTTTTGGGTGCCGATCTTGAGCCATTCGTTTTCGTCTATTTAGACGACATCATCATCATTGCAGATAATTTCGATAAACATCTAGAAATTCTAAATGAGGTGATGAAAAGGTTGAGTGGAGCGGGGCTGAAAGTCAGTAGGGAAAAATGCAATTTTTGCATGCCATCTTTGAAATTTTTAGGGTATATAGTGGATCGAAATGGTTTACACGTAGATCCAGAGAAAGTGGAAAGCATGGTTAGGATCCCAGCACCGAGGAATGTAAAAGAAGTTAGGAGTTTTATAGGGACAGTTTCGTGGTACCGTCGTTTTGTACCAAATTTCGCCGAATTACTCCGGCCTTTATCAGATTTATTAAAGAAAAATAAAAAGTTTATTTGGACTCAGGAATGTGAGGATAGTTTCAGGAAGGCAAAAGAGTGTCTGGTGACAGCACCTATACTCACTTGCCCAGATTTTAAACGACCTTTTGTCGTTCAAACAGACGCGTCAGATTTTGGTATCGGTGCAGTTCTTTCACAGAACTTCGATGAGGGAGAAAAGGTTGTCTGTTACCTTAGTAGGTCTTTAAATAGGAACGAGAAAAACTATAGTACAACGGAGAAAGAATGCTTGGCTGTACTTTGGGCTGTTGAGAAGTTGCGACCGTACATTGAAGGAGTTCGTTTTACGGTTGTGACAGATCATTACTCCTTGGTATGGTTAAGCAATCTTAAAGATCCGCAGGGTAGGTTGGCCCGATGGGCAATTAGGCTTCAACAATTCGACTTTGAAATCATTCACCGTAAGGGCAAGGAGCATGTAGTTCCGGATATGCTCTCTCGAGGAGTGCCACAGTTGGGTGGTATCTCAGATGAGGATTCAGACCCTTGGGTGAAGAAAATGATTTCAGCAGTAAATACAAATCCCCTTAGATACCCAGCCTGGCGAGTTGAACAAGGTCAGTTGTTCAAACTCGTGAAGGCAAATCATGTAGTAGTACACGAAAATAATCAAGAATGGAAGAGAGTGATAGGGAAAAATGATAGGTTAGCTATTTTACAGGAAAACCATGATAGTCCATTAGCAGGACACATGGGCGTTAGGAAAACTTTTGCCAGAATTGGGGCGAAGTTTTATTGGCCAAAGATGAGGGCCGATATAACTAAATATGTTAGGAGTTGCAAAGTTTGCCAACAAGTAAAGCCGGTGAATGAGAAACCAGCTGGATTAATGACGGAGAGGATAGGTATCAAGGCACCGTGGGAAATGATTTGTGTTGATTTGGTAGGGCCGCTTCCTAAATCGAGTAGGGGTTTTATCTATATTCTGACGGTGGTAGATTACTTCACTAAATTTCCACTTTTGTTCGCTTTGAGGTCGGCCACTGCAAAGGCCATAGTTAGGGAATTGGAAGACAACGTATTTCTTTTATTTGGCATCCCTAAGGTGATCGTGAGTGACAACGGTCCTCAGTTCCGATCAAAGGAACTGAAAACGCTTTGCCAGGCGTACGCGTCACAGTTAAAATTTACAGCCCATTACCACCCGCAGGCGAATCCTGCGGAGAGGATCAATCAGATCCTAAAGACGACGTTAAGGGCATACGTCGCAGAAAACCACAGAGTGTGGGATTTACAGCTCAGCAAGGTGGCGTGTGCTATTCGCACGTCACAACATGAGGTTTTAGGTGTTTCACCTTATTACGCGAATTTTGGGAGGGATATGGTGACTTCAGGTCGAGAAGTACCATTAGTCGGGGATGGTTCGGGGAATGTCCAGGATCTGGGTGAGATCGCTGAACGTTTCAAAGAACTTAGGTTAGATATTGGTAAAAAACTCGAAGTAGCATCTAAGAGAGCTGCTCAAGCCTACAATCTTCGACGGCGTGATGTTAAATATCACCCCGGCGACCTTGTATGGCGTAGAAACTTTACGTTGTCGGATGCCGCGAATTACTATGCTGCCAAATTAGCACCGAAGTTTGTCGGTCCGTTTGAAATTAAAAACCGTGTGTCACCTTGGACGTACGTGTTAAAAGATATTAATGGTAAAGAACGCGGAACATGGCACGTTAAAGATTTGAAACCGTATACCGATGCATCCGAAGAAAGTAGTTTAAAGTAGTTTCTTTTTTGTTTTCATTTTTTGAATTAGATCTAATATAACGTTTTTGCCTTTTGATTTTTTTTTGATGGAAAATCCTTAATCTTGTTTTCCATTACCTTGGCATCTTTTAGAAAATGTGTTACAGAATTGTAAGCACATTTCCTAGGAGGTAAGGGTGGGATTTGTTGCGGTAAAATTTACCACAACAAGTTTCACTCGCCTATTGTATATCCTTTTCCCTTTTTAACCTTCCGTTCTTCGTTGTGGCTCCAAAATATTCTAAGAGTTCAGTTGAATCCTGTCTTCCATCAGTCAGTGTCCTGCTCTTATTATATACTGGAAAAGCAACCAAAAACAGGTGTGGACAACATGGTACATTTGTGTGACGGGCGGTCCACAAAATGACTCTTGGTACGACAGATGGTCTGCACGAATACCAATCATGGTGACAGACAGGTGGTCTGGTCACCAAAACAAACAAAAAAAGCACGAGCGACACTTGGTCCTCGATTGCTGATGTTACTCAGATGAGAATGGCTGCATGCCCAACATAAATCAATTTCATTATGTAAAAGATGGAACGTTAACACGAGTCCCTAATCCCCTAGTCTGCGCGAAAGTCCAACGACGAATAGAGTAGAATCGCGAAATCAAAAACCACTGCCAACTTCACCCTCCGACAGTTAAAGCAAAAGAACTTTCACCAATTTTTAGAGAATTTTAATTTTGTACGAGGGGAAAAATGAACGCGTTAAACACTTGAGTTTCATGCAACTTACCAAAGTTTCTCCAAGATTATGGGGGTGTGAATAGGGTGGCTGAATGCACCCATTGAATTCCCGCTCACTGGAAGAAGTACCAGAGGTCGGCGAATCCAATGACGGTGGTAGTGCATAAAGCTGGGGTGAAACGTGCGAGTAGGAAAAGTAGTGGTGTCTCAACTGCGTTCGCTCACTCTTGCAAATATGCTAGGTGTAGCTGAATTAAAACGCGAACGAGACCCACACTTTCTGATTGGCCGAAAGCATGTGGGAATGGAAAATAAAGAAGAGGTCATCAAGGCAAGGTGAAAGCCTGGAAGAGCACTTTTTTACGAGATAGAATCTGAGCCGGAGGTTCAAGAAATTTTTGGAAAAGAGAAGAAATTTTGAAAGGTGAAAAGAAATTCAAGTGTTTGGTGAAAGTAATAGAGAAGGTGAAAATTTTTGAGAAGAAAGATAGTGAAAATTGGAGGAAGTTAGCAAGGAAAAAGAAGGATTGGAAAATAACTAGGAGAGGGAAGTTGGCAGGACATCCAGAAGGAAAAAGCTAAGTATTTTATTTGGTATTTAAAGAGTGAAATTTGTTTTGTGCGTGATAGTTATTATTGAGAATTGTTTAAGCATCGTTTGGGCTTTCGTTTCGAAAAAAAAAAGGTTATTCCGAAAAAGCGGAACTCGCGACCCGTGTTTAAAAATTGTCTTTGTCCAGTCGGGACAAAAGGTTAACGGTCCATCTTCGGTGTTATACACCAATTCCTTGTCTTTAAAAATTCAGAAAAGATCTTGGGTTTTAATCCTACTCGTAAGGTTTCCCAAGCAAAACTTAAAACAATTAAAAATATTTCTACCTATTTAAAACATATTTTTTAATTTGTTCACAAATTGTCTTATTTGGTTCCGCTCCAAAAGGTTTGTAATTTCCTTTTACAAAAAAAAATTACTGGCGCCCATATTGTTTCTTTAATTTTTTTTTTTTATATATTTCAAGAACACCCTATTCATCGTCTTTAATCGAATTAATTTGATAAGACTTAAATCGTTCCCATTAATCAAACTTACCGTGTTCCCAAATCAAATAATCAAACCCACCCCAAAACTGAGCTATCGGGCGACAGCACTGCTCTTGCTGTCTGTGCGAGAATTAACGAACAAACCTATTCGCGTCTGACAGTTCTTTATTATTTCAATTAATCACAAATAGGTACTACTCGTGCGCGCCGGCTACCTATTTTAATAATTTATATAATTCGATTCCGATTTTGATTACTTTGTTTTGCCTATTGGGTTTGCGGACAATAACTCCGCCATCGTATTATTCGTCCTATCGTAACATTCATCATAAATTCGGTTCGTTAATTTTTGCAACAACTGCCTCTTGCGAGGAATTGATAAATTCTCCAAGAGTAATTCTTGTCATGAAAAGTGCTTTCTCAAATAAGCCGTTCGGATTCGGCATATAAACTGTAGGTCCCTTCCATCTCTGACAACATTACTCGCACACAGGAATGGTTGAGAGTTGTAAGTCACTAGGCCCTGGTTCTCTACGGACTGTTGCGCCACCCGATTTATTTATTTTTATGTTGTTATCGACTGCTTCTATTGACCCAAGGTATTTCAAGGATTGCACTACTTCAAATTCATGATACGTTACCTTGAAAGTTGTTTCCATCATGTGCTTTGTTTTTACGACAGTCAAGTTAGCACTACATTTTTCGAAATTTAAAAAACTGAGTATACCTATGCAGTTAATTGTTGCTTTTTTGTTGTAAATTAGTTGAGGAAAAAAAAAAATTTGTAGCTCGACGATTTTTCAAAAAAGCGGTAACTTGATATCAACCTAGCACTACACTTTTTGATTTTGTTAAAACTAAGTACGCATACGCAATTAGTTGACAATTATTTGTGGTAAATTAGTTGTGGAAAGACAAAAAATTCCAAAAATTTGTTTTACTTTGTTTTTTTTTTTTTAAATGGGGTATGTAGTGCTAACTTGACACCGTGAGTCCAGGCATAAAACAAGGATATTCCAAAATGTAACGATGCAATTAGTTGTAGCTTTTTTGTTTAAAATTAGTTGCGGAAAGAAAAAAATTCCAAACATTTTTTTTACTTAGATTTTTTTAAAAAAGGGGGTATGTACATAGTGCTAACTTGACACCGCACCGTGAGTCCAAACACACCAAAACAGAATGGTGCAGTGTTAAGTGGTATTTGGACTTATTATCTTTATTTTTGAACATATTTCAATGAAAGTTTGGAAAAGTTCGATGTGAGTGATTATGCATACCTACCTATACAAAAACTATTTTTTAAATGTGGGTTTTTGTAACGGGGGGGTTGGGGATGTTTTTTTTGAATATTTTCATAATCATTATTTATTTCACAAGATCGGAATCTTAAAGACCTTTTGGTCTTTGCTGAAAGAATAAAGCTTTGGCTTAAAATTTTAAATTGTTTCAAAGGGGGGCACTAGGGAGGGGAAATATTATTTTTTTCGTTTATGTGCGCCTTTAGCTATATTTGATTACAGTTTTGGATGAAGTTTCGACACGAACTGGAGGAAATATGGTTTGACTTGGAACATTTTTTTAATTTTTGATTTTTGAAAAAGGGAAGCTAAAATAATGTTTACAAAATTAAAATATATTGAGATTTTTTTGAAAGTTCGGCCATCAGCGCAAATAATAGTTTATAATCCAAGTTTTGGTTGATGTACATATATGTGCTAATTCACGATTTATTATGCTGTAGGGTTAAAAAAAAATTGGGGAAACGTATTTTGCATTATCTTTTAAAATATACATTTCACGACTCTTAGTTTTTGGAACAATGGTTGGAACAAAAAATATAAAAAGTTAGAATTTCGAAAAAAAGGGGGCTAGAATTTTTTCAAATTTTGCCTTTATCTTTTAAAACTTTGATCATAGAGGTCCAAAAATTTGGAACAATGTTCAAAACAACCTGGAACAATTTTCGAAAAATCGATTTTCGAAAAAGGGGGGCTAAGTCAAAAACAGTTTTTAGAGTCTTAGATCCCCATTTTTGTGTGTTTTTCAAAAAAAAATTTGGAACAAACCGGAAAAACTTTCCAAAATAGAAAAATCGAAAAAAGGGGGCTAACTTTACTCACTCACTACATACCCCCTTTTTTAAAAAAAATCAAAGTAAAAAAAATGTTTGGAATTTTTTTCTTTCCACAACTAATTTTAAACAAAAAAGCTACAATTAATTGCATCGTTACATTTTGGAATATCCTTGTTTTATGCCTGGACTCACGGTGTCAAGTTAGCACTACACTACCCCCTTTTAAAAAAAAAATCAAAGTAAAAAAACTTTTGGAATTTTTTTCTTTCCACAACTAATTTACAACAAATAAATTTCAACTAATTGCGTACTTTTAACAGAATCAAAAAGTGTAGTGCTAACTTGATATCAACCTAGCACTACATACCACTTTTTTTAAAAATCGTCGAGCTACAAATTTTTTTTCCACAACTAATTTACAACAAAAAAGCTACAATTAACTGCATACTCAGTTTTTTAAATTTCGAAAAAGGTAGAGGGTAAATATTCCATCTGTTGTTAATTTGCCTGGGATGGAGCCACACTGATATTGTTTGATGTTACGAGTAGTTCTAGCGTATGGGAGAATCTGTTCTTATAGCATAGAGGAAAGAAGAAAGAAGGGCAGGCATTGAGGGCCATTTCGACTCATTCATAGTATGTCTTTTTCTCTTCGTAAGTGGACTCCTCCGTAGGTAGGTAAAAGTTTATGAGGCTGATGCTCTGAACTTTGCCTCGCACTCTAAGATTCTTTAGTCTTTTGCTTTAGCGATCATGTGAATGAGTAGACTTCTTTCTTCTGTAAAGCACCACTCTCTGTCCATCTTATTTCTTGAAGACCTGTTATGTTGGCATTGTTTTTTATTTAATTCATTAAGGAGTCACAATTCATTCCTTTAATACCATCTCCATATCTTAGCTTAAAAAATTTGTGTTTTTTTTTTTAATGTAAGTAGTCTGCTAAAACACAATGATATTTTTCTACATTAATTTTTAAATGCAAATATATTATTTTCAGCGCCAAAGAATTTTTTCCTAAGAATGTTAAACCTAATTAATTTTTTATTAAATATTGCAACAATTTTTCATAAGCTATTTTCATAAAAATTAATGAAATCAATGAAAAGATATACATATGTATGTATGTAGAAAATCAATTTCAAAAGCTATATTCTATCAATTTATTTTTAGGTGCCTATACTTTTTATTTTTTCATAACATTTTCCAGTTTACATTTTTTACAATTTCATTACTTTTATGGAACCGTTTACATGAAATTTTCTCTCTTATTTTTTTTTTGTCTCGATGAAAAATGCAAGAAGATGCCAAAACAGATATTTTTTGTTTATGGTCTAAAAGAAAATTAGGTAATTCTCTTCGTGCCATTGTTTGTCTTATTTTACAGTTTTCTTCTTCGTTTTCTTTTTTTATTAGGTCTTCTGCTTTATTTTATGTTTCGAAATTGTAACATATAAATATAACCCTAGGAAAGGGGCTAGTGCAAGTGCGTGTCGTCAATCTGATCTTTTTTTTTTGTTTAATGTCAGCAGAGTAAGGTAAGGGCGGTAGGGACGATGGAATAATAAAGAGAAAAAATAGCCTTACCTATGCTATGGTATTAAAGTTAGCATACCATATTGACTTAGACTGGCTTAACAATAATTATATGGTATGAAAACGCCACATAGTAATCAAAAACCCCACCCAGATTTGTGTATAAGTATATAAAACCATTTTTAATGAAGTAATTTGAAGTGAATTGTATAAGTATTCAGTACTGTTATAATAGGTAGGTATGGCTTGCCTATAGCCTACCTAGTATTTGTATTGGTATTTGGTATAATTCTCCCTGTGTAAATACTTATATTCTCCTGACAGGAATCATCTTATCAAGAAAACCCTTATCGACCAACGTCAGCAACCAAAGATTAATGATATTCTGACCAGCTCAGATATCATCTGGTATTAACATCATCATCTTTCCCACTTAAAACGGAAATGCTGAGGAGCAAAACCAATTAACAAAGGAAGGACTCTCTAGGGCAATACAGGGTTGTGGGTTTTGTTGGCACACTGGCACACCTCTTGCTGTTGAAGTATAGTAGACCAACATTCCTTTACCTATACATACCTACAACATATGCACTGCAGCACAGCACAGTAGTATGTGTGTGAGTATAGGCAATGAATCAGGACATCTGCTTCAAGCTTAAACGAAAAAGAGAACCTCCTCGGTGACGATGATGGTTCGCATATTTGTTTTAGGAGAACGTGTTAAAATTAAACAATTTTCCGAAGGACCTTTTGCTCGTATACTTGTGCTCGATTCGAGCTTGTGCTTGTGTTGGACGAACGATAAGAGGTTTTGCAACATTCGGATTGTCTATTAATTAGATTGCCCAAGCAAGGCTGTCGAAAGAACAGGAGAACGCCACCATGCCATCACCATCGCAAGTGAATTTTTAATGAAAGTGCTAACTAATGGGTGCGGATTGGAAAAGTTATTCTTAATTATGTGAATCTGTTGTAATGTAGCTATACCTTTTTACAGTAGGTACAAATAGAGCATCGTAAATATTGTTCGATTGTTGTTGTAAGTAAATTATTGCTTTGAAAATTGAAACAACAATATCTAAAATACGATCAACTATATAAGTTCTTAACTCTATGAAAAAAAAAGCGTCGCCGCCGCCGTAGCTCGTCCGTTGCTATATTATTTAGGTAAGGTACCTTATTATTTACAAACCTAAAGGACTGCTTCTCTCATCTTATATCTAATATTCGTAAAGAATATTTATTATGTATCTATGCATGTTCTTATACCTACTTACTTTATATTTAATATCAAACTTCAAAGTCTCATCGTCATCCTCATCATAATACTCCTGAACATTGAAGCACCATAACTCAAAAGCAAAATTGAATTATGTCATTCGTCATACTCATCATCATATTATAGCCCAAGAGTGTGCTTTGTGTGCTAGGCTAGGATAGGTTCGGCTAGGCTAGAGAGTTATAGGAATAGACAGAGACAGAGTTTCAATTGAAACCATAGTGAATAGTATATATTTAATGAAAGGACTATCTGTATCTATATAATTGTAATAAGGACCCAGTGGGAGTGTGATGTGAAGGAGAGGGATGGATGGTGGTACAACTGTCTTACAAAACAAATCAATATTAATGAATCTAATTAAAACGATTTTGAAACTTGATCAAAAGTAATTAAAATTTGAAAGTGTTTACAAGACCCTTAATTGTGCAGTCTATATAGAAAAGTTTTAAAGTCCCTAACGGAAGTATACAAATTTCAATGATAAGATAATAGATGATAATGAGAAAAAGGACAAACATATAAATTGTGGCGACGACGACCGACGACGGTGATGGAGCACAGCATAGGAGTTAGGGTAGATATTATGATTCTTTTGCAAAGTTTGAATTTATTTAAATGACATTATTTGACATTAATTTTTAACATTGGAAAAATATAATAGGTAAAGTGATTTTGAAAATTATACGTATTCAGTAATCTTTAAGCCATTTTGATCAAAAGAAATAGCATCAATATTTTATTTTAATGTACGAGATATAGATTTCTATTTGCTATATGTCTACATAGTTTCTAAAAGTAGCTAAGTAGCTATAGATATGATAGAAATTTGTATGCTTTAAATTTAGATAGCATAATATTAAATGATAGAATAACATCAAAAGATGCAGCAATTACTTTCACAAAAAATTGAGTGGGTGGTTTTTGTTCTTACAACAATTAAAAAAAAGTAAGAAAATTGAATTTTATATTACACATTGTGACCTGATACCAAGTTGGTATAAATTCCAACAAAATATATTATATATTTATAAAGGTATGTAAAAATAAATATAAGTTTCCATTCCTTAAATTTAAGGAAGTTTTACAGAATTCGTACAGTTTGTTATCATTCATATAATAGAACATGGAAGAAGAACATGGAAGAAGAACATGGAGTTAAGGTGTCATTTTCAAAAACATTCCTTATTTCACTTAATGCTGGGCAACACCCTAGAAAATGAATAACATCTTCACGTTCCCTCCAGTTGCATAAGTCATACGAATTTAGAGAAATCACTTCTGTGTGGCATTTAATTGAGATGAAGCAGTTCTCTAAGCAGTATTGAAATTTTGTATATGATATTTTCATCTTTGAAATAGTTATTTCCGTTAAAAAATATTTTAAGCAACTGTAGCTCCTTCCTCATAATTTGTACTATATCCAAGGTCAACTATTGTTTATTGGATCGAAGAATTTTAGATTCTTCGGCTATTTCCTCCCATTCTTCGCAAAAACCTCGTCTGCTTTGTATGATCTGAACAGTCACTTTGTTTTATTAAATTTATTAAATAAATAGGTACAGATATTTAAGTTATAAAATGCTAATTAAAACGACCGTGAATCACTAAACTAGAAAACATTTTATTGTCCTATCATTAATACTCTTCGCAGCGTATGCGGTGAAAGACATTTTATGGCTAATTTTTTTACACCTTCGGTTGGTTTTAATAGGAATTTCTAAAGATTTATATAGTAATCTAATACTAAATATAGCTTTTGTTACTCAGTGATAATGTAGCTTTCTAATGAAAAAAGAATTATTAAAATCGGTCCAGTACTTTTTGAGTTTATTCGTTACATACAAAAATACAAATCTTTCATCTTTATAATATTAGTGTAGATATAGCCTATGTTACTCAGTGATAATGTAGCTTTCTAATGAAAAAAGAATTATTAAAATCGGTCCAGTACTTTTTGAGTTTATTCGTTACATACAAAAATACAAATCTTTCCTCTTTATAATATTAGTGTAGATAACAAAAAACACAATTATTTATATTTATAGGAAAAACTGAAAAATAGAAAATTTCTGCTTTTAATTATTCAATTATTCTGAATCCAGTTTTTTTTAATATAGTTTTTTATAATAGCATTAATGAATAGGTATCAGGTTCTTACTACAAAAATTCCATCAGTAATGTTTTCAAATATAGGAATCCCGTTACATTCCTTTAAAAATGTGGATAAAAGAATTAATTTTGTTTCCCTTTTAATTTTCTTGAAAATTTTTCCACTCAAATTTAAAGTCAAAACATATTTATGGCCTTAAGAATTTTAATGAAAATTCGTGCGGTTATAAAAATTAAGGATTATGTATTATTTTTAATTATCATTTAAGTCAAGAGCTCCAATTGAATTTTTTCGTTTGGCGTAGTGACATTGTAGAAACAATTAATTGAAAAGCTTTAAAACAATCTCTTTTAAATTTCATAATAAGGAACTATCGTAACAAAAAAAATTAAAATTAATGTTAATGTTGATAATAACAACGAGTAAATTTATATTAATAGACAAAAAGAAAACAATTAACTCGGAAAACCACAACAGATTTTTTGTTTTATTGAAAACTTAATGACTTTATATGAAAGTATGTAATTATTTTTAGCTTCAAAAATATCCAGGAAACATTTAAATTCGTTCAAGGACTGTACATTTTATAAATTTAATAAAAATATTAAGTAGATATATGTAGAAAGGTACTAGGTGTAGGTGGAAAAATTGAGTGGCTGTTTTTTTTTTAAATAACAATTTAAAAAATGTGTCAGTTAAAATATTTTTAATTTTTTTTTTAATAAGCAACAATATTTTGCATATGATGAAATAGTTTGATTTCAAAATTTGTTTTTGTTACCGAGATTCTTAGTCGAAAACCAATTTTTACCAATTTTAGTAGCATTTCTTTAGTTTTTATTTCTTATATAAACAAATACAAATTGGATGAAATAAATTAATATATATATAAGTCAATATCTTTTATTATTCACGAGACCGAACATTAATTTTTACCAATGTTGCGTACTATTTTTTGCAGATTTTAATTTTGTATGAAAAAACCGACTTTTTTGGACTTTTATACAAAATACAATATTTTCTGTGAGATAAAAATAGTTTCAAGACAATATTTTTGAATTTGAAAAGATATTTGAGTCGAAAGTAAATTTTTACGAATTTTTAGTAATTTTTTTTTAGTTTTTTTATTTTTTGTAAAAAATTGTCAATTCGATTTTTTTCTTAAATTTGACTGAATGTTGAAAACAATATTTTTTAAACGATAAAATTATCTTAAATTTTTGAAAAGATATTTGAGTCGAAAATCAATTTTTACCAACTTTTAGTAATGTTTTTCTTAGGTTTTTATTTTTTATAAAAAAAATGTCAATTTAATTATTCTCAAAATTTTACCAGATGTCAAAAACGTTATTCTTCGTTGCACAAAATTTAACACGCACGCACACACATCTCTCTAAAAAACTTTTATTTCGAATTTAGGGACCTTGAAACGTCGATAAATGTCAACATTTTCAATTCGGCAAATCGGACCGATTGGAATAACTTCCTATGGGGCACGAGTACGATAACTTTGGCGCCAAGATATAATAACGGTTTTTGGTAGAGGGGCTTAATACAAGCATTTTTTTACTATTGGAGGGGGGGGTCTATCTCCCCCCGTTCAGGCGGTAGGGGCAATTAAAAAAAATTTTATTTAAAATGGAAAAAAATAATTAAAAAATAACGGTGATATCTACAATTAAGTTTTATAAATTTTTTTAAAGCCAACATTCAGTTTTATTAGCCAGTTTTTAATTCAAGTCAAAACTATGCGTAGTTTTTGAAAAATTTAATTTTAAACTCAAAATTTGAGTAAAAAAAGTTAAAAAAAAGGTTTAAAGTGTAATTTTTTAATACTTCAAGATTTTCTACCATTGTTTTTATAGAATTTATTGCTCTTTTTTGTTTTTGATCAAAAACTGAAAACTAGATGATTTTATGTCTTTTAGTTTTTGAGAAAATTCAAAATAACCACAACTACTATTTTAATTTAATTCTTTTTTTTTTGCTTGAGTGGTCTTATTTTGATAGTAACAATGGTATGTAGGTGCGAGTTTCGGTGTATGCAACAGTAATGTGTGTGCGAATTTGGGTGTATGCATCAGTGGGATCTGCAACCCCCCTGCTTGGGAACACTATAGGATTTGGGGTGGGTGTAAGTTGGAGTGCGTGCAAGGGGGGGAGGGGGCACGGTTCGGTGGGTGCAAGATGGGGTGCATGCAAAGTTTCTTTTGCATTTAAATAAGCTGGATTTTAGAAAAATTAATTTACCCTAGGTATATCTTAATCCATATTCGATTATTACTATCAAAATAAGACTACGTTAATACTTAAGCAAGGAAAAAGTAATTTAATTTAAATATTTATTTTGGTAATTTTCAATTTTCTCAAGAACTAGAAGAAATAAAGTCATATAGTTTTCAGTTTTTGATCAAAAACAAATAAGAGCAATGAATTCTAAAAAAAAAAAATTAGTAAATAATTTGAAAGTTTTGAAAAACTACACTTTAAACCTTTTTTTAAAATTTTTTTTGCATAAATTTTTAGTTTAAAACAATTTTTTTCAAAAACTATGCATAGTTTTGACTTGATTTAAAAACAAGCTAATAGACAAAAATGTTAGCTTTAAAAAAAGGTATAATACTTAATTGTAGGTATTACCGTTATTTTTTAATTATTTTTTTTCCATTAAATGTACATATTTTTTTAAAGTGCCCCTACCGCCTAAACGGGGGGATATAGACCACCCTCCCATAGTAAAAATGCTTGTTTTTAGCTGTTCTATACAAATCCGTCATTAAACTTTGTCGCCAAAGTTATCGTACTCTCCCCTCCTATGGGAAGTTTAAAAGGTGAATGGGTTTTTTATAAATCCAAAAAACTGAAAAAAAAAAATAATGGTCACCTCGAGTATTTTACGAACAAAAATGCAACGAATGATAACGTTTTTGACATCTGGTAAAATTTTGAGAAAAATCGAATTGACAGTTTTTGTTACAAAAAATAAAAACCTAAAAAAAATTACTAAAAGTTGGTAAATATTGATTTTCAACTCAAATATCTTTTCAAAAATTAAAAATATTGGCTTCAAACTAATTTATCTCTTCTACCTGAGCGTCGAACTTGTCGAGTTGTAGAAGCTGAGTAAGGTCAACGATTCTCGGGAATTATTTCTCCAGAAGAGTCCTGAAACCAAAGGTCGCTCGCCCCCTCCCCTTCCCAATCCTTTACCCCCACCACCGTCAGCTCTGTGCTATTATGCTGGCTGACGTCTCCTTATCACTTGACCGTATGGTATATAACTGTCTGTCAATGCCTAGTTTCCTTCCTGGGACGCTTATGGCTAAATTGCTGTTCGTCTCTCCATTTCCAAAACATATCCTTCCCTTAAACTTCCCAATTGGGCTGGATCTAAGGTGTTATACGACCCGTGCCGATGATCGGCCAGGCTGAGGGCCCAATTAAAAAACTAGCTCAGTCGCTAACGGAGTATCCGGATACCTGGCGACCTCCGGATTAACTAGCCTTATCTGTATACACGGATCTCTGTACAGATGGACCACCCCTTATCCGCTACTCGTGGGATTCTAATGAAACAAACAAAACAAACAAAACAAGCAAAACAAAATCAAAAGACCGTACCGGCCAGCAGTACGACGGCAAAGTTGTCTGCTGCTCATCCCTCTTCCACTGGTGCTGACATGGCTGTGGACACTCACAGCCCTGTTGTCGCCAGTGGAATATCGGATAATCAGGTAATATTACCTTCTTCCTGTAGTGAGGCAGTTGTGAAGAACGGCTCCTCTACTACCACAGAGAGTAAACCTCTCAACTCTTCTACACCGCGAGTCGGAGGTAGTAGGGCTATGGTGCCAGGTCCTTCTACCTCCAAAGCAAATAATCCCAAAGAAGGTCCTGGGGGAGATGGACGTAAGCTCAGACCCTCCAAGGCCTACTACAGGGACATGCGTAATGCTAAGAGGATTCTCCAGACGTTTGGTGAACAACTAGGCGCTGGAGGAAACTCTCAGCATGACGCCAAGATAAAATGGGCCAAGAATTTCCTGGCCAAAAATAATTTGAAGACCAGCCAAGACTCAACGTCGAAGCGACAAGGGTCTATGGAAGGTAGTGTTTCACTACCTAAACGCCCCAAAGTGCTAAACACCAGCACTTCTCTTGACCCTCGCAAAGCAAAAATGTCCTTCAGTGACGTTCTGAAGGACAAAATGGTAGTCGCGATTATCGACAAAAGTGATGTAGATGGCACGATCTCTGCCGAGAACTGGACATTGACCAAAGGACAGCTGGCCTTCAGTTTTGTCGAGATCATGTCTGACAATCCGGGACCACCGCCCATCACAAAAGATGGCGGTTGGCATCAGGGACACATCAAGTTGATGGTCTGTGTCGAGGCACAAACCCTTCCCCCTCCCCCACCCACACAAGTGGAAACTGCTGCTGAGGAACCTGGTGCATCGGCCACACTTCCTTTATTGGAGGACGATGCATCTCAGGTATCCCCAGTAACAGAGGAAGCTTCTAACACCGACAAAGGTTTTTCCGCAATGGAGGCCGAGGTCTACGACAGCGGAGATGAGGACATTCTTTTAGAATCGTCCTCTGATATGGATGACTCCGACATTACTGTGTTGGAGGCTGATCGGGAGTGCAGTAGCAAAAATGCTGCGGTTACTCCAGATTAACCTCCAACACTCCATAAAGGCTTCGGCCTCCCTTCTTCTTCGCCTATCCAGCAGCGATGAAGATATTGTCCTGATTCAAGAACCCTGGATTGTTAAATGCATTGTTCGAGGAATCAGGACTCCCAGATACTGCGTGCTGTATGCATCAGGTGAGGATGAACCCAGATCTTGCATATTAGTAAAACGCAGCCTAAATATATATTTGCTCCCTAATTTCAGCGATCGAGATATCACCGCCGCAAGTCTGGAAACAGCCAGAGGAACGTTCTGGCTGGCGTCGGCGTATCTTGGCCACGACCATCTTGGCCCTCTCCCGGGTGACACTCTGGAGAGAATGACAACTGAAGCACAAAGGCTCAACATCGGCCTCATCATCGGTAGTGACGCTAACGCCCACCATACAGTATGGGGTAGCACGGATATAAACGACAGAGGTGAGTCTCTTTTCGACTATATTCTTAACACTAACCTACTCGTAAGTAACGTTGGTAATGAGCAAACCTTTATTACTAAAAATCGACAAGAAGTTTTAGATATAACTCTTGTCTCCGACTTCATTAATAATAGTATTTTGAACTGGAAGGTATCTAAAGATCACTCCTTTTCTGATCATAGATACATCCAGTTTGACTTTATAAATGAACCACCTTGCCAACCGATCTTTCGAAATCTGAAAAGAACAAATTGGCCAAAATACAAGAGAACGTTAAATAGTTTAGTAAAACCTGAACTTTTTAATACTCCCTCCAACATTGAAGATCTTGACGACAAAGTCAATAATCTAACATTAGCCCTAAACAAAGCTCTAGATACTGCATGCCCTCTTATACAAGTAAGAGGTAAAAAGAAGCCACACTGGTGGAACTCAGGGCTGGATCCACTTCGAAAAGAATGCAGAAAACTCTTTAACAGAGCGAAAGCTTCTAGAGACATGTCAGACTGGGATTCATATAAAGAATCACTGAAGATTTATAAAAAAGAACTGAGGAAAACCAAACGATCATCTTGGAGAAACTTCTGTAGCAACGTGGAAGATTGCTCCGAAGCATCCAGGCTGCGCAAAATCCTCTCCAAAAATCCAATCATGCCAAGCTGCTTGAAAAACGCCTCTGGCCTCTGGACCAATTCAAGCGAAGAATCGCTCAACTTGCTACTAGACGTTCACTTTCCTGGTAGCTCTAATATTATTAATAACATTGCACCTAATAATGGTGACAATATATTACATCCCCCACAAGGTCTAGTCACTAGGGAAAAACTCAAATGGGCTATTAACAGCTTTAAGCCATATAAATCTGCTGGTCCGGATGGTTTAATTCCAGCCGAACTGCAAGAAAATGCAAGTTTTCTAATACCCATCCTAGAAAACATCTTCAAGGGATGCCTTAAATTGGCATACATCCCGATGTCTTTGAGACAAGTTAAAGTTGTTTTTATTCCAAAAGCCGGAAAATCCAGCCACGTTAACCCTAAAGACCTAAGACTTATCAGCTTATCATCATTCCTTCTTAAAACTTTTGAACGTTTGATCGATATCCACTTAAGGGCAAGTATTGATAAGTCCCTCCTTTCAAAGGCTCAACACGCCTACAACAAAGGGAAATCAGTTGAAACGGCTCTACACAGTATAGTAAGTACAATCGAATACTCCCTCCATCATAAAGAGTACACCTTAGTTGGCTTCTTAGATATAGAAGGTGCATTTAACAATGTCGACACATCTGCAATTGCACGTGTATTGACATCTCTGAAGGTAGATAAGTCGATCAGCGAATTGATTAATCAAATGCTGATAAGCAGGATTATCAATTCAAAACTGGACGATTTAACTACACAAAGGGGTGTCAGTAGAGGTACGCCACAAGGTGGTGTCCTATCCCCTCTCCTCTGGAACTTAGTAATAAATGAATTACTAATTACTCTAGAAAGAGAGGGATACAGAGTGTTTGCCTATGCGGACGATGTTGCTATTGCGGTAACGGGTAAACACCCCAATATACTAAAAGACCTCTTACAAAACGCTTTAAAAAAGCTCACCAGATGGGCTAATCGGTGTGGACTAGGCGTTAACCCACAAAAAACCGACCTTGTCCTCTTCACAAGGAAATACAAAGTCCCACACATTGACCCTCCCCTCATAAACGGTGTACCACTTAAATTCTCTGAAGAAGCAAAATACTTGGGGTAAGTTGGAAACCTAATATTCAAGAGAGAATAAACAAGGCCACAGTAGCCCTGTTCTCCTGTAAAAAGGCCATTGGTAATAAATGGGGCCTACAGCCCCGCATTACACACTGGCTATACATCTCGGTCATAAGACCGATCCTTACTTATGGAGTAGCGGTATGGTGGACGGCGCTAGATACAGCGACAAATCGCGATAAACTCAGCAAAGTCCAACGAACAGCCTGCCTGTGTATGGGAGGAGCACTTAGCTCCACCCCCTCCGCCTCACTAGATGTTCTGTTCCATCTAATACCGCTGGACATTTTCAGCAAGCAAACAGCCGCTAACACTGCCATACGGCTTCAAGCCTCCTCTCTGTGGATCAATAATGGAATTGGCCACACCACTATTTTGAACTCGTTCAGAACTATAAACAGTAATATTGACTACACCATACCCCATCCTCAGTTTAATAACTATAGCTTCAAAGTGACTATACCTTCCAGGTCTTCTTGGGAGAATACATCATTTTTGAACGATGGTCCTATAAACTTCTATACAGACGGATCAAAAACGGAGGATGGGGTTGGTGGAGGCGTATACTCAGATAGACTAAACTTAAGTCTCTCCTTTCGTCTACCCGATCATTGTAGCGTGTTCCAAGCTGAAATCCTGGCTATAAAAGAAGTCCTATCCTGGCTTAGAGAAAACGTTATATCAACTAATGATATACGCATCTTCTCGGATAGCCAAGCTGCATTAAAGTCCCTAGACTCTGTCTCCACAAACTCATTAACAGCCCTAAATTGTCGATCATCTCTTACGGAGATGGCTACACAGTTCAACATTCACCTTCTCTGGGTGCCGGGCCATAGAGACATTCCAGGAAATTGCAAAGCTGACGAACTTGCAAAAAGCGGAACAACTTTACCTCTGCTGGCTCATAATGCTAACATAGGTATCCCTCTAGCTACATGTAAACTTATGCTAAAGCAAGATATCATAGAGAAAACAAACCTCAGGTGGAATAACACCACCACCTGTGTCGCAACAAAACTAATTTGGCCTATTCTTAGTGCCAGGCGCTCAAAACAATTAATCTCTCTGAGTAGATTGCACATTAGCTATGTTATAGGTGTCCTGACTGGGCACTGCTTAATAGGAAGGCATGCTATTCGACTTGGAGCCCATGCAAATGATTTTTGTAGGAGTTGCTTGGACGAAGAAGAAGAGGAGACAATCTCTCATCTTCTGTGCACATGCCCTGCCTTATCACACAGACGTAGAATCCACCTTGGAGACTACTACTTTCACGATACCAGCGATCTAAAAAATTCAGACATTACTTGTCTCCTACGCTTCATTCGAAGCTCCAACTGGTTCAACGAGTTAAGCTGATTAACTGATCCATGTGGTATCACAACGGACCATACTTTGGTCTAAGTGTGTTGGATGTCCCAACCAACAGCCACTTTAACCTAACCTTAACCTAACCTAACTAATTTATCTCATAGAAAATATTGTTTTCAAAATTCAATACATTTTTTATAAAAATCCAACAGGCCATTTTTTCATAAACAATTAAAATCTATAAAAAATAGTATCCAAATCCTATTAAAATTGGTAAAAATTGGTTTTCACTAGAAATCTCGTTAATAAAAATGGATTTTGAAATCAAACTATTTCATTATATCCAAAATATTGTTGGTAATTTTTAATTTTTTAGAATTATTTAACTAAAAACTTTTTTAACAAAACACGAAAACCTACAAACCTTTTAAGCAAGACAAATCGGTAGACGGGATGGGAAGTTATGAGTGTGGGTCGCATCCCAGCCTCTTTTTGCTAAATCTTATCACAACATTATAAACCTTGTTGAATTCAATTTTAGAAAATGTAACTTTGATGAATTGTTTAATCTATTAAGTCTCATTGATTGGGATACTTTGCTTAGTGGTTCAAACCTAGATAATAAGTTATTTAAGTTTTATAAAATAATATTTGACTGCTTTTTAGAAACCATCCCTTTACGTCATGTTAAAACTAAAGATAACTTTCCCCCATGGTTCGATCGGCATTTGAAATCCTTGAAAAACAAAAGAAATAAGGCGTGGTTAAGGTTCAATCAAACTAAAACTGATAGCGACCTACTAAATTATATTGATTTTAAAAACGAATTTATCAACTATTCCAACTATCTTTACAATGAATTCCTAACCAAAACTGGAAATGATTTTAAAATAAATCCTAAAAAATTCTGGAATTTTGTTGATATTAAAAGAAAAACTGATGGCTACCCAATATGTATGGTGTTTGATAAATTTTCTAGCCAAGATCCTAAAGTTATATCCAACATGTTTGCGGAGTTTTTTATGAAGTCCTTTGAGGAAACTCTCCCATCTGACCCTCGATCCCCTCTGACATCTCAACAATATGCACACTTAGGACTAATAAATTTTTCGATTACTGAATCTACAATTCGTGAACAAATTTTAAAACTTGACGACAGTCTAAGTTCTGGCCCTGATGGTTTACCGTCATTCATGTTAAAAAATGTGCAAATCATTTATCTTATCCACTATTTATTCTTTTTAACCACTCAATTAAGTACTCTACATTTCCTGATCTATGGAAATATGCTTTTCTTAAACCTATTCATAAAAAAGGTCCTAGTCACTTAGTTACTAACTACCGCCCCATAGCCAAACTCTCTGTTATTCCTAAATTGTTCGAATTGTTAGTTTGTGATGTCTTATCTTTTAATTGTTCTTCTATCATTAGTGAAAATCAGCACGGGTTTGTTAAAAAGAAATCAACTGTCACTAATTTATTAGAATTCACAACGTTCTGTTTTGACGCTTTTGAAAAAAATCTGCAAGTTGATTGCATTTTTACCGATTTTAGCAAGGCATTTGACAAGCTTAATCATAGTATTCTTCTAAATAAACTGTCAAGATTTGGACTAAATGATTCTTTTATCAATTGGTTGTCTTCTTACCTCAGTGATAGACATTATAGTGTAATTTTCAGACATAATCACTCAAATAAGTTTGTAGTTAACTCCGGTGTACCTCAAGGTAGTCATTTGGGACCACTATTATTTGTCTTATTCATAAATGACCTTCCATCTTTTTTAAAAAACTCTTCTTCATTAATGTACGCTGACGATGTTAAAATATTTCGGAAAATAAATTCATTGAATGATTGTAATCTTCTTCAAAATGACCTACTATGTTTTTGGGAATGGTGCAACAACAATCGTTTATTTTTAAATGTTGACAAATGCAAGACAATGCGTTTCACACGCAAGCATGATTTCATTGTTTTTGATTATATGTTAAACTCCTCTAGTTTACACGTCCAATCCAGCTTTTCTGATCTGGGTATAATTCTAGATTCAAAGTCATCATTTACTGATCACTACGATTCAATAATCAAAAAAGCTAATAGATCACTCGGTTTTATTAAACGTTTTGGAAGTGAGTTCCGTGATCCCTTCGTAATTAAATGTCTATTTTTTTCGTTTGCCAGATCTGTATTAGAATATGGCTGTGTTATATGGGCCCCTTATTACAATGTTCACACAAATAGAATTGAAAGTGTCCAAAAGAAATTCATAAAGTTTTACCTTCGGTTTCTTCCTCGGTCAAATTTAATTGAATGGCCTTCCTACCCTCAGAACCTAATTCTCCTGAATATCCCATCCCTTTCTGCTCGTAGAGAGTTTTTACAGCTTTGCTTCATCGTTGGATTAATGAATGGATCTATTTCCTCCTTCTCAGTTTTGGGTCGTTTGAACTTTAACGCGGCCCGTGTTGGGTTAAGAACTAGTTTGCCAATACGTCCCAGTTTTAGCAGATCGAACTATGGGTCTAACAGTCCGATTAATCAGTTAATTAATATTTTTAATAAACATTATAACTTAATTGACTCTGTCAACGTAAATATTAAATCAAAACAGTTTAAAATTAGATTTTTCGTTAATTTTGCAAATTAGAAATTTAATTGTTATTTTTTTTTTTATTTTTTTTTTTTATATACATATATACATTCATTTTTATTGTTATAGTTATTTATATTTATAATTACCTGTAACGTTAGGATTTTAACGTACTCAATAAATCAAAATAAATCAAACCATGTGTTGATTAAAATAAACATTAAAATAACATTGTCTGCATGTAGTCATGTAGTCTAAATACCAAAAAGTTGATTTTTAAAACTAACAAAGGGCTTACTATTCCACTGAATTTGAGCTTCCAGACTTTTCCACTAAAAAAGTTTGCTCGAAACTGTTCTTCTAATATTATGTTTAACTAAAGCAAAAAGATTCAACCAAAATTAGTTGTGGAGGACACAAATTCATGGAATAACGACTATCTTACTTTATAACCTGATATTATATATAGAAGGAGGTAGATAATTACTTAATTAAATATCCTTGATGAAGTAGCTTCAAATATTCTCGTCCGTTGTTTGACCATTTAACTTGCGGTTGTTAAGTTCATTCTACCTAGCATGTTTCATTAGATGGGTGGAAACACAGTATGTATATATTAGGACATGGAACTAGGATTTTAAAATAAGATCAAAATTATAAAGGTAGCGATAAGGAGCTTTTAAGTTGTGATGTGGGTAAATCCCATTATATGTAGGTAATATTTTTTGAAAGAAATATATTCAAAAACTTGAACTCTTGTTTTTTTTTTTTTTGTTTTTGACTAAGCTACGACCTTTTTAGTTTAATTAAATCTAAGAGCTCTCATAATTCGCATTGAAATAACCTCAGACAAAAAATTAATTAATTCTAAATAGTGAGGAACAAAAAAAGCTTCACTAATTGATATAATCCTTATAGGAACAAACTTATTTAGACCCTTAACCCTGCAGCTTGTGGAAATACTCCTAACGTAAAAATTGTGTTTAGTTTCATATGAATAACAAGTTCTTTGTTTAGCATCTTTGTAACAAGAGTAGTCCAAGGCCCATAAGAAAATAATAAAATACAATAAAGGTTTAATATCAACTTATTTCAACTTTTTTTACAAATTTAGGTTGGGAGCAGTCACTTTTTGTTTATATTTTTAACAGTTCTGCTAGTTTTTGGATGAGACTTTCTATTTATCAACCACTTTCAACGTATACATGGACGACACACCCGTTATGTTAAACAAATATGACACATTAAATACTAAGGGTTTTCCAATAAGTGGTTTTATTTTGGTAACGATTTATTATTGCCGCAGCAAAACAAAATTTTAAATATTTCTACTAAGGCAAGGAAAAGAATGCAGGCAAGAACGCAAAATCCTTCTCTGCATAACTTCAATTTTCATTTCGTCGCTTCAAAAATGAAACAGAAACTAGCTTGAGAATATAAGAATCACGGAAATCGCGACCAAATCTCTTAATGAAGCTATGGATTCTATTTCCTTAAAAAAAAACATATAACAAGCTCAGTAAATGTAAGTTTCAGTTGTAAAACTAAAGAGTTTTTCAATTGGTGCGGGTAGATTTTGGCGGTGACATCTGTCAAATCTTTTGTTTCTTATTCAGTTGTTTATGCCAAATCATCATGGCAAGTTACACGATTGAACAACACGTTCAAATGATAAAACTTTATTATCAAAATGAGTGTTCGTTAACGCAACCGTTGGCGCATTGCGCCCATTTTACGGTAGACGTGGTGGCCCTTCACAGTCGACTCTTCAACGTTTGGTGGCCAAATTTGAGATGACAGGTTCAGTAAACAATCAGCCAACACCTGTACGTTCAAGGAACGCAAGATCGGCCGAGAACATCGCCGCGGTGCATGAAAGTGTACAGCAGAACCCGAGGCAGTCTATTCCTCACCGTGCACAAGAACTCGGCCTTTCGAAGACTTCAACTTGGTGAATTTTGCGTCGGGACTTGGGCCTACACTAGAACAAGATCCAACTGACCCAGGAGCTCAAATTTCATGTCCATAGACAATGCCGTTTTTTTGCTGACTGGGCTCCGAATCGTTTGGAAGAGGACCCCAATTTTGGCCGAAAAATCATCTTTAGTGACGAGGCGTATTTTCGGATGAATGGCTGTGTTAACAAGCAAAATTGCAGTATATGGGACGACAACAACCCACGCGATGTTCACCAGGTGATAATGCATCCTCAAAAAGTTACCGTTTTGTGTGGATTTTAGTACGTAGGTTTTTGGAAACGACGTTAGTGAGGCGGTCACCGTCAACAGCGAGTGCTACATAACGATGATAATTAATTTCTCATGGCCCAAATTGAACCATATGGACCTAGACGACATGTGGTTCCAGCAGGACGGCGCGGCGGCGGCGCGGCGCTACGTGCCACACAGCAAACGCCACGACATCTACACACAACATCTACCCGACTTTATTGAAAAACCCTGTACAACAAGAATCAAACATGTAATCAATTTTAACTTTTTTGCTTCTTCTTAAGTCATGGTCTTACATTTGTCAACATTTAAAACGAGAAAATTTTTGTTGGACCATTCCCTAAATAATATTAAGTCTTTTTGATAAATAAGGCAGTCAGACGTTGTATTAATTCCTTTTAAATTTATTGTCATCAGCATATACAATAAATATAAGGACAGACGAATTTTGTATGATAGAAACCAAGTCATTTATAATCAAAATAAATAAGATTTGGGCCTAGATGACTGCCCTGGAGAACACCATAGTTCACAATAAACCAACTCGAACATTCGTTACGAAATATTACGCTTCATTGTCTGTTTTTTAAGTATGACAAAATCCAATTAAAAAATATCCAATATCAAAGATTGGAAAAGAACGACACTACCTACAAAATTGTGATAAAACTTTTCTCAAAGATTAAATTCCACTTTAGAACTTTTTAAAAATGTCTCATATCTCAGAAAAATATGTACATAAATATGGAAGTATCAAAGTCAAAAATAATATACAAATTTTTCAAACAAAACAATGTTTATTGTCAAAATAAAGAAAATGTAGTTAGCTTGAAATAGTGACCGTGGCATGATGGTTAGTGCGTTGGACTGTCATGCGAGAGGTCTTGGGTTCGATCCCTGCCTGTACCACCTAAAGTTTTTTTCACGGGTACTGCCCCTTGCGAGGAATTGACAAATTCTCCAAGAGTAATTCTGATCATGAAAAAGTGCTTTCTCAAATTAGCCGTTCGGATTCGGCATATAAACTGTAGGTCCCTTCCACCCCTGCAATTACTCGCACACGGTTGGGAGTTGTAAGTCACTAGGCCCTGGTTCTCTACGGATTGTTGCGTCACCTAATTTATTTTATTTAAATCGTAGGGTGTATTTGTTTTGTAGAAACTAATCCATTAGTATTAAAATCGTCAATAGCTGAGCAAAGCTGATTAAGTGCGTTGGACTGTCATGCGAGAGGTCTTGAGGTCGATCCATGTCTCTGCCATCTAAAGTTTCTTTTTCACGGGTACTGCCTCTTGCGAGATATTAACAAATCCTTCAAGAGTAATTCTTGTCATGAAAAGTGCTTTCCCAAATTAGCCGTTCGGATTCGGCCTATAAACCGGTAGTCCCCTCCATCCCTAACAACTTTACTCGCATACTGGAATGTTGAGAGTTGTAAGTCACTAGGCCTTAGTTCTACATGGACTGTTGCGCCACCTAATTTATTTATTTTAATATCATATCGGATTTAGAAACAGCTCTTTCTGTCAAGAGAAAAAACTACTTGACTAAAAAATAGTGTAGTAGATATGTTTCCAATATTCTCAAACTCAAATTTATTTTTTGGCGTTTAATCAATAATTGACAAAAACATTAATTATTAAAAATGTAACTCAATGACTTAAGAAAATTAAAAAAAAGAAACATTTCTTTGTTTAAATAATTTTTCTGTTGATCTTAACTTTGAGACTTGAAATACATTATCTATTTTTTTTTTTGATACTTTTGACAAAAGCAACTCTTTTTTAAAAAGCTACTGTAAGAATGGATGAAAAGTTACATCAAAATAATGTAGTTTTTGCTGTTGTTTTATAATTATTTATAATATATAATAATATAGACCCCCATCCTATGTTTTTTTTTTCTTCTTTTGGTTTCATCTTCTCCAGAGTTATGGTAAAGCTTATGGAAAATTGTCTATTTTTTTTATTTTAGTAGATATTAATTCGTTGATTTTTTGTTAAAAAAACATACATTCATACAATCATACATAGTTTAGCTAATTTTTAATAATTGTATTCTGGAAACCGTTAAATCTACAGACACAACTTAAGGCTCAAGTTGTAGTTATGTTATTTGCATTAGAACCCTACAACATGATTGTATTAAAAAAAAAACTACTTTAAGGTAAAAGCTACCAATAATTAGCTTCTCTGATTTTGACCAAATTGCGTTCTTCGCTCATAACTAACGTCGTGCGTCGGTCTGATGTATGTATGTTATATGTATATAGTTACTGGACTTTATAGAGTAACTATGTCATTTGAACAGAAGAAAACCAAGCTTTCTACATCTAGCGCCGAGAAGCTAATATTTTACAAAAAAGTGGACGAATCTATCCAAAGAAGAAAGAACTGATATAGGATGCTGGGTCTACGTCCCAGTATACTATACGGGAGATAAAATCTTTAAGAAAAGTGAGTTGAATAGCAAAATCAAGGATTGGAAAACAACTTAAATATCAACACACAACAACAATTCTTGAGGAATTCTCCAAGTAGAGTTTTTTCCGTCAATAGTTTTGCAAAACAATAATATTCAAATTAAAAAATAAAAACAAAGAAAATAATTAGTGTTAGAGAATGTTTATCCAATGCTTACATTATTTACTGCGATGTTATCTATTCAATAGTCTTATCACTATTTTATAAAATTCAATGGTTTGCGTTTTAAAGTATCTTTAATTATCCTTAATTCCGGGTAAAAAAAAAAACATTAAAATTTGACTTTACATCACCTTGTTTACGTGTTATAGGACCAACTCCTGAAAATTAACTTTTTTGTACTCTGCAATTTTCGATAGGTTGTCTTATTTCACGAAACCAATTTTTTAATGTAACTTTAGAATTTAATACACATTCGAAACTATTATTTTTGGTAAGATTATATTCTGTCAACAAACTAATCACGACACAACATTATGTATGTATGTATGTATGCACAGTTCCTTTTAATTAAATTATTGATTATTTAAGGAATCAAAATTGTTTTCAATAATATAACATTAGATACTTGTGTAACAACTTATAAATAATAAGAATTTATTTACTTACTTTTGTCAAATTATATTATTTACTTAGAATATTTTGAATTTTGTGCACTACGTTTGAGAAACCGGCATTTTACCCACACACGCGACGACGTCCACTCACAAAATTAAACTGGTGCGAATTTCTTTTCAATCTTTTAATCAATTAAATCATAGTTGTAAAAACACTAAAATGTATAACTAAACACTTTATTAATATTATTTTCGAATTTTGAAATTCGCGAGTTAAAAATCAATATTTGTTTCAAATAAAATTTGCTCTACAAACCAATCGCGGCACCAACTATCGATATACATACATAATGAAAATAAACTGTTTGTTTAGGAGAAATGTTTAAACTTGCAATTACAAGAACTAATCAACGATTTGTTCTCTTTTGTGAGAGATGGGAAATTCATCTCATCGATACTCAAATAATAATGGCGTTTGCAATTTGTGCTGTCATTCTTAGGTGTGGTTCACACTGAGTAATTAAAATGGACGACACACTACGCAACGGATTTTGTTGAAAAAAAGTACGATTTTATTTTTTGAAATTAAAACTGTCACTTATTGCATTTTCATACAAATTTTATCAGATAAGTTCGCTGTCACTATCACGTTGTTGTTTTCAATTCTACTAAAAAAAATATATTCATAAAAATATTTTATGCGAGATAAATAATTTGAAATCAATATCTTTCTTCATTCCCCTAATACTTGAGCCGAAAACCATTTCTTATCAGTTTTTTTTGTTGTTTTTTTGAAAAGTTGTCCGTTGAATTTCTCTAAAAAAAGTACATAAAAATTAATAACAATATTTTGCATATGATGAAATGAGTTTGGAATCAATATCTGTTTTTGTTTCCATAATTTTTTGTCGAAAACCAGTTTTTAGCAATTTTAGTACCATTTTTTTAAAGTTTGTGTTTCTTATATAAAAATATATAGGTATGTACATAGTTTGAATTTGTTTAAGAAAATTCATTACAGATGAAATTATTTTTAGTCAAATACCTTCATTACCTTAATTTATTCCCGCGATTTCGAATATCGAACATCAATTCTTACCAATTTAGCGAACTATTGTTTGTAGATTTTAATTTTAATGAAAAATACTGACTGTTTACTGAATGTCGAAAACAATATTTTCTATAAGATGAAATTAGTTTACAGTAAATATCTTAAATTTTTGAAAATATATTTGAGTCGAAAATCAATTTTTCTTTTTTTGTAAAAAATAAACTGTCAATTAGATATTTCTCTTAATTTTACAGCATGCTGATAACAATATGTGTTTTTTAGGGTTTTATTTTTTGTAACAAAACTGTCAATTGGGTTTTTATTAAAATCTATTGTTCGTTGCATAAAATTATTTTGAGATAAAATCATTTGTTGTTCGTAAAATACTGAGTTATCCATTTTGCGATAATCGTTAATAAAACACATATTATGTATACAATATTTTCTTTCATGATATTTCTTTTTTATTAAAAAGTTTAAACCTTGACAATTTGTGTGAAGCACTACCACCACGCGAATAATTGCAAGCACCTATTTTTTTGAGGTCATTTTCGACCACTTTTTGATACATATTGGGCGGTATCTCAGCCATAACTTGGCGAAAGTTGGTTTTTAAGTGCTCAAGAGTACGGTCTTTCGCGTAGCCCCACAACAAAAGTCCAGCGGTGTCACATCTCATGATCTTGGTGGCCAGTCGAGAGTTCTTAAAATCTTCGACATGAAAAATATTTTTTTTTTCAGTTTTTTTGACTTTTTATAGAAAAGATTCTGGGATGCGACCCACACTGATAACTTCCCATCCCGTCTGTCAATTTGTCTTGCTTAAAAGTTTGTAAGTTTTCTTGTTTTGTTAAAAACGGTGTTAGTTGAATTATTCTTAAAAATTTTAAAATTACCAACAATATTTTGCATATAATGAAATAGTGTGATTTCAAAATCTATTTTTGTTAACGAGATTTTTATTCAAAACCAATTTTTACCAATTTTAGTAGCATTTCTTAAAAGTTTTTATTTCTTTTATAAACAAATACAAATATATATACATAAACAAAAATGTCGAAAACAATATTTCTTGTGAGATAAAATTAGTTTGAAGCCAATATTTTTAATTATTGAAAAGAAAAGATATTTGAGTCGAAAATCAATTTTTACCAACTTTTAGTTATGTTTTTTTTTAGGTTTTTATTTTTTGTAAAAAAAAATGTCAATTCTATTTTGCTCAAAATTTTACCGAATGTTAAAAACAATATTTTTTATAAAATAAATTTAATTTAAAGCCAATATCTCAAAGTTTTGAAAAGATATTTGAGTAGAAAATCAATTTTTACCAACTTTTAGAATGTTTTTTTTAGGTTTTTATTTTTTGTAAAAAAACTGTCAATTCGATTTTTCATAAAATTTTACCAGATGTTAAAAACGTTATTTTGCGTTGCACAAAATTATTTTGGGGCAAAATCATTTTTTGTTCGTAAAATATTCTAGGATGACAAATATGTATATTTTTAATTTCTTTTGATTTATAAAAAAACCGTTTGTTGGAATTTTTTCCAAAAATATACTTGTTTGGTATCACGTTACAATATATTACGAGTATATAAAATTTAATTCACGTCTCTAGCGTTATTGTTTCGTGAGATATTTAGGGTTAACCAAAATGTTCACCTTTTTTTAAATTGATATGGTAAAAAAACCACCCACTCAATTTTTTGAGAGTCCTTTCTGCATTATTATCAGTATTACAAAATTTATTTGAAGGTGATATCTCTACTGGTTCTTGAGCTATGGATGACGAAAATAACGTCACGCACGTACGAACGTACGTACACACGCATGCACAGACATCTCTCTAAAAATCGTGTTTTGAATAGTTTGTTAAGAAAGACAAATCTAAAGACGGGATGGGAAGTTAGGAGTGTGGGTCGTATCCTAGACTCGTTAATGAATTTTATTGATATAATAAAAATATCTTCCGATTTGTATTTAAATTTAATCTGTATTTGTTTTTTTCTTTTTCCAGATTCAAAATAAGTTCAACACAAAATGGCCAAATAAATGTTATCTAACGGAGATACAAAATCATCCTAAATACTATTTGAAATTCTATTTCGATAGCAAACAAAATACTATTAAAATAGAAAAAAAAAAGTCGCAACATTATTCATATAAATCTAATAATGTATATAAAACAGGAAAAGCCTTAATTTCGCATATCATTTTGTTCTTTTCTACACAAAATTGCACATTAACAAAATTCAAGCTCTTCGCAACTTCTAAAAAAGAACATTAAATTAAATTTAAAAAAAATGTGTACAAAATACTTTTTTAATAATCAACAATAAAGAGAAACAAATTGCAAATATTGCGGATCGTCACTCAATAAAGAAATATCAATAAAAAGCAAATTAAAGCATAGAAGTCCTGGGTCAATTCTTTTTTAAAAACGCTAATTAAATAAAATGAATAAATATTAATGGACTCTTTGTTGCATTTATTAATAGCAACACTTGCTAAGTGAAGAACCAAAAAAAAGAAATCAAATCAATTTAAAATAAAACCTAGCTGCACCCAATTTTGAAAATTGTCGCAGAAAAAAATTCAACAAAATACAAAATTAAACAATAATTGAATTGAAAAAAAAAGTTTTTCTAAATAAAATAATACAACAAAATTATCCAAAATAAAAACCCCAAAAAATAAAAATGAACCACATAAGAATTCCAATTTAGGATACATTTTGAATATCAAAGTGAAGTTGTAGTTTTTCTGTTTTTAGGTTCTCATTTGTAAATTTTATTTATTTTGTTTTATACTAAATTGCAGTGCGAAAACGAAATAAAATACAAAACAGGACAAATAAAATATATGACACATACAAAACAATAGGAAAACCGAATAGAAAGAAATGTTCATACAAAAATTATACGAGTCTCCACATCCTGAAAAGAGTGCCACTTAACATACAACAACAACAACAAAAAGAACTAAACAACCGAATTGTTTGAATAGCTTTTCTTTGAAAAAAATAAAAAAATATCATCTAGATAACCCATAAAAAATGTTTGGATAAAAAGTACGTTCATTCCTATAGTTATGTGCCTTTTTGGTGTGTTTGTACGAGTATATCTAAGTATATGTATGTGTAGAATATCCTTTTCTACGTAGTAGGTATAGCATAAATAAAATCCTACGCGAAAAGGCTTTAAGCAAATTGAAAGGGATATAAAGTGGCAAAGAGCAAAGAGCCCCATACCGAGTTTCTGAGGGCCCAAGTCCAATGCAAACCAAACCAAGCCGAACGTGAGAAATGTGCAAACGAAATTAATAAGAATCTCCAACTCACTAAAAGAGTCTTTGTACAGTTGTGAAGTAGTAACATTAAATACAGCAAAAAGGATCCAACAAAAAGACATAGGTATATGTATGTATCATCTATACTCCCTCTATATATGTATATATACACTTAATTCGTCTATTAGTGTTATCTGTTAGATAATCTCTGCAGATATATACCAGTTCTTCATTCTCCTGTATTCGTAAAAAGGATTTTATAAAAGCAAAAAGAAAAAACAAAAAAGTATCTAAGCGGAAATCCAACTCAGTCGAATAGGAATTGTCATTTATCAGACTCAGGACAAAGAAGGAGACATCACACTATGGCAAGACACATTTTATTGCTGTTAGCTGGTGGCTTGATACTCACTTTAGTACGCAATGTGGAATGTGGAGAAAAACTGGGTAATTATATAAAATAAATTATTTTATTTTGTTTGTTGTTTTTTGTTCTTATTATTTTTATTTACTTGGTTTTGGATGATAAATATATTATGTTGGTGTAAACTAAATTGTTTGTATATGTATAAGTTAGAATTGAAGTATAAGCTGTAAAATTGTAGACAAAATGACGAAAAGACATTTCCTATTGGGCCCTCTTATCTCCATTCTCATTATTTGAATCAATTAAAAGTTTAAGAACCTTGATGATGAAAGTTTTTCTTAAAAATAAATTTGGCCGGAATTAATTGAACAAAAAGTATAATATTAGTTCGGGTAAAATATAGCAATTAAACGATAAAATATTAAATGAGAATGAGACTGGGATTGGGATTGGGGTGTAATTAGGTTAACATTGATGTTGATGTTAAAATCAACAATTTTAGTGTTTTAAGTGAAATTCAATTTCTGATCTACAATTTTAAGACCAATTGGTAGATCTACATGCCTTAGCAGTGTTTTAAAAACTCGACTTGATAAGGCACCAAGACATAAGCGGAAGTGAAGTAGCTGATAAAATTGGCCGAAGTCTTAATTTACTTTAAAAATAAAGATTCGTACAGATAAAATATAAAGGAAGGTAAAAAGAACTGTAAAAACAGCAGCTTGAAGACCAGCAAGTTTAAGGAGTGCATCTGACTCTAGGGCGAAAATAAAACACAATTATCATAAACGCAAGTCTTTCAACGGTTTTAAAAGTTATTAAAATTCAAGAAATCTAAAACGAATTCTACCTAAGAAAAAACAACTACTTGACGAACACAGGAAAAAAGAATGGTATTAGGTGTTTTTTTAAGGCGATAAAACTATTTAATTTCGATGGCCCTGATGGGTCACCCTTATTTTTTACGATTGAAAAAAAATAAAAAGCTGTTAAAAGCCTCATCACAACCCTGAAGTAGGTGTTGTTATATTGAAGGCCGATATTCATTATGGAACAGTTAAGGTTAAAGTCGTTACATCAAAAATTACTGCAGCTAGGTACTATGTATAAGGCAATCCTGGAAAGAAATTTTCTTGAGTGATTTAACATTTTTTGACCCATAAACTTGTCCTGTCAACATGATAACGCGACTATTTACTTGGTGCGCACAATAAAAACTTGGACAGAGGAGCAAAATTTGCAATTCCTTCAATAACTACCGTACTTTTAATGTGTGTATCTTTTCAATGGTTGATTTTGGATTGTTCTTTTCTTAACAAATTTAAGAGATTTTTCCAAAAGTTTAACAAAACACTATTGACAACATTTTGTGTCAGATAAAAGACTTTAAGTCAATATTTTTCTTTGTTTTCACAAAACTGAAGTCGAAAACCATTTCTTATTTCTTTTTTGTAGGTTTTCGTGATTTGTAAAAAAAGTTGTCAATTGAATTTTTCTTTAAAAAATCACTTAAATTTAACAAAAATATTTTGCATAAGGAAATAAGTTTTAGTCTAATTTTTGGAATGAAAGGGAAATAATTGATATTAACTTTGTTTCCGAGTTAATGTGCATCAAAAATACAACTTTTTCGAAAGTTTAAATAGGGAGGGAAACCACTTTAAAACCTACAATATCTAAGAGTTTGATTTCAAAATCTATTTTGGTTTCCGAGATTTTTATTCGGAAACCAATTTTTACCAATTTTAGTAGCCCTTCTTAAAAATTTTTATTTCTAATATGTATAAACAAATACGAATTGGATGAATAAAATTCATTTGAAGCAAATGTTTTCTATTATTCACGAGATATCGAGAACCGAACATCAATTTTTACCAATTTTGCGTACTATTATTTGTAGATTTTAATTTTTTATGAAAAAACTGAATGTTGAAAACATTATTTTTTATAAAATAAAATTAAAAAATCGAATTGACAGTTTTTTAACAAAAAATAAATACCTAAAAAAAATTAATAAAAGTTCATAAAAATTTTCGACTCAAATATCTTTTCAAAAATTTAAGATATAGGCTTGAAGCCTACATCAAAATTTGATCGAATGTTCAAAACAATATTTCTTATAAGATAAAATTAGTTTGAAGCTAATATTTTTAATTTTAAAAAAGATAATTGAGTCGAAAATCTATTTTTACCAACTCTTATTATTTTTTTTAGGTTTTTATTTTTTGTAAGAAAATCGTCAATTCGATTTTTGTTAAAATTTTACTGAATGTTGAAAACAATATTGTTTTTTAAATAAAATTAGTTTAAGGACAATGTCTCCAATTTTTGAAAATATATTTGAGTCAAAAGTAAATTTTTACTAACTGTATTCATTTATTGTTTTAGGTTTTTATTTTTTGTAAAAAAAACTTTCAATTCGATTTTTCTCAAAATTTTAATGCATGTTGAAAACAATATTTCTTATAAAATAATATAAGTTGGAAGCCAAAATCTCAAATTTTCGAAAAGATATTTAAGTCTAAATTCAATTTTTATCAACTTTGAGTAATGTTTTTTTTTAGGTTTTTATTTTTTATAAAAAAACCGTTAATTGGATTTTTTTCCAAAAATAAACTTGTTTTTTTATAATATAAAATTTAATTCAAGTCTCTAGCGTTATTGGTTCGTGAGATATTTAGGGTTAACCAAAATGTTCACCCTTTTTAAACTGCTATGGTAAAAAAACCACCCACGCAATTTTTTTGAGAGCCCTTTCTGCATCTTTCTGCATTATTATCTGTATAACAAAATTTATTTGAAGTCGATATCTCGTTTAGTCGTATACGTAATTTTTTTTAAAGTGTTCTATTAATTTTTAACAAATTTGTCCCCCTTTTATTTCGTTTATGCATCCCATCACGTTTAGTTAGCATAATTTTATTTAGGAAATTTCCTTGTTAAAACAAAAAATAAGAACCACGTTTATTTTAGAAACCTCAAAATAAGGCACAGGTAAGGTATAAATACTTCTCTTTCTAAGGTATAATTTTTCAAAATATAAGATTTTATTTATTTAGTAACCGTGTACACTTTTCATCCCAAAAAAAAAATAGAGGAGGCACCTAAAGTTTTATATTGGTCTACCTTGAAAGTTTAGATGATTTTTTGTTTTTTTTTGTATAGTTTTTGCTGACAGTTAGCTTTAAAAAAGTCACTGTGTCAGCAGTAATAAAAATCAGTTCAGCTCCCAGTGATAAAATGCATATAATTTAACCCATACGTACTTACTCTAATTATTCAAGGCTATTTATTTACATACATAAAGGTTATGCCATATGCACCTGGTGGCTTAGCAATGCAGATATTCGTTCATTAATTTGATGACAGTAAAGGTGAAAAAGTCACAAGAGAAAAAAAAATACTTGATAAACTTTATGCACCAAGCTCTCATATTGTGGCATAACTTTTTGCAGAACTAAAAAATTGCAATGCGCAAAATAAAAATTTTACTTTTGAGGAAAAAAATTAATAAAGTTGATGACGATGTGATGTCCCTAAAACCGTGCTTAAACTTACTACAAACTTCTTAGGAAGTTCGTGACTGAAAAAATATAGATTTTCATAAGGGCGGCAGATACAATCGGTTTACCATGCAATCTTTTAGCCACTTCATTCAAAAGCAAGGAAGTGAAACATGAATTTTCATCAAGTTGATTTTTATTAATTGAGCCAATTTTAAAATTCTAAAATTCAATTGATGACGAGAAAGAATAAAGCATAGATAGCTTTTGGGCTTAAATGACATTTGAATTTTGTGGAAATAATTTAAGCTTACGTATTTAATATGTTGTTTAAGACGGACTCCTGGGTGTATGATGTGTGTTAAATTTATCCACTTCAACACCAGCATATACACTTGTTTTTACAGTTTTATTTAGGTAACCTAAATTTTTTTCAAGCTATATACATACATACATATATATTATATATTATAGTGTATATATTTTTTTTAAATAAGACATCACTGTAGGTAAGATACGATGTTGGAAATGCACATTTCACAGAAATCCCCATGGGACAGAAAACTAACATTTACTCATGTGTGTTTTTAGAAAATTTTGCAACCGAATGGTGTTTTGCCAGAAGATACAAGAAGCCATCAATTACGACTTTTCTAATTGGAACCAGCTAAGTTTTATTTTGTAGGGAAGCAAAAATGCCTGAGGCAAGTTTTAGACATACATACATATCTATATCTACATATATAACAATAAAGTTGCTTTTACAATGTTTCTCAAATTAAAATAGATATTTTTCCTTACACAAATATGAACATATACCATACCTACATTATATAGAAATGAAAGTGGGGTTAAGAAGTTAAAGAAAAAAAGAAAACAAAAAAACAAAAAAAAACAATTATTTTATTATTGCTTCGAAAAACTTTAACTACTTTAAAGTGTAGGTTTGTCTTAATTTACTCGTATCTCTGTATCTACAAGGTCAATTTTATAGTTGCATTTAAAAACTAACTCATTTAAGTGAGAATTGAACAGGAAGATTGAGAGAATTTGAATTTGGTAGAAATTAAATTTTTGACCTTTAGATTGCGAAAACAAAAATTAAGGAAGAAACACATCATTGGCTAAGAGTGAACACTTTTTGACACTAAAAGAAAAGTGATCGTAGTTATACGAAACAAGAGTAATATTTCTTTACTAACTTAAGGTGAACTTACAGTATAGTGTGAACCAGGGTCTCAGCCATTCCAATTGGTTTCATTGAACTCTGAAGAAGGCCTCAATATTCTTGGAGTATCACAAAGGTTTAACAACTGGCGTAAATCCTACTCCATCACGGACAGGCACTTGAACCTAACCTAATGTAGGTCCTCACCCAACAAACTTCTGCATCTATCTCAGTCTCAAGCTAGATGTCTCCTGTAAGTTGCGCTGTCCAAATTGGGTGAGGTCACTTCCCATTTGTGCACGCCACCTGATCCATATGGTCTTCCTCTACTGCGCTACTAAGGGTTAATGAGAGTCTGTGGTGTGCAAGAGTAATTCTTTGTTTTATCTCAGTGCTGTAACTGTTTTCTGCATTCATAGTGGATCCCAGGTAAACAAATCCTTTGCTACCTGAAAGTAACGTCTGTCAACGGTGACGTTTTGACCGAGACGTAAAAGTTGTAGGTCCTTTCTTGATGACAGCATGTACTTTGTTTTGCCTCAATAATCTCTTAACCCATTTTTGCCGCCTCTGCCTCAATACTCACAATAGCTCCATTGACATCAAACTGAGTTCTTCCGATTATATCAATGTCATCAGCATATGCGAGTAGTTGGACAGAATTTTAAAAGTTAATGCCTCTAGAGTTGATGTGGATGCTCTGAACTGTTCTTTCAAGGACAATGTTAGAGAAATCACATGACTGCGCATCACCTCGTCTAAAGCCTTTTGACATTCGGAAAAGTTTGACTAAGTTGTTTTCATCCTTTATGGAGCAGCGCGAATTCTCCATACTCATCCTGCACAAACGGACGAGCTTGACAGGGATTTCAAAACAAAACATGGCTCTATACAGTTCGTCCATGTAGATGCTTATACGGCCCTGAAATCAAAAAAAAAAAAGAAAAAGAACAAAAGAAGAAGAAGAAGAAGAAGGAAAAGATGTTGGGTGTTGATTTTGATGTTCTAGTTCTTGTATTTTTCCATGATCTGCCGTAATGTGAATATTTGATCGACTGTGGACTTTGCTGGTCCAAAACAACACGGATAAGGACCTGTCAGGTTTTTCACTTTAGGCATTCACATATTACGGCCGAGAAGATACGTTTTCTATATTGAATGGACCATCGTGTCTGACGGTGGAATTCGGTACGTCGTCGTCACGATTGCAAAGTCTGCAGAAATGGTCCTTCCATATCCTCAGCGTTGACAGGAGTTCTACTTTGATGTTTCCACTTACGCCTTTGCAGCGTTCGGTTTGAGATCTGAGGATTTGTGAATTTAGTTGTACCTGCTTAAGAACTTTCGAACTTCATATCAGCTTCTAAACCTTTCTCTCCTTTTCCTTCTAAGAAGTGGGCGTTCCTCTCTCCTCTTCTGATCATAGAGTTTGTGAGTAGCTCTCGTCTTTCTATACAGCGCCGCTTTGCGTGCCTGTTGTTTGACTAAATTTGTCTGCCCAGGTATTTCTGGTTAGTTTCTGTTTGAAACTTTAGTACATCATAGGTCATAGGCGGCTTCTCTGATTCCGTCTGGGTAACTTTGCCACTGGTTCTCCATAATTTGTGTTTGTGGCATAGAACATCGAAAGAGGTTACTAGTGACTCGGTCGGAGAAGGATTTGATCTCCTGCGATTGTAGCCGTTCGACGTTGTATCTTCTCCTAGCATCTCCCTATGTTTTTCTTAAGTCTGGAAACCCAAAGTTTGTTGGCTACGGATATCCCGGTCCTTTTCCGATCGAGTCTCTAGTAACCTCTTAAGGAGTCCTATGCTGCATGCATTAAGCATTGAAAACCAGTGGCAACATTGCCTTGCAGCCATCAGAGATGCCGCCTCTGAAGTGCTAGGTTTCACACGTCCACAACAGCGAAACCCCTGGTTTGACGACGAATGCCGGCAAGCGCACGCAGCGAAGCAAGAGGCATACAAAACGGCGCTGCACAGAAGGACCAGAGCTGCTCGCGAGCTCTACGAGCAGAAGAGGAGAGAGGAACACCGGCTTCTTAGATGGAAAAAAAGAGAGCACGAGAAGCGCGCGATCGAGGAGATAGAGGGATGTTACAACAGGAATAAGGTTCGTAAATTTTACCAAAAGGTAAAAAAAACTCCCAAGGGTACCAGCCACGAACCGAAGCCTGTAAAGACGATCAGGGGAACATCGTAGTAGAACCGAAGTCTATGTTGAGAATATGGAAAGACCACTTCTCCAAATTATATAACGGCGATGACGAACCGAATCCCGCTGTAAGGGAGATAGAACCACTCAACTTAGGCGACGCAGATCAACAATTCCGCCTACCCGACCTAGACGAAGTGAAGATAGCTATATCTAAACTGAAGTCAAACAAAGCTGCTGGAGCTGACGGCATAGCTGCCGAACTATTTAAAGCAGCAGGCGATGACTTGGTAGGGAGCATGCACCAACTCATCTGCAAAATATGGTCGGAAGAAAGCATGTCCGATGTGTGGAATCTCAGCATAGTTTGCCCAATACATAAAAAAGGATACCCTTTAAATTGCGCCAACTACAGAGGGATCAGTCTCCTTAACATTGCATATAAGATCGTTTCTGCCGTAGTATGTGAACGTCTGAAGCCGTTCGTCAACAACCTGATAGGTCCTTATCAGTGTGGCTTCAGACCAGGAAAGTCCACTATCGACCAAATATTCACATTACGGCAGATCTTGGAAAAAACCCAGGAGCTTCAAATCGATACCCACCATCTCTTTATCGATTTTAAAGCCGCGTATGACAGCATCCATAGGGAAGAGCTCTACAGAGCAATGTCTAGTTTTGGCATCCCTGTCAAACTTATCCGTTTGTGCAGAATGACGATGGAGAATGCACGCTGCTCCATCAAGGTCGGAAAAGATCTCACCGATGCATTTGATGTCAAAAAAGGTTTAAGACAAGGCGATACACTGTCATGCGACTTTTTCAACATCGTTCTGGAAAGAATTGTGCAAAACTCAACCGTCAACACTAGAGGCACAATCTTCCAAAGGTCCATCCAATTACTCGGATACGCAGATGATATTGACATAATTGGAAGATCAAAGCTTGATGTCAGTGAAGCGTTTTCGAGCATTGCGACGGAAGCGAAGAAGATGGGTTAAGTGGTCAATGAGGGCAAGACCAAGTATATGCTGTCATCAAAAAAGGACATTGAACAACGACGTCTTGGACAAAACGTCACCATGGACAGCTATAACTTCGAGGTAGTTAAGGACTTTGTCTACCTAGGCACCGCTATAAACACAGACAACGACACCAGCGCTGAAATCAAACGAATAATAACTCTTGCAAATCGCTGCTTCTTTTGACTTAGAAGGCAATTGATAAGTAAAGTCCTCTCTCGAGCATCTAAAACCACCATCTATAAGACACTCATCATCCCGGTTCTCATTTATGGCGCTGAGGCCTGGACCCTGTCAAAGAAAGATGAGAACGTCTTAGGATGCTTCGAGAGAAAAATTCTTCGGGTGATTTTTGGTCCCGTACGTACAGATGGAGAATGGAGGAGAAGATATAACGACGAACTGTACGGGCTGTACAGCGACACTGACCTAGTTAGCAGAATAAAAGTCCAACGGCTTAGATGGCTGGGTCCAGTGTTGCCGCTGAAAAAAATCAAAAAGGGTACAAAAAAGGGGCCCGACACAAAAAAAGGGGCTCGACACAAAAAAAGGGGCCAACATACGAAAATTGGACACCATAGAAAAAAAGTACAAATAAAACAAAACTGTATTCAGGAGTAAAACAAAAATGTATTCAAAAACTTAAAAAAACAATTTTATTTCAATAACATTAAAATACAAACTTAAATTCATTTAAAAAACAAAACAGTAACAACAAGTCAGTTGTTAATAACAACAAATACATAAATAAATTAATGGAAGTTAAGTCTTTCATTTTTTTAATATTGTCTTTCTGTATAAATAAACAAGATTTTTTTGGAACCCAATTTTCCAACTTATTTTTGTTTTCAATTAAATTAAGAGCTGACATCATCGAATTGCACGTTTTCACATTCAGTCTTTTCGTCAACTTATTTTTAATAAGGGTCAGCTTTGAAAAAACTCTTTCGGCAGAGGCACTGCTATGGGGCAGAGTAAAAATGTTTGTAACAAAGTTGTATACATTTGGAAACATAAATTCATCTAAATTGTTTTTACATTTCCCTATTTCATACCAGAATTCTTCAATATCATTGATTTGAAATGTGCTTTGAAAAGCCTTATCCTCGGATTTTATCTCAAGGAGTTTGTATTTCTCAATGACTTTTCCTGAATTGGATACCAGGTTTGGAAAACTGGAAACAAACTGTACATAGTTAAATTCAAGATTTTTTTTGACAACTTTGGGATCTATAAAGTGCAATATCGAAAGTTTTTCATCATTAATATCTATTCTTTTTAGTATTTCATCAACAACCGATTGATAATAATAAATAAGAGCGTTAGTTTTAATTATAGAAACATCTTCATCAGATATATTTTTTGATTTGATAAACATTTCAGCTTAATGGCCAATATTATGTCTATTGATATTTTAATATGATCAGAATTTTTATAGTCAAAATCTTTTATGTCATTGTTTTTAATATATTCTTTTTTCGAATTTTTATTCAAAATGACAACATTCAGTGGATAGTAATTTTTTCGAAGTATAAAAAGACAGCGTCCAGTACGAATTTTTTCGGAGTATAAACCGACAGAGTTCAGTTCAAGTTCAGTATGAAACTTCGTTACCGATTTTTAATTAATTTACTTAAAGAGTGGATAAGATAAAAATATCTTAATTTATCCTTGAAAATTATTTTATTACTAGTAAAATCGCAAAAAGGGGCCAATTGGGCAATTTCTAGAAAAGTCGGGGCCACGGGGATCGAACGCAAAAAAAGGGCCAAATGGCCCCTTTAGGGGACAAACGGCAACGCTGGCTGGGTCATGTAGAGCGAATGGACATCAACGCTCCAGCCCGGAAGGTCTTGGAATCCAATCCCGAGGGACGGCGCAGTAGAGGAATACCGCGACTCAGGTGGCGCACTCAGGTGGGTGAGGACCTCAACCAACTTGGCGTGCGAAACTGGAGACAGCTAGCTAGGGACCGAGCTGGCTGGAGACGCATGTTGGTTGAGGCCCAGGTCCGCCCGGACTGTAGCGCCACCTTAAGTAAGTAAGTAAGTAAGGAAACCCAAAGTGCCACCTTGGCCTTGGCTACAAGGAGGAAGTCATCCGAGTCGACTTTAGCTAATCCGAAAGCTCGGACATCCATGATGCTGGAAGCATGTCTAGCATCGATCGTAATATGGTCAATCTGGTTGATAATAATAATAATAATAAAAAGTTGGAGCGGATATCCGTTTTCGGAATTGCTGTCGTACAATCTATTTTTATTCTACTAAAGATGTCTTCCCCTCATAGCTTGGCATTCAAATCTCCTAAGACAATCTTAATATCGTAACTAGAACACTTCTCAGTGCTCATATGCTTTGCTCAAGAGCTCGAAGAACATACTATGGAGAGTGTGCGCAGTTTAGTTTAATGTTATGAATTAACCGCATCCAAATAGGCGTTATTGGTTTTCCCAGAACATGTCGTCTAGGTCCATATGATTCAATTTGGGCCATAAGAAATTAGTTACCATCTTTATGTAACGCTCGCTGCTGTCGGTGACCACCTCACTATTTCACTAACGTCGTTTTCAAAAAAGTACGGACAAATTACACCGCCCGCGCCGTCGCGTCGTCGGGCCAAAATCCACACCAAACGGTAACTTTTTGAGGATGCATTATCACCTGGTGAACCACGCATAAGTTGGAGTCATCCCATAATTTTACTTGTTAACACAGCCATTTATCCAAAAATACTCCTAGTCACTAAAGTTGATTTTTCGTCCTCTTCCAAACAATTCAATGCCTAGTCAGCGATCAAACGGTACGACGTTGTCTATGGTAATAAGCTCTGAGCTTCTAGGTCAGTTGAATCTTGTAATCTTCTACGGTTGTAGACCCAAATCCAGACGCAAAATTCGCCAAGTTGAAGTCTGCGGAAGGCCGAGTTCTTGTGCACGGCGAAGAAAAGTATGGCTCAGGTACACTTTCACTGTTCGCGGAGATGTTCTCAGCCGATCTTACGTTCCTTGAACGTACGTTGGCTAGTTGTTTACTGAACCGGTCGTCTCAAATTTGGCTCATTTTGATAATAAAGTTTTATCATTTGAACGTGCTGTTCAATCGTGTAACTTGCCATGATGATTTGGCATTGGCATAAAGAACTGAATAATAAACAAAAGATTTGACAGATGTCACCAAAACAAAATGACCCCCACGGGGTGCCAAAATCTACCCGCTAAAAAACACCCATATTTCATTAACAGGTTGTTTTATTCAATTGATAATGTTCATCATTTTAAATAATTTAAATAAAGAACGTTGAAATTAGTTTTGAACTGCATTTAAAGTACAAGCCCAACATAAATCTATAATCATAATCCTAACCTTTATATTCCCATTTTGAACAAAAATTAACCATTTCACCCAATTATTCGAAAGTAATACCTATTCGTATTAGGTAATGAGGTTATATAATAGATATTATTTAGAATATCATATTATTTCATTATATTATAATTATTTTCCCTCAAGTATCCTATATCTAATAAATAATGAGTCCTTTTTGCTTCCTTTGATGGATTTTCTATTTTTCATTATATACATAAAAAAGAGTAAACACATTTTTACTCATTGCCTTTATAAATTAAGGACATTCTTATTTTCATCATTAGATATCCCCTTAAAAAATGAAGCTTACTACAGCCAAGCCAATGGGTGCATTTTGTGCGCCAGTCCTTTTCTTTTGTGTATATAATTCTGAAGAATATTCAAAAAAATAATGCCTTATGAGGGGCGAGGTAGAAACCTTTCTGTAACTCTGAGGTACATTATAATATTTCGTAGATAAAAAAAATTATACCTAAATGTAATAGTCTAATAATTTTCTTACTTAATTCATTAAAATAAACGCTTGAATGATTTAAGACTCAGTATACGAGTGGGTAGGTATAGGTACCTAACCTACTTGTTGATACATTTAGATTTAGTTATCTTTTTTTTACTTTTTAATTAATGTGCAAATGCGAAGGAAATAGTCCAATGTCAAGCCTCAGAATCAATTTAATTTTTATGAAATCATAAAAAAATATGAAGCTGAATGTCAATATCATTAGGGTAAGTCACTTCGTTCATACCTATACATAGTTTTTTCTTTTTCAAAGGGCGGTAGATTTGGACTACATAGGGTAAACTACCCAACCATTGGCACATTTAGGCTACTACCCACTAATTCAGCTTTTATAAGTAATGGAAACTAAGAAATGAAAATATTTTTGTTTGTACATTTTTAACATTGGTATATATATATACTATATATTATACCTTGGTGGAATCGGCTAAGGTGATAATTTATTGACTATCATATTTTTGATAGTTAAATTTGACTATCATTTTCATTCCATCTGTGTAAGATGATTCAACTCAATTCAATTCGATTGAACAATTTCAGATTAGAATCGTCACAATTTATTGTTGCTATGGTGAAATTTAAATAAAAGTAGTAAATTGGCTGTGTTTTAATAACATTCTTATTTTTCTTGTGTTTTTTTAAATGTCGTAAGCTTTGTCCGTCACAATAATGTGTTTTCGTACCTAAAAAAGGTAACTGACAAAATTTTCCATTCGTTTTTTGTAAGCGTCTGGTGGCTCTATTCAGAAACGACATATTTTGTAATTTTTCTAGTGACAGCTTTTTAGGGATCAATTTGACTATCACCTTACATAGATCAAATTCGATAATTTTGACTGTCATTTATCAACAATCACCTTAGCCGATTCCACCCCTCATTTTGTATTAAAAATAACAAATAATTAATATAAAATAAAAACAAATCTTTTTATAAATGCTTCACATCATTTCCTAATTAAACTGGTCGACAAAAATCACGTTTTTAAAAGGATTTAGATTTCCTGAATTCGAATTTTACCTTTAAGTTTTTTCTACCACATCAGGTTTTTAAAATAAGGCTATTGAAAAATGCTAAAAACAACCATAAACAAGATCAAGGCTAAGTTAAAACTAAACATATCCCTAAACATTATGATATAACTTTTCCATAGTACAAATATTTGTCAAATAAATAAATTGTTCAAATAATTTTAGTAATTGTATCTTACTTAGTTTCTGGAAATTCTAATAAGTTATGATTCTTTATATGACTCTATATGAAGTTTTGAGAAAACCTTGAATTTAATACTTTCATAGTTTTGAGAAGAGAGATACGACCCTTTTGACTATCTGCTTTAAAATTAAAAATTACCGTTTTGAGTCATAAGATTTGATTTAAATAAACGAATTGAGGGAATCCTTTAATGGTTTATTCCTTTATTCATATGACTGACACCAATTTCCTCCCCTTCCGATTATAACACTGTTTTTAAACAAGTACTTTTCTCTTGGAATTTCTTACTTAAACAAAACTCAAGAGTTGATGGCGGAACATTTAATTTACAAAAACTTGCTTTTTTGGACATTTCTGATTTGATTGCTTGAAGACTATATTTAATAATGTCTGTAGTATGTATGGGACATTTTTAATCCGAACATGTTCGTCAAAACTCTTTTCAATATAATGCTTTTTGAATTAAGATGTGACGTTTGTAGTTTCGCGCGACCAAAAAAGTTGAGTGTAGCTTTGTAGTTTTGTAATAAATAAGCAAGTGAAAGTAAAGTGAAGTGAAGTAAAGTAAAATCAATGACGGATCCAAGGTAGGGGAGGTTGTAAGAGTCATGACCTCCCCAGGAGATTATATTTTTTATTTTCATAGAAACTCTTTGCATTCAAAACTTATCGTATTATTATTTTTATAATTATTTAATTTGTATATGTACAAATAAAATTTGTATTTTACTGCTTTAAACTTTGTTCCTAAAAATACTATACTTTAAACTGAGGACTGGACCAAGAACATAATATGAACCGGAAATCTAGCCCTATTTCAGTCGCTCAGCAAAAATTCATCAACTTTTGACCAATTAACGATCTCGGGAGGTTCATATGAGCCAAAAAGCTTATACAGTTAAGTTGTATAAGTTAATCCAAAGATGTGTTAGTAATATAACGATGTTTACCAAAATGCGGTTTTCTGTCAAAAACAACTAAAATCTTTGGTTTACAAAATTTACAATTTGAAAGATACCTTGAATAAGAGATCGCCAATTTGATATTAAGTTGCCTATAAATTTCTGAAACTCCTCTTCAATTCCGTCATATTTTTTTGGCGCACATAAATAGTGTAAGGCTTTCTTAAAGTTTTTTTTGTTTCAAAATTGATTTTCTATTAAATACGAACACTTTTAAGATCTTAAACTTGGAACTAAGATTTAAACTCGAATTTCAAGAATATAAATTTCCCAAAAACATCAAAAGTGACACTTTCGTAAAACTAATGGCTAACTGAAAAACAACGAAGGTTTCATATCTATCAATTTAATATAAAAGCTTTGAATCTCTCGTGAACTGAAGTGAAAAGAGATTCTGCAACATGTAATTTGCGAGTGTCACACAAAAATAATGTACTTAATTGCACCTTATTCCTTAAAGACAAGGACCAAATATTTTTGGTCTTTGTCTTCTAGAATTTTTAGTTTTTGTTTTTTAGCATCAACTCCATTCTAAGAGTAAGAAGATTGATATACTGATAATGGCAGTAGTAACTCTAGTAGACTCCCGAAAATTGAGGCCGATAAAAATACTTCATAAGAACAGGTTCTCCTCTAGAGAATATAAAAAGGACATTTCTCATCTCATCTATATGTTAAGTCTGTGACCACCCCTGATTGAAGGTCTGGATCTTGCAACTCTCTAGGGATGGAGGGGACCTACAGTTTTAGCCGAATCCGAACGGCTAATTTGAGAAAGCACTTTTTATGACAAGAATTACTTTTAGAGAATTTGTCAATTCCTCGCAAGAGGCAGTATACCCGTGAAAAAAAACTTTATATGGCATAGGCAGGGATCGAACCCAAGACCTCTGGCACGACAGTCCAACGCACTTTTTTTTTTAAATTCATTTTTATTAGTTCATTCTTAAAACTTTCTTAAAGCTAGACAAAAATTCATAAAACTAGCCTAATTAACCATAACTTACTGGTACCATACGGATGCTCTAAGTTAAACAATAATACTTAATGCTAATGCCTTTCGGCCCTAAGATCTATTTTGCTGTAATTCATTTTATTTATTTCGTATTTATTAGAAAATTAAAAAAAAAACTAATTTCATTATCTTTTTTCATTTTTACTTAAAAACTTTTTAAAATAAGGTCCTTAAATAAAACTTAAACTACCTATTCTACCTATAAACTACTTAAAACTAGAACAACCACAGCAGCAAATCTAACTATCTAACATTTTTTGTTTTTCATTTTTCATTTTTTTTTTCATTATTCCATGTTTTTTTATATTTTTTGTTTGTAATATTTTTTTTTGTGCCACCATGCCTATTCTACTTAAACTATAAAACAAGTATGTAAGCCGGCCAAGGCTTAAAACCCCATTCCGACTACCCACTATCAAGTGCCACCAAAACTGGTTCTCCTGCTTCACCCTATCAGTTCGGTCCCGTTCGGACACAGCCCTACTGAACCGAAGGAGCTCTGCTCCGTCTTGTGCCATGACGTCCCGATTGTACAGGAGTCGCCTATCCACGGTACGTCGTCTGACGTGGTAGATTAGCGGAACTGCCAATCTATCCTGTATCAGACCGCATCTATCTAAGAAGAGGAATGCTTCTGGTGGAATGAAGTCGCTCAAGCGGGCACTCTCAAAATACTTGTCGTTCGAATAGAACGAAATTACCTTCACTCTGGGGTCAAGCCGACTGCTGTAAAACAGACGTTTCGTCAGAGCGAAGGCTCCTCTGGCCCTGGTCGGAGCAGCATTTATATGTCTGTCGAAATATAAATACTGACCTAACCAGATACCGAAGTACTTTACTACACTTGCACGTATCCCTCGTGGCCCTAGCCAACGGAGTCCGGAACAGAATTGTCTCCGACTTCTGGACATTTATTTTCAGTTTCCAGTCACCGCAATATCGCTGAATCTTGTCAAAATCACGCTGCAAGAGAATTCTAATAACCTCAACCTTTCGGGCCGTTCTGTACGCAATTAGATCGTCGGCGTACGCAATTGCCTTTGTAAGACTACCAATCAGATCGCTGTTGTAAATGCTGAAGAGAATCGGCGAATTCACCGCTCCCTGTTGAAGACCATTTTTAATTAGGAATGTTGTGGTAGAAGTTACATTGCCACTTTTTACAACAAACTTTCTACCGTTAAGCATATCATAAAGTATATACAACAATGGTTTGCTTATGCCAAGCCTGCTCAGTTTTAGGTAAAGACCCTCTAACTATACGGTGTGAAAGGCCTTTTCCAAATCAACCAGAACAGCACCTGTGCATTGTTGTTTTGATTTATTCCATTGGATATCAGAAACGAGTTTAGAAGCAGCATGAATTGTGTCATGACTGCCTTGAACCCGAACTGTTTATCCGGAATTATTTTATTGTCCGCAGCCCTATTGATGATCTTTTCGAAAACTTTGCTGATGCTCGGAAGAAGACTTATCAACCGAAGATTTGACGGGTTGGATGGAGTTGTCCTTTCCCTTTTTCGTAAGAGGATGAACCACAGCGCTTTTCCAATGCACTGGATAATTATGCATTATTCAGTGCATTATTGAAGAGTGTGGTGTAAATGTCAATTGCCTCCGTCGGTAAATGTCTTAGTACAACGTTGGATATACTATCGACATCTGCTGACTTTTTGTTTTTTATTGAGTTGAAGATGAGCTGAGGCTCAACCTACGTCACTAAGAAGGGACTTGGTCCCGTTTGCTCGGCGATTATGGCATTTGCCAAAGGATCGTCATTGAACCGCATTAAACCGCGGTTCTCAGATCGCCATTGTGTCATATCATTTCGAAGGTAAAAGTGATTAAGTAGGGCTCTGTTTTCCAGGTCGTGGTTGGGGCGAATGCTAACATTCACCTTGTACACTTGCTGGAAAGCAGCTCCCACCGCCTCCACTTTTCCTTTGGATCTTCAATTAAAAAAAAAAAGTCATCGTGAAAGATGGCTTCTTCTGGATCTATTTGCGCTGTCTTGAATAAGTCTTCTTCTCTTCAGTTCTTAGGAGTTTCAGACACGGAAGGTCATTATTGTTCTTTTTCCTGAATATCTTGTTGATTTTAGGGAACATACTAGGGTCACTGGAGTTAAATGACCGGATCTTGCGGTCCCAGTACTTGTTAATTGATAGCCTGTAGTTCTCCTTAATCAACAGATTGACATTTTTTATTGACCTAACCTCCAAGTCGTGTGGGTCTGTGAGTCGTCTGTACAAGTTTTTGAGTCTTGTCAGTAAGCCACTCTTGTGCCTACGTAGTGCGTCAATAGTCGCGTTTCTGTAAGCGTCCATTTGGTCCCGTTCTTTGTACTTTGGTATTGTTCGTTCCATTGTTCGTTTAATTGTTTCGTCCATATGTTGTAAATGTTGGTCAATTTCTGTATTTGTCAGGTTTCTGTTGTTTAGTGGTGTTATGTCACTCGAACGAAGTTCTCTCGCTAAGGCGTTGGTGAAACGAGGCCAGCGCATCTTACTGTAATTGTTAGTGCGTAGCAACGTATTCCTCCAACTCCACGCGTTCGTTCAGAATCTGCATTACAGCAGCCAGTCCGCAGTGGTCACTGTCGTCTGGTAAATAAAATCAAAATATTTCTTACAAAAACTATTCAAAGTAAAAAAATTGTAATATATACGTATGACAAAAAGTAACAAATGAGCCCAGTTTACATTACAGTCTTCCGAATATTCAAATTTTTTAGTTTTGACATCTAAAAACAGTTCAAATAAGAAATAAAAATAGTTGTGTTTTGAGATTTGAGATTTCTATTGATTTAATAAAAAGTGCATTAAAGCTTTTAAAAAATTTTACAAGACTATTGGCATGGCATCATATCAAAAAACTACCAAGAAATATAAATTGTAAGGATTTACCTTTGTATAATTAACACCCTTTATTGAAACTATTTTTAACTTCCCATAGGAAGTTATTGTAATGGGTCCGATTTGTCGAATTGAAAATTTTGATATTTCTTGACGTTTCAAGGTCCCTAGAGTCTAAATAAAAGATTATTAGAGAAATGTGTGTGCGTGTGTACGTCCGTTCCGTACGTTCGGGAAATTTTTTCATCGTCCATAGCTCAAGAACCAGTAAAAATATCGACTTCAAATAAATTTTGTTGTACAGATAATAATGCAGAAAGATGTAGATAGAACTCTCAAAAAATTGAGTGGGTGGTTTTTTTTACCATAGCGATTTAAAAAAATGAAAATTTTAGTTAAAGAAAAATATCTCACGAACCAATATCGCTAAAGACTTGAATTAAATGTTATATTATTTATTGTAACGTGATACCAAAAAAGTATATTTTTGGAAAAAAAAAATCCAATGAAGGTTTTTTTTATAATAAAAAAAAAAACTGAAAAAAAAATATTTGTCACCTCGAATATTTTACAACCAAAAGATGATTCCTCCTCCAAAATAGTTGTATGCAACGAAGAATAACATTTTTGACATCTGGTAAAATTTTTAGAATAATAGAATTGACAAAAAAAATAAAAACATACAAAAAACATTACTAATAATTGGTAAAAATTGATTTTCAACGTCAATATCTTCTCAAAAATTTAAGATATTGGTTTCAAATTAATTCTATTTTATAAAAAAAAAACTAGTAAAACTTTGAGAAAAATCGAATTGACATTTTTTTTACAAAATATAAAAACCTAACAAAATCATTACTAAAGTTGGTAAAGATTGCTTTTCGACTCAAAAATATCTTTTTAAAACTTTGAGAGTATGTCTTCAAACTAATTTTATCTTATAAGAAATATTTTTTTCAACATTCGGTTAATTTTTGAGAAAAATCGAATTGACGTTTTTTTTACAAGAAATAAAAAATTAAAAGAAACAATACTAAAGCTTGGTAAAAATTTACTTTCGGCTCAAATATCTCTTCAAAAACTAAAAACATTGGCTTCAAACTAATTTTATCTGACAGAAAATATTGTTTTCGACATTCAGTAATTTTCTTGCAACAGAAGTTTCCACCAGTCCGTTTTTTCATAAAAAAAATAAAATCTACAAAAAATAGTATACGCAAATTTGGTAAAAATTGATGTTCGGCTCGATATCGATATCTCGTGAACAATAGAAGATATTGACTTCAAATTAATTTCATTCATCCAATTTGTATTTGTTTATAAGAAATAAAAATTTTTAAGAAATGCTACTAAAATTAGTACAAATTGGTTTTCAACTTAAAATCTCGTTCAAAAATAGATTTTGAAATCAAACTATTTCATCATAATGCAAAATATTGTTGGTAATTTTAAAATTTTTAAGAATAATTCAATTGACAACTCTTTTGACAAAACACGAAAACCTACAAACTTTGAAGGAAGACAAATCGACAGACGGGATGGGAAGTTATCAGTGTCGATCCCATCCCAGCCTCTTTTTATAATAAATCATTTAAATGAAAAAAAACCTATCCATTATACCACCCACTTTTGTTACGTTTTTCACAAGGCTTGCATCAAATTTGACTTTAACTTGATAATAAATTATTAACTGGAGTTTTCAGTTGCTACTAACTTCAGATTCCAAAATAAATGATACCAAATCATCAACAAATAGTTGAGTCTTACAATTTTTAAAAATAATTTATTAAAAAACGTTTGAATGTTATAAATACTGCTTTTCCAACTTTAAGTGCCAATCATTGCAAGGGTACCAACAATTGGGCAATTTACCCTATATCGCGGTTTTCTAATGGGGACTTGACAACTTTGAATTTAAATTGTGAACGCACATCCAAAAGTAGGTATATTTATATGGGGTTTAGTAATTTTTCTTTCCATCGGGTTTCATCACATACATACAATTTTAAAACTTTTAATAAAAGAAAAGTTATTCATTTAAAACTTCAATAAACAAACAATCTGGAATGTATATTTTTATCGTTCTTCAATCCCCTACAAACATGTACATAGATTGGTTAGGTCTACAGGTTCTATATTTTCTTTCTGAAGACATGTCAAAATGTCAAAAATAAACACTATTCAATGCAAGCCAATAATATGGACCGTACCTACCTGAGATGTGTTCAGCGTTCAGATAATTTTTTCGTTTTTTTTTTTTTTGGAAAATGTCTAAATGCGGAAAAACTTTTTCTATTTGAATTTTCTTCCTTCTTTATGTACATCTACTTTTAGATATAAGTTTGTAGATATAGATTTACTTTAACTTACCCATATTTGAAATTCAGTAAGTTCATTGAGATGCCAATACGAATTTAAATTACCTGAGAAGAATTCTCAAGAAAATAAACTTTTAAATAAAGTATACTATAGTTCAAATGAATACTTTTCTAGCTGAATGAACTTGGTTTAGGCAGGTATAAGGTAGTATATCTGTAGCCTATATCTATCTCTACGGCAACAGTTTTCACAAGTAACATAAGGAATTTCTTGAATAATTCCAATATCCCGTAGGTATATCTGATATCTCTTTTATTTTTAACTTAAACGAATTGTTAAGCAAAAGGAAAGACTAAATATAACCTGTACTTGGATTGGACAAATGTTGGGCACTATACTCGTATATATCTTTACTAAAAGTCGATAATTCTAAATGATGAAAACGTTTCTTTCAAACTATGAATGATAGACCCGAAACTTTTAACGATGGATAGTTAAACCAGCATTTAAGCAAAAGAAATCAATTACTAAGAACTGGGGAAGTGAAAAAGTGTTGTTAGACTGATTTGATGCACATCAATGAAATATGTTTCAAAGTTGTAATCCTAGGAATTACTAATAATATCAAAGACAGTTCTTTTGAACTCCAGAGTCCAGACAAAACGCATGCACAAGGCTGAACAATTTTGTTTCATTTTTAGTATCGGGATTTGTGAAATATTTTTTTTTACACTTCAGAATTTTCAGAAAGTAGTAAGCTTATAGCAAGCTTCAAACTATGATCAGAGGCTCGTCATAAGGTCATAAGTGCATGTGTTAGTTGAATTGATTCAATAAGTTTGCTATGAATTTCGTTATAGGGAGTCCATACTTGCGAAGCATATTTAAGATGAGGGCTAACATGGCATTTGTACAAAGAATGAGTAACATAGGGATCATTGAACTCCTTTCCCAAGCCTTTAAAGAACCAAGCATATAACTTGTCTTATCTACACTAATAATATTATCGGGTGATTTTTTAAGAGCTTGAGAACTTTTTTTTTAAAAAAAAAAACGCATAAAATTTGCAAAATCTCATCGATTCTTTATTTGAAACGTTAGATTGGTCCATGACATTTACTTTTTGAAGATAATTTCATTTAAATGTTGACCGCGGCTGCGTCTTAGGTGGTCCATTCGGAAAGTCCAATTTTGGGTAACTTTTTCGAGCATTTCGGCCGGAATAGCCCGAATTTCTTCGGAAATGTTGTCTTCCAAAGCTGGAATAGTTGCTGGCTTATTTGTGTAGACTTTAGACTTGACGTTGCCCCACAAAAAATATTCTAACGGCGTCAAATCGCATGATCTTGGTGGCCAACTTACCGGTCCATTCCTTGAGATGAATTGTTCTCCGAAGTTTTCCCTCAAAATGGCCATAGAATCGCGAGCTGTGTGGCATGTAGCGCCATTTTGTTGAAACCACATGTCAACCAAGTTCAGTTCTTCCATTTTTGGCAACAAAAAGTTTGTTAGCATTGAACGATAGCGATCGCCATTCACCGTAACGTTGCGTCCAACAGCATCTTTGAAAAAATACGGTCCAATGATTCCACCAGCGTAAAAACCACACCAAACAGTGCATTTTTCGGGATGCATGGGCAGTTCTTGAACGGCTTCTGGTGGCTCTTCACTCCAAATGCGGCAATTTTGCTTATTTACGTAGCCATTCAACCAGAAATGAGCCTCATCGCTGAACAAAATTTGTCGATAAAAAAGCGCGAAACACATTTCGAACCGAACACTGATTTTGAATAAAATTCAATGATTTGCAAGCGTTGCTCGTTAGTAAGTCTATTCATGATGAAATGTCAAAGCATACTGAGCATCTTTTTCTTTGACACCATGTCTGAAATCCCGCGTGATCTGTCAAATACTAATGCATGAAAATCCTAGCCGCAAAAAAATCACCCATTATAAAGAGGACACATTTGTATTTTTGTATGTAACGAATAAACTCAAAAAGTACTGGACCGATTTTAATAATTCTTTTTTCATTAGAAAGCTACATTATCACTGAGTAACATAGGCTATATTTAGTACTAGATTACTATAGAAATCTTTAGAAATTCCTATTAAAACCAACCGAAGGTGTAAAAAAATTAGCCATAAAATGTCTTTCATCGCATACGCTGCGAAGATTATTAATGATAGGACAAAAAATGTTTTCTAATTTATTGATTCTTGGTCGTTTTAATTAGCATGCTTTTAACTTAAATATCTGTACCTATTTATGTCTACCCGTGCGAAGCCGGGACGGGCCGCTGGTTGACAATACAATTAATGTGATTTATAAATTCTAAACTGGAACAGAAATGAACACCTATGTAAATCTTTAAATGTGAAGACGCGACAAAGTTTTTGCTGTGATATACAATAATCAAATACAATACCGATTCGTATTTTAGTAAAAGTTATCGTCTAGCATTTTAAAGGGTATAGCTTTAGGGCAAGATTATTTTTTTCACACTAAAATGTAAAATGCAAGAAAGTTTTGCAATGGACCTGTAGTTTGTTGATTATATATAATATTATTATATTATACTAGCGGCCCCTCCCGGCTTCGCACGGGTAGACATAAATAGGTACAGATATTTAAGTTATAAGCATGCTAATTAAAACGACCAAGAATCACTAAATTAGAAAACATTTTTTGTCCTATCACTAATACTCTTCGCAACATACGCGATTAAAGACATTTTATGGCTAATTTTTTTACACCTTCGGTTGGTTTTAATAGGGTTAGGTTAGGTTAGGTTATAGTGGCTGTCCAAGATGGAAACGGACACGCTTAGGCCAGTTTAATGGCCCATGGTTATACCACATGAATCTTGAGGCTTCCTCCTAAGCTCAATGGAACCAGTTTGAGTCTCTTACGAAACGTGAGAGGCTGATTATGCCGATATGAAGAACTGTTTCTTCCTCTTCCTCGTCCATACAGCTTCTGCAAAAGTCATTTGAGAATACGCCTAATCTCGTGGCGTGCTTTGCTATTAGACATTGTCCGGTTATGACACCTATTATCGAGCTTATATGCGATCTGCTTAGAGAGAGCAAGCACCTTTTGTGCTAGATGTTTTTTGTGACTTGACACGTATTGATGTTGCTCCACCTGGTGCCTTCCCTCCTCACAGCGTCTTGCATTAGCAAAAGTTTACAAGTAGCGATTGGTATGCCAGTACGAGCCAAACATGGTAGGATGGGCTGCACTGTACCGTTCCTGGCGAGTTCATCTGCCTTACAGTTACCTGGAATGTCTCTATGGCCCGGCACCCAGCAAAGGTGAATATTAAACTGTTGTGCCATCTCCATTAGAGATGATCGACAGTTATGGACTGTTATAGAGTTTGTAGAGACAGAGTCCAGAGATTTGATAGCGGCCTGGATATCTGAGAAAATACCGATATCAGATGTTGATATCACGTTTTCTTTAAGCCAGGACAAGGCTTCCTTTATAGCCAAAAGTTCCGCCTGGAACACGCTACAATGATTGGGAAGGCGGAATGAGAGACTTAATTTCAGTCGTTCAGAGTACACACCTCCACCAACCTCTTCTTTTGATTTTGACCCATCTGTATAAAAATGGATTGACTCATCCTCCAAGAATGTCCTATCCTCCCAAAAAGATCTCGGAGGTCTAGAAATCTGGAAATTTCTGTCTAATTGCAGTTGGGGGATGGTGTAGTCTGTGTGCTTCGGAATTGATTCTAAATACCTAAGAATTACGGAGTGGCCAATGTTGTTGTTAGTCCACTGCGACGAAGCTTTGAACCGAATAGCAGAGCTTGCAGCTATTTGTTTGCTATAAATATTTCAAGAGGTGTTAGGTAGAGTAGGGTGTCCAGTGCAGCAGATGGGGTCGTGCGAAGCGATCCGCATATACATAGGCAACCTGAACGTTGGACTTTATTTAACTTATCCCTGTTTATACCTTTCTCTAAAGCAGTCCACCATACTGCCACACCGTACATTAAAATCGGTCTAATTACCGATGTGTATAGCCAATGCGTGATTTTGGGTTGTAAGCCCCATTTATTACCGATGTATTTTTTGCAAGAAAAGAGAGCTACAGTAGCTTTTTTGACTCTTTCCTCTACGTTGCGTTTCCAATTTAGTTTTTTATCTAAGACAAGACCCAGGTATTTAGCCTCGTCTGAGAAATTTTGATTGGATTCCTTTAATATGGGGAGGGTTGACAAATGGAATTTTGTATCTCCTCGAAAATAAGACCAAATCGGTTTTGTGTGGGTTAACACCCAGTCCACACCGATTAGCACAAAGTATTAGTCTTTCTAAGGCATTTTGTAAGAGTTCTTTTAGGGTGTTAGGATGCTTTCCTGAAACTGCTATAGCAACGTCGTCTGCATAGACTATCACTCTGAAGCCCTCCGCATCCAGACTAGTTAGGATTTCATTCACCACTAGGTTCCAGAGGAGAGGGGATAGAACACCACCTTGCGGTGTCCCTCTACTAACGAATCGTCTGCCAGAAGAGTTGCCCAGTTTTGAGTTAATTATTCTGCTAGTAAGCATTAAATGAATTAACTCCCGAAGCGAACTCTCTACATTTAGAGATGTTAGTGCAGATGTGATTGCAGATGTGCCCACGTTGTTAAAGGCACCTGCGATGTCAAGAAAAGCAACCATAGTGAACTCTTTATGATGGAGGGAATATTCGACGGTGCGTACTAAGGTGTGTAACGCTGTTTCCACCGATTTAGTTTTACAGTAGGCATGTTGAGACGAATACAGAAGTCTTGTATCAATACTTGCCCTTAAATGGATATCAATCAATCCTTCCAAGGTCTAAAGAAGGAATGATGATAGACTTATAGGTCGTAGATCTTTAGGATTAAATTGCGAGCATTTACCTGCTTTTGGTATAAAAACAACTTTAACTTCTCTCCATGCCGAGTGAACATGGACCAGGTAAAGACAGCTGGTAAAAATTGCCTCAAGGATTGGGGCAATTATGTCAGAAGTCTTTTGTAGCTCGGCTGGTATTATTCCATCTGGTCCTGCAGATTTAAATGGTTTGAAGCTGTTGAGAGCCCATTGTAGCTTGTCCCTTGTGATCAGACCTTGTGGATATGTTGTTTTGGGACTTGAACGTATATAACTGTTGCAAGTTTCGGTAAGAGAACTACCAGGAAAATGAGTATCCAATACTAAGTTCAGCGATTCATTACTTGAATTTGTCCAGGAGCCGTCTGCATTTTTCAAGCAGCTTGGCATCGCTGGACTATAAATAAAATTAGGTGGCGCAACAGTCCGTAGAGAACCAGGGCCTAGTGACTTACAACTCTCAACCATTCCTGTGTGCGAGTAATGTTGTCAGGGATGGAGGGGACCTACAATTTATATGCCGAATCCGAACGGCTAATTTGAGAATGCACTTTTTCATGACAAGAATTACTCTTGGAGAATTTGTCAATTCCTCGCAAGAGGCAGTACCCGTGAAAACTCTTCTTTTTTTTTTTTTTTAAATTAAGGTGGCACAGGCAGGGATTGAACCCAAAACCTCTCGCATGACAGTCCAACGCACTAACCATCATGCCACGGGCACTACGGCATCGCTGGACTAGTTGAAAGAATTTTCCGTAACCCAGAGGCTTCAGAAGTTTCTTCTATCGTGCCACAGAAGATCGCTTAGATTTCCTTAGTGCCTTCTTGAAAATTCTTAGTGATTCTTTGTAAGAATCCCAGTGAGAGGCTAGTCTTGCGGTTTTGGCTCGGTTGAAGAGTTTCCTGCATTCTTTCCTGATCGAGTCATGCTCTGAGGTCCACCATTGTGGTTTCCTCTTTCCTCTTATGTGTATAAGTGGACAAGCAATTTCCAGCGATCTGTTCATAGCTGAGGTGAGGTCATTGACTTTGTTGTCAAGTTCATTAGCATTTGAGGAAGGACTAGATAGTCCAGGGGTGGAATCGGCTAAGGTGATAGTTGACTATCAAATTTTTGATAGTCAAATTGACTATCACCGAGTTTCCCGTCTGTGTAAGCTGATTCAATTCAATTCAATTCGATTGAACAATTTCAGAATATAATTGTCACAATTCAATGTTGCTATGGTGAAATTTTAAAATGATTTCTATAAAAAAAAATAAAATATCTAAATAAAAGTATTAAATTGTCTGTGTTTAATAACATTCCTACTTTTCTTATGCTTTTTCGATGTGTCGTAAGCTTTGTCCGTCACAAGAATGTATTTCGTACCTAAAAAAGGTAACTGACAAAATTTTCCATTCGTTTTTTGTAAGCGTCTGGTAGCTCTACTCAGAAACGACATATTTGTAGGAAAACGACTATCAAATTTTTCTAGTGACAGCTTTTTAGGTATCAATTTGACTATCACCTTGCACAGATCAAATTCGATTATTTTGACTGTCAACAATCAAGAATCACCTTAGCCGATTCCACCACAGGTTTTAGTAAACTTTGTAATGAGTTCCTGTATGAAGCCCAGCCAGTTTTCCGATAATTTCGAAAAGTCAATGGACTCGGGCTTTTTATCCACACTGATATTGAACTGGATATATCTATGATCAGGGAACGAGTGTACTCTGGATACTTTCCAGTCCAAGATCATATGGTGTATAGTATCTGAGACAAGAGTTATGTCTAGGACTTCTTGTCGAGTTTAAGTGATGAAGGTTGGTTCATTTCCAACATTACTTACTAAGAGGTTAGTACCAAGAATATAATCAAAAAGAGACTCCCCTCTGTCGTTGATATTCGTACTTCCCCATACCGTGTGATGAGCGTTAACATCGCTCCCAATAATTAGGCGGATCCTTTGCCTTTCCGCTTTAGCGACGATTTTCTCCAGGGTTTTTCCAGGGAGAGGGCCAAGGTGGTCATGGCCAAGATACGCCGACACTAGCCAGAAACTTCCTTTGGTTGTTTCCAGCCTAGTTACGGTGGAATCTTTGTCACTGAAATGATGGAGTAAAAATACATTAATGCTACGTTTCACTAGTATGCAAGATCTAGGTTCACCTCTATCTGTCACACACAGTGTGTAGTACCCAGGAGTCCTGAGTCCTCGAACAACGGATCTCACTATCCATGGCTCTTGGATCAGGACAATGTCTTCCCCGTTTCTTGCCAGACGGAGAAGAAGTGAGGCCGAGGCATTTATGGAGTGTTGGAGATTAATCTGTACTAACTGCAGCATTTTGGCTACAATTAGGCAGATCAACCTCCACCACGGTTTTGTTCTGATCCTGTGAGTCTGAGAATGAACCCAAGAGTTCGTCCTAGCTCAGAAGGATCATGTTAAGGTCGTCCTCAGTCTCCATTAAGGATGGACTGTCTACGACTTTTGTAGAGGGTGGAGTCGCGACTGGAGAGGGCATGGGTGCATCGTCACCCTCTGTTGGAAGAGAAGACGACGTCCCAGGCCCACCAACCACTAGTTCACCTTCGGTTGTTTTAGGAGGCCCGCTATCCGCGTTTAATGGATTTGAAGCCATAGTTTATAGAGCCCTCGTTTAAGGCTAGAGGAGCCAAGGACTCTTTATTGAGTACCACACTGGCACTCCTATAAAGATTCTTCCCCTCCTCTAGCTTGGCTATCTTCCAGTTATGCGTCGGAAGGGACGGGTTACAAACTCTGATCATCTCAAGAATGTCCTCGATACCAGCAGGTTCGATTAGAATCCAAATGCGGGCTTTAGGTCTGTAGGAATGTCTTCCTTAGCGACAACATCGAGCTTCGCACCTGGCCAAACTTCACCTACCCGGATGACAGCGAGCTTGTATAAGTCACAAGACCTCTGGTCGCCACAAACCATGAGTTTGACATGGCTTTGATGCCAACCCCCATCGCTTATGGAAGGAAGTGGTCCTGGAAGCTCCCTCAAAATGCTTTAAAAGCCATCCGAGAGATTAACCTTGACCAACTGCCAACGATCAGCCGATATTGTGCCATCATCATCGCTCATGTCAATGACCGCAACCACGACTTTGCCCTTCGCGACGTCACTGAAATTGGTTTATTTCCTTATGGGATTGAGGGAAGTGGTGTTGTGCACCCGAGGCCGTTTTGGTGTCGGTACGGCCCCCTCAAGAGACCTTTCACGTTTAGACGTAGAGTCCTTACTGGTCCTTGTTGTAGCAAGTATGCTTTTAGCCGATTCGACGCTAGCGGTTTGCTGCGGTGTCCTTCCAGCCCGCGATAATGAACCAGAGGCCCTTAGGATTTTCGCCGCTTGCCGCTTTTGTCTATATAAGCTTTTTGAGAATTTTTCCTTTCCATTTCTGGATATACTCTCATTAGTAGTGGTAGGGCCATTTTTCACAACCCTGCCACTACTGAAATTAGGTATCACTACCTTCATACTCTCGTTGCTACCAACAGCAGAGGAGGGTCCATGGTTAGCCACTACTCCCTTCTCTGTGTTGGCCGCAAGAGATACGGCAACAGGCTTTGACGCAAAACTGCCGCCCGGTCCTAAAGAGAAACCGGTCTCATCATTCTTTTCATTTTTGTTTTTTGCTTTGTTTTTATACATCTTTGGTCCCACGAGTTTCGAAGAAAAGAGGTCCGTCTGCACAGAGATTCGCATGTACAGATAAGGCTATTTAATCCGGAGGTCGCCAGGTATCCGGATACTCCGTAAGAGACTGAGCTTTTTTTGAATTGGGCCCCCAACCAGGCTGATCATCGGCACGGGTCGTTTAACACCTTAGATCCAGCCCAATAAAGATGAGAGGTGGTAGGGGAGGAAGAGATAGGGTAAGGAGTCAGTTGATGTTAAATCATCATTCTGATATGTGAGGAAAAGATTGGGATTCGGTAACAGCAATGAAGGTAGGTTACCTAGAGTGAAAATGGGAATGGGTGATGATTGTGGGAAGGTATAGGGATAAGAACGTCCTTTAGTTTCAGGACTCATCTGGAGAAAATTCTCGAGAATCATTGACCTTACTCAGCTTCTACAACTCGACAAGTTCGACGTTCAGAATAGAAGTGGTTTTAATAGGAATTTCTAAAGATTTCCTTAGTAATCTAGTACTAAATATGGCCTATGTTACTCAGTGATAATGTAGCTTTCTAATGAAAAAAGAACTATTAAAATCGGTCCAGTACTTTTTGAATTTTTTCGTTACATACATAAATACAAAAATACAAATCTTTCCTCTTTATAATATTAGTGCAGATGTAGTTTAAAATAATGTTAATAAGTGTGTTAGAATTTGAAAATTGAGTTAATTTAACTTAAGGTCCTAAAAACCTTTTTACGCCTATAAGTACAAGAATTCTTATTGATCCAAGAAACTTGTATGTACCTTATTTAACAGAAACAAATTGTTTGCAAACAGAACTTATATTTAAAAATAAAAAAAATATCAATCAAATAAGTTTGTCTTAATTACATTTAATTAATCAAAAAACTTTTATTTATTAATTATTTTTATCGAAAACAGTTAGAGCGTTTTTTTTTTTTATAAATTAATTGTTCATATTGTTAATATATTAAATTTTTCGATTTTAATTTTTAAAAATATTTGTAGGATGTAGTTTCATAGGACTTCTTAATATACGTTTTTAATTAAATTTTCTATACAATATATTTAGCCATTTTTAGTATATCGAATTTTCAAGAAAAAATAATATTTTTTTTTTAAATAGGAAAAGTAAAATTTGATACTTTTGAAATATTATTTTGACAATATGAGAGCTTGTGCGGACTCAAAATTATTGAAATGGGTTTATTAGTTCTTGCTACTCTTCTGGAGCAATACAAAAATATTTCATTGACAAGCCAAATCAGGAAAGAAAAATTTAAAAAATAATACAAATCTATAGGTTCATTTTTGAAAAAATTCGAATTTTTGATATTTGATTAAAAAATTTGTGTGGTGACAGACAGACGGAGCTAATCGGGGGACCCGCTTTTTTCGTGGAAAGTAAAAACATTTCTTATATTTGAAAACAAACATTGATGAAGATATACTTGTTTTTTTTTTGCAACCTAATAATAACATCTTAAGAACTGTTTAAAAGTGACCAGTGCTGAAATTTTAAGAAGTAGGAATAGATTAGTGCAGTTACTATAAATCTACAACTATTCACTTTAAAGTGTGATATATAACATTCTTTAAATGGCCTCTGCAGCTTCACTGGGAGCGCATTCGAAGGTCCAGTTTTTGATGAAATACCAAATGAGTCTTGTCTCTAAAAAACTTTCAAAAATAAATTTTGCAAGCAAACCCATTGATAAGATCCCTAATGGACTCTATTATCGGTCACCATTTAATATTCTTAATGAAGGTTCAATCGCTGTTTTAAAACCAGATGCAAACGTTAATCAAATCCCTTTTTATGTAAAAGCTTCCCCTTACAATTACAGAAGGTGATGTTAAACTTTAAAAAAGTGTTGCTAACATAAACTATTGGAAATATCGGTGATGGCCTTGCCTGGCCAGCATTATTTTCAAAGAAGTACGGACCAATTAAGCCTCCAGCCCAAAATCCACCCAAAATTGTGACTTTATTTTGATGCATTTGCATTTGTTAGTGTCGTCCCAAATCCGGTAATCCGATCTAATTCATCCAAAAATGAGCATCATCGCTAAATACTATTTTTCGCGTCAACTTCCAACTGCCCTAAAACCCAATTTACGAATATATTTGTTTTACACTCCTGGGTCAGTTGAATTTCGTATGGGGGCATGCCAAAATCAAGACGTAAAATTCGACATTTTGTGGTCTGCGAAAGGCCAAGTTCTTGTGAGTGACTCCGAATTGACTGCCTAGAATTCTGCTGCATACTTTCACGAATAGCGGTGATGTTTTCGGCAGATCTTGCGTTTCGTTTACGTATGGGTGTTGGTTGATTGTCATTTAGCCCTTGTAATCCAATTTGGCCACGAAACGTTGAATAGTCGACTTGGAAGGACAACCATGTACCCCATAAAAAGGACGAAACGCGCTCATTTCTTGCTTCTAGAGAAACCCCATTTTTATATTTTGGACGTGTTGCTCGACGCTGGAACTTGCCATTATGATTTGTGTTTAGTGACTGATTAAAAGAAGATATTTTGACAGAAAGTAAAATAAACAATATGTCCGCCAAGAGCTGTCTAAATCAATCAGATTCTATTCGAAAACCATTTATATAGGTAAATATATTAAAATAATATTTTTAAGAAGGGAGGTATTAACCCAATTTAATAATTAAGAAATTTTTTTAAGAAGTTGAATTACGTTTAACATTTAGACACTATTATACCTTGGTTTGGTTTCTCAGCCTGAAAATAGCAAAAACCACAAATGTTTACACAATAAAGTATTATTTTCGACTAAAACTTAAACAAAGTCTGCCAACCTCATAAAAGACAAGAAAAAATGAGACTTAATAAGAAAGCTTGAGACATTTACATGAGAGCGACCAACTACCGGCGAATGAACGAACATTCGGCCATTTTGACATTTTCTTCGCATGGCATTTTTTTATTCGTCGCGAATGACTTTATACTTTGACAATTCACTTGATTAATTTCGAAATCATTTTGAAAAGTGTTTACAAAACTTAACAAAATATATATTTATACTACCGTCGGTATTTAAAATAACAATAATTGAATAATTTCACTTGGAAACTTTGCTTCGGTACACTGGTACACCAGTACCAGTGCAGAAACTATTTAAATAAAACAAATAATTGAAATCACCTCATTCACTCTTTATTAATCAAATTTGTAGTGTTTAAAAAGCCTTAGAGTCAAATCGAGCAATGCAGAGTGTTTGTGTTTGTGGTTTCGAAAAAGTATCGAACAATGGGGAGAGTACGATAACTTAGGCGACAAAGTTTAATGGCGGATTTGTATAAAACAGTTAAAAACAAGCATTTTTTACTATGGGAGAGGGGTAGTACCGTAGCGTGATGGTTAGTGCGTTGGACTCAGTCGTTATTTGACTTCCAACGAGTAAAGAGCGTATATTTCTTTTATTAATTTGCAATTTAAATTTTCCCAAGTGTTTTAATATTAATAAAGTTGGCAAGTTGCCACTGTTATACATAAGTGATCGATAGCCTAGTGGAAGTGGCATCCGAAGACGAAGCCAGAGGTCGTGGGTTCGAATCCCGTGCGGAGTCGACGAAAAACATTATTGCTTTTTTTCATAATAGAGAAATAGCAGACTTCATTAATTGGGAGCAAAAGGTAATGGAGAAGGAGAAGAGAGCAGGGGTATCGAAAGATACCTCTGCGAATTCATCAGGTGATGTTAATGTGGTGCCACCAGCGGTACCCCGATTCACCGCAACATCATCAGACCACCAGTCTGATAGTTCCCTAACAACAACAACTAAAAGGAAAAGACATACTTCGAACCTTGTAGAAAGGAACAATGCTGCTAAGCGCGGAGCTATGCGAAAAGAAATGCAGCCAACAAAGACACAAGAGATGACGTCACAAAGTGAGTCGTCAGAAGGAGAAGTTGACTACGTCTCCGAAGGGAGAGAGGGGCAATACAGGTCGCCCAAAAATAAAAATAAAAATAAAAATAGGTACTCAAGTCTAGCGCAGACAGAGCAGCCTAAAGAAAAGGAGGTGGAGGTACCTAATGCCCCCAACGACAACGAAGTCGATGAGGTGGAGCTGGCACAAGTGCTGCAGACAAAAAAGCTCCAAATTGATGCCTATGAGGCGCAGTTAAAAAAGATGAAAGAGGAGATGGAGCCCCTTCTCAGTATACTGAAAGCTAAAATTGAAGCGCGCCGTCAAAAAGAGGCAGCTGAGAAGGAGGCCAAAAAAGCACAACGGCTCCTACAACAACAACAGCAGCAACAGGCGAAACAAAAAAAGCCTGAAACAAGGCAACAAAAACAACAACCACAGCAGCAACAACCACAGCCAAAGCCCGCTACCAAAGCAACGGGAGCGGAACAAAAAATGAAGGCTTCACCAGCAGTGACAGGCCCAATGTCTGAGGGCTCATCCACTTCGAGTAAGGCCAAGCAGCAGCAACAACAACAGCTACAACCAAGGCAGCAGGAGCAGCAGAAACAGCAGCAGCAGAAGCAGCAGCAACAGCAGCAACACCAGAAACAACCACGGCCCAAGAAGGAGAAGGTGCCACCAATAAGGACACACAGAGTTGACCTGGACGACATAAAACAGGTATGTAAGTCGGCCACTAAGGGCAAATTTCTCATAAAAATTTTAAATGAAAAAGAAAAGAATTATTCGGTCCAGTGCTTCTCACTGGCCGATTACAAGTTAGTAAAAGGGCTACTAAAAGAGGCCACAGCTGAGTTCTTCAGCTACACGCCTAAGAGCGAAAAATTTAAGACGGTCCTTCTGAAGGGCATAAGTTCCTGCACGGAACCGGAGGCTCTCTTAGCTGAGCTCCGTGAAAATGCCAATGATGATTTTATTGGGGTCAAGCCTTTCACTACGGTGAAGTCCAGGCGAGGGGGTTATAGGCTGCCAATGTTCCTCGTAACATTATCGCCCCAAAGTAGTCTTGAGAGTCTGAGGGAAATCAAATGCCTCGACTATCAAGCCATACACTGGGAGACATTAAAAAGGCACGACGACATTTTACAATGTACGAAGTGCCAGAGGTTCGGCCATGCCGGAGCCAACTGCAATATGCAGTTGCGCTGCGTTAGGTGCTCCGAAACCCACATCAAGGGAGAATGCAAGCTGGGGAATGAGCGGGTTGAGGATTTGACCCAGCTCAAGTGTGTCCTTTGTGGAAACCAAGGGCACCCGGCTAGCTATAGGGGTTGCCCTAAGGTTCAACAAATCAAACAAAAACAGGCCAGTCAAAAAGCCGAAGAAAGTCGAAAAGTTCGACAGGCTCCTACACAAAAATTCGTGGATCCCAAATTTTCCTACGCCCAAATGGTGTTAGGGAATGGGAACACGAGACAGGCTCCACCAACGGTTGCCCCAAAGGCCCCTGTGCCTAAGGCACCAGAGGTGCAGCCTGACATTGTAGCCTTGTTGTTGAACATTCAAGGTCAACTAACAGGACTGCAAAGTCAGATAAAGGAGCAAGGCAAAAGGGTAGACCATCTCTACTCTTTGTTGCCTGGCCTGGCGCAATTTAGACCATAATGGGCGCGCTGCCGGAGACGCGCCTAAAAGTCCTAGCTGTGAACGAAGAGCCAATATGTTCCAATTATTGAAAGACTACAGTCCCGATGTGTTTATGGCTAGCGAAACTAAGCTAAACCACAAACACAAATTGACTCATAAAAATTACAATATCGTAAGAAGAGACCGGCCCGACTCCACTCAAGGGGGCGGTGTCGCTCTCTTTATACGAAAAGGCATTAATTATAAAGTCATATACAACAATGAATTGCGAAAGCTCAAGACGCTGGAAGTTTGCGTTGTATGCATCTCTCTCACTCAAGGGAAGCGGATGTATATGATTGCGGCTTATGCGGCTGGAGCTCCGCAGGTTACTTACTTTGATTCAGAACTCGAGATTCTTTTTAGGGAACTGAAACTGAGCTTGGAAGAAAACTATTTCATCTTGGCCGGTGATTTGAACGCAAAACATGAAGATTGGGGAAATCAATATAGTAATCCCAGAGGTAACCATCTTTTTAATTTGATGAATCTTTACAGCGTTGAATATGGCGTCGACCTGCTGGCTACTGAAAAGCCATCGTATCCAAGAAGCGACTCCTTTCTGGATCTTTTGCTGTACGACACAAGACTGACAGTTACAGACAAAGTGGGTAATCACCCTCGAAACTGCTTACAGACAGTCGAGTACGACAGTGATCACTGCGGACTGGCTGCTGTAATGCAGATTCCGAACGAACGCGTGGAGTTGGAGGAATACGTTGCAACGCATTCTTACAATTACAGTAAGATGCGCTGGCCTCGTTTCACCAACGCCCTAGCGAGAGAACTTCGTTCGAGTGACATATCCCCACCAAACAACAGAAACCTGACAAATACAGAAATTGACCAACATTTACAACAGATGGACGAAACAATAAAACGAACAATGGAACGGACAATACCAAAGTACAAAGAACGGGACCAAATGGACGCTTACAGAAACGCGACTATTGACACACTACGTAGGCACAAGAGTGGCTTACTGACAAGACTCAAAAACTTATACAGACGACTCACAGACCCACACGACCTGGAGGTTAGGACACTGAAGTCGTCAATAAAAAATGTCAATCTGTTGATTAAGGAGAACTACAGGTTATCAATTAACAAGTACTGGGACCGCAAGATCCGGTCAGTTAATTCCAGTGACCCTAGTATGTTCCCTAAAATCAACAAGATATTCAGGAAAAAGAACGACAATGACCTTCCGTGTCTGAAACTCCAAAGAACTGAAGAGAACAGAGACGTACTCATGACAGCCCAAATAGATCCAGAAGAAGCCATCTTTGACGATGACTTTTACATAATTGAAGATCCGAAGGAAAAAGTGTAGGCGGTGGGAGCTGCTTTCCAGCAAGTGTACAAGGTGAATGTTAGCATTCGCCCCAACCACGACCTGGAAAACAGAGCCCTACTTAATCACTTTTACCTTCGAAATGATATAACACAATGGCGATCTGAGAACCGTGGTTTCGTGCGGTTCAATGACGATTCCTTGGCAAATGCCATAATCGCCGAGCAAACGGGACCAAGTCCCTTGTTAGTAACGAAGGTTGAGCTTCAGCTCATCTTCAACTCAATAAAAAACAAAAAGTCAGCAGGTGTCGATGGTATATCCAACGTTGTACTAAGACATTTACCGATGGAGGCAATTGACATTTACACCACACTCTTCAATAATGCACTGAATAATGCATATTATCCAGTGCATTGGAAGACCGCTGTGGTTCATCCTCTCCCGAAAAAGGGAAAGGACAACTCCAACCCGTCAAATCTTCGGTCGATAAGTCTTCTTCCGAGCATCAGCAAAGTTTTCGAAAAGATCATCAATAGGGCTCTGACTAAGTGGGCTGCGGACAACAAAATAATTCCGGATAAACAGTTCGGGTTCAAGGCGGGTCATGACACAATTCATGCTGCGTCTAAACTCGTTTCTGATATCCAATGGAATAAAACAAAACAACAATGCACAGGTGCTGTTCTGGTTGATTTGGAAAAGGCCTTTGACACCGTATGGTTAGAGGGTCTTTACCTAAAACTGAGCAGGCTTGGCATAAGCAAGCCATTGTTGTATATACTTTATGATATGCTTAACGGTAGAAAGTTTGTTGTCAAAAGTGGCAATGTAAGTTCTACCACAACATTCTTAATTAAAAATGGTCTTCAACAGGGAGCGGTGAATTCGCCGATTCTCTTCAGCATTTACACCAGCGATCTGATAGGTAGTCTTACAAAGGCAATTGCGTACGCCGACGATCTTATTGCGTACAGAACGGCCCGAAAGGTTGAGGTTATTAGAATTCTCTTGCAGCGTGATTTCGACAAGATTCAGCGATATTGCGACGACTGGAAACTGAAAATAAATGTCCAGAAGTCAGATACAATTCTGTTCCGGACTCCGTTGGCTGGGGCCACGAGGGATACGTGCAAGAATTGGCGCAAGATGGTCATCGTTGATCTTCACGGGCAGCCATTAGCGAGCAAAAGTGTAGTGAAGTACCTCGGTATCTGGTTAGATCAGTATTTATATTTCGACAGACATATAAATGCTGCTCTGACCAGGGCCCGAGGAGCCTTCGCTCTGACGAAACGGCTGTTTTTTAGCAGTCGGCTTGACCCCAGAGTAAAGGTAATTTGCCACATGGCCCTCATACGGCCGATGATCGTTTATGGTTGTCCTGTGTGGTTCAACGTTGCCCCTTCCCAGATGGAGAAGTTTCGGGTGTTCGAGCGGCAGTGCTTACGACGCTGTACCGGCTTATACAGAACAGCCGAATCTTCTTATGTGCATTACTATTCCAACGAGGTCCTATACAATGGGGCTCGAATCAACAGAATTGACAATTTCGTGATAAAACTCGTTCGAGGTCACATTGCAAGAGCTATGTCTTCGACCAACAATTTAATTTTCGGGGCGTTCTATCCGAACGACGAGTATTTTGAAAGTGCACGCTTGAGCGGCTTCATTCCACCAGAGGCATTCCTCTTTTTAGATAGATGCGGTCTGATACAGGATAGATTGGCAGTTCCGTTAATCTACCACGTCAGACGACGGACCGTGGATAGGCGACTCCTGTACAATCGGGACGTCATGGCACAAGGCGGAGCAGAGCTCCTTCGGTTCAGTAGGGCTGTGTCCGAACGGGACCGAACTGATAGGGTGAAGCAGGAGAACCAGTTTTGGTGGCTTCAATCGGCACTTGATAGTGGGTAGTCGGGATGAGGTTTTAAGCCTTGGCCGGCTTACATACTTGTTTTATAGTTTTAGGGTTTAGTTTTAAGTAGAATAGGCATGGTGGCACAAAAAAAAAAAAAAAAACATACAAAAAAAATACAAAAAATACAAAAAATACAAAAAAGAAAAATACAAAAAAAAAAGAAAAAATTAAAAAAAAAAATCATGGAATAATCAAAAAAAATAAAAATAAAAAAAAGACAAAATATGAAAAACAAAAAACGTTAGATAGTTAGATTTGCTGCTGTGGTTGTTCTAGTTTTAAGTAGTTTATAGGTAGAATAGGTAGTTTTAGTTAGCTTTAAGTTTTATATTAGGGACCTTATTTTAAGTAGTTTTTAAGTATAAATAAAAAAGGATATTGACATTAGTTTTTGCTAAATTTTCTAATGAATACACAAATAAATAAAATGAATTGAAGTTAAATAGATCTTAGGGCCGAAAGGCATTAGCATTAAGTATTATTGTTTAACTTAGAGTGTCCGTATGGGAGCAGTAAGTTAGTTGTAAGTTATGGATAATTAGGCTAGTTTTATGAATTTTTGTCTAGCTTTAAGATAGTCTTAAGAATGAATTAATAAAAATGAATTTGAAAAGAAAAAAAACAATTAGTGCGTTGGACTGTCATGCAAGGGGTCTTAGGTTCAATCCCTGCCTGTGCCACCTAACTTTTTTCACGGGTACTGCCTCTTGCGAGGAATTGACAAATTCTCCAAGAGTAATTCTTGTCATGAAAAGTGCTTTCTCAAACTAGCCGTTCGGATTCGGTATATAAACTGTAGGTCCTTTCCATCTCTGACAACATTACTCGCACACAGGGATGGTTGAGAGTTGTAAGTCACTAGGCCCTGGTTCTCCATGGACTGTTGCGCCACCTAATTTATTTATTTATTAAGAGGGATCTATCTCCCCCCGTTTAGGCGGTAGGGGCAATTTAAAAAAATATGTATATTAAATGGAAAAAAAATAATTAAAAAATAACGGTAATACTTACAATTAAGTATTATACCTTTTTTTAAAGCCAATACATTTGTCTATTAGCTTGTTTTTAAATTAAGTCAAAACTATGCACAGTTTTTGAAAAAATATTTTTAAACTCAAAATTTGGAAAAAAAAAGTTAAAAATAAAGTTTAAAGTGTAATTTTTCAAAACCTTAAGATTATCTACTACTATTTTTTTAAGAATTCATTGCTCTTATTTGTTTTTGATCAAAAACTGAAAATTAACGTAGTCTTATTTTGATAGTAATAATTGAATATGGATAAAGATATACCAAGGATAAATTAATTTTTCTTTAATCCAGCTTATTTAAATGCAAAAGAAACCCCATCTTGCACCCACCGCACCTTTCACCCAGCCCACCTTGCACCCACTCCACCTCGCACCCACTCCACCACGCACCCACTCCATCTCGCACCCACACCAAATCCTATAGTGTGCCCAAGCAGGGGGGTTGCAGGGGGAAGCATGCCCCCCATACACACCTCAGTGTGGCCTACAACCAAACACGCACAGTAAATTTTTTAGTGAAAATGTAGAGAAAGTAACTCAAAAGCAGAAGAAGGATAAGCACCCCACTGTTGCATACACCCAAACTCACACCTACTATTATTACTATAAAAAAAAGACCACTCAAGCAAAAAAAAAAGAATTAAATAATTAAAATAGTAGTTGTGGTTATTTTCAATTTTCTCAAAAACTAATAGACATAAAATCATCTAGTTTTCAGTTTTTGACCAAAAACAAATATGTGCAATAAATTCTAAAATAAAAACAATAGTAAATAATCTTGAAGTATTGAAAAATTACACTTTAAACCTTTTTTAACTTTTTTTTACTCAAAATTTGAGTTTAAAATTAAATTTTTCAAAAACTATGTATAGTTTTGACTTGATTTAAAAACTGACTTATAGAAAAGAATGTTGGCTTTAAAAAAATGTATAATAAAGGCTGTCCCAAAATTAACGCAAGATTTGAATTAAATAGAAAACGCCGTTTTTAGTCTTTTGATAGTTATATTTTTATTGACTCGTAAAGTACATAGGATAGGGTTATGTATGGAATAACACATCGGACAAATGGCCTCCACGGCTTTGCTTGCACATGCGCACTCTTTTGTTGAAATTTTCCATGACCATTCTGCATAAATGTGGCTGAATTTCGTTGATGCAGCGTTGAATCTCCTCCTTTAATGCACGGGTGGTTGTGGGATTGTTGACATAGACCTGTGATTTCAAATAACCCCATAAAAAGAAGTCCAATGGTGTTAAATCACACGATCTACGAGGCCAATTTTGATCACCGAAACGAGAGAGTACACGACCTGGAAATGTCTCATGCAGTAATTGAATTGTTTCACGGGCTGTATGACATGTGGCACCGTCTTGTTGAAACCACATATTGGACACATCAATATCATCCAATTTTGGCAGAAAGAACTGTGTAATCATGTCGCGATATCGAGCACCAGTAAGAGTCACTGCTTGACCAGCATCATTTTCAAAAAAATATGGCCCAATTATGCCTCCAGCCCAAAATCCACACCATACATTCACGCGTTGTGGATGCATTTGTTTTTCGACAATCACATGTGGGTTCTCCGAACCCCAAATGCGGCAATTTTGGCGATTGACAAAGCCATCAAGATGAAAATGTGCTTCATCGCTTAGGATGATTTTGCTCGAAAAATCAGGGTCCATTTGTTGATGTTCAATAATCCATTCAACGAACTCTCTTCTCTGTCCATAGTCATTAGGCTTCAATTGTTGTGTTAATTGAATTTTGTAAGCATGAAGACACAGATCTTTGGTGGGTATACGCTGTAGAGAGGTTCTTGAAATTTGCAATTCTTGTCCACGACGCACATCGAATTGAGGTTCCTGGATTGTCAGCAACACTCTCACGCACTGCTTCGACATTCACATTTGAACGGCTTGTTTTTGGACGACCAGTATGTTTGGCGTCTCCAACGGATCCAGTCTCCATGAATTTTTCAATTAATCTCTTCACAGTTGACGAAGTTAAAACACTATTCCGACCATATTTTGTATGAAATTTTCGAACTGCAGCCGCCAAGCTTCACTATTTTTGAAATATTCTTTAATAATGAAGACACGTTGTTCTGTCGTGTAACGCTCCATTTTTAATAACCCTATACTGTTAGCTGTCAAATTGCTTTTTTTTTCAGGGTTGCCAACACTTCACTGCACAAATGGCGGCAAATTCAAATCTTGCGTTAATTTTGGGACACCCTTTACTTAATTGTATGTATTACCGTTATTTTTTAAGAATTGTTTTCCACTTTAAGTAATAATTTTTTTTAAATTGCCCCTCCTGCCTAAAGGGGGGAGATAGACCCCCCCTCCCATAGTAAAAAAATGCTTATTTTTAACTGTTCTAAAAAATTCCGTTATAATATCTTGTCGTCTAAGTTATCGTACTCTTGCCCGAACAATAATATGTAATATGTAATTTTATATCTGTGCAGACTTCAAGGAAGAAAGTCATACCTTTTACCTTCAATAAAATATCAGGAAACTACAATCATTTGTACTACACATGTAACGTAAAATTATATATGTACGTATCTACTAACATATGCACATACATATATCCAAATACATATAAAGAAATAAATGGAGCGATCAAACACACAATTTAATATTGTTTGTCTTTTGAAACTCACATACCCTAAGAAAACGGAACAAAATTTAAATTATATTTGATATTATTTTTCTTACAATTTCGTTTTTAAATCGAAAAAATGAAAGGAAGACAACACAAAATATTAAGAAGAAAATTGGTTTATTTGTCAAAACAAAAATACATTTCGCAATGTTTCATTTTTATTTTTCTAATATTTCTTTTTTTTGTCTACATCAACAGGCTTTACGAAAATAGACTTTCCCTACAAAGTAAATTGACTTGTAGAGAAGTACATCTATTATTTCAAGCTTTATATGAATAAAGGCTTTGCAATTATTATTATAACCTTTTTTATATTTATTCAAGCCTTACAAGATATGAAATAAGAATAAAAAAAATTATAACTGAAATCCTGCACAACATCAATCCCCTGAAAATTCTATCAATCAAAATATAAAGTGCATAACCAGGATTTACTAAACGACTGACAAATCACCATATTTCACGTCATTTTACTTATATTTTATGCCTTAAAATACGATTAAAAAAATAAATGGCCAAAATGTGTCACAAATAATGGTATTTTGTCCGCGTTGTGTAAATCCATGAATAGATTTATTTTTGTATATGGGTAGTATATTCGAGACCGAATTTTGAAGGGGGATAAATATTTTTTTTAAGCATTATTATTTATATGTCTTTCGGTATAGCAAAGGTATTAGGTATTTGTGTATGAAAGTTTAGGTAAATTCTAAAATATAACAGAATATGATATTTTAAATCATATTTTTTGAAAATGAATAAATGATGGAACACTTCTGTGGCCGAAATCTAATTTGTATTTAATTTAAATACTAATGTTTTCGAGATTTAGTTTTAAATTGCTGTCTGTAGGTATTAAACAAATCGATAATGTATACATAATAAATGAAGGCTAAAATCACTTGATTACCATAATTTGGCAATGTTTAAGAGACTACTAACTAACCATTGGTGGCCTTCAAACTTTCATTTAACTAAGTTCAAAAAGTATGGGCTCTGATAAAACCTTATTGATATCTTATATACAACTTGCTAATTTCCCAAAGGAAGTTCTTTAAATCGGTCTAATTTGTCGAATTGAACATTTTGACAGACATTTTTCTACGTTTCAAGGTCAATTAATTTTGTAGAGATGTCTGTGTGTGCATGTGAACGTACGTCTGTACGTTCGGGATACCATTTTTCGTCGTCCACATCTCGCGAACTAGTAAATATATCGATTCCGAAAAAAAAATGTATACAGATTATAACTCAGATTATAAAAAGATACAGAAAGCATTTTCAAAAACATTAAGGTTGTGTTTTTTGTAATATAGCAATTAAAATACGATGCACTACTGAGTCGCACAAACTTAGTCATGCACTCAAAAATATTTCCTGTACTTTAAGATTTTAAAATGTAACCATTTGATTTTTCAAAAAATCTAATTTTTCAAAAAATTTTATTTATTAATCGGTAGTTTTTTTTTGGAATCTAAAAATATTTTTAGCATGCAGCTACTTATAACTTAAAAACATACGTTTTAAGTTTCAATTTTGTAAACAAATTATGGCAAATTTTCGAGGGATCGAAATTTAAAAAAAAGAGGCTGGGATGCGACCCACACTGATAACTTCCCATCCCGTCTGACCATTTGTCTTGCTTACATGTTTGTAGGTTTTCCTGTTTTGTTAAAAAAGTTGTCAGTTGAATTATTTTTAAAAATTTAAAAATTAACAACAATATTTTGCATATAGTGAAATAGTTTGAATTCAAAATCTATTTTTGCTAACGAGATTTTAAGTCGTAACAATTTTTACCAATTTTAGTAGAATTTCTTAAAAGTTTTTATTTCTTATATCGGGTGATTTTTTTGAGGTTAGGATTTTCATGCATTAGTATTTGACAGATCACGCGGGATTTCAGACATGGTGTCAAAGAGAAAGATGCTCAGTATGCTTTGACATTTCATCATGAATAGACTTACTAACGAGCAACGCTTGCAAATCATTGAATTTTATTACCAAAATCAGTGTTCGGTTCGAAATGTGTTTCGCGCTTTACGCAAATTTTATGCGTTTTTTTTTTAAAAAAAAGTTCTCAAGCTCTTAAAAAATCACCCATTATGTATTTATTGTCCTCCATTGAAAAGAGGACATTGTTTAATATAATGGGTGATTTTTTAAGAGCTTGAGAACTTTTTTTTAAAAAAAACGCATAAAATTTGCGTAAAGCGCGAAACACATTTCGAACCGAACACTGATTTTGGTAATAAAATTCAATGATTTGCAAGCGTTGCTCGTTAGTAAGTCTATTCATGATGAAATGTAAAAGCATACTGAGCATCTTTCTCTTTGACACCATGTCTGAAATCCCGCGTGATCTGTCAAATACTAATGCATGAAAATCCTAACCTCAAAAAAATCACCCGATATAAACAAATACAAATTGGATAGATGAAATTAATTACCATCAATACCATCTGTTGTTTACGAGATATCGAGAACTGAACATCCATTTTTACCAAACTTGCGTACTATTTTTTGTAGATGTTCATGAAAAAAAACGGACTGTTGGATTTTTATAAAAAAATTGCTGAATGTCAAAAACAATATTTTCTGTGAGAAAAAATTAGTTCCAAGCCAATATTTTTAATTTTTGAAAAGATAGACAATCAATTTTTACTAACTTTTAGTAATGTTTTTTAACTTCCCATAGGAAGTTATTGTAATCGGTCCGATTTGTCGAATTGAAAATTTTAAAATTTCTTGACGTTTCAAGGTCAATATTCGAAATAAAAGATTTTTAGAGAGATATCTGTGCGTGCGTGCGTGTTGTTAACGTACTTTCGTACTTCTGTACCTTCGGAAAGTTTTTTTCGTTGTTCATAGCTCAATAACCAGTAACGCTAAAGACTTCAATTAAGTTTTAAATTATATATTGTAACGTGATACCAAACTAATATATTTTTGAAAGAAAATCCAACAAACAGTTTTTTTTATAAATCAAAAAAACTGAAAAAAAAAATATTTGTCACCTCGAATATTTTAAGAAAAAAAGATGATTTTATATCCAAAATAATTGTGTGCAACGAAGAATAACGTTTTTGGCATTTGGTACGCAAATTAAGTAAAAATTGATGTTCGGTTCTCTATATCGCGTGAACAATAAAATATATTGACTTCAAATTAGTTTCATTCATCCGATTTGTATTTATTTATATAAGAAATAAAATTTTTTAAGAAATGCTACTAAAATTGGTTAAAATGGGTTTCCGACTAAAAACTCGTTAACAAAAATAGATTTCGAAATCAAACTATTTTATTATATGCAAAACATTGTTGGTAAATTTAAAATTTTTAAGAATAATTCAACTAACAACTCTTTTAACAACACACGAAAACGTACAAACTTTTAACCAAGATAAATCGACAGACCGGATTTAAAGTTATCAGTGTGGGTCGCATCCCAGCCTCTTTTTATGGGTCCGATTTGTCAAATTGAACATTTCTTGACGTTTCAAGGTTCCTTGAGTCGAAATAAAAGATTTTTATAAAGATGTGTGTGCGTGCGTGTGTACGTTCGTTTGTACGTTTGTACGTTCGCGACCTTTTTTTTCGTCGTCCATAGCTCAAGAACCAGAAAAGATATCGACTTCAAATAAATTTTGTTATACAGATAATAAGGCAGAAAGATGCAGAAATGGCTCTGAAGAAAATTGCGTGGGTGGTTTTTTTACCATAGCAGTTTAAAAAAAAGGTGAAAATTTTGGTTAACCCTAAATATCTCACAAACCAAAAACGCTAGAGACTTGCATTAAATTTTATATAATATAATGTAACGTGATACCAAACAAGTATATTTTTTGAAAAAAAATCCAATTAACGGTTTTTTTTTATAAATCAAAAAAACTGAAAAAAAGAATTTGTCACCTCGAAAATTTTACGAATACAAAATGATTTTATCACCAAAACAATTTTGTGCAAAGAATAATAACGTTTTCAACATCTGGTAAAATTTTGAGAAAAATGGAATTGACAGTTTTTCTTATAAAAAATAAAAACCTAAAAAAAAACATTACTCAAAGTTGGTAAAAATTAAATTTCGACTCAAATATGTTTTCAAAAATTTGAGATTATGGCTTCCAACTTATTTTAGCTTATAAGAAATATTGTTTTCAACATTCTGAAAAATTTTGAGAAAAATCGAATTGACAGTTTTTTACAAAAAAATAAGTAGATACTGTCATAGATACTGTCATATGCGGCCTTGAAATCGATGAAAAGATGGTGGGTGTCGATTTGGTGTTCTTGGGTTTTTTCCAGGATCTGCCGCAATGTGAATATTTGATCGACTGTGGACTTTCCAGGTCTAAAACCACACTGATAAGGACCTATCAGGTTGTTGACGATGGGCTTTAGACGTTCACATATTACGGCAGAGAAGATTTTATAAGCGATGTTAAGTAGACTGATTCCTCTATAATTGGTGCAGTTTAGAGGGTCTCCTTTTTTCAGGATCGGGCAAACAATACTGAGGTTCCATTCATCGGGCATGCTTTCTTCCGACCATATCTTACAGATAAGTTGGTGCATGCTCCTAACCAACTTATCTCCAGCTGCTTTAAAGAGCTCGGCATTCAAGCCATCCGCTCCAGCGGCTTTGTTAGACTTCAGCTTAGATATAGCAATCTTTACTTCGTCTAAGTCGGGAGGACGGGATTGTTGGCTTTCGTCGTCTATGTTGAATGGATCATCCTGCCTGACAGCGGAATTCGGTTCGTCGTCGCCGTTATACAGTCTGCAGAAGTGGTCCTTCCATATCCTCAGCATTGACTGCGGTTCCACTATGATGTTTCCACTTTCGTCTTTGCAGCCTTCGGTTCTAGGTTTATGTACTTGTGAATTTCGTTTCACCTGTTCATAAAACTTTCGAACTTCGTTTCTGCTTTTAAACCTCTCAACATCTTCGACCACACGCTTATCATGCTCTCTCTTTTTCCTTCTGAGAAGTCGGTGTTCCTCTCGCCTCTTCTGCTCATAGAGCTCATGAGCAGCTCTCGTCCTTTTATGCAGCGCCGCCTTGCGTGCCTGTTGTTTGGCTGCATTTGCCTGCCGACATTCCTCATCAAACCAGGGGTTCCTTGTTGGTGGTCGCTTGAAACCCAGCACGTCAGAGGCGGCTTCTCTGAGTGCGTCTTGGCAATGTTGCCACTGGTTTTCTATTTTATAAAAGTTGGTAAAAATTGATTTTCGACTCAAATATCTTTTCAAAACTTTGAGATATAGGCTTTAAACTACTTTTATCTTTTTGAAAATATTGTTGTCAACATTCAGTAAAATTTGGAAAAAAATCAAAGTGACAGTTTTTTTTTTTTAAATAAAAACTTAAAAGAAAATTTAACAAAAGTTGGTAAAACTTGATTTTCGACTCAAATATCTTTTCAAAACTTTGAGATATAGGCTTTAAACTACTTTTATCTTTTTAAAAATATTGTTGTCAACATTCAGTAAAATTTGGAAAAAAAAATCAAATTGACTGAACTTAAAAGAAAATTTAACAAAAGTTGGTAAAAATTGATTTTGGACTCAAATATCTTTTCAAAAATTTGAGATTATGGCTTCCATTTTATTTTAACTTATAAGAAATATTGTTTTCAACATTCGAAAAAATTTTGAGGAAAATCGAATTGACAGTTTTCTTACAAAAAATAAAAACCTAAACAAAAAAAATAATAAAAGTTGGTAAAAATTGATTTTCGGCTCAAATATATTTTCAAAACTTTGAGATATTAGCTTTAAACTACTTTCATCTTTTAAAATATATTGTTGTTAACTTTCAGTAAAATTTTGACAAAAATATAATTGACATTTTTCTTACAAAAAATAAAAACCTAAACAAAAAATTAATAAAAGTTGGTAAAAATTGATTTTCGGCTCAAATATCTTTTCAAAACTTTGAGATATAGGCTTTAAACTACTTTATCTTTTAAAAAATATTGTTGTCAACATTCAGTAAAATTTTGAGAAAAATCTAATTGACAGATTTTTTACAAAAAATAAAAACCTAACAAAAAAACAATACTAAAACTTGTTAAAATTTTCTTACGACTCAAATAGCTTTTCAAAAATTAAAAATATTGTGTTCAAACTCTTTTAATGTTACAGAAAATATCGTTTTCGATATTCAGTATTTATTTTTTATAAAAATCCAACAGTATGTTTTTTCATAAAAAAATAAAATCTACAAAAAATAGTACGCAAATTTGGTAAAACTTGATGTTCGGTTCTTGATATCTCTCAAATTAATTTCATGCATCCAATTTGTAAAAATTTAAGAAATGCTACTTAAATTGGTAAAAATTTGTTTTCGACTAAAAATCTATTTAATAAAACTAGATTTTCAAACTAAACTATTTCTTTATATGAAAAATATTGTTGGTAATTTTAAAATTTTTAAGAATAATTAAACTAACAACGTTTTTAACCTAACACGAAAACCTACAAACTTTTAAGCAAGACAAATCGACAGACGGGATGGGAAGTTATCAGTGTGGGTCGCATCCCAGCCTCTTTTTCAATTTTAAAATCGATTTGCCTTTAATGGAAAAAGCTTTTAAAAATCTTTGTCTTCTAGATACAGTCTAAATCATTTTTGGATCTTACTTAGTTTATAAAAATTTGCATTTGTTATTAGTTTCATTAGTTATAAGTCTTCATATGACTCCAAATCATGTTTTAAGGCACATGGAGTTTATAATGCTTCGGAAAATACGTTTCTTATGAGATACCATAAGAATCTCAACTGAATAGTAAATTTAGGGATTAAGGATTTGTAAAACATTCAGGAATTTCACTGAAAAAAGAACTACTTCATGAATTTACATAATAGCCTCGAAAAGCTTTTTAAAATGTTTACTTAGTATTTTAAAATGTAACATCTCAAAGACCTGACATGTTAAAGTAATTTTGGAGTCGGACTTAACTTAAGGCCATTCAAACTAATTGGAAAATTTCAATTTGATTGCCATACCAGGAACAAAATTTTGTTGGCCAGTGTTCGTAAAGAAACCCTAGTGTTTCTTGAAAATTAACACCTTTGAAGAATAATAATTTGAGAGCTCAAGCTAAAGTTATATATAATTCAATTTGTAATTGTGTTTGATTGCTCTTATGTGAATGTACTCTTATTTCCATTAACTTCTCTTTACATCTCCCTTCCCAACCATAAATGTACTTTTGTAAATACTTGTGTAAAAATGGATTTATGAATCTATCACATTTTAACAAGGATATAATATCCTATTTCTATGAACTTAACATATAGAAAGCATAGGTATGCACTATTTACAAAATACAATCTTGAATACATTGTATTTTGAGTCCTGAGTAGGTTTATATTTTCTACATATTACTTAAAGTTATTCATCTTTAGGTGGAAATTGATTTTGAGATATGCGTTGAAGGTTGTATAGCTCCCTATGCATTCCTTTAATTAAATACTCGTAGCTTTGTTTCAAGTTTGTAAATATTATGTAAGTATATTTCAATGAATGTGTGTTCAACAGGTAGCTGAAGCAGCTCTTGAAAAGAGAAGTGTTGTAATAAAATGCGTCATCCATCAGGTGACACGGAGTTTACGACACCCATATATAAGTCGTGTTAACAGTTAACCCTTCAGAAACATGACACTCTCATCCATTTTGAAGTTTTTCGTTTTCGTGTTTCTTTTTTTTTATTGTTGTTGCATACGTTAAAGGTATTTCATGGCTTACATGTGAAGGCGTACACCCTAAAAACAAAATCCTCGAACGCCGAAAATATGTTCAATTTGGGTATATGGGTATGCTGTGCTCAGCCCACACACAATTTAAAAATAAAAAAGTTCAAGACAAAAATATTACTGTTTCCAAAAAAAAAAAAAAAAGGATAATAGGAATGTCAACTCTTTTTTATTTAAGGATATTTTTTCTACCCACATGTACAATGTACATGTGTACATAGACAGAAACATATGAAGGTATGTAAGAAAACAATTTTTAACCTAGAGAAAGTTATATCCTTGTCAAAAGTGATTTTATTTTGAGATAGGTACGTAATGTTAAAAAGTTGTATCTACGAGTATAATGAAAAAACTAATTCTTAAGTTTATTGGTTAATTTGTAGTTGGCTTTGGGAATAAATGTTGGTATGGGTAGAATGTGTTATTGAAAAAACTTTTGGCACTTGATAAAAGGTGGGTTGGGAATTTAGTATTATAAGATGAAACTTTGTATTAAGTTTTTCAATGTTTTTCTGGTTAACCACTTTTGACTTTGCATCAGCTTCATTTTAACCAGTGAAATCCAGTTTTCCTGTTTTTCTATGAATTTCAACAGGAAATAAGTTGTCATACAGAAAAGAAAAACTGTCGACAATTTAGTAAGAGGTGTGAATGAGGTTTGGGAGTGTCGTATCGCTCAGACCCAATAAAAAAAAGTGACTCGGATAGGATACATACTGATAACTTCCCATTCGTGTTCGTCTATCGATATTTTTAGAAGTCTTAATATCAACATTTTGTGTAAAATAAAAAAAGTTTACAGTTAATATCTTTATTTGTTTTTATAGATGGAGTCGAAAGTCATTTCTTATCAGTTTTTTAAACGAAGTTGACAATGACTAGATTTAAAAAAAAGAGGCTGGGTGCGACCCACACTGATAAAACTTGAATTAAAATCAATTATGTATGTAGCTACTGTACATTTTACAAGCTACACTACAAATAAGATATTGTATCTTAAAGTGTAAGCTAATCAAAAAATAAATAAATACTAAAAAAAATACTGATAACTTCCCATAACGTCTGTCGATTCGTCTTGCTTAAAAGGTTTGTAGGTTTTCGTGTTTTGTTAAAAAAAATATCAGTTAAATTATTCTATTCAAAAATAACCAACAATATTTTGCATATGATGAAATAGTTTGATTTCAAAATCTATTTTTAACAATTTTAGTAGCATTTCCATACTATTTTTTGTAGATTTTAATTTTTTATGAAAAAACGGAGAGTTGGATTTTTATAAAAATTTTACTGAGTGTCGAAAACAATATTATCTGTGAGATAAAATTAGTTTGAAGGCAATATTTTTAAATTCTGAAAAGATATTTGAGTCGAAAATCAATGTTTACCAAATTTTAGTAATGCTTTTTTTAGGTTATTAATTTTTTGTAAGAAAACGGTCAATTCGATTTTTCTTAAAATGTTACTGAATGTTGACAACAATATTTATAAAAAGTTGAAATTAGTTTAAGGCCAATATCTCAAAGCTTTAAAAAGATATTTGAGTCGAAAATCAATTTTTATCAACTTCTATTAATTTTTTTTTATGTTTTTATTTTTTGAAAAAAAAAAACTGTCAATTCTATTTTTCTCAAAATTTTACTGAATACTGAAAACAATATTTCTTATAAGAAAAAATTAATTGGAAGCCATACTTGAAGATATCTGAATCGAAAATCAATTTCTACCAACTTCGAGTAATGTTTTTTTAGGTTTTTATTTTTATAACAAAAAACTGTAGATTCGATTTTATTCAAAATTTTACCAGATGTCAAAAAGGTTATTCTCCGTTGCACAAAATTGTTTTGGAGATAAAATCATTTTTTCTTCGTAAAATTTTCGAGATGACTAATATTTTTTTCGGTTTTCGGAAATGTACAACACTAAACCAATCTAATATGTGTAGACTCAACTATAAGCACCCCATCATGTGAATTAAAAAAGGTCATTGGTAACAAAATACTCCACAAAACCAATGAACGATGGAAAAGCCTTGAAACCTGCGCCACAGCCAAGAAATAATGGCCAAATTTGACAAAACAATATCCCGTCCGAATGTGCACCTCGACAAAAAACCACTACCATTACTTGTAAGCGTAATAACTTGCCACAACATGTTGGGCAACCACAGGAAGAAAATGCGTCTTGTTGACGAAGACATAATATGCAAATGGTGTAACGATGAGAAAGAGCATGAGGACACCACTCACTTCCTATGCCACTGCCCAGCATTGTACCGCACGAGATACAAATTCTTAGAAAAATACTTCTTTAATAATCTTGAATAACTGGAAGAGTTTGCAATATCTCTTAGGCTCTATGAAAGTCTGGAAAATGTAAAAAAAAAAAAACAAATAGAATCATATACGCACTCAATTTTCAGGGATGTTATAAGACTTTCAGGGTATCACAAAGGATCCACATTGAGATAAGTGTGGCGATAACTAACCAAACCTGACCTATCTGAAGTAGGTATATGAGTTTTCCCTTCAGTCACGACAAGTGACTTGATTGATTTCTTACTTCGAATTGATTTTAAAATTCGACATCTATAAAATATCTTCGCAAGAATATCTCTTTATTTTATTTCAAAAGTAGTCAATTTTTCCATCGATGGACGTTTATGGAATTTGAAAACTTTATAGGGACCAAAATAAAAATACTTCTTTTTTTTCGTATACTGAATTGTATTATAAGGTTAAGTCGTAAAATCACACTAAAAATAAAACCTTTCATTGGAAAATCCTAAAGCCATAGTCATTCCGCCTGGACTATATGTTTATAGCCCTTTAATTCAACTCTAGGGCAAATTTGTTGCTCTATAGAATTTTGTGTTCACACACTTAAAGCTTACTCACCCAATTGTATGCTCATCTGTCACCTGTTGGGCTTGTGCTCCAATAACTTAATTATTAACAGATGTTTGTTGCATTCAAAAATCCTTTACCATATCCCAAACCCTCTCTCTTTTTGCGCTTTCATTGCTATTTCCAAGGTGTTGTCATAGTTTTCTCGCCCAATAAGCTCATCATAATATTGTCCTTCCTATGGATATCCCTGTGCTTGTGCCCCATTTCTATAGAGGCCAATGACACTCTAGTATAGATGCTCTATAGTGCTATAAAACTAGACCTGATGATGCTGATGCTTGGATGCTTCTATAAAAATCGTTCAAAAAAAAAAAAAAGAAAACTCATACCTTCATCGCATCGTTCATCCCTCGGGATAGCTGTTGGAATATATACAAAAGGACCAACTCTTCGCACCATTTCCAAAGTATTTGCTTTAGTGGAGCAGTTGCCCGAGGGAATGTGAAAAACTAGCATAGCTTTTTATATATAGAATAACATCTGTGGCAAAACTTCGTAACAAAAATTTAACGCCAGCCACCTTTGGCAGCTTCGGGGGCATATTGTACCAATATACATCATACACCTACAATCCTACATACATACATACTCGTATATCCTTATATACCCGCTTCGCAGCTTCAGTCCTATTCAAGTGGAAACCTTTATCGCCTGTTTTGTTCAGGTGCGCTCATTGGAGCAACATGTATTTCTTATATATATATATTTTTTATTGTTTATTCTCACAGCTCACACCATCATCGTGCAGTAAAATAAAGGACTTCGCATGACTTCCCAATAGCAGCCTTATGCCAGGACGAGGAGTTTGTGAGTAGTACCTATAGCTGTAGGTGTGCAGTGGGCAAAAAACCCGAAAGGAGAAACTTTTCAATTGAATGACCACGAAAGATAATGGTTTTCTTCCCATTTCCGGCTGGAAGTATTTTAATTAAATTTAATACCCCCTTCCTTCCTTTCTTCCTTCCCTACCGGTCGATGCTGCTCGATTCCCTTTGTCCTATTGTTTTTACAACCTTTTATATGGTACATATACGAGTATATCCCTTAATATAGTTATCAACCTTTCGACATATGTACAAACATACATAGTTTATACGAATCCTGCCTTTTTTTGTATAGAAGTTTCCTTAAATGAGATCCTAGAAATCTCGTTCTGAATCCTGGATACGCATCGTTTAAATTCCACATATCATTCTGGATGAAAGAACATGTCTAATTACAAGCAACAAAAAGATCAGTAATAGGAGAAGCTAAAGGTACCTATACATCAAAAAGGAACCAAAAACAAAACAAACAAAAATTGAACAAGTGTGAAGTCAAAAGAAACGTCCTGGTCGTCGTCATCCTAAAAGAAGGGAGGATACTTCGACTCTGGTAGAGTAGACTAGACGTGTATACCTAAAGTATGAGGAATTTTTGGCAACAAGAAAGAGAAGAGAGAACAAAATTTTATCGTTTGAGATATTTGCTTGCTTTTTTGGAAACACTAACTATGGGCCCTTATCGCATATGGAAGAGCATTTAAGCACTTCCCTTACTTCGTCCTCTGACAAGATTTCAAACAATAATGTGGTTTCTTTTTTTTTTTTCAAGACTTCCTTTGTGTTATACACACTGACTTGGTTGGCACTGTTGTTTGTTTTTCTAAAAGTTGGCATGCCAAAAACAATAAAAATCATACATTTTTAAACACCCTGGAAAGGCAAAAAGTTATTTTTTCCTATGTTGAGGTTAAGATATATGTATGTAAGTCGTAAGAGGAATGTGCTTGACGTAGGTAGGTATTAAAATAAAAGAAATCAAAATATTTTTGATATCGATTAATCTGCGGTTAAGTACATCGTAAAAAAGACTAAAAAAAAAAAACAAGGGAAAAAACATCCGATGCAAATTTAGCTTACTTTGCCAAAAATTTTCAGTGAACTTGGAAGAAAGTTCATACTCGTATATAAGAAACTTTATAAAAGAAGGTATTAATTTAATTCGCAACTCAATTGAACAAGACGTATTACAGATAAATAATACATTTAGTTCAAAAGGAATTCAGAATTTAAGCATTACTAAATTTTTGAGACGACAAGACAAGTTGATAGGAAACAGTTCTCGATATAGTTCTCGATATATAAAATATGCTCTACTAATTCATTTGAATTTAATTTTCACTGGTGTCACACTCCGCTCCGACTCCCTTCCTCTTCCCTGTATTCATAAACGATCTCTTGTCACTTTAAATCCATTAAACTATTTTCCTGACGACAGTACCCTCAGCTTCCTCCTTGTCCTTTAGATGTGGATATTCAAAGGTAGCGTATTAAATTGCGATCTCGACAGAACTGTTAATTTTGATGCAGGAAATCAACTTTCAGTACTCGGTATGTGTACGAGTATCACAGATCACCTCTTATAGAACGGTCCCTTATTCAATATTGCCAAAAATGCTCCTAGGTGCTTAGGATTTCTACGACGGTCGGCGCGGGCCAATGTGCCAATTTGTATTCTATTTTTTGTCAACTAAACTGACCTTACTCACTAACTTGTGTCTATCTAAAAAAAAAATAAAAAACAAAGTAATAATAACGTTTAAATTTGTATTTGCAGTTTTTGCTTGGAAGTAATAATTGGATCCGAGCTTAGTATAAAGAAATTAAATATATCTCCGTTCGTTTTTTTACGGCTAGATTTTCTTGAGAAGTTCACGCACGGAAATTTTTGAACTCTTTGCTTCGTTCGTCCTTCCTGCGCTTCCTCTCCACAAGTTGTCTACAGTCTAAAGTGGCAAAAGTGCAGATGATATAATTTCTTGGCCATAAATAAAATATTTATGTAGAGTTGGAGGCATACGATACCAGTGATATTTACTGAGGAAGTACCTCACTACGTCAAACGCAAATTCCCTGTACTTTCAACTCTCTTTGAATTCGAGCCTTATTTGCTGCCACGACTTTTTGTCACCTTCACGCGCTTGCCATTTTTTAATGGGTAATTTGTACGCTAGATGTAGAAGGCATTCGAACATTCGTATCCATGCAAAGCATTCATGTGTTGGTGTGGTCTCAGTTAAAGCATTGCAAACCTTACCAACTATCATTCAAAAAATTAATGAGTGCTGAACCTTAACACCTATTACCGATGAACATGGACATTTTTTGAAGGTTTTTGATTGATTTGTCGAAGCTGGACGAAGGTTTTGCCAGACTATATGCACACCAAAATGTTAAGACCAATGTGCACGGACATCTCCTCTTAAATCCTTCCCATTTTACTAACGCTCGCACTGTGTTTAAATATAAACCTATAAAGGCTATTAATAACCCCTTGAGTGTTTGTAAATAAGACAAAAATCATAAACAATTTCATAGCTGGATTAAATATCGCTACCACTTTGGATCTCTTGTTATCATATACATCCCATAAATCTTTTAAATAATTCCTATGGACCCATTAACCAAATCTAGACCTACGTCTATATTTCTGAGTAGTATAAAAGTCACACCAATTTGTTTACCATTTGCTCTCTAATCCTGTCATCATATAGGAATCTTCTTCGTATTTAAAGAAAATAGGTAGTTACCATGCCCCTGAATGTGCAGCTTTAAAAATGTTTGTCTTTCTTTTTACATTGATTTGTTAAACTGTGCTCAGTTTCATCAATATACAAGCATCAGAAGTGTTCCTTGGAAATGATAACATATATGTAAATGCAAAGTAGATGGACACTTCGCCCCTTAAGAGAAAATTCACAGAAGTTTTATTTCCGCCTTTGAAAACGCGTCAATCACTTCAACTCTGTTAAATTTCATAATTCTACAAGAACCAGTAGTTCATATAAACGATACCAAATACAAGAAAAGTAGGTGAATACCACGCCCCTTTGTTAGATAACCTCATATCTCATATTTTCAATTTGTATCTTTGTATGCACATTGACATCACTCTGCTCATTTGCATTGTTTATAAACACTTTGAAGTGCTAGTTTTAACTCATACTTCGTTTAAGAAAGTGGATCTAAGTGGTATTTTTAGCTAATGCATTGTATATTTTTGTGGGTGGATACAACGTCTACTAAATCGAAAATCACAACAAAACCTACCTTTGTTTAAAATTTCAAGATTCTGCGATGTCGGGAAGTCCATCATAATTTTGACTATCATAACTTGTAAGATAGTTTCAACAAAAGCCACACAACACAACACATTTATGACTTTATAGCGTGCAAAATTATCTTGTCACGTAATTTCGTAAAATATTATGGCAAAGAATTTAGGTCAATTGGCCAAAAAGATCATACGATTTAAGACGGTTTGATATTTTCTGTGGAGCTACGCAAATACCGTTTTTAAGCGAATAATCCCCAAACTCTAGGCTAAAACCAACACTATCGAAATTATGGCTAAAATTACCGACCAAGTATTTTCATCAATATTTGTTCAGTAAGATTTTCAAAATTTTAAATACAAATAAATAAGTAGGTATACAAAAATACTTACTTGCTTTTCCGGCTTATCCCGATCCATGGAGAGTCCCAGCCAGACACTCTCGTTCTTCCATCGTTTGTTGACCCTTTCAAGCTCCCTACAGTCGCGTCGTCTCGAACCTGGGGACTGGGATTCAAAGGTTTTCTCTGCTGGAGCGTTGTTGTCCATTCGCTCGATGTTGCCACATCTTGATACAGCTCGTGGAGTTCACGATTGGATCTGTCGAAAGAATTTTTCCTCGAAAGTGCCCACTTCAATTCTCTTTTTTTTTTTTTTATTTATCGTCCAGCACGCCGCGCCGGCCGTAGAATAGAACTGATAAAAATAGAGCTTTGTGAAACCTGTCCTTTATCTTTCGAGAAAGGAGTTTTAAACCCATTTGTTGTTGGCCTAACCAAAGTAGCAGCAGTTTGCTAATTTAATCACAGCTTTAGCTGTAAATGCTTCTAAAACAGAGCGCTTGGTAGGGCCGATGATGTCGATGTCGTCCCCACAGCAAAACAATTGTGAAGACCTGTTAAAGACAATGCCATCCATGGTTAACACCACTCTTGCGCACTATCTGCTCCAGGATTATGTTGAAGAAATCATATACATATAATTATTAGCTCATCTCCTTGCTTAAACCCTGCACATGTTTCGAATAGCTGTGATGAGCTGTTACCCAACTGCACGTTGTACCGTGTTTTTTGGAACGTCATGCGACATAGCTAGATCACTTTTTTCGGGATTCCGAGTTCAGACTTTGTCAATAGAAGCTTTTGGCGACTTGTGATTTTATATGCGGCTTTGAAAAGATTGTGGTTCTCGACTTGAAATTTGTTGGTCTTTATTTTTTTGGATTTACCTTAATATAAATATTTGGTCTATCGTTGATCTGCCTAGCCTGAAGCCACACTAGTACGTGCCGATCATAGTGTTGTAGAAAGGTTTAAGACGGTGCAGGGAATTAACTTCACGGGAACTACCTTCACATGGGAACTAACTTCACCACTAGTGGGAATTAATTTCACTTTATTTTTGTGAAGTTATCTCCCACTGAAGGCGGGAGATAATTTCATCAGAAAATTTTGTGAAGTAATTTCCCACCTACGATTGAAATATCTGAAAAAATATCAAGCGTTGAATTGGTGACGTGAAATAGTACTAAATGAAATAACACCAAATTTCAAATTTGGCCTTATTTCGTTGTTCAAAACGAAATAAAACCAATTTGGCTTTATTTTGATTTATAAAAAGAAATAAGGCCAAAAAAATAATGGAAACAACGCCGAATTTTTAAAGTTCACTTTTTTACATACAAACACGCAAAAATGGTTGATTTATTGTCTAGAATAGCTACTTTTGCTAAAAAGTTTTTTTTAATTGATAGCACGGCGTACTAACAGCTAGGTATGTAAGGGGGGGGGGGGGGGCATGCTGCCCCCCTGCAACCCCCTGCTTGGGATCACTATAGGATTTGGGGTGGGTGCGAGTTTGGGTATATGCAAAGAACTTTTGCATTTGAGCACTAAAATCAAAGAGATTCCCAAAAAAAAAAGCAAGTATGGCTCACAGTTATGAAAGAATCACAACGCATTCGTGTTCTTTGCATATACCCAAACTCGCACCCACCCCAAATCCTATAGTGATCCCAATCAGGGGGGTTGCAGGGGGCAGCATGCCCCCCCTTACATACCTAGCTGTTAGTACGCCGCCGTGGTATCAATTCAAAAAAACTTGTTTTAGGCTCCAATTTCAAAAATTTCAATCGAGCAACAAGTATCTGTCATTTTTCAACTTCAACTTTTGTTAACTTCACATGAAAGTGAAATTGATTCCCACAAAAAAGTGAAATTATCTCCCACCTTCAGTGGGAAATAACTTCACCAAAAAAAGGTTAAATTAATTCCCACTAGTGATGAAGTTAGTTCCCATGTGAAGGTAGTTCCCGTGAAGTTAATTCCCTGCACCGTTTAAGACGCTAAAATAGTACGTTTAGTAGGATCCTGTAGGTAACATTTAGCACGGAAATTCCCCTGGAATGTTTGCAGGACATAGGATATCCTTTTTTAGATGGGCAATATTCAGCTATTCGACCATTCATTAAGCATATTTTTCTCTTCCCACCCTACCAGGACATCACCTGTTTATATGTTAACAGTTCCGTAATAAGGCCATCCAAGCTATAGCGGATTCCTTCTTTTTAAAGCACTATAGAAATTATAAATGTAAATTTTACTTAAACAGTAATTTAGAATAAGTGGGCTAAAAACAAGACGTTCAAAATAATCAATTTCGAACCAATGCTTGTTAGTCTCAGTGATATAGCAAATGCTCTTTTTATCACTTAATTAAGATTCACACGCATAAATATTTTCCACTGCCCATTTCACTGAAAACCTGCTACATGGCTATACTTAGTTATAATCCTAACCCCTCGATGATGCATCTACTCATAACTCTATATTTTTTAAATTGTGCTTACACTATACAATTTATGAACGATTTTGAGTAATCTTTATATTTTAGTCAAATTTAAGAAAAATAATAATAATATGTAGTTCAAAATAGAATTAAATATTAGTATAAATGTTGTACGTATGCAATAAGAGCAAAATCCATCGAATCAGAAGATGTGAATTTCAAATCCAGTTTGTTATTTTTTAAAACAAAATTTTCAGGGGAATCAAACATTTTGAACAATGCATGATTTTCGAATTCACGAAAAAAAAAAGAATTTTGAAATATGATCAGACCTATCATCTTATCAACATCGCATAGGAAATTAAGAAATTGGTAAGTGCAATATTAATCATCAATGAATTTTTATTTCCGTTTTTGCCATAAAGTTGGAAAAAGACTCATGCTACCCACTGTAGCACTTTTATTTCTCACTATCAATAAAGCGGGCTATGCATACATACATAACATACATACATATGTATGTATATTTCACATTAGTTAGTAAAAAATGTGCTTCATAGTAATTTAACAATGACGAAACATTATCTACATTTTGTATGTATGTTAATCACATCCTTTCAGTTTCGAATTATGAAGCTCGCCGCCCATGAATGCAAGCCTTTATTATTCCTATGGGTAAGTTTGTTTGACGAGGGAGAGAAAAATCGGCTTTGTTTGCTGTCCCATTGAAAGGCACCATAATCCAGAATATCTTATATCAAAAAAAAAAAAAAAACGTCCCAACCATAAAAATGGGGTCAGTGTCCTACTGTGATTCATTCAAATTGATACATTTCCGAGTTGAATATACTTTACTCATAAATTATGGATAATTTCTGTCTCGTTATCTAAGCGCAATGACTTTCCGGCCTGGTTTTTAACTATGGCATTCTATTCGAGTTTTTATTATCAAAAGTTTGTTAGGTGTTTTCACAACCATTTTGTATGTTTTATTTCAGAAATTCATAAATTTGGCTTTATTCAGCACCATGAAAAACAAGGTTTTAAAATGACAATTTTTCAACTTTTTAAATGCAAACTTAATTTAATTTATTCATAAAACTTTTATTAAAAAAAAGGTTGGTTATGTAGAACTTTAAGTTGGTAGGTCCAAGATATATACGTATGTTTATAATGTATATGGTAGATAATTTAATTACCTCTCTGGTTTTGTAAGTTTTCTTTCTTTAGAAATTAACTTCTGAACATTGTGGTAAACTTCATATTGGTTTTATAGAACTTCATTAAGTTGTTTTAAAGCCTTATTGATTTTTCTATAAAACAATAGTCATCAACTTTAGCTTCATACACGAAACGCACATTGAGGTGGGATTTTAACTTTTTAATTGGAACGGTAAAACTTCATCCTTTATAATCTGAATGACATTGTTTTATGTTAAATATATTTTTATATGTATACGGTTTTATTTCTTTAAATTCTTTTTTCTTTCTTTTCGTTTTGTAATCTTAAAGAAAAAGCATAATATGTACCTATAGTTAAATAATTAAAACACTTTTTTCTCGGTACCGAGTATAGTGTATGACTCTTAGCGCATTCAAACCAATGGTTAATTAGGACCAATCTATGAAAGATCGACGAATGATTTATGTATCTTTCTTAAATAATAAAAATAATTCTCATCCGGGAAATTTATAGTTGCATTACTTTAATATCTTTTAGACCATCAGCTCATGATGCTTGGTTCTTCTTAATCTCCGAACATTGATTGGATTTAAGACGGTCTCAATTTTAGAGTTAGCATGACTTTGAAGCCGCTGGTTGTGTCATACAGCGTGTTTTTTAAATACTTCTGTAACCATTCCAATTTGAAGGTCACGATATAGATCGTTATTTCTAATAAAGTTGGGTTATGTTGAAGTCGCTGTCCGCTGACAAATTTATGCCATTTTTGGCCCGTTAGGATACCACAAGAATCTTGAGGCCTTCTTCTGATCTCAAATTGAGTTCCTTACGAAACGTAATGTAGTAGTGTGGCTCAGATCGTGCAAACTACGTGGGGTGCCTCCACTTAATGTTGGTTTTCTCTATAGGGTCTTGTTTTAGAAAAGCACAACCAACACGTCACGTACCGATCGGTATGCCAGTCTTAGCCAAACGTGGAAGAATATTGGAATTAACTATTGTATTATTTTTGGTGAGTTGGTCAGCTTTGCAATTTCCTGGAATGTCGCTATGGCCTGGCACCGAGCAAATGTGAGAGTTAAACTGTCTCCATTAGAGATGATCGAGAGTTCCTGATATATGAACGTCATCCGCATAAGCAATCACTCTAAGACCCTCCATACCCAGACTAGTTAGAATTTCTTTGGATATAACCAGGTTCCAGAGGAGAGGAGACAGACTGACAACTGACAACTCTTCTGGCAGAAGAATCCCCTAGATTTGAGTTAATTATCCTATTGGCTCTTCAAGCCAACTCTCTACGAGTAGAGATGTTAGTGCAGATGTTTCCACGTTCTTAAAAGCGCCTTTAATGTCAAGGAAGGCAACCATTGTGTGTTCTTTTTGATGGAGTGCAAACTAGAGTGTGTAACGCCGTTTCCACCTATTTACCCTTTCAGTAGGCATGTTGAGGTGGATCTTATGGTCTTGAGAAAGAATGATGAAAGACTTATAGGTCTAAGCTCTTAATGGTCGACTTGGGAGCATTTACTCGCCTTGGGTATGAAGAGAAGAAAACATTCAATTATCTCCACATTGAAGGAATATGGACCAATTTTAAGCAGCTTCAGAAAATTATCTCAAGAATAGGTGTCATTATTGTTTAAACCGAAGTTAAAACCTCGCATGGTAATGCGGAAAACCTCAACGTCGAACCGATGCTTATTTTTATAAAGAAAGAAAACAGATCAATTTTGTTTGGGAAAAAGCATTTGCAAAAAAAAACAATTTAATAATATATATATATATGAATAATCTCATGCCAGAGTTATACAACAGGTATAAATATAAAATGGTGGTTACATTTTCTATGAACGTGATTGTTGTTGAGATCAAATTAAACTCACGTTATAAGTTGTGTAAAATTTAAAATAGGTACGTGCTTAAAAAGTTTTAACAAGATTTTTAATTCCATTATACAAAAAAAAAGAATATAAATGAAACCGGAAAAGAATTTTAAACCAAAATGTCAAGGAAGGCAACCATTGTGTGTTCTTTTTGATGGAGTGCAAACTAGAGTGTGTAACGCCGTTTCCACCTATTTACCCTTTCAGTAGGCATGTTGAGGTGGATCTTATGGTCTTGAGAAAGAATGATGAAAGACTTATAGGTCTAAGCTCTTAATGGTCGACTTGGGAGCATTTACTCGCCTTGGGTATGAAGAGAAGAGAACATTCAATTATCTCCACATTGAAGGAATATGGACCAATTTTAAGCAGCTTCAGAAAATTATCTCAAGAATAGGTGTCATTATTGTTTAAACCGAAGTTAAAACCTCGCATGGTAATGCGGAAAACCTCAACGTCGAACCGATGCTTATTTTTATAAAGAAAGAAAACAGATCAATTTTGTTTGGGAAAAAGCATTTGCAAAAAAAAAACAATTTATTTAAACACTAGCGTGAACACTTTTCTACTTGCCAACTGGCCATTTACAGAGCTGAATGAAGACTAAATATATTTTCTCTAAGAACGAAGAATGCATGTTCTTTTGTATGCTCTTTCGTATAATACTTAATAAGAATATAGAATGTTGAAGTGTATAGGTTTAGCTTGCGGTTGCTGGCTGTAGTGGTGTTAAACTCGTACGCTCGCGTTCGATACAATTATATCAAAGGCTTTCTGAAGCTTGGCTGGTGTTATGCTATTTAAAATAAAAAATAAATTAGGTGGCGCAACAGTCCGTTGAGAACTAGGGTCTCTGACTTATGACTCTCAACCATTCCTCTGTACGAGTACTTTTGTCAGGGATGGATGGAATCTACATTTTTAATTTGAGATAGCACAAGAACTACTCTTGGAGGATTTGTCAATTCCTCGCAAGAGGCAGTACCCGTGAAAAAAGCTTTAGATGGCACAGGCAGGGATTGAACCCAATAACTCTGACATGACAGTCCAACGCACTAACCATCAACATTAAATTATATGCGTTTTACGTATCCTTGAACTCCACTCGCTTAAAAAACACCCTTTATAACCATGAAAATATAATATCAGTTACATACTAGTAGAATAAAAGACATCTTATTACCCAGGTTTTTAAAATTGGCTTATTAAAGCATCGATTCAAAATAGATTTACATGAATTTTTTAATACCACAAAAGAACTTCTTTCAAATCATAATGTCCTTGGCAACGCATATATTCAGTAAGAAAAATTATGTTTTCGAGTATGTTTTTAAAGTTCAAAGTAACATACAAAATGTGTGTACCTATTGTAGGTGAAAGTACCTACATCCTACAACCGTCAATAGATACAAAAATCTTTCTTACTTCGGTTAAGAAACATAAAATAAAAATACATGAATGAGATACGTTTTTGCATTTAAAATTGATGAGGCGAATAATCTCATGCCAGAGTTATACAACAGGTATAAATATAAAATGGTGGTTACATTTTCTATGAACGTGATTGTTGTTGAGATCAAATTAAACTCACGTTATAAGTTGTGTAAAATTTAAAATAGGTACGTGCTTAAAAAGTTTTAACAAGATTTTTAATTCCATTATACAAAAAAAAAGAATATAAATGAAACCGGAAAAGAATTTTAAACCAAAATTGAAACAAAATGATGGAACCATGTCTGTCAACTTTGAATTTTATATTTATTAAATAATAATATATTAAGATTTGATTTTGAAAAATTTTAAAAAATGATTTAAAATACAAACTTTTACAAATTTCTTCACATGTATGTTACATTTAGAAAATATAATTTATTGTCCCAATATAAGTCGTTTGATGTATATTTGTGACAGAATATTAAGTTCTTTGCCAGTTTTGACTTCAGCAATTTAAAATACAACTTTGCCATTAATTCTTATTTTTAAAAGTTGAAAAGCAAATCTTAGATTGTGTTTGTTAATATTAAACATGCATTTAAAAATAACGTTGCTAGTTGTATGCATCTAGTTAGCAAAATTAAAAGGTAATTCATCAATGATAATATTCGACACTTGATGAACTATTCTGCAGTTGTTGCAAGGGACTGAAACACATTCTCTTCGTTATTCAATTTCAGTTTATTTCCAATTTTAGGCAACACAAATTTGATGGGAGAAGTTTTAGGTTCAATCCCTAGCTGTGCCATCTAGAAGTTTTTTTTTCACGGGTACTGCCTCTTGCGAAGAATTGGCAAATCCTCGATGTGTAATTTTTGTTATAAGAAGATCTTTCTCTAATAAGCGGTTCGGATTCGGTTTAAAACTGTTTTATTCCTGACAATATTACTCGCACACAGGAGTGGTTGAGAATTGTAGGTTACTAGGCCGTAGTTTTTAACAAACCGTTGCTGCACCTTATTTATTTATAAATTTTATGGTATTTTTCGAAATTTGAAAACTCCTTTGTCGAAAAATCATTTCCGATATCACTACTCATTGGTCACTATTAACTAACTTCTTCGTATTCAAAATATTCTTCAAAACGATTCATTTTTATGATGTCAATGAATTAAAAAACCTCTACAAAATCAGACATATTTGTAATTGAGATGAATCAACGCGTGAACCCTAAAATTCAAAATTCATGTTCTTTGTTAAATTCGTAAAAATTTAAAAAAAAAAATAGCCTTTGTCCATTGTCTTATTAACTGTTACTTACATCCTTTATTTTTAAAACAAACTCAAAAAGAAAAATTTCTCTTTGCATATTTTTGAAAAGCTTTTCAAAATTCTTAATATAGTTCGCCATCGCCATGTTTATTGTTTGTTGAAACAAAAAGAACAAATACTTCGAAAAATAACACAACTTTTCTGTTTTCAGAAAAGACTTTGGACTTTGTGAATTTTGACTTTTTCCGAAACGTATTTTGCAAAATGAAAAGTGTTTGGTGAAACAGGGGCCTGGTAAAATTTTGAAAAAAATTGAACAAACAGTTTTTTTACCAAAAATAAAAACCTAACAAAAACTTCTAATAAAAATTGTTAAAAATTCAATTTCGACTCGAATGTCTTAACAACAATTAAAGATATTGCCTTCAAACTAATTTTGTCAAATACAAAATAAGTAAAACTTTTAGAAAATCCAACTGTCAATTTTTTTATAAAAAAATAAGAATATACAAAAGATTCTTTCGAATCGATTTGAATATTTTGAAAAATATAAAGTATTGGCTTAGAAATTATTTCATTCTATGTAAAATGTTTTTGTTAGTCTAAGGCAATGTTCTTACAAGAGTCCAATTTTTTGTATAAGAATTAAAAACTTAAAAAATAACCCTACTAAAGTAAGTAAAATTTGGTTTCCGACTAAAACCTCTGCAAAAAATAAACAATAAATAAATAAACGATAAATAAATTGAAATCAACCTTTTTTTTATTATATTTTATGTTGAAGTTGATTTTAAAAAAAATCCAATGGACAACTTTAAAAAAGAAACACAAAAACCTACAAAAATAACAAAAAACTGATCATATTTTGACTAAGTATTATGAGATCAATATTTTGGTAAACTTTTTAAAAATCAACAGACAAATGGGAAGTTATCAGAGTGGCATCCCAACCACTTTTTTACTTGCGATTCATAGGAACTATATAGCAAGTTTTGCATTCAAGTCGACAAACTCAAGATTTTAATCAAAAATGTCATTACGATGGTAGAGAAGTTGAAAAAAGTGGGTCCCCTGATTCCGTCTGTTTGTCTGTCCTGGCCCCCACTAAGGTTTTGAGCCTACTCCTCAGGTCTAGTTCCGAGTGGATGGAAAACTGCATTTGTTCAGCCTATTCCCAAAAAAGGCGAATCTTCCTCACCCTCTAATTACCTAATTACCCACCGATTGCACTTACGTCCCTTCCTTCCAAGGTCATGGAAACGCTGATTAATTATCAGCTTAAGAAATGTCTTGAGGAACGGAAGCTTCTTAATGACCGGCAATACGGCTTTCGTAGCAATAGGTCCATTGGTGATCTAATGGTTCATCTCACCGAATAGTGGAACAAATCTTTACATCGCTTTGGAGAAAGTAGGATTATTGCACTTGATATTTCAAAGGCATTTGATAAAGTCTTCTTCTAATCCAATACATAGTTTCGCTGACGATAGCACTCTTAGCTTTTCATATTCGTTTTCAGACTCACAACTCTCCTCTTCGGATGTGGAACTGCAACGGCAAAATATGATTAGCTCATTAAATTCCGACCTACACAGCATTGTACAATGGGGAATAAACAATCGTGTGGAATTTAATGCTTCGAAAACGCAATGCTGTCTTGCATCGTTAAAGCGAGATAAACCCTCTTTGCCACTATCTATGAGTGGCACTTGCATCATCGAAACGGAAAATCTCGACATCCTCGGAATGTGCATCAACAACCACCTTTTGTGGAGCGATCACATACGCGATGTTGCCAAAAATGCCGCAAGAACAAGATTTCTAGGTTTTTTGAGACGTTGCAAGAAATTTTTCTCTCCGTCTGATCTGGCTACAATCTACAAAACCTATATACGTCCGAAACTTGAATATAACTCTCATCTCTGGGCTGGTGCTCCAGTAACTTATTTAAGCCTCTTGGACAGTATTCAAAGAAGAGCTTTTAAAATGATTGGTGACATTAACATCATCAACTCGTTTACGTCACTCGAACATCGACGCAAGGTTTCTTGTCTAACCCTTTTTACCGTTATTTTAACGGACTATGCTCTAGTGAAATAGCCAGTTGCATTCCTCCCCTTAAACAATTTAACCGTAATACCCGCGCTTCTAGGAATGCCCATCATTTTACTCTTGAGCCCAACTTCGGCCGTACTATGAAGTACAGAGATTCATTTTTTAGCCGTACTACGCGAATGTGGAACGCCTGGCCATGCTCTATCTTTCCCTATCATTGCAATGTTCAGGAGTTCAAAATCAATGTACACCGACACCTCCTATCCAACCCTTCCCTCTTTTCCTAATGCTCACACTGTGTATTTGGCATATTTAAGGTATAAAAAAACCCTTTCAGTGTTCGCTAATTATAAAAAAAAAATTAGCGTTACGTGTTTTTTTTTCATTTTTTTTTTATACTAAAATTAACAGTAGTCCCCCTACAAATTTGTTGGTCAAAAATCGAAAATTCGAGTTTTTGAAAAACAAACCAATAAATTTTGTTTTAATTTTCTCTAAATTTTGTTCACAATTTAGCTTCGTTCAATATATTAAAAAAAATATTTTTGTATTGCTTCAGAAGGGTACCTCCCATAGAACCGTTATTTTGTTTTAAAATTTTCTCAAGCACTAATCAACAGATTTCAATAAATATTTGTTTGCACAAGCTCATATACTGTCTAACTTGTGTTTGATGATCAAAAATGTCATTCTTTTTATCTTTGATTTGTAAAAAAATGATAAAATGTTTTTTTTTTCGAAAACAGCTCATTACTTTTTTACAAAATTGAAATGTTAAACTTATATTAATGGGCTTTTAATAAATGCATGCTAAATACATTTTTAAACTAAAAGAATTAACAAATACAAACTTATTTAAAAAAAAAAACACTAACGATTTTCAAATATGTAAAAGTTTTGAAAAATTATGTTTTTTTTTTGAGAAACCAAGTGGCATTTAAATTTTTGAAAAAAAAACTTATTTTGCAGGTACATTTTGGAATTTTAAAACAAATATAATATAAACCAAAATAATAACGTAAGCGACTTGAATTAAATTGTATGTTATGTAACGTGAAGTGATACCAAACTGATATCATTTAGAAAAAAAAAACAATTAATTAAAAAATTGCCACATCGAATATTTTACGAACAAAAATGGTTTTATCTCCAAAATAATTTTTTCAATAAACACATTAAGAAACATTACTAAAAGTTGGTGAAAATTGATTTTCGACCTTAAATTCTTTTTAAAAATGTATGATATTAGCTTTATACTGATTTCATCTTATAAGAAATATTGTTTTCAACACTAAGTCAAATTTTGAGAAAAATCCAACTGACAGTTTTTTTTATTAAAAATAAAAACCAAAAAAAAAAAACATTACTAAAACATGTTAAGTACATGTAGTACCCGTAGCGTGATGGTTAGTGCGTTGGACTGTCATGCAAGGGGTCTTGGGTTCAATCCCTGCCTGTGCCACCTAACTTTTTCACGGGTACTGCCTCTTGCGAGGAATTGACAAATCATCCAAGAGTAATTCTTGTCATGAAAAGTGCTTTCTCAAATTAGCCGTTCGGATTCGGCATATAAACTGTAGGTCGTCCCTTCCATCTCTGACAACATTACTCGCACACAGGGATGGTTGAAGGTTGTAAGTCACTAGGCCCTGGTTCTTCATGAACTGTTGCGCCACCTAATTTATAAAACATGGTAAAAACTGATTTTCAACTGAAATATCTTTTCAAAACTTTATTGAATTGGTTTGAAACTAGTTTCATGTTATAAAAAATAATGTTTTCAATATTCGATACATTTTTTATAAAAAAATCCAACAATCACTTTTTTTATAAAAATTAAAATCTACAAAAACTACTACTCAAAATTGGTCAGATTCGTGATATCTCATGAATCAATGAAGGTATTGACTTGAAAATGATTTTATTTTGTGCTAAATTTTGTTTAAAAAAATTCAATCTGTATTTGTAACTATAATAAATATAAACTTTCAAGAAATGCTACTAAAATTGGTAGCAATTGGTTTTCTAAAATTCTCGTTAACAAAAAAAAAAAAAATTTGAAATTAAACTATTCCAAAAGCAAAACGTTTTTGCTAATTTTTAAGAAAAATTCAACTAACAACCTTTTTTAAAAAACACGAAAACATACAAAAACATGGAATCTTACTTAAGGTCGCGCTACAGTCCCGTGTGAACTACGGCCTAGTGTTGGAATTAACACTTATTATTCCAAATTTCGAAACTTCTTTTCTTAAAATTTGTTTGTACAATTATTTTCTTTTTAATTTAAAAATGATTTCGTTCGATACATTACTGAAATGGTGGTTTATTTATTTATTCAAACTCTCTAAACATTTTTCATTTACTCTTTTACAAAGTTCATTCAATATTCCAAACATGCTTTGAATTTTTCAATTTTCATTGAATGTTCCAATTTCATGTGATGCAGTCATGCAGTTGATTTAAAATTATCGATTCTTTTAAAGAACATTCTTGAATTCAAGTTTGTAAGGAATTTTTTTAATTTTTCAAATTTATCAATCAGCTCTTGAATTGAATGGTAAAATGGTCTTGAAATCAATACCCATTGAGAAAAATAGCGAAAATAATGCATTTATACTGATGGTCAAAACAAGAAAACACTATATAGGCTTTGTTCTATGGGTTCCAACATAGATGTTGTTTTGGGAAGTTAAACTTTCTGGTTTGTTTTGTATCACTGGCAAATGGACTTGGACTTGTAATACTTTTAGGGATTTGAAAGTCGGAATTCCTATCCTGCCTTTTCCTAAAGGTAAAAGAAAACAAGAAAAATATTTCAAATGGTTTTGGAATGCAACTGAAATTCTATTATAACATCTCCATGAGTAGGATTACAAACTCTTAAATAAGCTTTTACTGTACAAACATCTAAGTCTATCCTATATACAGACAGATCCGGTGACCACAAAATGTATCCTTTCCTTTTCCTTATAAAATCAAACATCAAATTGTGGAAGTTGAATTTCCATCAAAACAAGGCATACCTATAGGTAGCCATATATAGAAATATGGAAGGAAACAGTTATAGTATGCTATATACCATATCCAGGAACAGGATCAATATACAAAAATATTGCTCTCAATATGGCAACTTCGAAAGCACTCAAATAATTATGGCTAAGTATTTTTTGTTTAAATTGAATGAATGCAAAAATTCCACTTAGTCGGGCGATTTCAAGAGAAAACGAAAGTTTGAATTGTTCGAATTGGGTGTGTACTAAATCGAAACTCGTTACTCGTTAAATGTGATAACGGAAAGCTAGACTACTTGTTAAGAGACCATATGAACATCAAACTTACTTTTAACGTGTCAAGGATTATATTGGCTCTTCCAATCAATTCAACTGAATTCTGAATTGAAACTTAAAAAACGTATACATTTTAAAAATGCACTTTTAGCTTGAATGTGTCATCGACATAGTTTGAAAATATCCAAAAGTTTGTACTGAAACCTCAAGGTAAATATTTTGTTTATTTGCTCTGAGCTGGTTTTCCTAAAATTCCTTGAATTCCGAAACGAGAGTAAATAAAAACCTTAAATCGAAGCAAAAATTGACAAAGAAAACATTTTACATCAATATTTCTTTGTTTAAAAAGCTTTCGAATGGAGGTTTTATTGAGGTGCCAAATCCGAGTTGATTTTTTTTTTTCAATATTTTTCTAGGCTTATTATTTTCTTTTTTTGCAGAAACTTCTATGGTTCCATTCTGTAAAATTGTGTTTCTGATAGACCACCTATCAACTGTTTTATTTTCTAAAGGTTGAAGTGGCTGTCCGTGATGGAGTAGGACACACCTAGGGCAGTTGTTTGTCCATGGTGGATACGACAGGAATATTGAGGCCTTCTTGAATGCTCAATGAAACCAATTGGAGTTACTTATGAAACGTAACAGACTAATTTTGTTAGTTCTTCAGCTTCTGCAAAAGTCATTTTAAAATATGTTTAACCACGTGGCATGCTTTTCTAAGGGGTTTTTCAATTGGCGTGGGTAGATTTTGGCGCCCCGTGGCGGACATTTTGTTTTGGTGACATCTGTCAAATTTTTTGTTTATTATTCAGTGGTTTATGCTAAATCATCAATGCAAGTTACGTGGTGGCCCGTCACAGCCGACTCTTCAACGTTTGGTGGCCAAATTTGAGACGACCGGTTCAGTAAACAATCAGCCAATAGCCGTACGTTCAAGGAATGCAAGATAGGCCGAGAACATCGCCGCGGTCCGTGAAAGTGTACAGCAGAATCCGAGGCAGTCTTTTCCTCGCCGTGCACAAGAACTCGGCCTTTCACAGACTTCAACTTGGCGGATTTTGCGTTGTGATTTGGGCCTACACCCGAACAAGAACCAACTGACCCAGAAGGTCAAAGTTCTTGACCATAGACAATGCCGTCTGTTCGCTGACTGGGCTTCGAACTGTTTGGACGAGGACCCTAATTTTGGCCGAAAAATCATCTTTGGTGACAAGGCGCACTTTTGGATGAATGGCTGTGTTAACAAGCATAATTTTCGTATATGGGACGATACCAACCTACGCGAGGTTCACCAGGTGATAATAAATCCTCAATAAAGTTACCGTTTGGTGTGGATTTTGGGCCGCGGCCGGCGGCGGCGCCGTAATGGGTCCGTACATTTTTGAAAACGACGTTAGTGAGGCGGTCAACGTCAACAGCGAGCACTACATAACGACGCTACAGGCCCAAATTAAACTATTTAGACCTAGACGACATGTGGTTCATGCAGGACGGCACTACGTGGCACACAGCAAACGCCACGATTGACATTTTGCATGAACGATTTGAGGCAAGGTTATCTCTAGCAGAGGTGATGAAAATTGGCCACCAAGGTCATGCGATTTGACCCCGCTAGACTTTTTCCTGTGGGTTTTTTTTTTAAAGTCGCAGGTCTATACAAATAAACCACAATCGACCAATGCCCTAAAAGTGAACATAACACAGGCCATCGCTCAAATTCAGCCGGATTTATGCGGAAGAGTCATTGAAAATTGGATCCGTGCCACCGTAAGAAGCCGAGGCGGGCATTTGAATGATGTCATATTCCACACTTAAAAAAAAATAATTTTTCTAATACCTCACACACACCTTGTTTTATTCCATTTCAACATCTTCCCGCCCTTATTGAAAAACCCTTTATTAGATAGTATCCGGTTGTGACACCAATTTATCGAGCTTATATGCAATCTGCTTAGAGATATTAGGCACCATGCTGCAAATCATGGGTAAGCCAGATATTTTTTGTGGCCTGATAGATCGTGATGTTATTTCACTGACTTTCGTGTTCTCTATAGCGTGTTGTTCTAGCGAAACCTTACGCGTCATGATGGTGAGTTCATCGGCTTTACAATTTCTTCTTTCTTCTTTTATCGCCAGAAGTTCTGTTTGGAACACGCTAAGTGATTGGGTTGGCGAAATAAAGGACTTAATTTTAGTCATTCAAAATACAAGACTATACACCAACTCTCTCATAAGTCTTAGATCCATCTGTATAGAAGTGGATTTACTCGTCTTCCAGGAATGTCCTTTCTTAAGAGAGCTACAGAAGCTTTCTTAACTCATTCTTGTATATTAAGTTTCCAATTTAGTTTAGTGTCTAAAAAGAATCCCAGATATTTAGCTTCATCTGAAATTTGTAATTATATAACTTTTATAAGAGGAGCGACAATATTGCAAATCATATATTTCCAGAAGAATAGAACTAAATCAGTTTTGTGTGCGTAGACACCTAATCCAAACCCATCAGCCCATTGTATAAGCTTGTCTAAAGCTGTTTTACTGTTCCTTTAGGGGATTAAGATGCTTTTTTAAAATTGATATAGAAACGTCATCCGCATAAACAATCACTCTACAACCATCCATAACCAGACTAGTCAAAATTTCATTTACTACCAGGGGTGGAATCGGCTAAGGTGATTGTTGACAGTCAAAATAATCGAATTTGATCTGTGTAAGGTGATAGTCAAATTGATACCTAAAAAGCTGTCGCTAGAAAAATTTGATAGTCGTTTTCCTACAAACATGTCGCTTCTGAGTAGAGCTACCAGACGCTTACAAAAAACGAATGGAAAATTTTGTCAGTTACCTTTTTTTGGTACAAAAACACATTCTTGTGACGGACAAAGCTTACGTAATTCGAAAAAGCACAAGAAAAGTAAGAATGTTATTAAATCACAAACAATTTAATACTTTTATTAAGATATTTTATAGAAATCATTTTAAAATTTCACCATAGCAACAATGAATTGTGACAATTATATTCTGAAATTGTTCAATCGAATTGAATTGAATTGAATTGAATCAGCTTACACAGACGGGAAACTCGTGATAGTCAATTTGACTATCAAATATTTGATAGTCAACTATCACCTTAGCCGATTCCACCCCAGGTTCCAGAAAAAGAGAGACAACACACCGGCTTGAGGCGTACTCTTCTGGCAGAAGAGGCCCGCTAGTCTTAATACTTTAGGGTTAACTTGCTAGCATTTACCCGGCTTGGGTATGAAAGCAACAATAACTGTATGGACTATCTATCATGCCTTGGGTTGAAACCCTGTCTCTGCCATCTAAACTTTTTTCACGGGTACTGCCTCTTGCGAGAAATGTACAAAATCTCCAAGAGTAATTCTTGTCATGAAAAGTGCTTTTTCAAATTAGCCGTTCGGATTCGGCTTAAAACTGTAGGTCCCCTCCATCCCTGACAACATTACTCGCACAAAAGGAATGGTTGAGAGTTGTAAGTCACTAGGCCCTAGTTCTAAACGGACTGTTGCGTCACCTAATTTATTTATTTTATTAAGAAGTTTCGAATGTTTCTTATATTTTACGATAGAAGGATTGCCCGGGAGATCGTTTAGATCTTTTCCTTCTTGTATTCTTTTAGGAATTCAAATGTAGTTTCATTACGAACATTACTTACTACGAAGGATATAAACAAAGACTCACCTCTGTCGTTGATATTGTACTTCCGCATACATTAAATGAGCGATACTATCGCTAACAATAATTACGGCTGATCTTCTGCGGTTCTGCTTTAGTAATGACTCTGCCCGAAGTCTGAAGAGAAAGAGGGTCAAAGTAATCGTGGTGATTTTGTCAAAAACTCTGAAAAGAGTTATTTGAACTGAAGAACAGTACTTACCCACCCTTACAAAATGGATCTCAAAATACAATAAAAAAAAGAACTTGTTAGGTGGATGGTTCAGTGTTAAATAATCGTTAATTAGTTGCAATAATTTTAATTATGACGATTAATAAAGACTAACTAAAATATTTTCTCGAAACCGTGAAACAGTTGAATAACGACAAATCATAATGTGATAAACTCAACTTGAAAGCAGCATTCGAAAAGATAAATATACAAGCTCTCAACGCTAGGAATCTCCCCGGAAATTCTTAAAGATGTAGTTTAAGTTTCATGTTTCATCGAGTGCGTCTATTCTATTTATGGGGTGGGACGGATTTCTCGGAATGGATTGAAATATCGTCAGGTGTTCCCCAGGGCTGCATTCTAAGTCCATCACTGTTTGCTTTGCTTATTGATGTTAATTGTGGTGTACTCCCAGGACCGTTCTACTTTACAGTTGCAAAAAAAACAGTTTGAATACCTTCACGAGGAAAAGGGTGGTTAGAAGAAGGCATCCCGAAAAAAATTGGTCATTCAACAATATGAATATTGAAGTTGTGCAACAATTTAAGTACCTATAGGTGTTTTAATTACTCGTTAACTCAATTATACAAAACACGCTAAACTAAAAAGCAATGAGGACAAACTGGCCCTGAGCATAATATGGAAAAAGTTCTATTCTCACCAGAATATTGACCTCGTTTCCAAATATCGTGTTTTTAACGCAACGGTCACCACTTGTATGTGGTATGCTGCCCAGGTTTTTGGTTATACGTTCTTTGAGGCATAATGCATCTTTCATTACACATAATAAAAGCCAACTTTGATTATGTGATAAGGGAAGTCTATCATAGTAAGACTTCTGCAAACAAATGCCTCGCCATTCAAGGAATGTAACGAAATATCCCATTCCCAAGAAGTTTCTGTATCAATTACGGAGTCAAACCTTGATAAATGATGGGGCATGCTTCCAGATGTCAAAATAAAATCTATGAAAAGATTTACACTCAGAATCTATCCAGAGCAACTTTTAGATCGTCCAGGTATACACATACAGTAACTTTAATCAGAATACTATTTCAGCAACGGTTAATCTGTTGAAGCTATACCAGTTTCATCTTTAGAGCACGTGTTGAAGTTTTTAACTTAAACTGTATGCCTCATCATGCTCAATTACCTCAAATCTGTAATCTTGGCAACAGGTGGGAAAATGAAGATTTAAACCATTTTATTGCCACTTGGATAGTCTACTTTATATAAGTATTGCAAACACACTTTTAAGTTTTCGAAACAGTTTCCAAGCCTAAAACATTTCGTTCAAAACACCCTACTTTGTGTTTCAAATCACTTTAAAATTGAAAAAATGTTTGTTCTAAGTGCGTCCAAAATTGTAAAACTTTTTATGTTTCAAATCATTCTAAAATTAGTTTCTTTTCGTATTTTAAATCATTTCAAAATTGATGACCTTTTGTGTTTGAAATCATATTGAAATTGTTGTAACGCTATAAGTTATTTGGAAGAAATTATTATAGCCATTGATTTTCAAACATTAAGATATACATTTTTGTCTTACTTTTTTTTATCAATAGTATGAAATGGCATATTAAGCAGACGACAGAAAAGCCTTGTTTTGTTCTTAAGAATTATTAATTTATTAAGCAACAGTCCGTTGAGAATTAGGGCCATTCTTGAGTGCGAGTAATGTTGTCAGGGATGGAGGGGACCTACAGTTTTAAGCCGAATCCGAACGGCTAATTTGAGAAAGCACTCTTCATGACAAGAGTTACTCTTAGAGAATGTGTCAATTCCTCTCAAGAGGCAGTATCAGTGAAAAAAAAATCTTTAGATGGCACAGGCAAGGATCGAACCGAAGACATCTGGTATGACAGTCCAACGCACTTTTTTTTTTTGTAAATTCATTTTTATTAATTCAATCTTAAACCTATCTTAAAGCTAGACAAAAATTCATAAAACTAGCCTTATTAACCATAACTTACAACTAACTTACTGGTCCCATACGCACACTCTAAGTTAAACAATATTACTTAATGCTAATGCCTTTCGGCCCTAAGATCTATTTAACTTCAATTCCATTTTATTTATTTTTTTATTCATTAGAAAATTAAAAAAAAAAACTAATATCAATACAGTCCAACGCACTAACCGTCACGCCACGGCTACTACATTCTTAAGAATTATTGTCTTATCATTTAATATAGAATCTATCTATCTATGAATATGAGTAATCTTTGTAAAAATCAAAGAATTATAATACATACATAAATTCGTTCCGTGTACTTGCTTTGGTTAAAATAAACTTTTCCTATAAAACAAACTGTCTTTCAATTGTTTCAATGATAATGGTATAATTTACAATTTAAGGCATCGCATCGCCTTGAACTGAAGAAAAATCATCACCACTCCCATTCCTATCCAAGAAGTCAAATGTGTCAATAAAAATCGACGATTTATTCGAGACATAAAGATAAAACCCTAACTACTTAAAATTCAAACTTCAAACATATACAAACAAAGATCTTTATCTAAATAATTGCTATATGATCCGTATTGCGGCCTTATCCCTTAATTCTAAAATAATTCCCCACAACAAAAACCCTACATTCGCAATTTGAAATAGAAGACAGAAAAGCTGTACAAACATTTAATCGTCCATGAAAATTAATCGGTAAAATTCTCCAAGGCGACAATACGTTTAGATAAAGTAAATTATAGATAATATCCTAATATTTTTTTGTTTTTATTAAAGAAGTTAGAGTCTATGAACTAAAATAAGGAAGCTTATTAAGGCGGAAATTCATAACGACCGATGAATGTTATTTTTCCGTTCATCATCGTGAATAATATAATATAAGAAAAAAAAAAAAGTAGAAAACAAGCTAAAAGGGCTTCCAAAAAAATAAAATAAAATAAAATATTTGGGCATTTATATGAATTAAATATTCTTCCAACTATGCAAATAGTTACTTCATTCCCTATTACTTTTGCATTCAAAAAATAGGGAAGTATTTTAAACTAAAGAATGTTTTCATCTTATTTAAGGAGGTTTGCAATTTCATCTTTTACATAGTTGAAATAAATTTCTAACCTATCGAAGGAACGAAGTTTCTGTTCAAAAAATACCTACACTTTGGGTAGAGCTGCCTTTTTAAAAGTATCGTTTTTTTGTGCGAAAACTTTGAAATTATTATTTAATTTATTAAATTTCTCTCTAGAAAAACTTAATCAAATTTTGATGTAAGAAGAGGTAGATGATGGAGCCGAAACTGATACTCATAACATTTTTGAATTGGGCTTAAGGAAAAAGAAGAGATATTTATATAACATTGCTATATACTCCATTTTACGAATCCCTTCATGAATTTATAGTTTAATTTAGGACATACACTCCGCTTCAACTGAATACGCACAAACATTTTTGAAAAATGCTTTTTACATTTTTTTTCCAAATATTACTCCCTTAAGATGCTAAGAAATGTTTTTTTTTTAAATATCTAAATAAAACTGCTAGTCAGAAAAGAAGTTTTTTAAATCAACTGAATAGGTTATTTATTAGCGTTTTCAAGTACTGGATAGTTTAAATCAACAATTTTAGTGTTTAAAGTGAAATGTTTGGCCTTAAATTTTAATTTAATAAAAATCGCAATTTCATGTCTTGGGCACGCCTTAGCAGTGTATCAAAAGCTAAAATCGACTTGATTAGAAACCAAGACCTGACCAGACGTGCAACAGCTAATAAAATTGGCCGAAGTCTTAATGGCTTTCATTTTTACCTAAAAAAAATAGATTCGTAAAAATAGCTGAAAAATAGCAGTGTGCAACTCATTCTTGTGATTTTGGGGCAGATATAAAACAAAAAAGAGGCTGGGATGCGCCCATTCCATTCCGCCTTTCGATTTGTCTTTTTTTAAAACTTTAACAAAATATTCATAACGATATTTTGTTTAAGATTACTAATTTGAATTCAATATCTTCCTTTGTTCCCCTAATACTTAATTCGAAAACCATTTCTTATCAGTTTTTAGTTGTTTTTGTAGGTTTTCGTGTTTTTTTTAAAGTTATCAGTTGAATTTTTCTAAAAGATTAACTAAAACTTATCAACAATGTTGTGCATAATGATGAATTAGTTTATGTAATTTCAAAATCTAACAATTTGCTAACGATATTTTAAGTCGAAACCCAATTTTCACCGATTTTAGTACCATATCTTCAAAATTTGTATTTCTTTTAAAGGTTTTTCAATAAGGGAGGGGGGTAGATGTTGAAATGGAATAAAACAAGCTGTGTGTGAGGCATTAAAAAAATAATTTTTTATTTGAAAGGCCCATGCATGCCATTAAGTGTGGAATATGACATCATTCAAATGCCGAGTGATCCAATTTTGAATGACTCTTCCGCATAGATCCCGCTGAATTTGAGCGATGGCCCGTGTTATGCTCACCTGTAGGGCATTGGTCGATTGTGGTTTATTTGCATAGACCTGCAACTTCAAAAAGCCCCAAAGGAAAAAGTCTAGCGGCGTCAAATCGCATGACCTTGGTTGCCAATTCACATCACCCCTGCGAGAGATAACCTTATCCTCAAATCGTTCATGCAAAATGTCAATCGTGGCGTTTGCTGTGTGGCACGTAGTGACGTTCTGCATGAACCACTTGTCGTCTAGGTCCATATGGTTCAATTTGGGCCATAAGAAATTAGTTATCATCGTTATGTAGCGCTCGCTGCTGACCGTGACCGCCTCACTAACGTCGTTTTCCAGAAAGTACCGACCAATTACGCCGCCGCCGGCCGCGGCCCAAAATCCACACCAAACGGCAACTTTTTGAAGATGAAGATTATCACCTGGTGAACCTCGCGTGGGTTGGTGTCGTCCTATATACGGAAATTATGCTTGTTAACACAGCCATCATTCAAATATGATTTTCCGGCCGAAATTAGGGTCCTCTTTCAAACGATTCGAAGCCCAGTCAGCGAACAAAGAGCGCGGCGTTGTCTATGGTCAAGAACTTTGAGCTTCTGGGTCAGTTGGATCTGGTACGGGTGTAGGCCCATATCCCAAAACGCAAAATTCGCCAAGTTGATGTCTGTGAAAGGCCGAGTTCTTGTGCACGGGGAGGAAAAGACTGCCTCGGGTTCTGCTGTACACTTTTACGGACCACGGCGATGTTCTCGGCCTATCTTGCGTTCCTTGAACGTACGGGTGTGGGCTGATTGTTTAGTGAACCGGTTTTCTCAAATTTGGCCACCAATCGACTGTGAAGGGTCACCAACGTTTTCGTTAACGATCACTCATTTTGATAATAAAGTTTTATCATTTGAACGTGCTGTTCAATCGTGTAACTTGCCATGATGATTTGGCATAAAGAACTGAATAATAAACAAAAGATTTGACACATGCCACCAAAGCAAAATGGCCACCACTGGGCTTTTAATCTACCCGCACCAACTGAAAAACCCTTTATATAAAAATGCAGACCGGATTTTTCTAAGAAAATTTAGTACAGTATCAAATCATTTTGAAGTCAATACCTTCATTTATTCACGAGATATCGAGAATCTAATATCAATTTTTACCAATTTTGTGTACTACCTATTTCTTGTAGATTTTAAGTTTTATGAAAAAGTGACTCTTGAATTTTTATAAAGAATTTACTGATTGTAGAAAAAAATATTTCCTATAAGATGAAATTAGTTTTTATATTTTGAAAAATATTTGAATCGAAATTTAATTTTTACAAAGCAATGTTTTTATGTTTTGTAAAATAATTTTCTCTAAATTTTACTGAATGTTGAAAACAATAGCTTTTATAAGATAAAATTAGTTTGAAGCCAATATCTTAAATTTTTAAACAGATATTTAACTAATATCAAAAACGGTTTTTTCCGTTGCATCCGAATATTTTGGAGATAAAATCATTTTTTTTTTTTCGTAAAATATTCTAGTTGAAAATTTTTTTTTTTAGTTTTTTGATTTATAAAAACACAGTTAATTGAATTTTTTCCAAAAATATAAAAAAAAACACCCACTCAATTTTTTTATGAGAGTCATTTCCGCATCTTTCTGTATTATTATCTATACAACACAATATATTTGAAGTCGATATCTTTAGGTACTGGTTCTTTAGACATGGAAGGCGGAAAAGCTTCCCGAACGTACGGACGTACGAACAACGCAAAGTTTTGATATTAGTGTTTTTCAAAACTTAAAAAATGTCGTGTTTTTTTCAGACGATTAAACTTTTTAATTTCGTTGGTCCTAATAGTTCAACCTTTTATTTTCCCTATTTAGGAAACTAAAAAGGTGTTAAAAGCTTCATCACAACTGTGAAGGAGGTGTTGTTATATTATGTTATGTAACAGTACAGGTTGATGTCGTTTCATCGAAAATTACCGCAGCTAGGTATAAAAGAATTTTGGAAAGATTTTTTTTTTTAATCTTAAAATTTTTTATAGTAATTTAGATGCGCAGTTACTCTTAATGACGTTAGTGATTAGAATAAGAATAAGAATAATAAGCGGATCAGCAATAAAGAATGTTTCAAATTCAATGATTTTAGTCCCTTCACTGCGTGCAATTCGTAAAGGGTTCAAATTTTTACTAAAATAATGTATTACAGAATTAAGTGCGTTTCTTTCGTATTCCATACATAGTACGGTGAGAAATTGCCAAAAAACGATCCGCAGTAGTCCGGTTTTTATATTTGAAAGTTGATACAACTGAATATTTGCCAGAATAATTTATCAAAAAATTCTAAAACAAAACAAGCGAAATTCAGACCAGCGATAAAATCGTGTAAGCTGATTTTTGATAGTTGACTATCAAAATCAAGGAAATACGTCTGTGTAATGTGATAGTCGATTTCAAAGTTTTAACCAAACAATTTGACATAAAATAAAAACTTCAAGAAGAGGGTTTGTTTGCAGACTACCTACTACATTAACATGTGGTGTTGAAGCGAGCTTGAAGCTCGTCTAAATTCTTTATATACCTGAATCGAGTTGAAATGAGCTTGATTGATTTGTGAAGAAAAACCTGTGCGGAGGAATTGGTTTTACAGATAATGCGTTATGGTCTGTTTATTTGCATGTTTGGGCAAGAGTACGATAACTCAGGCGACAAGATATTATAACAGATTTTTTAAGAACAGTTAAAAACGAGAACTAGAAGACATAAAATCATCTAGTTTTCAGTTTTTGATCAAAAACAAAAAAGAGCAATGAATTCTAAAACAACAATAGTAGATAATCTGAGAGTTTTGAAAAATTACACTTTAAACCTTTTTTCTAACATTTTTTGCACAAATTTTGAGTTTTAAAACAAGCTAATAGACGAAGTGTTGGCTTTAAAAAAAATATATAAAGCTTAGTTGTAAGTATTACCAATATTTTTTAATTCTTTGTTTTCCATTTAACGTACATACATATTTTTTTAAATTGCCCCTACCGCCTAAATGGGGTGAGATAGACCCCCCTCCCATAGTAAAAAATTCTTGTTTTTAACTGTCCTATACAAATCCGTTATTAAACTTTGTCGCCTCAGTTATCGTTATCTCCCCCATGTTTGTGTACAAAAAACATAGTTTTGTTTTAATTAAATTAAAAAAAAAATTGCACATGCAATAGTTAGCATATTCTTTTATGGTGCTGAACTATTCAGTTATTCATTGTTTAAAACGAATCAAAACTATCTTACTTGCACTTCATAAGAAACATCGAAACACCATTTTCATTTCAGAAGGTGCTGTCAAACTTAATCATTTTTAAATCTTCTTGTGCGGTGGAAACTCCAAAAAGATTTAAGTATCTAATCTAAACTGAGATAAACCTTTGGTGGAAACATAGCAAAACTTAATTATCTTTTCTATTGTTTTCTCTTGCAAAATAAACCCAGTTAGTCCATTTTCACTAACAAAACTAAATAATATCAACAGTAATAGATTGATTTTTTCCCCCATGGAAAACACACATGATTCCAAATGCACAACTACTCAACGAACACAGCCATCGAGATACAAATGCAATATCAATCGCACAAACATTTGAGAACGAAATCAAATAAGATCCATTCGAGACTCGTATAAATGTCAAAAACCCATCCATAGTAAGCTTCTACTCTAACTTTTCTCGGTGTTATTCATACTATGGATATTGTTTTTGTCATTCGTGTAAAATCCTACTATACTATGGATAGATTTTCCAACAAAACACGGGTATTGTCTCTTTTTATTAGTTATAAAGAACAATTCGCGACAGCATACGTCTTTTTTTTAAGGTTGGCTCACTATAAAATTTTTTAAGGTTCAGAAAAAAAGCATTAATGGAAAGTTCATTTTGTAAAGATGGTAAACAAATACGTTGTTCAACTCTCACAATACATACAAAAATTAATCATAATTCATGTAATGTTATACCTTAAGGTTTATTTTTTAAAAAAGCTTTAACGAAAAGACTTAAAGTTAAAAAAGAGCCTATTGTAAAAAAAAAATCAATTAACTAAATTATTGTTTAAAAGCTTGAACTTTACTTTTATGCCTTTAAAACCTATACAAATTTATTTTTGTCTAACGACTTTTGAAATTTACTATCTACACATGTACACATATTTTATAATTTAAGACTCCAGTCAAAATAGATTTTTTAAACTTTGAAATACTTTGCATATCGACGAAAATTGGTACAGAGTGATGAGACGTTTATAATCTACCAAGAACTGTAATACGACTTTGTGACTATATTCAAACCTTTTGTGCTCTCAATTAATTTATAATACTGACTGTGATGTAAAAATGATCCCGCATATGGTTTAGAGATACATACGTTAATAGTAAACGTAAATTTGACAGATATCCAGCTTCTTTGGCATCCCAAAATTATTTAAGTCATCTTCCAGAGGCAACTTTGAACATGTTAGCAGATTATCGTTTAATAACCTTTTATTTCTTGGCCAATCTGGTTTTAGGTCTAAAAGCAGGTGTTCTACTGCTATGTTTGAAAATACTGGAAGTTACATCTTCCAGGATAGTGATAACATTTATTTTCTAACCTGGTTCCTCTAATAGAAAATCTACCCATAGGGGCAGTCGCACACAAGATTTACAACAAATTTACAACAAAATCCTATTAAAAAATCCTCATGGCCGTTAACAAAATATTCAAACAATAATTTTAACTAACGGCTCAAGTGATCGAAAACGGAAATAGCGAAGACACAATCCATTAACCTTCGTTGAGTTGGCTGCCATAGTTAAATTTTTCTTTGGATGAGTTTTTGTTTCCGGAATGGGATGCGTCGGTACCAGTTGGGTTCGGCTTTGGATTCAGCGGGGTGGGTTAAAGTGGTGATGAGCTTCGTTAGGATGAGCTGCGTAATACGATTGCGTTGCATGGGGCCCATTCTATTTAATTTATATTGATAGAGTAGAAAGTATTCAACGCAGATATTTAAGATTTTGTTTTCGGTTTTTTCCCCGGCCTCATAGACTTTTATTACCTCCATACACACAAAAGCTTTCCTTGATATACATATCTCGCATCTCTTTCTGCTTTATAGCTGGTGTATTGAATGAAACGAGTACATGCGTCCATCTTTTTTTTATTGATTGAACTTCAATAAGAAGAAATTTACCCCTTAGAACTATTTTTAGCAGATCGAACTATGGCGCTAACAGTCCCCTTAATCAGTCAATTAGTATATATAACAAATTCTCTATGCTTATTGACTCTACAAATATTGACGCATACAATTTCTTTTGACATCATTACTTTTTTAAATTTAAGAGCTTGTATTAAGATTTCAACCCACCAAATTATGCATACAGATTGCTAAAATTCTAAGTTAGAGTTGAAATTTCCAAACCTCCCCTGAAATTTCCAGACAATTTTCGATGTTTTAAGAACTCTTTTGTAATTTGAAGACTTCCCTTGAAACTTCCAGACCTCTCCTGAAATTTCCAGGTATTAGGTACTTGATATTTCCTCCCTTAAATTTTTTGAAACTTCTCTTGATATTTTCAAATTGTGATATTTCAGGGCCACCCTTGAATTTTCAAGACTCCCCTTGAAAGCTATACACCTCCCATAAAATTGCCAGACCTCCCTGAAATCTAGTTTTTTCAGGTTATCTCTTGATTTTTAAAAGACCTCTCCAGAAATATCCGACCTTTATTGAAATTTGCAGATCTCCCTTCCAATTAACATTTTCAAACCTCTTTTGATATTTTAAGACCTCATATGTCAAGGCCTCTCTTGAAATCTCTACAACTTCTTTTGAAATCTATAGACTTCCCTTAAAATGTCCAAAGCTTCCCTGAAATTTCTCAACCTAACATGACTTTGCACGGTGATGTAAAGAACAATAAAGACAATCACGCAAAATTTTAAACGATTTAGTTAAATTGGAAAGCCATTTTTAGCATTTTACTAAGCTTAAAATGTAATTTAACTATCTCTTAACAATCTAAAGTTAAAATCACGGAATGGCTGCTTTAACTTTTACCAATTTGCTTAGTTCATATGACATCTGTACAATTATGTTTACAACAGCAGTGGATGGAATGGTCCAGTCAACACTGCATTCCAATTAATAGGTCCGTTTAAGCGTATTTGCTTTGTTTAATTTTTACGAACTGTCACTTTTTAGACGTGTTTTGGATGCTCGATTTTTAATAAAAGCCAATAAAATATTGCACCAATAAAATTAAGCTTTTTCTTAATTTTTTCGAAGTATGTTAATAATTAAAGTAATAAATTTAACTTTTTAAAAGCATAGTTCGCCTAAGATAATATAATTTAGATTTCAACTTTGTTTTTTCACACTTTCTAAAAAATGTTAGTAGGTTTGTACTTTCCTGAAAATAAAAATATCAATTAGAATTTTTCTTAAAAGAGTTACCTAGTTTTAACAATATTTTGTATAGAATACAATACAATTTCCAGCAGCATTTCTTTGTAGGTTTTTATTCTAAGATAAACTGTTTCAATATCTTAATACCTGAATGTCATGACTAATACACTTTTTCAGATTTAACGCCACAACCCAATTCATTCGGATACAACTTATCTTAAAACTATAATGGCTGAATCACATACACGCATCAGCTTCGGCTTCGCCTGACGTTTACGAGTTCAGTCATAGGAATTCAATGCATGCTATCACAATGGAGCTTCGACCTCACGTTTCGTTTGACAATCGTAAGGAAAAGAACGTAATGTAATGTAATGTGACTCCAAACGGAAGCTCTAGTTCAATTATCTGAACATTTGCTTTGTCTGACAGCTCAACAGCTGTAAAAAAATGTCAACAAACAAAATATTTGCTCTTTGGAGGGACGAAATAATAGAAATGTCATTCAAAGCAACCTCGAAGCAAGCCCACTGTAATGCAGACGAAGCCGAAGCTGAAGCGTGTTTGTGATTCAGCCATAAATCCATAGTTTCGTAAAAAAATGATTTTTAAGCTCAAAATTAACAACAAATTACAAAATCGATTTTGTTAAACAATTTTTATCAAATAAGAACTCCCTCAATCTCTATTTAAGATTGTGTTATTTAATGCTCTTATCAATGGTTGATCAAAATCAACACCGACAATTTAAAAATATGTTTTTTTCCAGTAGCATTGGAAATATCTCATAAAATTTGTATAAATATACAAATAATTGACAGATTTAATTTTAAACAATAAAATCGTATTTTTTTCAAAACAATGCGTCGTGTCTAGTCAATGACTAGTCGTCCATATTTAATTTACTCAGTGCAAACCAGACCTAACAATGACAGTGCAAATCGCAACCGCCATTATTATATCGATGGGATGGCTATCTCTTTTCCATCTTTTACAAACGAGAAAAGGTCGTTGATTAGTTCTTGCATGTTTAAACATGTTTCCTAAACCAACTGTTTATTTTCATTATCTCGATAATTTGTGCCGCGATTGGTTTGTAAAGCAAATTTTGTTTGAACAAAATGTTAATTTTAACTCGCGGATTTCAAAGTTCGGAAAATAATATTAATAAAGTTATTAGTTATACAATTTTCAGTGATTTTAGAACTATAATTTACTAGTTTTTGATTAAAAGTGTTTTTTGTTTAGGTATAGTTTATTTCTACAAAAAGAAATTCGCAAAAGTAAAATTTTTGAGTGCTCGTCGCGTTTGTCGTCGGTTTCTTTAAAATATTCTGAGTAAATAATTTAATGTGACAAAAGTAAGTAAATAAATTCTTATTATTTAAGTTGTTACACATGTACCTACATATGTAGGTATCTAGTGTTATTTCATTGAAAATGGTTTTTATTTATAATACCTATTATTTATAATAAATTGCCATAATAATTTCGTAGGAATTGTCCATAAACAATGTTGTGTCGTGATCGGTTTGTAGACAAAATATACATAATAACCTTAGCAAAAATGTTAATTTCGAACTTGTGTTATATTCTACTCTTCTATGTACATTAAAAGGTTTTAAGGCCATTTTTCGAAAATTGCAAAACCACTTTTCAGTAGTTGGTCATATTATATTTAACTTACACAAGGTAATGTAAACGGTTTTATTTCCGTTTGTTAAACAAGGACTTTTTTGCCCGGAAACTCACAAGTATAGGTAATTGACTTCCACCACATTGAATTTGAGCAATAATTATTATTGATAAGACTATCGTACAGATATTATTGCCAGTAAAAAAATAATTATTTTCTGTTTTCATTTTTTAATTTGAATATTATTTTTTTCCAAAACGATTGACGGACTCAAGAACGAATTTCTGGCCTTGACTAATGTTGGTATTGTAAGTTGTTTTCCGAACCTTGATTTTGTTTCCCGACTTAATTTTCTTGCATATGTATTTCCTTTTCCGACTAATGCATAGACCCTATCATTTCTTTCTACTTTGGGTTCAATTTAAACACTGGTGTTTTAATATGTATTGACAAATTCTAAATTTTTGTTTATTATACTCGTATTATAAACTTCCCATAGGAAGTTATTGTAATTGGTCCGATTTATCAAATTGAAAATTTTGACATTTCTCGACGTTTCAAGGTCCATAGAGTCTAAATAAAAGATTTTTAGAGAGATGTCTGTGCTTGCGGGTGTACGTACTTTCGCGGAGTTTTTTTCGTCGTCTATACATATGTATGTATGTAGCTCAAGAACCAGTAGAGATATCGACTTCAAATAAATTCTGTTATACAGATAATAATGCAGAAAGATGCAGAAGGACTTTCATTGAGCGGTGGTTTTTTTTTAATATAGATATTTGAAAAAAGGTGAAAATTTTGGTTAACCATAAATATCTCACGAACCAGTTACGCTAGAGACTTGAATTAAATTTTATATTATTAATTGTAATGTGATACCAAACAAATATATTTTTGGAAAAAATCCAAATAACGGTTTTTTTACAAATCAAAAAAACTGACAAAAAAAATATTTGTCACCTCGAAAGTTTTAAGAACAAAAAATCTCCAAAATAATTTTATGCAACGAAGAATAACGTTTTTGATATCTGGTAAAATTTTGAGAAAAATCGAATTGACAGTTTTTTTTTATAAAATATAAAAACAAAAAAAACTACTAATAGTTGGTAAAAATAGATTTTCGACTAAAATATCTTTTCAAAAATTTAATATTATGGCTTCAAACTATATTTGTCTTATAACAAATATTGTTTTCAAAATTCCGTAAAATTTTGAGAAAAATCGAATTGTTAGTTTTTTTTACAAAAAAATAAAAACCTAAAAAACAATACTTAGTCAAAATTTATTTTCGAATCAAATATCTTTTCAAAAATTTAAAATATTGGCTTCAAACAATTTTTATCTCACAAAAAATATTGTTTTAGACATTCCGTAATTTTTTTATAAAGATCTAACGGTCAGTTTTTTCATAAAAAAAATTAAATCTACAAAAATTAGTAACCAAATTTCGTAAAAATTGAAGTTCGGTTCTCGCTATCTCGTGAACAATAGAAGATATTGACTTCAAATTAATTTCAATCATCCAATTTGTATTTGTTTACATACATATATAAGAAATAAAAACTTTTAAGAATTAGTAAAAATAAGTTTTCGACTAAAAATCTCGTTAACAAAAATTGATTTTGAAATTAAACTATTTTATCACATGCAAAATATTGTTGTTAATTTTTAAATTTTTAAGAATAATTCAACTGACAACTTTTTTAACAAAACACGAAAACCTATAAACATTTTAAGCAAGACAAATCGTCAGACGGGATGGGAAATTATCACCGTGGGTCGCATCCCAGCCTCTTTTTTAGGTTTTTATTCTTTGTAAAAAAAACTGTCAATTCGATTTCAGTCAAAAATGTTACTGAATGTAGAAAACAATATTTCTTATAAGATAAAATTAGTTTAAAGCCATAATCTCAATTTTTTTTTAAATATTTGTCACCTCAAATATTTTACGAACAAAAAATGATTTTATTTCCAAAATAATTTTGTGCAATAAGAAATAACGTTTTTGACATCTGGCAAAATTTTGAGAAAAATCGAATTGACGGATTTTTTACAAAAAAATAAAAACCTAAAAAAAAATATAGTAAAACTTAGTACAAATTTACTTTCGACTCAAATATCTTTTTAAAAATCAAAAATAGCGGCTTATAACTTATTTTATCTCACTGTAAATATTGCATTCGACATTCAGTACATTTTTTATAAAAATTCAAATGTCAGTTTTTCATAAAAAATTAAAATCTACAAAAAGTAGTACGCAAAATTGGTAAAAATTGATGTTCGGTTCTCGATATCTCGTGAACAATAGAAGATTATTGACTTTAAATAAGTTTCATTCTTCCAATTTGTATTTGTTTATAAAACAAATAAAAGCTTTTTAAAAATGCTACTAAAATTGGTAAAAATTGTTTTTCGACTAAAAATTTCGTTTACAAAAATAGATTTTGAAATCAAACTATTTCATCAAATGCAAAATATTGTTGGTAATTTAATTTTTTTTAAATAATTCAACTGACACCTTTTTTAACAAACCACAAAAACCCACAAACCTTTTCAGCAAGAAAAATCGACAGAGGGGATGGGAAGTTATCAGTGTGGGTCGCATCCCAGCCTCTTTTTTATATTTATTATACAGAGTAAAACTTACTTAATTTGATGAAAAATCTTTTCAATTAACAGTTGAGCTAAAAATTTTGTAAAACATCATATATGCAAGACAAATATCAAAAAACAATGAAACGTAATAAAGACTTCCTAAAAAGTGCTCTTATTTTAAAATGGGGCAAAATATTCAAGGTACTTGAAAAAGATGAAGTGCAGTTCAGTCCAAATTACTCGAAAATAATAATTTTCATTCAAATTTCATTGTTGGTTGTTAAACTTCTATATATTTTTGAAATAAAATAGATTATTCTTTCCCAGAATAATAATACGAGTATGTTACTTTTTTTAATAAACAAAACACTAAGTCGATTGAAATAAAGGAGAAGATGCATGAACGTACTAATGTCCTTCTTGTTAATTTTATTTTTTACTTAGAGAAACAAACACAACTCAAAAAGTTTAATAAATTTGAATTGTAATTATTTTTCTACTCGTGTCAAAATAAACTCATGTATTTCATAAGTAATTGGTCATGAATGTTTTGTATACCATAAAAAGGATCAAATGGATATTATACAAAATAATTTTGAGAATTAGATCCTCATCCAGAAGTTCAACTAATAGGAAATTTTTTTTTTTTTATAACTGTTGTTGTTGTTGAAATTTTAGAAAACTTATTTGCATAGGATTATACGAAATTTTATTGCTAGGATGATGGTTTTGTTACTCTAAACATTGTTATTGAAAGTGAACAATCTTTTATTTTTAAGGATACGACTGTAAAAATCCACAAACTTTATGCATACTCGTGCCTACTTAGTATGGAATCTTTTACCTAATTGATCAATTAAATAAAGCATAGTTTAAATGAGTAAAAATGTTATTTGTTTTTCGATGGCATGTGGCTGGACGAAAGATGAGACTAAGCAACACAAGGGAGTTATAGTTTTTTAATAAAAAAAAATAAAAATACAATTTTAAAACATTAACTATTCATTTAAATCATTAAATGTACATATTTGTGAAATTCAATCCAATTTTTTTAGCAGTCGCATTTGCATTTACCATTTAAAACCTGGGTGTACTATGTGCGGTTGACTTCTGGCAAAATAATCTCGAATTTTAATCCTAACATTGTCAAAAAGAAAAAATCAAGTCTCTAATTAAGAAAAGCTTCCGATGGTGAGTAGACCGAAATTAAAGTCCGCTTTCGCAACTTCAAGCGATACTTTTCGCGGCTGTATGGTTAAAATAACTTACTTACTTCTGTTGGTGCTACAGTCCTGTATGAACTTGGACCTCACCCAATAAACTTCTCCATAAGGTGATGAGACGTCATCAGTGTTGTAGGTCCTTTCTTGATGACACCATGTACTTTTGTTTGCCCTCATTAACCCCTAAACCCATTTTTGCCGCCTATGTTTCAATTGACATGACGCTGAGTTCTTCTGATTATGTCAATGTCATCAGCATATGCGAAGAATTGTACAGACTTTTGAAAGATAGTGCCTCTAGTGTTGACTTGTGAGTTTTGCACTATTCTTTCAAGAACGATGCTGAAAAGACCGGATGATAGCGCATCAACTTGTCTAAAGGCTTTTTTGAAAGGTTCAGTTAAGTTGTTTCCAACCTTTATGGAGCAGCGCGAATTCTCCATGGTCATCCTGCACAGATAGACGAGTTTGGCAGGGAGACCAAAACTAGACATGACTCTATACAGTTCGTTCCTGTAGATGCTGTCATAAGCGGCCTTGAAGTAAATGAAAAGATGGTATGTGTCGATTTAATGTTGTAGGGTTTTTCCAAAATCTGTCGTAATGTGAGACTGATTACTCTATTGTCAGTTTCGGGCAAACAATATTGATCCATTAATCGGACATGCTTTTACAGATAAGTTGATGCATGCTCCCCCTAGCTGGTTTGATGGGCTCGGCGTTTAAGGAATCTGCTCCAGCAACTTTGTAAGACCTCAGCTTTGATATGGGAACCATTTCTTCGTCTAAGTCGGGATTGTTGG